>OX421388.1:9577873-10181142 GCA_949126905.1 Amorpha juglandis
CATCAAGTATAATGTAGGAAATTATGGTGAAATTTTTTTCTAATCGGTCCAGTATTATTTATGTTTATTCGTTACATACAAAAATTCAAATCTTTCCTCTTTATAATAATAGTGTAGATTTATTATCGGATACCGATATCCGCCACAAAACGCAGCACTATACAACAATGGCGCTTTTAGTGTAATAATCAGACGAGATTAACCTAATGGATATATTATTAAACACGCTACATTTTAATCTAAATGTTGGCGGCCATTGTTGCAGTCAATTTTGCTGGTGGTAGGATATTCATATCCTGCCCGGATAGCGACCGTACACATGGTGTTAAAACCTGCCATAGATCCACACGCCTTGTGTGGATCGCGTTCCAGGATCAGCCAGTGTATATCCGGTTCTCGCGAGGGACTTGCGACATGACTTGATGGTTGGTGGGCGTGGATATAGTGGTACATCCTTGTATCACTGTGCCTGCATCAGTCATCCGCCTGTGCGACAACACTGTGTCGATTTGCTTCGTCGCTCTCCGAAGAGGAAAAACGCATTTATACAAACCGGCAAGACTCTGGTGACCACCGATAAACTCGATGTCTATCGGTGGTTACTGATTTTTTGGACTGCACTACGCTTACCATCAGGTGTAGTGCAGTCACTTTGCCGTGCTCGGATAAAAAAGTAAAAATAAAATGGTGATAATATAATAAAATTACAGATTATATGAAAACTAAACACTAAAATCTAAACTATTAAATCTTAAACTAATTCATAAAGCTAAAACCAAACATAATAAAAATCTTCAAACAACAAATAAAGTAATTTAATTAGTAATAGTAGTTTTTAAATTAGTATTAGTTATGTATGTGTTTTGATAGTAATCTTCATTCAGCATATATACCAGGTGATAAAATTAAATTCAATTTTCAATTATGGGCAATTCGAGCACTCAAGTTCACGTATTGGCGCTTATTTTTGCCTTCCCACTAACCATATATATACTGCACTGTACTATAGGTCCAGTGTAGTCACTTTCCCCAGCCAGGATAAAAAAAATAAGACCGCAACATAACCAACTTCAGTAGATCGCGAACATATCAAATTGTACCCACACGTATAACTAGAGATGAGGACAAGTACCGAAGAAGAATAACACTTCAAGCTAACGTTACAAGGGAGCGTGACCGAAAACACAACATGCGCCCGACAGAAGGTTTGGTCCGATAAAGCACATTTAGATGGTAATTTTTTGCGTTAGACAGGCGAGAATATATTTTGAATTAGGAATTTACGAGGCCGCGTTTTACGATTCTTTTTTCAAATAACATGACGCGGTAAATTACAGTTTTATTTTATACTAGCTTTTCCTCGCGGCTCCGCCCGCGTGATCTGATTTTTCTGGGATAAAAAGTAGCCTATCACCCAAGTCAGCTCATACTCTGTCTGTATACCAAATTTCATCAAAATCCGTTCAGTAGTTTCAGCGTGATTGACGGACAAACGTCCAAACAAACAAACTTTCGCATTTATAATATTAGTAGGATACTCGCAGCGAATATTCTATTACATTCTCTATGGCATAATGAGTAAGTAGTCGGCTGTGAAGAGAGAAGTCGTAGGTTAGTTTTTGCACCGAGATAAATGTTTCACGAATAATAGTTTCAGGTCAGGATGTTGTAGGGCCATAAGTCTCTCGTAGTAATACGGTTTAGTAGACACTCTTATTTTTTATTATCTTATTGGTGTAGCAAATTTGGTAAACAGCGATAGCTCAGCGGGGAATGGTACAGACTGTTGAAACTATGGTCGCAGATTCGAAACCAGTCACGTAAGTATGCTCCTCTGACTCGACTAGTATTATTATTCATGTAATGACAGGATAGGTGTCAGGTGAACAGTCTTTTAGATATACTGGCTCATTTTTTTACGCTATGCTATGTATTTTTGTACGTCTTTATACTTACTGAACCCTAAAATTAATATAAAATTGTGTGAACCTTCTGTACATTGTGTGTTGCGTCCCGGTGCCGGACAATGGACGGAAAATAACTTCACTTCGCACATAAATGAAATAAACCTGAAAATTTCTGCGGAACCAATCGTTTGGAAGACGGCAGACTTCGTTTCGACTTTCCTTTTCTTCGAGATAACAGGTTCCCTGTCCCCATACAAACCACTTTTTTTCATCATATATGTCCCACTCTTTTTTTCATTTGTTTATTTCCCATTGTTTTTTTTTAAATCACTTCGGTTTGTTTTCTCACTCTAAAGGATGTAATCCACGCGTCCCGATAATATAAATGGGAATTAACCTACTACGTCCATTTCAAATAAAGGCATGAATTTGACTCTAAATTTGAATCATATATGATTCATGGACGTACAGTTCTTGGTACAAAATATATCCAATGAATCATATATGATTCATCGGACAGGGAACCTGATAACTTTAGTTTCGTGAAATTGAACTGGGGGTGAGTAACACTAGAATGGATACGAATAAAAATATGGTAGTCATAGGGACTGCCGATAGAAGTGAAAAGTTATAACTTAGAATGTTGTTATTTATTTTTCTAAATCTAACAACTAAATCCTATTTATGAATATGTTTGTGCGACACCATGTTAAACAATAGATAACATGTATTCCACATTTGAAAATAAAAACAACAAAAAATAATAGCCAGTAATCATTCAAAAAATAAAAAACAAAAATATAATAGCCAGTATTCGTTTGAAAAATAACGTGCAATAAATGCAAATTGCTATTTCAAACGAGACACACTGTTGGAATTTAAAAAAATTGTTTCTCATTTCCTTTGAATGTAAATTTTTGCGATTCGATACCAGATAAGTGTGACATACGGCTATGAAGTTCACTTAACAGATAAGAGGTCTATTAAAATTGACGGTACTACTGGACAATATGGTGTAAACTATATTTATTTGATTTTTATTTTTTATTTTTTGTGTTTAAATATTTTTGAAGCAGCGATAGCTCAGCGGGGAGTGGTACGGACTATCGAGACGAAAGTCGCAGGTTCGAACCCAGCCTCAAGAGAATACACCTCTGACTTTACTAAGTTACGTATATATTTATTGTTAATTATCGCCTGCTTGAACGGTGAATGAAACATCGTGAGAAAACCTGCATACCTGAGAACTTGATAAGATTTTTCAATGGTATGTGAAGTCTGCCAATCCGCATTAGGCCAGCGTGGTGGACTAAGGCCTAACCCCTCTCATTCAGTAGAGGAGGCCCGTGTCCAGTAGTGGGACTTGTCTAAAATAGGGCTATTATTGAAAAATACATAGACAAGGGGGAAAATTATAACAACGCAACACTCTCTTTTTTGTCAAGGGTTAAAAAAGCTCAAGTTAGTATAACTTACCCTTCACGTACACTCGCGTACCTGAAAAAAAACACAATTTATTACCATTATAAATTTATATCCAGTGATTGGCGCCGATTCTCTCAATGCCAGGCTCAAAATAATTCATGAACGTATTCTGTCTGGATTGTAAGGAGTTAATGTATAAATTATTGATTTATGCCGTATTTCACGTAATTCTATTACTGATATTTACTTGATCTTGAGATGTTTAGGCTTTTATTGACCGATTTTAATAAAGGCTGTTTTTCTTATATTTGATCGAATGACGAGACCAGCAAGGCGCTCGCCTGATAGTAAGCGCCACGCCTACCCATAAACAGAACCAATACCACACAGAACTTTGAATTACAAAGCGCTGCATCGCACTGAACTGCGTTCGTCACCCTGAGACATAATGACATGTTATGTCATAATGCCCAGTAATTTCACTGGCTTCAATGTCCTTCAAACCGAAACACAACAGTGGTAACACACTGTTGCTTGGTGACAGAAATAGACAAAGCGGTGGTACCAACCCAGACGGTCTCTCGCATACGAGGGACCTACCACCTTATTGTACCAAATACTTTGGGTTGTATCTAATTCACCAAATTCTGTGCTAAACGAATATAAACCCTCAAAAAGCCTATTCATAACAAAATCCATTTTCTTAGTCCGTCTACATTTCATAAGCCTACTCAAAGTATGATGGATCCAAGGCTTTTCGGGAGTTTACTCAAAAATATATTTATCTTGTACATTTTCAGGTCTTTATTGGAAGAAAGATTTAACATTCCTCTTTTAAGTTAGTAATCTATACTAATATTATAAAGCTGTAGAGTTTGATTGTTTGTTTGTTTGAACGCGCTAATCTCAGGAACTACTGGTTCGAATTGAAAAATTCTTTTTGTGTTGGATAGTCCATTTATCGAGGAAGGCTTTAGGCTATATAACATTACGCTGCGACCATTAGAAGCAAAGCATCAGTGAAAAATGTTGCAAAAACGGGGAAATTATTCATATTTGAAGGCTTCCGTTGCTAAGCTACCCAAATAATATTATTTGAAGGCTTCCGTTGCTAAGCTACCCAAATCTATACTAATATTATAAAGCTTTAGAGTTTGATTGTTTGTTTGTTTGTTTGATCACGTGGGCGGAGCCGCGAGCAAAAGCTAGTATTAATATAAAGGTGTCGCCTCGTTGCTCTCGGTGCTGTATAATAGTAACATTTTTTGAGTGGTAAAGCCACGCTGTCACGCCACGCTTACAGGCGAGCGCTTTGCTCGACTCGTCATTCAATCAAATAAAAATAAATAGCTGACTGATGAGTCATCATCATCACTTGTAATCGCTGTGGCGATAAAAAATATTTTTTTATGCGAGCACGCCAAACTGGATGCACTTTAACCCATGGTAAGTGCAGCGTAGTTAAACCCGCGACCACCGACAAACAATGAGATTATCGGTGGCCACCATAATCATGCCAGCCTGTATAAATGCTTCTTCAAACTCTGAAGAGAGAAGATCAAAGAATCGAGGGGCCTGCTACAGAACAGCTGGATGATTGATGCAGGCACAGGGATACAAGGATGTAGCCCCATACCCGCCCCAACCGACCATCAAGTCACACAAGCCTTCCGAGAGAACTAGATATACATTGGCTGATCCTGGAACGCGATTCGTACAAGGTGGGTCACTATGGCAGGTTTTAACACCATATATATGGTGGTCGCTATCCGGGCGGATATGAATATACTACCACCAACAACCAGCAACGATTTATATTGAGCAATAAACGCGCGCGTCATTGACGCACTTACAATACCTACGTACGCGTTTATATTGTACACTACGTAATACTATGAGAGATTATTCAAGGGCACCGTCTGATGCATGCTGTCATTGACTATCAGGAATATGACTAGTTTCGTTGCCACTTTGCGTTTCGTGCGCTGAGTGAAATATCCGGAGGAACAAATCCCCGTCCCTGTCCCCTTATTTATCCCTTAATTATCCTTTTCCTTTAAGGTCGGCAACGCACCCATGAATAGATCACTTACCATAAGGTGACCCACTTGCTCGTTTCCCGGCCTATGCTATATTAGTACCTTATGATTTTAATATTTAAAACACAATATTCTAAGATTTGTTAAACTTTATTGTTTATTTGTTTAACTCGGCGTTCCCACTAAAAGAATAAATTTGACTCTGCAAAGTTAAAATTAAAAAATATTTCATGCGGGAGAGGAGGTGCAACAGGAGCTGGGGCGTATTTAACTTTGAGTTTGTGACGCGAAAGCTCTAAAAAGCTCATAGCGAATAGACGTTCCTGTAAGTTATAGTTCAGCCCTGTTTTTTTTTAATTTGTATATTACATTAGCGTTAGCTCAGCGAGGAATAGAAAATGATAATATTTTTTTGCTTAACCGGTACTTTAACATATTTATCATTGCTAAAATAAGATGGTGCAATCCAGTCTTAGTAGCTTACCACTTGAGTCTTCGCTGACCTTTGCTAAAAAAATGTTTTAAGCAAAACCAGTGATTTCCCCAATTTCGGTGGAAATCAACACTCAAGGGTCGTTATCTTATTGAAAACATAAGGTCGAGACGGGGAACGATTTGGAAAAGATTTGAAGGCATTACAATCACATCGAGTTGGGGTTAACTGCTTTCCAATGATTGCTTTGGATTGGTGTGTACAATGGATGTATACAGATGTAAATACCGTTTTAATCGACTTGTAAAGGAAAATCCGAGCTTTGGAGAGGGCTATGCTCGGTGTTTCTCTACGCGATCAAATCAGAAATGAGAAAATCCGTAGAAGAACGAAATTCACCGACATAGCCCAGCGGCTTAGCAATCTGAAGTAGCTGTGGGCGGGCCACATAGCTCGCAGACCCGATAACCGATGGGGCAGAAAGGTTCTGGAATGGAGGCCACGTACTGGAAAGCGCAGCGTTGGACGTCCGCCTACAAGGTGGACAGACGACCTGATAACGGTCGCAGGAAGTCGCTGGATACAGGCCGTTTCCAACAAGTCGGTCTGGAAATCTTTGGGGTAGGCCTATGTTCAGCAATGGACATATGGCTGATGATGATGATGAAAGGAAAATATTCTCAATTGAAAGAATTGAAATTCAAAAAATATTCTCAATCAATTGAAATAGACAAAGCAGTGGTACCAACCCAGACGGCCTCTCGCATACGAGTGGTCTACCTTGTAAATTAAAATATTATTGAATTATCCCAAGAAAGATACACCGAATTATACATTGTTGCTAGACGAAAAAGGCGACAAAGAAACTATCCTCTACAACAGTGTTTCCCAACGTGGGGCCCACGCCCCACAGGGGTGCAATTTGATAGTTAAG
Organism: Amorpha juglandis; assembly: GCA_949126905.1. Lineage (NCBI taxonomy): Eukaryota > Metazoa > Arthropoda > Insecta > Lepidoptera > Sphingidae > Amorpha > Amorpha juglandis. The sequence continues at coordinate 9,584,612 of OX421388.1, forward strand.
GGGGGCAATTTAAAAATGGACTCGACACGACCTTAACCCTTTCGCTTTGGGTTATTTAAATGCCATGCTAGATATCGGTGACTAATTTAACAAAAAAATATTAAGGTGTGGCATGGCTTAAAAAAGGTTGGGAAACACTGGTCTACAATATAATTACGTATTGTCTCCCCACGCGTGTTATATCACTAGTCTCGACCGTGTTCTATCTGTCAATCTGAGGTATCAACAGACGAGACCGTCGCCATTGTCGCGATCGAACGCTACGTTGACAAAAGATTAGCGCTACCATTGGTTTAAGATTACGATACGATTTTGTATTTAGAAGTAGCTTGTTGTAGCGTAATTCATTTTTATTCTTTCAAAGCATTGACCGGTAAACGAGCAAGTTGGTTGATGGTAAGTGATCTCCACCGCCCATGTACGCCTACAATACTAGAAGAATCATAGGCGCGTTGGTGACCTTAAAGGAATGGGATAATTAAGGGATTGAGAAAGGGGGGATTTGGGCCTCTGGATATCTCACTCACCCTACGAAACGTTTCTTTATTTGATTGAATGACGAGACGAGCAAGGCGCTCGCCTGATGGTAAGCGCAACGCCTACCCATAAACAACAACACACAGAATTTTGAATTATAAAGCACTGCATAGCACTGAACTGCGCTCATCGCCCCGAGACATAGGATGTTAAGTCTCATAATGCCCAATAATTTCACTGGCTTCAATGTCCTTCAAACCGAAACGCAACAGTGCTTACACCGTTGCTTGGTGGCAGAAATAGACAATGCAATACCAACCCAGACAGCATCTCGCATACAAGGCACCTACCACCTTGTAAACATACTTTTATATAGAGTCTATTGAGTTCGATAATGTAATTAAAACCAATGGTAAGGGATCCCCGGAATACTAACACAAAGTAACTTTTTTCCTGTCAGATTATAAAGCTGGCGTATACGTATATTTTGGTGAACAAAAGATATATCTTACTTAACACGAAAATCTGTTTTTTACAAAGGAAAAGATGGTACGCGATCACTATATTTTGAGCGGAAATTGGATAAGACTTAAAGAAAGATTTCTTTTATAATATTCTTCGTTTCTGAGGTTGGCATTTTATCATTAGTTACAGAATCCAAGTTGTTAGTCATTAACTAATTTTCGCTCGCGATTCGCCTTTGTATGCCAGCCTCCGTGGCGCAGTGGGTGAGTAGCCGGTTGTGAAACGAGGCCGCGGGTTCGATCCCCGCACCGAGAGAACTGTTTGTGTGAACCGCAAATTTTTGTTTGGGGGTCTGGGTGTTGTGATACCAAGTCGTAGTTGCTGATACCCACGACACAAGACTCGTATCTTACTGTGGGGTCAGGAATATGTGTGTGACTGTTGGGTGTATTTATTGTATGTCTTTTTTTCGGGATAAAAGTGACCCTAATCTACGTCATGATCAATTAGTGTCTTGGTGCTTCTTCTCAGACCAGTGGGCATTCCCGAGGCACCTGTAGAGACATTCCAATGAAATATATCTATTATTGACGTGTAAAAGAGCCGTTAGAAAGAAAGCCGTTAAGAAAATTAACGTTTTGATTTGATTGATTTAATTTGACAGCTGACAGACAGGGAGCGGGAGAGTATGTGTAAGCCTTGTCTGGTTTGAAATACAGCGCGATAGAAGCGCGTATAGAAACCGATGACTTCGATGTATGGGTATACTACAAAGTTATGGTCAATTGACCATGACTCAATTGCCATCTTGATTACTCTTAACGTAGAGATATACGGTATAGTAGACTTAGAGTAGTTTTTTTTATTGTCTTGATAGGGAGACGAGTAAGCGGCCGCGCCTGATGGTAGGTGCCAAGCCGCTGTCTACCGCTGAAGAAATACTATATAAAATACTATCAGCGGTAGGCAGCGGCTTATTTTTAAGTCTCTTTACTATTACTACTACGTAAAGAGTAAAGATACTTAAAAATAGTATTTCTTCAGCGGTAGGCAGCTGTGTTGGGTGTATTTATTCAAATTTGTACCTGCTTAAGTAGGCATTTATGTATGTATGCTGTTACTTATGACAAATAAATTATTTTTCTTTATTCCTTTCTTAATGAAGGACCTACGGAGGCCTCAGCGTAAATGGATCCTACGTCCTAGTGATAAATAAAATAGTCAACATAACAGCATTTGTTTATCCAAAGTCGATAAATGAGTTCTCGTGTAGTTTTCCAAACCCTTTAGACAGATCGATTTCCCCACACCAGAACATTTTCCATGACCAACAATGGCCGGTAATGGATCGCGTATCATTATCGCTTGACTCCTCATCCATCAGAGGCCATTGAGACCGTCGCGGCGCCCATCTGCGATGGATTGACGGGTTTGAGTTTCAAATGCATTTTGCGGTTGGTTTTTGTGGTGACTCTAAGTTTTTGTCTTATTTTTTTGAAGTGAAATTTCATGGTATGGACTGCATTGTACCTAACATCTGGTCCAGTGGCTTCGCCAGGATAAAAAAATGGCTAATCAGATTTTCTTCGAACATGAAAAAATACAACATATCATTGATTTTTTTTTATTACTTGATTGAATGACGAGACGAGCAAGGCTCGCCTGATGGTAAGTGCCACTGCCAATAAATAGAATTGAATTACAAAGCACTGCATGACACTGAACCGCGCTCATCACCCCGAGACATAGAATATTAAGTCCCATAATGCCCAGTAACTTCACTGACTTCAATGTCCTTCAAACCGAAACACAACAGTTCCTTGGCGGCAGAAATAGACATAGCGGTGGTACCAACCCAGACGGCCTCTCGCATACGAGGGACTTACCACCTTGTAAATGATGTCTTATAAATAACCAGCCATTTAAGTTATAAGAGCTTTTAAAAAAATGCTTTCAAATCGGTGCATTCGTGTAGGCGTTACGTTCCAAGAGACAAGAAGGCAGATAAACGGTTCAAAATGTTAACACCCCGCTTTTTCCGGCGGTTAAAACATAAGTTCTGCCAAATAACTTGGCCTGAACATATCTACGCATTCAATCTACGAAGATTTCTTCGCCTACAAAATTAGGCAAGTCGTAGAACCATTTCCATTAGCTAAAGCCGAACTAGATTGCGTAAGTGTACAAAAAGTCAGAGGTCGTCAGAAAAAACTGCCATTAAGCTTTGATTGATTAATTCTGACAAACAATTAGCGTGTTTGATAATGAAGATCTTCACGGAATTTTCTTTTATAATTGTCTCTTATGCCTATATTTACATAATATAAAATGAAGTCGCTTCCGCTGTCTGTTGGCTTAGATCTTTTAAACTATTCAACGGATTTTAATGCAGTTTCAGCAATAGATAGAGTGATTCAGGAGGAAGGTTTCTATGTATAATACATACATATTATAGTACAGAAAAGCCGAAAAATTCATACATTTGTAATGTGATGTCGTAACAAACATATTTATATCCATGCGAAGCTGGCAAGGGTCGCTAGTTAAATATAAAAGTGAAATGATGTTGAGTGGTAGAGCCGCGATGTAGATAGTTTTGTCTACAGCATGATTGGGCCGGCTCAATCGGGTCGTTACCACGGTCACACAGAGAACCGACGTAAAGTAGCGGCTCGCTGCTGCGTTTCATCCGGATAGATATCCGGAGGCCTAAATCCCCCTTCCCTTCCCAATCCCTCAATTATCCCTTCCCTTTGAGGTCGGCTGTTAGGGGTTGGGAAGGGGGAGAGGGATTTGGGCCTCAGGATATCTCACCGACCGTAAGAAACGCAGCAGCAAGCTGCTACTTTACATCGCCTTTCTATGAGACAGTGGTAACGGCCGAGCCTGGCCATTCATGCTGTAGACAAAACTGTCCACAGCTTGTCTCTACCACTCATAAACTTTATCATTTGTTTCTAAACTTTATCATTAAATACATTACGTATTAAGTGTTCTAAGTAATAAGGGTAAATTTGACCTGCTCATTATTGTGCTAGGATAGATTGGATACCGTCAGGGACCCGGCGCGGCACAATGGAGCCGGGTATATCCGGACCCAAAGTGTAGGTGTTTGCTATTAAGCTACTTTTAGTGTTGAATTAGTTTTAAGTATGATATTAAAATTAATGTAGTGCATTTTATGTAAGATTTGTTATGTAGGTAGTCTTTATTCGGCTTTATCTGCGCAGCATTCAAAACTTGCACACACACACATTCACAGAATTTATATTTTTTGACCTGACACTCTAAAATCTTAGTTCCCAAAGTAGTCCAGGTGGACCCCAGTGGTCCGCGGGAGACTCGACGGGGGTCTATGTTGGCGTCACAAAAAATGGGGGTTCACAATTCGTAAGCACGGGACCACGAAAATGTATCTGCTTTCGATAGTGAAGAACTAAAATGTAGGCTTGACTTCACCTATCAATGTAGGCAGATAATATTTTAAGAAGCTCAGCGACTGTTACTTGTAAAAAAACTTGCATATTTACTCAGATTCTTTGTCGAGTTATGGGGATTTTATGGTGGTTTAATGTTATTTTAGTTATTTGCTGGTGGTAGGATATTTATATCCGCCGGATAGCGACCACCGTACACATGGTGTTAAATCCTGCCATAGTGATCCACACACCTTGTGTGGATCGCGTCCCAGGATCAGCTAGTATATATCCGGTTCTCCCGAGGGGCTTGCGACATGACTTGATGGTTGATTGGGCCGGGTATAGGTGTACATCCTTGTATTGCTGTGCCTGCATCGGTCATCCGCCTGTTCTGTCGCAAGCCCCTCGATTTGCTTCTTTCCTCTCCGAAGAGGGAAGAAGCATTATACAGGCCGGCATGACTCTGGTCACCACCGATAAACTCATTGTTTGTTGGTGGTCGCTGGTTTTTTGGATTGCACTACGCTTATAGGTGTAGTGCAGTCACTTTGCTGTGCTCGAATAAAAAATATGTGGTAGAAAAGTAGCTACAAAGAGTCCACCGGAACCAGCTAAATTTTGAAAGCTTAAAGGTTGTGCCAGTTGTAAAATGCAATGTAGCCACATCGAATGTTCACCGTTGAAATATAATGCCCCATAATGGTCACGAAAAAACAAACAAGCATAAAGTAAAACAAAGCTTATGTGCATTTTTATTACGTTATCATAAGCTGCTCATTTATCTTACGCACAACTTAAATAATTCGTAACAATACACTTTAATTTTATACTCTAAGTTTTGTTTAAATTTCTCCACAAGTTTTTAACTTTCTTCCCGTACCATGGTTGAGGGAGGAAAATCATTTTTTCAGTGAATTTACCCTATAATCATTATCCCATCGTTTTCAAATGTGAAATATGATATTTCGAACCGGACCGCTCATTAATTTCAATATTGTGTATATTACAAAGTTATAATTGTGAAATATTACTTCCTGTTACGAGTGGAAGTTCGTCAAAAGTTGATATAGAAAACAATGTTTTGTTTTTATCAATACATTAAATTATGGCAGTGGCGTAAGCTCCTTACAGCACGATTCTTTCCGGTTTTCCAATTTATACTTGTATTTAATACACTAGATTTTCGAACTAAGAAAAAACTTCATAAAAAAAGTTAAATGTACAACTATAGAGCTATACTCTAAGGCAGGATTACACCATACTAGCAGTTATATTTAAGATCTATATCAGATTTGACGATATCAGTAACACTGACCTTACTATTGACTGCGGAATATGTTGCAGCATCGTATTATGATACTACTAGATTCCTCGATTAATTCTAGAAACAGGGACATGATATTATTTTAGAGCACAAACGCTTTAGAAGATATATAGGTTTGGAATTTAAAATTCAACCATCTGACATCTATTTAAATTAAACAACCGCTTTAACTAGCGACTCCTGAGCGATTATGGTTAACAGCTAAAGTTATGACGTCATCTAACATTAGTCAAATGGTTCAACTCATGTTTTGCTTAACCGGTACTTTAACATGTTTGTAATTGCTAAAGTAAGTTGGCGCAACCCAACATTACAATTTTTGCTCCGGATTGCTATTAAATATATTTTTATCACTTAATCATTGCAATAATACGTATAGCATTATAGGATACAATGATTAACTGTTGTTTGAGTGGTAGAGCCACGCTATAGACAGTTTTGATTACAGCAGGAATGGGCCGGCTCTACCGAGTCGTTACCATTTCATAGAAAACCGACGTAAAGTGACGGCTTGCTGCTGTTTCGTACGGTGAGTGAGATATCCGGAGGCCCAGGTCCCCCTCCCCTTTCCAATCCCATAATTATCACTTCCTTTTAATATCGGCAACGCGCCTATGGTTCTTCTAGTATTGTGGGCGTATATGGTGACCCACTTGCTCTTTTGGCGGTATATAAAGTTACTTTTAGACAAGTTTATAATCTAAAAGAATCCAAAACGAATCGTTTATATTAAAGAATCTTCGCTGTAGCGTAGGTAAAAAAAATATTATATGAAAAAATCATCATAATCTCTACTTACATATGTACGAGATCACATACAGACGGACGGTAGTTATATAAATGGTATATTCATCTCCAAGGGTCGGATATAATAGGATACGTTCTCTTTGCCCGCGAAATCATATCATAAAAGATTATACTCATGCCCTTAGTTACATTACAGCTGATACTGAGGGCAACGAGGCCCTTAAATATGAATAATGGGATTTTTTTTTATTTAGACGAAACGAACAGGTCGAATGATTGTATGAGCTACGCCTATCCATAAATAGAAGCAACACCATACACAACTTTGGAACAAAACACTGGAATGCGCTCGTCATCCGGAGACATAAGATGTTATGTCTCATAATGCCCAGTAATTTCTCGGGCTTTAATGTTCATCATGACGAAACACAACAGTGCTTACATACTGTTGGTTGGAGCTGGAATAAATAAAGCGGTGGTAACAACCCAGATGGCCTCTCGCATACGAGAGACCTACCAACTAGTAGACTGTAAAAAATACAAGTAAAAAAAAGAATAATACAAAATCTTATCAGAGGGGTTAACGTCAGACAGGCAACCCGATCGTAAAAACTCTAAGCTTTATCTTTCTTTAACATGAGTTAAAGAAAGATATAGCTAGATAAGAAAGGCAGGTGGCAGAAGAAAGAGAAGAGATGAATACAAAAGCAGAATAATATTAAAAGTTGTACATTCAGAATTTCTTATCAATTTATATTTGTAAGTATTTTCAAGATTGTACTTGGCAGTATTATACCTGTAAGTATATTATAATGTCTTGTCAGAAACAGGCCTTCTCTTCGAAATAATGTGGTTAAATTTATACTAGTCCTATTAAATATAATTTGTTTGTTGATTAGAGATTAACTTTTATTGTAGCAATTATTGGCTAATGTAAGTTTCATGCATCTGACTGTACGCACCAAATAGTACTAGTATGCGTAACAAATAAGTAATCATTCGGCAACGATTACTTATTTGCTACGCCTTATCGTAGCCCGTAGGCCGTAGTACATTTAGAAAGTTCTACAATTTCATCGGCTACGAGCAGTTATTTGCTACGAACGTGGCTGTGCCACCAATAGTGACTAGCCATTACGCAACAATTTCATCGGCTACGTGGAGGTACTTGCTACGAATGTGGTTGTGCTACGAATGGTGGCTACGCAATTCGCTTGATTTTTAGCAAAGTTCATACATACGGTCGAATTAAATACAGAGCCTCATTTTTAAGTTAGATTTTTTTGTTATCATAGTACCTATAATATCGGCGTAAATCTATTTTACCTATTCAATTAATTTAGTACGGACAATATTTTTGTAAGACATAGACCATACGAATATATAAAAAAATATACTTCAAATTGAGTCTTCTCTTTTTTTAAGTAATTTACGGAGCCACGTCACACGATTCTTTTACCTAACTGTATACCGCGGCGCGGCATTGTAAATAGGAGTTTTCTATTAAGTTTATTTTCTCTTCTGTATCATGCAATAAACTCACTCCATTTAATAGTGTGTCTACATTTGTGACATTTTACCGCACCGAGAGACGTGACTGTAATAAATAATAATACTAAATACACCCAACAGTCACATACATAGTCCTGACCCCACAGTAAGCTACAAGTCTTGTGTCGTGGGTATCAGGAACTACGAGAGAATTTCAGTCTCACAACACTCAGACCCCGAAACAAATATTTGAGGCTCACACAAACTTTTGCATGGGTGCGAGGATCGAACCCGTGGCCTCTCGTTTCGCAGCCGGCCACTCGACCACTGCGCTATAGAGGCTGTCAATCATGCGTGACAAACTCTTAAGTACACACGGTGATCAAATATTACGACTTAATGTCAAATTTTCAAGGTAGAGTCTATTTTCATTTTAAGACACGGCAAAATAACAGTACATGATACAACATCTATCCACATTAGGGTAACAAGTACGTTTTTTTTATTACATTGAATGTAGAAACGAGTAAGGCGCTCGCCTGATGGTAAGCGCTACGCCTGCCCATAAACAGAAGCAACACCACACAGAACTTTTAATTACAAATCACTGCATGGCACTGAACTGCGCTCGTCACACCCAGACATAAGATGTTAAGTCTCATAATGCCCAATAATTTCACTGGCTTCAATGTCCTTCAAACCAAAACACAACAGTGCTTACACACTGTTGCTTACTTGGAAATAGTCAAACATGTGACAGCCATGCCTCACACATGTTTAGCAGTATGAAAATACACACAAAACCCATTTAATTTTGCTTGTTTAAATTATTTTCGAAGCTAACTCACTTACGGATGACGTGACCGCACTCAAGTGAAGTGTGAATTAGCACTTCCCGTCCGGAATACAAATTGGGAACAATGGGGTGGTACGGGGATTGATATTTTCATATGAGGCTGATAGAACCAGAGTGGCCTAACTGCATTTTGATGACTTTTGAACTATTTGTATTTTCGTCAATTTAAACCACGGCCGAAATGGACTTGTACTGCCATCTATGTCAAGATGATGTTACCAATTTTAGGCCGGTCTGGTCTTGTATATTAACACTTTTAAATATTACGAAAATGCAAATAGGTCATCAAAATGCAGTTAGGCCACTCTGGTTCTAGCAGCCTCATATATGTGGATAAATTGATGTTCAGTCGCTTCATCGTTCTAGTGGCAGCGTTTTTAAAGTCTGTTTTGAGATATATCTGTTTACCTACAAAGTAGCAACCCGTGCCGGCTTCGCACAGGTAAAAATATGTTAGTTACGACATCACATTACAAATCTTTGAATTTTTTAGCATTTCTGTAATATAATATGTATGTATTATACATACAAACGTTCCTTATGAATCACTATATATATAGCTGCATTAAAATCCGTTGAATAATTTAAAAGATCTAAGCGAACAGAGAGCGGAAGCGACTTCATTTTATACTATGTAAAGATGCCATTCTAATGTCAAAATGTTTTCATGCCACCAGAAGGCTTCTGGCATGTTTTAATGACTGCTGTCAGTTGATAACAACCGGGACCGACTCTTTACGTGCCAAAACGTAGATTTTATAGTATTGAATGGCATACGATCGATTGGGTAACCTGATGGTATATGATCTGCACTGCCCATGTACGCCCACATAACAGAAGAATCATAGGCCTGTTGCTGACCTCAAAGGAACGGGATAATTAAGGGATTGAGAACGGAAGGGGGATTTAGGCCGTCGGATATCTCATTCTATGAAAGGCAAGCAGCAAACCGCTACTTTACGTTGGTTTCTGTAAAACAGTGGTAAGGACCTGGTCGAGGCAGCAGGTTGAGACAGCATGAATGGCTGTAGACAAAACTGTCTACAGCTTGGTCTTTCAACATATTAAAAGTACATTCCTATTCTTCATTTAAATAGTCGATATAAGGTAATAGTTTTGTAATTTTCCCTCAACGTTTACATCCTACGATAATGTTGGAATTAACCCACCACGCCCTATCGGGAATACAAATCAGAAACAACTGAGGGGTTGCGACGGCGAAGTAGGGGTTAGACTCGACTTTATTTTTACGTTGTGTCTAAGGGATTATGTTGAGATTATTAAAACAATTAAATACATCAATGAACCTAACATCTCTTAGCTTAAAAGTAATTGTCATTGTCTTTGATGTCAGATCTAATAATAAAATAATAAAAATTATTTATTGAGACTAAAAAAGAAATATAGTGTCATAAACCCACCAAACTGCGTAGTAGTTTGTCGGCGGGAATATCGCTTGTTTCTATACAACAATATTTACTATACTATTACATAAGTAGTTATGCACCCCGCTCCCGCTCATGACATTATAACCGCATGCTAATGTGTTGTAACCTTATTTACTATAGGAAGGACATTACAATTGCTGACACAGGTACTCAGATGTAATTCTATCTTTTTGTAATATGATATTCTTGTTTTGTCTAAAGCTCTTAATATCAAATTATGTTAACCATAAAAAGTGCTAGCCTGGCGTCTAGACGGGGATCTTGTTATGATCATAATGCGTAGATCTAAGCATTCATTGTCAACAGATGAACAGGTATAAATAAGGAAATTTGTCAATTGTAATTCAGTTCGCAATAAAGCTTCATTGTGAAGACTTGTCTTTTTTTAAAAAACCTCCGGGCGCTCCCGCGTAACTTATCTGGCGCAGCCGGTAGGATATCCGCGACTGTAAGCTCTGTCTGCGAGTACACAAGCATCGGTCTTGCGGCATAGCTCCGGGTATCCTCGAACCAAATAAATACGATAATCGGCGGGAACCGAAGGTCGTCGCCCACGAAGTCAGCTTTACGAGAAGGCATGGGATCGAGCGGATTGTAAGTAGACCTCTTTACATTTCCTGTCTCATCCTTGCTATTTTTCCTGTGGTTGATTTTGTACGACATTTAAAAAAAAAGGTGAACTCCGTAACTTTTGAACAAAAATAGTCGAAAGTTATTTGACTTCTGCACAAAAATAGGCAGGCTAATTTTAAGAAATAAGAATTTTTGATTGAAATAATTGAATTTTTGATTGAAATATTTGAATTTTGATAGAAAGATTGATTTATTTATTTGATTTATTAATAGAAAGTTTTAATGTGTTGATTTTTATTTTTTTAATTTACTGTGTGTATAACTGTGTGTTAATTTTTATTTTTTGAATTTACTGTGTGTATAACTGTTTGTTAATGTTTATTTGATTGATTGTGTGTTATATTTAAGAGTGCAAATATGTCGCGCAACGGTGAATTCCAATTGATACCTAAAGAGTTTATAAGCTTAATTCCAAAATTCGATGGAGATCAAACTATATTGAATTTATACATAAGAAAATGTGAATATATTTTGAGAAATTTTGGTGAAGTGAATAATCCGGTTCAATCCACATACGTTTTTCATTGTATTACTAGTAGATTGTGTGGTAGAGCCGCAGGCTTATTGAGTGAACGCGAAGACATAACCACATGGGAACAGCTCAGATCTGTTCTCATCCAACATTTTAGAGATCCTAGATCTGAAGAGTGCGTAGCTATTGAATTAGAAAATTTAAAAATCAATTCTGGCGAAAGCTACTTGCAATTTTGCAATCGCATCCAACAAATACGCAGCACTCTTCTTTCTAAGATAAACTTATTATTGGACGAAAATATTAAAGCAGCAAAAATGATAATTTATAATAATTTGTCTCTGAACGTGTTCATGTACAACCTTACTGAAGATTTAATTCGAATTGTAAGATTGAAAGATTGCACAAGTCTTGAAAGCGCACTTAGTGTTGTAATGGAAGAAGTAAACTTCCAAATGCAATACAATGCGAAAAATAAAAATAGAGGTGCTGTAAAACCACCTCAGCATTCTTACCCACCTAACTCTACTAATTCCCATCTGAATAGAGCTCACTTTCAGCCGTCATTCAGACCAAACCCTTTAAATAATTTAAATCAACAATTTAAATTTGGAATGCCAAATCAATTATCCAATAATTTCAGGCCTGTTGTTTCAAATGAATTTAAATTTGGTCTTCCAAATCAGGGCTTTAATTTCAAACCGAATTATCCACAGCCCCAAAGCAATTTTAAATTTGGTTTGCCAAACCAGCAAGGGTTTAGGCCGAATGTCAACTACCCCCAAAACAATTTTAAGTTTGGCATAGTGCCCCAACAGGGATATAGGCCACAATTTAACAATGCTCAAATGAGACCATTTAACAATGCACCAAACCAACAGTTTACGTATGGTATTCCATCGCAAAGCCAACCTCAACATAATGTACAAGATACTGATGTATCTATGCGTACTGCCCGTCCCCCAAGACAAAATATGATCACGCATGAGTCGGATAATGATAATAATAATTTATTTTACTCCGATAACGATGCAGAGATAATCCAAGACTCTGATGATCAATACAATGATTTCCCAAATGTTAATTTTACTGATGATAAGGGACAAAATGATTGCGAAATTTTTTATACCGAAAATATGAAACTCACTGATGATGGCAGTGAACGTTTACAGGAACACGAAATTATCTTAGAACCCCGAACTGAACCATGCATCAAAATACCCACCAGCATAAATAATAGTAATGCTGATGCTCTTACAAATATAACATTGGATGCTCTTACCGATAAAAGCGATAATACATCAATGGAGGTAAATACAGATGATACTGAAAAATCAATCGTGATATCAGACTCATCTGAAACATTATATGCCCCCTCAATTTCAGAATATACTTTGAATTTTTCAGTTCATTCTCCCTCATCTAGTACAATAACAGCTAGTTCATTACCGGAAACAGTTCACTCTGCTGACGATATTGACACTAACGGTATTCCTATTATTGATGAAGCTGTAAACATGAAGCGAAGTGAAAATAAACCTCGCTTCCAAAAACCTACATTCACTGGTCACATTAAAAGGAATAAACGTTACGTTAAAAAAAAAAAAAAAAAAGATACAATTATACCTTTTTACAACTGTAACTGTTAAGGACGTAAAACGACCTTCACAGGTACTTCTTCAAGCTCGTGCTGCTGATCACCAGTACGCACGCCCTTCAACTTCAAAGGATTGTGAAAAATCCAAGGCGAAGCTAGCGTAAGCTGATAGCGTCCACTTATCATAATGGACTATAATTAAGACTTTAGATTTAAGTATCACAAAAGAGGAATTAGAAATTAACATCAATAGATATGCTAATTTAAATGATCATGTTGGAAAATATTTTAAGAATAGACCACCTAACCATCAATTACTTAATATTAAGCTTCAAATAAATTATATAATGAACTCTACAATTGAAAAATTTAAGCAATTAGCTCCTCAAGTTAGAATTAAACGTGGAATTCGGAATCCTTTAGGATCTATTATTAAAATTATTACTGGTAATTTAGATTATGACGACGCTATCAAATATGAAAATTTAATTAAGGCTGTACAAACACGTCAAGATACATTAAGCAAAAAAGTAACTTTGATATCAGAAATGTCTGAATCACTTTTGAAAATAAATAACTCAACAACCAATAATTTTATTAACATAGATAAAGAATTATGGGAAATGAGAAAATTAATAAACCAGAGTAATGTTAATATAACAATTTATAACTTTATTAATATTTATAATTTATTTTTGCACAATTTCCAATTATTGTACATTCGGTTGGAAGAGATTGAAACTTGTATTACTTTTAGTAAATTAAAAACTTTACACCAGTCACTTTTAAATTCTGACGAATTATTAATTTTGTTAAAAGAAATAGAGAAATCTAATAAACTCATTTACCCAGTAAACTATGATAATTTAATTAAGTTAGAATTATGTATTAAGATAAAAGTTTATTCAAAAGGAAGTCAAATAACATTCATTTTGGACATACCTATAATTAAAGATGAAATATACATTTATTACAAAATCATTCCAATACCCATCACCAATTCCTATGGTAAAACAATTATCATAATCCCAAATTATCCCTACCTCCTAGTAAGAGGGTCAAATATGGTCTCGCTCTCCCAGCCGTGCAGCGAACTCTATGAGGCGACGTTCCTATGTTATGAAGATGATACTCAATTACCATTAGAAGACACATGTATAACATCATTGATGAAATTTTCGCACAACACCAGTTCTTGTCTACCCATACCAGTTCAAATAAACTCTATAAAAATAGAGCCAATAGAGAAACGAAGATGGATGGGTAGGTGTGAAAAACTAAACAGCTGTTTTACGATCATCTGTTTTAATTATTATTGGAAATTATCTAAATATTACCTTTCGTACTAACTGTTCATGTTAAATTAAAGCTTAGGGTTTAGCACCTGCCGGGAAGTGTTATCTTTTAAATCACACACAAAGTTCAAGAAAATTCCAACCTTGCAAGAATGGCACAATCACAGGTTAACTTGGAGTCCATCTTGGAGAGTCAATCGCAGCTTCAGGCTCTTTTCAAGCAACGGATGGATGAAATGGAAAGTGAGCTCAAGAAGGCCGCCAGTCCGTCTTCATCAGTGACCACCGACTTGGCATCAGATTATTACAAATTTAAGGACTTTGTTCTGACTGCACTCAAATCTATCCAATCTCAGATAGTGCTCCTCTCAAACAGTCTGGATAAGTTTGATATGCACAAGCGTCGCAAGATCTTGTTGTTACATGGTGTCCCGGAGAGTAAAGATGAAGATACTGCAGCTTTAGTTACCAACACAGTGGTTAACAACCTTAAGTTGGCAGACTTTACTGAGGGTGACATCAGTCGCTGCCATCGAATGGGCCGTTCAGCTCATCAGGACCGTCCCAGGCCTATATTGGTGAAGTTGCGTGTTTTAGAACTGAGGAACACAATCTGGCACGCCAAAACACAATTGCGGGGTTCTGGTATTACGCTCTCCGAGTTCCTGACGAAAGCCCGACACGACCTCTTTATGGCTGCAAGACAGAAGTTTGGTGTCACCAAGTCCTGGACGAGAATGGGGTCCATATTTATATTAGATGCTGACGGAATTCGTCATCAAGCTAATTCTATTGGAGATCTCGAAAAAATCGCTGCATCCGTGCCTGTTACTGGACCGCGCCAACAAGTACGAGCTCCTAAAGAATTTGCGGCACCTTCCACTAGGAGCAAAAGAGCTGTGCAGTCCACTAAAAAGTAATTTTGCTGCTACACTATAGTGTGATTACTTGTTTTTATTACTGTATCGGATCATACCCACAACGTATGTAATTTTTATTGGTTGTTTTTTTAATTTTTAATGTGTTTTTATGATTACATTGACACTTGTCAACTTGACGTTTGTATAGTCTGTCTGTTAAGCCGATATCGTGTGGGATGACATTCTCGTTTGTACAACGTTTTTACATTTTGTTTTACACATACTTTCTTTGTCGTATTTTTATTTTTTGTGGTTACATACATAATTATATTTATGTATGTATGTACATACATAATTATATTTATGTATGTATTAGTTATTATCTTTCCGTTGTAACAGATAACACAACCGGCAGATGTGGAACTGTATTCAATCAATTTGATAATTTTATATTTTATTTATTTTTATTATTTATTTATTTGTACATACTTAAATATACATAAATATAAAACGTACATATACGCGTATATAGGTGTTACATACATATCATGTTAAATATTTATAATGACAGTTTCAGCGACAGCGAACATTTTACTTCTATGTCTTCCGAGGCTAATAGTATTAGTGATGACAGCTTTGTCAGTATTCCGTCACTCTCGGAAACTCTTGAGAGCCAGTTTTCTGACTTACCTAAAAATTTTAATATTATACATTTTAATGCACAAAGCATTCCGGCTCATTTCCCTGATATGCTGACGTCCTTAGTTCAGAAAAATATCCACGCTATACTGGTCTCTGAATCTTGGCTTAAGCCATGTCTTCCCTCTACTTCCTACTCCCTTCCCGGCTTCCGTCTCATTCGCAATGATCGTATTGGCAAGGGTGGTGGAGGTGTTGCTATATATCTCCGAGCACATATTCCGTTTTCAATAATAAGCATGTCGCCTCAACCATCGCCTTCTGATACCGGTGAACATCTTTTTATTGAACTTTCTCTTTCCCACACTAAAATTCTTCTCGGAGTCTATTATAGCCCATCCCTGCGTATTGATTATTTCCCATCTTTTGAAAAAATGTTAGAGGACTTAGTACCCTCTTACAACCATACAATAATTATGGGAGATTTTAATACGTGCCTTCTAAAAAACGATCACCGCACTTCCTCGTTTAAAGCCGTGGTAAATTCTTGCAACCTCCATATTTTACCCCTTGGTTCCACTCATCATTCCCCAAACTGTACGCCATCTCTTCTTGATATTATGCTTGTATCCTCACCTCAGCATGTCGCCAAGCACGGACAGTGTTCGGCCGACGAGTTTTCATATCATGACCTGCTTTTCTTGTCCTATAAAATTCGTCCGCCAAAAACAAGCCTAAAGTAATACTCCAACGCAATTTTGGTGGAATGGACCAGGAGGCATTTCGCTTAGATATCAAGAAAACAAACTGGTCCCCTGTGGTTGAGGCTGAGTGTATTGATGACAAAGTAGAAATTTTCAACTCTCTCATCACACAGTTATATGATGTCCATGCTCCGCTCCGTGCTATTAAATTAAAGCATCTCCCTGCACCGTGGCTTACAGATGATATCAGATGCTTAATGCGCAAAAAAAATACAGCCAAATCGAAATATAAGGGTCATCCCAATGATGAAACTAAGGTCAAATATCATGCGCTACGTAATCGCTGCAACAGGATGTGTAGGGATGCTTATCGCCGCCATATTCATCAATCTGTTGCTGAGGAAGATCCAGCTAAAGTCTGGAAATTCCTCAGGTCTCTGGGAATTGGTATTTCTCATCAAGACTCTATTCCGACAAATCTTAACATAGATCTTCTAAATAATTTTTTCTCATCTTCTTCTCACATTGATGTGTCAAATAAAAACCAGACTATCAACTTTCTTAATTCTGCACCAATTCCCAGTTATTCTCCATTTTTCTTTAATCCATTTACCGTTCGTGATGTTAAAACGAGCATGCTATCCTTTACTTCTAATGCTGTAGGTGTAGACTCTATTAGTCGCAATATGTTAATACCTAATTTAGATTTATTCTTGCCTACTATCTGCCACATTCTTAACTTTTCTATCGAAAGCAGTAGCTTCCCTTCTATATGGAAAGATGCTCTGATTATTCCTTTCCCTAAAAAATCCAATCCTAAATCTTTCTCTGAGTATCGACCTATCTCTATTCTGCCTTTCTTATCTAAAGTTCTTGAGCGTCTTGTACACTCCCAATTGAGTTCTTTTCTTGCCAAACTTAATATCCTTAATCCCTTTCAATCTGGTTTTCGTCCAGGCCATAGTACGGTGACTGCTCTTGTCAATATAGCTGATGACATCCGCTTAGGTATGGAAAAGGGACAGTTAACTGTACTATTGTTACTGGATTTCAGTAATGCTTTTAATACTGTGGACTTCGATATTCTCCTCGCCTTACTCCGCTCGATTAACATATCTCCGACGGTAATCGATTGGTTTCGCAGTTATCTGTTCGGTCGCCGGCAACGGGTTCGCCTAGAAGATAGTTTGTCTTCATGGTGTAACACATCTGCAGGTGTACCGCAAGGTGGTGTATTATCTCCTTTACTTTTCGCAATATTTATTAACACTATATCCCAACATTTGTTTTCATCCTACCACCTGTATGCAGACGATCTACAACTTTACTGCCAAGCTCCACTCAATGAAATAAATGTCGCTATTGCGGGTATGAACACCGACCTAGCCCGTGTATCTGAGTGGAGCGATCGCTTTGGTCTTAAAGTGAACCCCGTTAAAACTCAAGCAATAATAGTGGGAAGCTCTCGCCAAATTGCAAAAATAGAATGGTCCACGCTTTCCCCTATTATTTTTAGCGGGGTTACCGTTCCGATTAGCGAAACAGTTAGAAACCTAGGAGTGATAATGGATCGAAAAATGTCCTGGAACCCACAACTTGCAGCAATGAGCCGTAGGTTGTTTGCGTCAGCTGCTTCATTGAGAAGGCTCCGTAATTTCTTGCCCACTGCCACTAAGATTGCGCTTGCACAGTCCCTACTTCTCCCTGTGCTCGACTATGCGGACGTCTGCTATCCTGATCTCACTCAAGTTCAACTTGATAAAATTGAGCGTCTCCAAAATTTCTGCATACGATTCATATTTGGTTTGCGCAAATATGATCATATTTCTGAGTTTCGTTCAAAGCTCAAGTGGCTCCCTATTCGTCTTCGCCGGAATGCACATATTCTATTTCTACTATATAATATTTTATTTAACCCCAACTCTCCCCAGTATCTCAAAGAACGTTTTAAATTCCTGTATAGTAGTCAATCTCTTTCTTTAAGGTCGTCAGATAATCTGGCCCTCAAGACTCCATTACACGGTAGTACTTTCTACGACGGTTCCTTTACCGTACAGGCCGTTCGCCTTTGGAATGCACTACCGGTGCCCATAAGACAAGCTCCATCATTGTGCAGCTTCAAGAGGCAGGTGAAACTGTTTTATCTTGCGTCGTAACAATTATGTTATACCTTATACTTTAATATTATTATTTATGTATATATTTATTGTATTTAAAATATGTTTATTATTTATTTATTTTTCTAATCACACTTTTTTTGATACACCCCCTTCAGGTACCTCTCTTCTGCCAGTGTTCCATCCAAAGGTTGTCTGGAAGAGATCGCTTTTAGCGATAAGACCGCCGATTGTTACACATAATATGTTTGTATTTATTGTCTTTAATATTGTGAATCTTGTGGTGTACAATAAAGAGTTATCAATCAATGGATTCTCTACAGCAAAGCGGAAACTATATTTACAAAAAGCTGTCATAATGAAATGACAAAAGAAAGCATAAAAGGGACTTACCTCCTCACACTTGACGATCACTGTGACGCCAAAATAGACAACGTTACCCTGAAATCCCACTATGCGGGAATAAGCACAATGGACTTCAGAAAACTGCCAATTATTGATCTTCCAGAAATAACGACTATAGAGCCACAAACAGGATGGAAACCAATAAATTTGGATGCTGCTGAGTTGAAAAATCTACAGAATCTAAATGAATTGTTGAAGAACAGTGAAAGTGAAGTGGAAATTCGTGAAAAAGGCATTTTTGTGAAAAGTGTTAGCGCAGCTACTCTGTTATTATATGTAATCATATTTCTGTTCCTTTTTGTGTGTATAGCGTATAAGTATAACTTTTTAAAATATATTGTGTGTCGAAATAATCAGAGAAATATACATCCCTCTGATAATTTCGAAGCTATGGGGGGAGGAGTTATGCACCCCGCTCCCGCTCATGACATTATGACCGCATGCTTATGTGTTGTAACCTTATTTACTATAGGAAGGACATTGCAATTGCTGACACAGGTACTCAGATGTAATTCTATCTTTTTGTAATATGATATTCTTGTTTTGTCTAAAGCTCTTAATATCAAATTATGTTGACCATAAAAAGTGCTAGCCTGGCGTCTAGACGGTGATCTTGTTATGATCATAATGCGTAGATCTAAGCATTCATTGTCAACAGATGAACAGGTATAAATAAGGAAATTTGTCAATTGTAATTCAGTTCGCAATAAAGCTTCATTGTGAAGACTTGTCTTTTTTTAAAAAACCTCCGGGCGCTCCCGCGTAACTTATCTAAGTAGATTTTATAAGTATACAATACAATGTTTATGTGCGTAAAATTAAGCTTATACATTACTAGCTTTTGCTCGCGGCTCCACCCGCGTGATCTGCTTTTCCCGGGATAAAAAGTAGCCTATGCCCTATTCTGATGTATAAGCTATATTATTGTAAAGTTTCATTAAAATCCATCCAGTAGTTTTTACGTGAAAGAGTAACAAACATACATCTATCCATACTTACAAACTTTTGCGTTTATAATATTAGTAGGATTTTACGACAATCTCAGTAATAGCACATGTCTTAATTTATTTTTAAGGACAGTTTACCATGATCTTTTCTAGCCATTACAAGCAATGTGTTTTAATAGTTTTAAACCTAGTAATGAATAATCAGCCTCCGTGACGCAGTGAGCGTGTAGCTGTGAAGCGAGTGGCCGTGGGATCAATTCCCGCACCGAGACAAATATAACGTGACCCACAAATATTTGTTTCTTGGGTGTGTATTTTTCTTTGCGTTGACGTGAGGCTGATTTCCGGTTATAAAAGCCAAATCTTCTTGAAACATGTGTTAAAAGCATGTTGCGCTGACCCCACTGCGAGGGTAAAGGGAGGGTAGTCATAGTCACACTGAGTTCAGTTCTAAGGTATCCTGATACCATGATACAGGTTAAATCAGTGTGGGGTCAGGACTATGTGTATGATCGGTATCAATCCACAATTTATAAAATACTTGACTTCTACATCCTTTTATTTTAACCGCTTTTAACCAACTGAACCAAGAAATGAGGTTCTATACTTAACCCTGAAGTATGTATATAAAGTTCGCAATTCTATCAAAAACTAATGAATCTACACTATATTATAATCATAATCTACACTCATATTATAAGAGATTTGTATTTTTGTATGTAACGAATAAACTTTAAAACTACTGAACCGATTTGAAAAATTCTTAACCATTAGAATTCTACATTATCCCTGATGAACATAGGCTACTTTTTATCCCCCAAAAAGCAGATCATATGGGCGAAGCCGCCAGGAATAGCTAGTCAATTATGATGGTATTATCATTAACGTAATCTTAATACTTTCACAGGTTTATAAACTAAGCTAAAGTATGATATTTCAGGAAGCTGTAGATGACTCGACTCTTGATATTAAAATAAAGCATTCATTCATTAAAACGATGGAAGCTCTCGGCCGCGGCGTTGATCCGACCCCTATATTATTTGCATCATGAGAACATTCATCTTATGGTATAAGGTATAAAAGAAGAGCTATACTAGGTGTAAAAGAATTATCTATACTTATAAAATAACATGTCCTGACTGACTGACTGATTCATCATCACCGAGCGCAAACTATCAAGGCTACAAGCATGAAATTCGGACTGTATATTGATTTTGTTATGTAGGCACCTACTAAGAAAGGATTTTAGAAAATTCCACCCCAAAGGGGTCAAAATAGGAGATGATAATATGTATGAAAGTCCGTCATTTTGAAAGTTACATAAACAAAATTGTATTTCGGTTATTGACGTGAAACAAATAAATAAGTGTTTCAAGAATTTTGGAAATTTTATTTAATAAGGGATGAAAAAGGGGGTGATAGTAAATGCGAAAGTGAGTTTGTTTGTTACGCTTTCACGCCTAAATCACTGAACCGATTTAGACTGAACTGAATTTATCTACAGAGACAGATGGGACCCTGGAGACGGTTACAGGCTACTTTTATCCCGGAAAATGATGTTCACGCGGGCGGAGTCGCGAGCAAAAGCTAGTACGAAATAAAAAAATAATCGCGAAATAAATCGTAACTATTCTTTATACAAACACGCGCATACTAAAGACCATTAACTCCGACCGTCAGTTTTTTTTTTTTATTTAATGACGAGACGAGCAAGCCGCTCGCCTGATGGTAAGCTCGCCTGCCCATAAACAAAAGCAACACCACGCAGAACTTTGAACAGCATGGTACTGATCTGCGCTCGTCACACCAAGACATAAGATGTTAAGTCTCATTATGCCCAGTAACTTCACTGGCTTCAAAATCCTTCAAACCAAAACACAGCAGTGCTTACACACTGTTAGCGGCAGAAATAGACAAAGCGGTGGTACCAACCCAGACGGCTTCTCGCCTACGAAGGCCCTGCCACCTTGTAATGATTTTTGCATTAGCATTATATTTCTCTAGTAAAAAAAATATTATTTCAACGTTGTGATATGAATAACACGACGTTGGACGTCCACCTACAAGGTGGACAGACGACCTGATAAAGATCGCAGGGAGTCGCAGGATGCAGGCCGCTTCCAACAGGTCGGTCTGGACATCTTTCGGGGAGGCCTATATTCAGCAGTGGACGTCTTGTGGCTAATGATGATGATGATGATGATGATATGAATAACCGTTGTAATATCTATCTATCTTGTTGTATATCAACACAAGCGAACCTATTTCACCGCTTCAGCTCATAGCTTCTATACATAGCCCGAAAGAAGCCGGAGTGTTAACGAGTGAGCAGGGCGGAATACAAATTGCCGTTAACGTAGCATCGCACTGTGATGGCCGGCAGCGGAAAACGTTCCGCAAATCGAATTCCGATTGAAATAAACCAAAATGTAGAAGGTTCTTTTCTGGAATTCATTTGCGATGAGACAGTAACTTTCAGAGTTTGGATTGACTTATTAATTGAATTGATTTAGATTGATTACAGCACGGTTAAATACTCGTACAATACAATACAAGGTGGTAGGTCCCTCGTATGCGACAGGCCGTCTGGGTTGGTACCACCGCTTTTTCTATTTCTGCCACCAAGCAACAGTGTGTAAGTATTGTTGTGTTTAGGTTTGAAGGACATTGTAGCCAGTGAAATTACTGGACATTATGAGCCTTAACATCTTATGTCTCGGGTGACGAGCACAGTTCAGTGCCATACAGTGATTTGTAATTCAAAGTTCTGTGTGGTGTTGCAGTTTATGGGCAGGCGTGGCGCTTGCCATCAGGCAAGCGCCTTGATCGTCTCGACATTCAATCAAATAAAAAAAAAATACACGCGTACATACTTATATTATGCTATTATCATTATTTTGGATCGACGCTGAATTTTAAAAGAAATCTAGACTCTCACAATTCCATAAATCAACAACGAAGTAAATCTAGACGAAATAGAGTATTTATTTAACAGTGATTATACATTGTTAGGCACCCTTGCATATTGTACAATGTAAATAGCTCGGGTAGAATGAATTAATCATAAAGTTAGCGAGTCAGTTAACGTACTAGTTGAGCGTAATCCGTCCACAGTGAGGGATACAGGAGGTTTTGATACGGCATTTAACGTTAACGCAATTATATACTTTGTTACACGCATTTCTTATTTGGGAAATGGTGAATTAATGTAACACAGGATAGTTTGGGAAAAAATGCACACTTTTTATAACGTATGCAAGAGGCCGTCTGGGTTGGTACCACCGCTTTGTCTCTTTCTGCCGCGAAGCAACAGTGTGTTTCGGTTTGAAGATCATTGAAGACAGTGAAATTACTGGGCATTTCGAGACATAATATCTTGTGTCTCAGGGTGAAGAGCGCAGTTTAGTGATGGGCAGTGCTTTGTAATTCAAAGTTCTGTGTGGTGTTGCTTCTGTTTATGGGCATATGTTTATGAGCGCCTTGCTCGTCTCGTCATTCAATCAAATAACAAAATCAAGTCCAGTGTAGTCACTTTGCCGTGTCAGGATAAAAATGATTTTCAAAAAAACAATTATATATTCTCTTCCTTTGAGAAACAAGGAGGCAATTTAATATTTCCCAAAACTGTTTAACCTTATCTCTAAACTCACAAGCAATAACTACAAGCATAAGCAACTTCAGGGTCGCACCGTTTTCCAAAATTAACCTGCCAAATATTATCTTTTTATTCTGGCAATTCCTTAAACGTTGTTCAGACAATCATTTTGTCCCGCAACGAGTCAATTTCGGTGTAATCTTCCGGGAAAGTAATTTTCTCTACTGATGGCCTTATTATGTTCCTGATGTTATGGGGGTTTGGATGGTATTTATGATATCCAGTTAGACTAGGGCCTTCGTTGCTTGGTTGAACAGCGATATTTGTTGCGGCGTCAATTTATTTTTTTCTAGCCCTGTATTCCATATTTCCCACCGCTGGGCACGGGCCTCCTTTACTGAATGAGAGGGATTAGGCCTTTAGTCCACCACGCTGGCCTATGTGGGTTGGCAGACTTCACATACCTTCGAAAAATCTTATCGAGTTCTCAGGTATGCTGGTTTCACGATGTTTCCGTCACCGTTAAAGCAAGCGATAATTAAAAATTAATATACACGTAACTTAGAAAAATCAGTGGTGTATGCTCTTGGGGCTGGTTTCGGGGTACACTACAATAATACGACAAACTTTATTCCGACAGTCACAAATACGAATTTCAAAATACCGATTTTCATAAATCCGAATGGTTTAAAATTCCGAATATAACAACTCCGATGTATCATTTATCCTATTTTTATAATTCCAAAATTTCAAAATTCCGAACGTATATAATTACGATTCTCAAAATACCGAGTTTCAATAGATTTCGATTTTCGAGATTCGAATTAATGATAATTCGAAACATCAAAAATACGAATTCCGATTATTAAAAAACCTATTAATTAAAATTCCGAAATAAAAACGCCTTGTAAAACTGAATAGAAAGACATATCAACACATAATGGCTTGTCAAAGAGAAGTATAATAGTATGAGGAGGTAGAATTAAAAAACTAATGTCAAATGAGTTTTAAAAATATTTTCTTTCCAATAAAAAGTTTTTTTTCGCTGGTCACAATTCTAACCTAACCCAAATGATTCACCAATAATAGAGAGGATCTGGCGCTCGGCGGCCGCTGCCGCGGCACGCTCGCTGCGCTCGCTCGCCTTCGCGCTTTAATGGTCACAGTTCTAACCTAACCTAACCCAAATGTATGTAATGACTGTACTAACTGAATCAAAATCCTAATTTTAGTACTTTATTCGGAAAATTAAAAATCGGAATGTCGTTTTTGGGACCGAGAAACCATCGAGCATTTGACTCTTCGAACATATAAAAATCGGAAAACAAACAGATCGTATTTACAACATTCGGTAAAATCATTTTCGGAAATTTGAATAATAGCCATTATAATTTTTAGGTATTATGAAATTCGGAATAAAATATTTCGGAGTATTTGGGTGTTCCCCTGGTTTCGAACCTGCGACATTCGTCTCGACAGTCCATACCACTCTCCGCTGAGCTATTGTATGCTTTGCGTCAAATGGTATTCTTATTTTGAGTGGTAGAGCTACGCTGTAGACAGTTTTGTCTACAGCACGACTGGGCCGGCTCGACCGGGTCATTATGTAGCGTATTGCTGCTGCGTTTCGTGCAGTGAGTGAGATATCCGGAGGCTCAGTGGTAGGCAGCGGCTTGGCAGTGGTAGGCAGCGGCTTGGCTGTGCCTCCGGCATTGCCGATGTCCATGAGCGGCGGTGACCGTTTACCATCAGGCGGGCCGCTTGCTCGTCTGCCTATCAAGGCAATAAAAAAAAAAAAACTCCGTCCCCTTTCCAATCCCTTAATTACCTCTTCCCTTTAAGGTCGGCAACGCCCCTATGATTCTTTTAGTATTGTGGGCGTACATAGGTGGTGCAGGTTACCATCAGATGACTCGGTTGCTCGTTTGCCGGCCTATGCTATAAACAAAATAGTAAACCATACCGCAATCCAACTTTATCGTAGAGCGCCATCTATTGACGCATAAGATAAACTTTACACACATCACAATTATTTATAATCACAATTTACAATACTTTTTTTTATAAAATTGCATTGTCATCGGTCCTTGATAAGTATGCCAAATTTCGATTTAATCTGACGTTTTGAAGGAGGTCAAAATCATGTTCGAAGATTCAGTTACGTACAAACATACTAACATACGTCTGAAGCTAATAAAAGCGTGTTAAAAAAGATGTTAAATTTGATAATGCCCAGTGATTTCACTGGCTTCAATTACCTTCAAACATAAATAATAAAATAAATAAACATAAATACATTATACACATGTTTGGTGTGTGGTTACACACAGTTGCTCTTAACCTAACCTTACGTAACATAAAGTCTGTTAAAATACTTCTCATCAGTACCTTTATCTCACATTCGAACTTTTACAATAAAACTTCGCGGTTCAGATAATTTTACGAAGACAAACATTTCAAATTTCTTGATGAAACTAACAGCAGGTTATTTCTAATTGTAACTTCCTAATTTGTAATTAAACTGAGTATTACGTAAAATTTTGGTCTAGAGCGAGATCACCGCATAATTACACCGAGACATAAGATGTTAAATCTCATAATGCTCAGTAATTTCACTGGCTTCAATGCTCTTCAAACCCAAACACAAAACTC
This sequence comes from Amorpha juglandis, assembly GCA_949126905.1. Classification (NCBI taxonomy): domain Eukaryota; kingdom Metazoa; phylum Arthropoda; class Insecta; order Lepidoptera; family Sphingidae; genus Amorpha; species Amorpha juglandis. Next base: position 9,610,755 of record OX421388.1, read on the forward strand.
CTTACACACTGTTGCTTGGCGGTAGAAGTAGATAAAGCGGTGGTACCAACCCAGACGGCCTCTCGCATACGAGGGACCTACCTTGTAAATGTCTAGCTACCTTGTATGGATATAGGCATTACCTGTGTAGAATTTAAATTGGCTTCAATTGCTTATTTTACATACAAATGAACTTTACATTGTTATTTTATTTTACAATGTTAAAAGCTACCTACGAACTTCCGGGTGAAATAATATTTCCATACTTTACTGTTATTTTATTCATTCGTGTAATTTTATTTCCCAGTTCAGGCATGCTTCGTGGCGCAGTGGGCGAACATCTAGCTGTGAAATAATGCCGGCTTGATTCAAATGTTCGTGTCATCTACAAATATTTGTTACGAGTCTTTTTCATCCGGGCACGGCAAAGTGACTGTACTAGACCTGATGGTAAGCGCAATGCAGTCCAAAAAACCATTGACCACCAACAAACAATGAGTTCATCGGTGGTCACCAGAATCATGCCGGCCTACATAAATGCTTCTTCATACTCCGAAGAGGGACGAAGTGAATTGAGGGGTCTGCGACAGGTTTGAAGGAAAATGTGTCATAAACAACGTGGTGTATCACTCACGTGCTTATTTTTTTGCATTTTCGTATTAAAAGTCGACAGTGGTAATAACCCGGTCGAGATGGCGGATGTCGGATTTTTTCTGTAGACAAACTGCAGCGTGGCTCTACTACACACAAATAAAACACGAAACTATCTAGTAGTCTAAAGTCCATATACACATTGTTGAGTGGTAGAGCCACGCTGTAGACAGTTTTGTTTACTGCATGAATGGGCTGGCTCGACCGGATCGTTACCACTGTCTCACAGAAAACCGACGTAAAGTAGCGGCTTGCTACTGCGTTTCGTACGGTGAGTGAGATATCCGGAAGCCCACATCCCCTCCCCTTCCCAATCCCTAATTATCCCTTTCCTTTAAGGTCGGCAACGCGCCCATGATTCTTCTGGTGGTGGGCGTACATGGGCGGTGGAGATCACTTACCATCAGGTGACCCACTTGCTCGTTTGCCGGCTAATGCTATAAAAAAAAACATTTTTGTAAATCAACACTCGGTAACTGTCGTCGTGCTCACGAATTCCACCGAAAATCATACATAATGTCTGATAGGTGCACATTTGCCGCGAGCGTCGGAAATTACCCACCCAGATAGCTCCATGCCAGCTCCGTTGATAAAGCAAATGTTCCTAAAGGTTAAATTCAGCCAAACGAGGACTGTAAATCTGGGTGAGTTTACATATCAACATATATACGGCCCTGCCTGGCACAGACATAATGAGAGAAGTTTTACAAGGTAGGTCCTTCGTGTGCGAGAGGCCGTCTGGGTTGGTACCACCGCTTTGTCCCTCACTGTCCTCAGCTTTAGTACGCTGCCACTATAATAATAAATTTTAATAAATTTGAAAAAGAAATGTATTTAATTGTAAAGAAAGCGTGGGGTGCTTTTTAAGATACATACTATATAAATGATAATCCTTCTACTCATATCTGTCATTAAAATATTGATTACTATTGACACTATGCACCCCACGCTTTTTTTACAATAAAATAAACATTTTTTTTTCTTCATGTTTCTTAAAATTTATTTCCTTCCCTTTAGTTGGATTTTCTAATTTACAAGGAGAGGCCGTCTGGGTTGGTACCACCGCTTTGTCTATTTCTACCGCCAAGCAACCATATGTAAGCACCGCTGTGTTTCGGTCTGAAGGACATTGAAGCCAGTGAAATTACTGGGCATTTTGAGACTTAACATCATATGTCTAGGGCTGACGAGCGCAGTTCAGTGCGATGCAATTGTAATTCAAAGTTCTGTGTGGTATTGCTTCTATTTATGGGCAGGCGTGGTGCTAACCGTCAGGCGAGCGCCTTGCTCGTCTCGTCATTCAATAAAATAGATAAATACACCCAACAGTCACATACATAGTCCTGACCCCACAGTAAGATACGAGTCTTGTGCCGTGGGTATCAGGAACTACGAGAGTTTCGTTCTCACAACACCCAGACCTCGAAACAAATATTTGTGGATCACACAAACATTTATCTCGGTGCGGGGATCGAACCCCCGGCCTCTCGCTTCATATCCGGCTACTCGCTCGCTGCGCCACGAAGGCTGTCAAGATAACGTAAGTATATACTTAAATAATAAATTGTAGCAGCTGACATAGTATCTACAAAGTGTTGAGATATTCATGTATTCAAGGCATATTCACATATTCAGTTGATCTGAAAGACGCACACAATTCTTTCTTGTCTGCCCGGTGTTGCCAATTCAAAATATTCCTAGAAATTCCTTACTTCTACGAATAGTTTGTATTAACGCCATACTTTTTTTTTTTTTATTTGATTGAATGACGAGTCGAGCAAGGCGCTCGCCTGAACGTAAACGCCACGCCTGACCATAAACAGAAGCAACACCACACAGAACTTTGAATTACAAAGCACTGCATGGCACTGAACTGCGCTCGACACCCCGAGACATAATATGTTAATTGTTAAATCTCATAATGTCCAGTAATTTTACTGGCTTCAAAGTCCTTCAAACCGAAACAAAATAGCTACACACTGTTGCTTGGCGACAGAAATAGAACAAGCGGTGGTACCAACCCAGACGGCATCTGGCATACGAGGGACCTACCGCCTAATAAAAATTCTCCATCTTGCCTTCCAATAAGAGTCTTGGACAACTCCCGAGTATTATTTCGAATTCAGAACGCTGAACCTCAACGGTTTTTATAATTTAAATTTGTTTTTTTATTTAAATTCTGGTTCAAGCAAGATGGCTTTTGGCCATTATCGAAAAAAATCTTTCCAGACGTTAAGTAATTTTAGATCTTTTTTTTTCTAACTGATATTAGAAGTTTACGCTCAGGTTAGGCAATGTTGTATTATAAATACACTTCTATTAGACTAATAAAGTGCTGCTCCAAATATCCCGAAATATTTTCCCCATTACGTAGCAACACAGCCCATACATATTAAAGGTATCGCCGCGTTGTCGATGCATTGTGAATCGGATTGGAATGCTGGACTCTTTGAATATTTACTCCCAACCCCGTGATTCCATAGTCTAGATCTTCTTTGCTTTTTTATTTATTTATTATGAAACACAGGCAGCATACATATTAATACACACAAGGGTTTACAATCCCCGAGTTATGGCTCATGACTGATGTAATATATATCCTAATACGGTCAAGGTGCCACCTTTGTCTATTTTACTTTTAGTTCTACCACCGCTTTGTCTATTTCTACCGCCAAGCCTGTTGCTTGTGTAACTATTGTGTTTCTGTTTGAAGGATATTGAAGCCAGTGAAATTACTAGGCATTGAAAGATATACACAACACTAATGTACATACAATACGTCACATGTATAGCTACAGAGCAGCGAACTCACAAGATTTCACACATCCAAAAAGCATCTAACGCGGTCAGGTATATACGATGTGTTATACGTGTATAGTCTGAATTAACATTAGCATGTCGGTGACGCGGGCACATAAAATTTTTACATACTAAAAAGTGCTCAACGCGGCTAAAGAAATTTTCACTTCAAAAATATTTCAAATGCGAGAGTGTTTATTGGTTTGTCATTTCACGCAGAAAACGAGGAACAGGGCGACATGTTTTATTTCATACTAGCTTTTGCTCGCGGCTTCGCCCGCGTGAACAGCATTTTCCGGGATAAAAGTAGCTTGTAAACGTTTCCAGGGTCCCATCTGTCTCTGTAGATAAATTCATCAAAATCAGTTCAGTCATTTAGGCGTGAAAGCGTAACAAATAAATTCACTTTCGCATTAACTTTCACCCCCTTTATCATCCCTTATTAAATAAAATTTCCAAAATTCCTGAAACACGTATTTATTTGTTTTACGTCAATAACCGAAATACAAAATTTTGTTTATGTAACTTTCAAAATGACGGATTTCATACATATCACCATCCCCTATTTTGACCCCTTTGGGGTGGAATTTTCTAAAATCCTTTCTTAGTGGGTGCCTACATAACAAAATTAATATGCAGTTCGAATTTCATGCTTGTAGCCTTGATAGTTTGCGCTCAGCGATGATGAATCAGTCAGTCAGTCAGGACATGTTATTTTATAAGTATAGATGTAAGGGCCGTAGTGTGTCACAGGCTACTTTTTATCAACGATATGACAGGCAAGACGCCTACGCTGGCAGACTCATGAACAAAAGCTGTATATATCAATAAAACCGTAAAACATCCATTGTAATTAATTCTACCACCCACACAATACTAACCGTGCCTAACAAACATGTTCTAGATGCAATTTATTTACAAAACAATGTGTTCAGATTACATCGTTCGTAACTATTTTCAGACGCAATAAATTTTGAATCTAATTATTCAATTGGGTACTTGCCTTGATTTTTTTTATTATTTTAAGCAATAAAATACGTTACTTAAAACCTATTGCAGAAATAATTTCATTAATCCGTCCACATAAAAATAAATTAGAAGTCATTCAAATCTGATAGAGTGGGCTCTTGTCGAATAAGGGCCGGCGCTCATTGACGGCATGGCACGGCATGGCACGGCAGGTCATGCTGCGGCATCCCGCGGCGTCCCGTGGCATGCCGTGGCATCCTGCTGAATGCCCAGCCACTCTCTCTCTCTCGCGCACCGCGGCAATCCGTGGAATGAAACGGCATGCTACGGGACGCCGCGGGATGCCGCGGCACGTCGCGTCATGCCACAGCATCCCGCGGCACGTCGCGGCACTGTGGTATTGAAATAAAGTAACGTGAATTCTAAACTCGTGGCAATAAGATTCAAAATAACTTGATTAGTAATAAAATCCTTTGCCATGCCATGCCGTGCCATGCCGTCTATGAGCGCCGGCCATAACAGATGATGCTAACTTGGACGTCACCGTGACAAATGGCCATTACGGTTCACGCGTGCGAGCGAGATAGTGAGATGTCCCCACTACGCGCCCACCTTTGCTCATACCAATATTTAGAATCATAATTGCGGGCTCATTTTTGAACCGATGTTGATTGTGTTTTAACAAAAGAGTTTCTTTTTCGTATTATTCTCTGTTGCATATATAATAATGTATAATATTCAACATAGGAAATTACCCTATTATGTAAGCTTCTCTTAGAATTAACTTGTAAATGAACATTGTTTCATTCAATGAACACAGCCTCCGTGGCGCAGCAAGCGACTAGCTGTGAAGCAAGGCCGCGGGTTCAATCCCCGCACCGAGACCAACTTTTTTTTTATATCCGAGCACGGCAAAGTGACTGCACTACACCTGATGGTAAGCGTAGTGCAATCCAAAAAACCGGTGATCACTAGAGTCATACCGGTCTGTATAAATGCTTCTTCCTTCTTCGGAGAGGGCTTCGGGCTCGGGCTTCATGTTCTTCAACCGGAAACACTTCTTGGCGACAGAAATAGACAAACTGGTGGTAGCTATCCAAGCGAACCTTTATTACGAGACACTTCCAACAAAAAAATCTTAAAGTAAATAATCAAGTCAAATAAATAAAAAAAAAAAAAAAACATTGACGAGACAATAAAATCGACGATAAAACTTTCCCAAGTCAAACTTGAGGATTGTTTAAATTTTAAAACCAATTACTAAAACAAATTTTAAAAATCCTACCCAAACAATATTTTTACGGTACACTTTAAAAAATAAAACATCGCCCACAAATTCGTCTTCTAGCTCATTTAGCAGAGTACACTCGTAATGCAAACAGCTGTTACTTAAATATATACTTGTTACAGAAAGGTATAGTTAAATTAGGATCATTACATACACCTGACAGTGACTATTTATGAGCCGGATTTCATCAAAACCTAGACATCGGTGGCGGTGGCAAGGCGCATCCCTTAATGGCCTCCGTGGCGCAGCGGGCGGGTAGCAGGCTGTGAAGCGAGAAGCTACGGGTTCGATCCCCGCACCGAGACAAATGGATGTGTGATGCACAAATATTTGTTTCGGGGTCTGGGTGTTGTGAGACCAAAGGTCTCTCGTAGTCCCTGATACCCACGACACAAGACTCCTATCTTACTGTGGGGTCAGGACTATGTGTGTGACTGTTGGGTGTATTTATTTATATATCCTAAAATTTGACGTTTTTTTTTTATTCGAGCTCGGCAAAGTGACTGCACTACATTTGATGGTAAGCGTAGTGCAGTCCAAAAAACCAGCGACCACCAACAAACAATGAGCTTATCGGTGGTCACCAGAGTCATGCCGGCCTGTATTAATGCTTCTTCCCTCTTCGGAGAGGAAAGCAGCAAATCGAGGGGGCTGTGACAAGACAGGCGAATGACCGATGCAGGCACAGTAATACAAGGATGTACCCCTATACCCTCCCCAATCAACCATGAAGTCATGTCGCAAGCCCCTCGGGAGAACCGGATATACACTAGCTAATCCTGGAACGCGATCCACACAAGGCGTGTGGACCACTATGGCAGGTTTTAACACCATGTGTACGGTGGTCGCTATCCGGGCGGATATGAATATCCTACCATCAGCAAACGTTAATTTTAGTCACTCATTTATTACGATCGTTATGATGGATTACAACACTTTAAATTATTTTTGTAACCTAAACCATTTTTCATAATTCGTATCAGCGGTTTATCGTTTAAATTTGTCAAAAGTTGCAAACATGGACTATCTTAAGCGATAAAAAAGAAAATGCTTCATTTATGTCCTAGCACTACCAACGTATTTAGTACTAGAAGGATTTTCTTTTTATTATTTCATTGAATGACGAGACGAGCAAGGCGCTCGCTTGATGGTAAGCGCCTGCTAATAAGCAGAAGCAACACCACACGGAACTTTGAATTACAACTGAACTGCACTGAACTGCGCTCGTCACCTCGAGACATAAAATGTTAAGTCTCATAATATCCAGTAATTTCACTGATTTCAATATCCAACAAACCGAAACACAACAGTGCTTACACACTGTTGCTTGGTAACATCATTTCTTAGTTTCCACATATAAGTTTACCAAACAGCAATCTTGACACTCCGTAAAATTATTTCCTTAGCTTTAACGTACATAAACAATGAGAAAAATATCCATAGACTATGAAGGTGCTTAGTTCAGCGAAGTTTTTAACAAAGTCGCCGTCGTTTAATTTTATTGCCCTCCTTAATGGGATGCTTTCCGCGGCTCCTTTAAAACCACTATTAAAAGTTAAGACATTTTAACGGCAGACATTAACTGAATCGCTCACTTAAGGAAACATAATGTATGTTTACACAAGATTTCGATGGATTCGCAATGCAAGATTCTACAATTCTTTTTTATTATATGATTGAATGACGAGACGAGCAAGGCGCTCACCTGATGTTAAGCGCCACTCCTGCCCATAAACAGAAGCAACACCACATAGAACTTTAAATCACAAAGCACTGCATGGCACTAAACTGCGCTCGTCACTCCGAGACATAAGATGTTAAGTCTCAGAATGCCCAGTCATCACTGGCTTTAATGTCCTTTAAACCGAAACACAACAGTGCATACACACTGTTGCTTGGCGGCAGAAATAGACGGCGCGGTGGTACCCACCCAGACGGCCTCTCGCATACGAGGGACCAACTACCTTGGAAGAATACGTACTCATGCTTGTAATTTCCAATGGGGTAGGCAGCGAGGCGAGGCATCGAGTGGTAACGACTCGATCGATCCGGCCCATTCATGCTGTAAACAAAACTGTCTACAGCGTGACTCTACCAGCCGCACTCGTTTCCTAATTAAGACATAATTTCTCATGATATTATGTTTGTTCCACGTCTTGTTTGATTTAAACTGCACAAGTTTGTAACGAAGACAAATTGTAATAGAACCATTACTTACGAATGTGGAACGATTGGTTTGAACAAGTTTGTTAACAGAGGGGCTATTCTAAAAACGGTACGAAGCAACCAAGTTCAAAAAGGAAGACCTAATGTACTCTAGAATATCCACCACATTAATAACATTTCTAATATAAAATATTGTGACTAAAATTCGTTAAAAACATTGAAATAAAACTAATTTAAACGGATTTTATCGCGGTGTTTGAAGTGAAACTTCTTTAGAATCGTGATTTGAAAATTTGATGAAACGAAAAAGGCGTCACTAAAGAGGTTGGAAGGAAACAAGATCTCAAGTATGTAAATATATGAAATGTAATATTGCGCATTAAAATTTTAAATAATTTTTAAGCTTGGTAAAAGTATTATAAAAATAATAAACCTTTTAATTATCCTAATACCACTGATACTCTATTTTTATCTCATTCTCTTGTAGGCTACTTTTCAGAAGTTTCACTTCTGCCGTGTGTAAATTGCACACACACTTTTTGAAGTGATAACTTCTTATGGGAGGGTGAACCGAAACGTTCCGTAACGCGAGCGGTCCATCGACCAGCCAGCGTTAGCTGACCTCCCTGGAACATCGATTATTTCGACAGTGACCAGTCAGCTTGGACCGGACTTTGACCGGACTTCAACCGGACTTGGACCGGACTTCAACCGGACTTTGACCGGACTTTACCCGGTCTTTGACCGGGCTATGACCGGAGTTTGACCGGACTTTGATAGGTCTTTGGCCGGACTTAGACCAGACTTTAACCGGACTTAGACCGGACTTTGACTGGACTTTGACTGGACTTCGACCGGTATTTGACCGGACTTCGACCGGACTTTGACCGGACCTTAACCGATCTTTGACCGGGCTATGACCGGAGTTTGACCGGACTTTGACAGGTCTTTGGCCGGACTTAGACCGGACTTTGACTGGACTGCGACCGGTATTTCACCGGACTTCGACCGGACTTTGACCGGACTTCGACCGGACTTTGACCGGACTTTAACCGGACTTCGACCGGACTTTGACAGGACTTTGATAGGGCTTTGACCGGATTATGACAAATTTCGACTGGGCTTTGACCGGACTTTGACCGGACTTTGATAGGGCTTTGACCGGATTACGACAAACTTTGACCGGATTTCGACAGGGGTTTGACCGGGCTTTGACCGGATTTTGACAAGACTGACATTACTTTGACTGGACTTTAACCGGATTTTGGCAGGACTTTGACCGGTATTTGACCGGATTTCGATTGGACTTTAACCGGCCTTTGATAAGACTTTGACCGGACTTTGATAGGACTTTGACCGGATTTTGACAAGACTGACATTACTTTGACTGGACTTTAACCGGATTTTGGCAGGACTTTGACCGGATTTCGATTGGACTTTAAGCAGACTTTGATAAGAGTTTGACCGGGCTTTGACCGGATTTTGACAAGACTGCCATTACTTTGACTAGACTTTAACCGGATTTTGGCAGGACTTTGACCGGTATTTGACTGGACTTTAACCGGATTTTGGCAGGACTTTGATAGGTATTTGACCGGATTTTGGCAGGACTTTGACCGGTATTTGACCAGACTTCAACTGGATTTTGACCGGACTTTAACCGGACTTCGATCGGACTTTGATAGGGCTTTGACCGGATTTTGACAGGTTTTTGACTGGTATTTGACCGGATTTCGACTGGACTTTAGCCGGACTTTGACCGGGCTATGACCGGAATTTGACCGGACTTTGACAGGTCTTTGGCCGGACTTAGACCGGACTTTGACTGGACTGCGACCGGTATTTGACTGGACTGCGACCGTTATTTGACTGGACTTCGACCGGACTTTGACCGGACTTTGACCGGACTTCGACCGGACTTTGACCGGACTTTAACCGGACTTCGACCGGACTTTGACAGGACTTTGATAGGGCTTTGACCGGATTATGACAAATTTCGACTGGGCTTTAACCGGACTTAGACCGTACTTTGACTGGACTGCGACCGTTATTTGACTGGACTTCGACCGGACTTTGACCGGACTTTGACCGGACTTCGACCGGACTTTGACCGGACTTTAACCGGACTTCGACCGGATTTTGACAGGACTTTGATAGGGCTTTGACCGGATTATGACAAATTTCGACTGGGCTTTAACCGGACTTTGACCGGACTTTGATAGGGCTTTGACCGGATTTTGACAAACTGTGACAAGACTTTGACCGGATTTCGACAGGTTTTTGACCGGTATTTGACCGGATTTCGACTGGACTTTAGCCGGACTTTGATAGGACTTTGACCGGGCTTTGACCGGATTTTGACAAGACTGGCATTACTTTGACCGGACTTTAACGGGATTTTGGCAGCAGTTTGACCGGTATTTGACCGGACTTTGACCGGAATTTGCCCGGACTTTGACAGGACTTTGACCGGACTTCGTAACGTAACGCGTTACGGCGCCACTCTGGCTTCCCTTTCTCTCACGCATACGGTAGCAGTAGGCAAGCTCCTCCGCTCTCACTTTAACCCACATTAGTTTAAGTTATCACTTCTGTCGAGGGTCCCGAGACGCACACTTTTTTTTTTTTTTATTTTAATTTTGATCCCGGTAATATAACTTAATTAAAACATAATATATAATAACTCGAATAACTTGATTAAAAACAGGTTCGTTTCACTATTTAGCAGTTGATCAAATACCCAAAATATATTTATAAAACCGACTCAAGAAACTAAAAAGCTAAAATAAATCTTTACATTGTATAAAATGAAGTCGCTTCCGCTGTGTGTTCGCTTAGATCTTTTAAACTATTCAACGGATTTTAATGCAGTTTTCCGCAATAGATAGAGTGATTCATGAGGAAGGTTTATATGTATAATACATACATATTATAGTACAGAAAAGCCGAAAAATTCAAAGGTTTGTAATGTGATGTGGTAACATACATATTTTTACCCGTGCGAAGCCGGCACAAGTAGCTAGTGTATTATAATGTTGAGTCGCTGGTATCAACCAATCATTGACTCATAAACGGCAATAATGACGACTCAACATTTTTTTATTTTATTTTATAGTTTACTAGCTTTGGCTCACGGCACCATGTGATCAGCATTTTCCGGAATAAAAGTAGCCTGTAATCGCCTCCAGGGTCCCATATGTCTCTGTAAATAAATTCATCTAAATCGGTTCAGTGATTTAGGCGTGACAGCGTAACAAACAACTCACTTTCGCATTTACTTTCACCCCCTTTTTCATCCCTTATTAAATAAAATTTCCGAAATTCCTGAAACACGTATTTATTTGTTTTACGTCAATAACCAAAATACAAAATTTTGTTTATGTAACTTTCAAAATGACGGACTTTCATACATATTATCATCCCCTATTTTGATCCCTTTGGGATGGAATTTTCTAAAATCCTTTCTTAGTGGGTGCCTATATAACAAAATGAATATACAGTCCGAATTTCATGCTTGTAGCCTTGATAGTTTGCGCTCGGCGATGATGAATCAGTCAGTCAGTCAGGACATGTTATTTTATAAGTATAGATAGATTACTTAATATGTAGCTATCGCTTTCTAAGACACTAACAACATAGAAGTTCAGATTTTCCAGATACTTCTTTACATAAGAATAAATAGATTACACAACAAAAGAGTCTTTGTAAACCCCGGACCTATCGCTGTATCCTATCCGGGTAGCAAATAAAATATAAAAGCGTGTCGCTTTTGTGTGCTTACTATCTGGGGACCCTACAATGCGACTAGTGTAAAATAAGACTTGGATCAAACGTTGAGACAAATATTGGATCCAATTTTGTGTTATAGATATTTTGAACTGCGCGACGGAGACAAGAGACCGTACTGTGCCACACGTCCTCTTTATGTGTAACTTTTTTTTATTTGATTGAGTGACGAGACGAGCCAAGCGCTCGCCTGATGATAAGCGCCACGCCTGTCCATAAACAGAAGCAACATCACACAGAACTTTGAATTATAAAGCACTGTATGGCACTGAAACTGTGCTCGTCACCCCGAGACACAAGATGTTAAGTCTAATAATGCCCAGTAATTTCACTGGCTTCAATGCCCTTCAAACCGAAACACAATAGTACATACTGTTGCTTGGCGTCAGATTTAGACATAGCGGTGGTACCAACCCAGACGGCCTTTCGCATACGAGGGACCTGTAAACCTTTGTACCACCTTTGTGGATCACATAAACATTTGTCAAGGCGCGGGTATCGAAACCGCGGCCTCTCGCTTCACAGCCAGCTACTCGCCCGCTGCGCCACGAAGCTGTCATTTCAGGTTCATAAAGAAAAATATTTCTTATAACGAATTTTATACAAAAAACTAAAACGCGTTATCCCGGTATACTGTATACAAATAAAGGAGTGAATACATTACTGGAGCTGTGCGGAAATCCCTCTTGTATCCATTGTCATATTCTTTATTTTATGTACACCTAAGGGTTTCTCGAATGGCTTCCAATATTTACTTATAGGTAAAATGATCCAGCCTTTTTCTATTCATAGTTTTATTTATTTTATGCATACGTTTGCTCGCGACTACGTTCGCGTGAATTTCTAATTCAGGTATATAAATAGCCTGTCCTACTGGAAATGGTATGCGCCAAAATTTCAACCAAAGTCGTTGACCCGTTGACGCGTGATTGATAAACAAACATACAAAGTCACATTATTAACAACCAAATGTTCACATTTAAGTATAATATTAGCAAGAGTTGAATAAAGTAGAAGGATGACAGCCTCCTTGGCGCAGCGGGCAGGTAGCCGGCTGTGAAGCGAAAGGACACGGATTCGATCCCTGCACCGAGACAAATGTTTATGTGATCCACAAATATTTTCTTCGGGTATGGTCCGGGACCAAACGTCCCTCGTAGTTCCCGATACCCACGACTCAAAACTCTTACTGTGGGGTCAGGGCTATTTGTGTGATCGTTGGATGTACCTTACAAACACTACCTACCTACCTACCTTACCTTGTATTAAAGCTTAAACACCTTTGACTGACCCGGGAATTGAATCCAGGGACTCACGGTTTCTGTCTAAGCAAACCAATAAATTAAATAAGCTAATTAAATAAGCACATAGCTCGCAGTACTGATAGTTGATGGGGCAGAAAGGTGCTGGAATGGAGGCCACGTACAAATGCAGCGTTGGACGTCCGCCTACAAGGTGGACAGACGACCTGAAAAAGGTCGCAGGAAGTCGCTGGATGCAGGCCGCTTCGCACAGGTCGGTCTGGAAATCTTTGGAGGAGGCCTATGTTCAGCAGTGGACGTCCTGTGGCTGATGATGATGATGAAACCAATACAGCGATTATTGTTTTTTTTTTATCCTGGCTCGGCAAAGTGACTACGCTACACCTGATGGTAAGTGTAGCGCAATCCAAGAATTGTGTCGACCAACGATAAACAATGTGTCCATCGTAGGTCGGCAAGATCATGCCGGCCTGCCAAAGGGCCAAAGGGGGGGAAGGAAAAAGGGATGGGAAAAGGGTTAGGATCAGGGGGCGAGCCCCCTGGGGAGAACCGGATATACTGGCTGACCCTGGAACGCGACCCACACAAGGTGGGCCACTATGGCAGGTTTTAGCACCAGTGTACGGTGGTGGCTATCCGGTCGGATACAAGTATCCTCCCACTACATATTTCGAACTTCACACAATTCCAAAATATTTTATTTTTTTTAATTACAGTATGTATTTAACACACACATTTTCTTATATACACCCAACAGTCACATACATAGTCCTGAACCCACAGTAAGATACGAGTCTTGTGTCGTGGGTGTCAGAAACTACGAGACTTTCGGTCTCTCAACACCCAGACCCCGAACCAAATAATTGCGGATCACACAAACAATTGTCTCGCTGCGGGGATCGAACCCGCGGCCTCTCGCTTCACAGCCGGCTACTCGCCCGCTGCGCCACGGAGGCTGTTAAAATTAACATTATAATTAACTGTATTTGTTAAACAATAGCCTCAACAATAGCTCAATTGTTACGGACGGACATCACGACATGTCTATTGTCTGGGACTGACACGGCTCACGGACTAGACAATACCATGGGATTATTGTCTAACAGTAAATTTGATAATTGGGTTCACCATTGTTCCGTAACTTGTAGTGTTAATTTGTTTAACAAGGTGGTAGGTCCCTCGTATGCGAGAGGCCGTCTGGGTTGGTACCACCGCTTTGCCTATTTCTGCTACCAAGCAACAGTGTGTAAGCACTGTTGTGTTTCGGTTTCAAGGACACTGGGCATTATGAGACTTAACATCTTATGTATCGGGGTGACGAGCGCAGTTCAGTGCCATGCAGTGCTTTGTAATTCAACGTTTTTTGTGGTGTTCTGTTTATGGGCAGGCGTGGCAAGGTTAACATTTTATACCCATCCCAAGAAAAGTGCTCAACGCCGCTATAAAAGATATCATTAAAAAAAAATAGATACAACAAACATAGATCTTTCGGTGCATCGAACGCACTGTCTCTTGATACACAGCAACTCGGCGACTAAGCTATAGAGGCTGTCGAATATATTAAAAGTTCGTCATAACTTAAACTGAAGTCTCACGAAGACACCCAAAGTAAATATTATCTCAAATCGAACAAATTGATTAATTCCGTAGTGCCAGATTCGCCTTGTTTGATTTACAACTTTCCAATCAATTATATCTTACTTTCCTTTATCTTTGCTGTTTATTTTACGGAGCGTAGGCAGCGATGAACATTGAGGAATCTTTGCTGCCGTCAATGGTTGATGTTATTTTTAACCTTATAAAAAAAGAGGTATGGTTTATATCTGATTCATTTATCTGGCTTTTCGACTGTCTCTGTGTCTGTGCCATCGTAGCGTCTTTTTTTAATTTAATAGAATGGGGAGACGAGCAAGGCGCTCGACTGATGGTAAGCGCCACGCCTGCCCATAAATAGAAGCAACACGACACAGAACTTTGAATTACAAAGCACTGCATGGCACTGAACTGCGCGTCTTATAATGTCCAGTAATTTCACTGGCTTCAATGTCCTTCAAACCGAAACACAACAGTGCTTACACACGAATAAAAGTACAAAATATATTTTATAAGCGAGTCGAATGGCTCATACAGTATATATGAACAAAATAAACGTTTATTATCATAATAAACTCTTTATGTGCTTACAAACGAACATATTTCAACACTGTGTGTACTTATTTACTGAAATTTTGTTCAACATATTTTTATTCTTGTGGCAGCATACTAAAGCTGAGAACAGCAAAGTCCCGAGTTGAATTCTCACAATTGCTCGGGGTTAGAATTTGTGTCCGGTATAGCGATAGGAGATCATGGGACAGAAATAAGTTCGGCGAAACATGGGTACACTATTTGCACCACTGCCTACCCCTTCGGGGTATAAAAGCGTGATGTATGTTAATATTTTGGTGTAGCAGGGATTCCTTAGCGGGAAGTGGTACGGACTGACGGGACAAAAGTGGTGCAGGTTCGAAACCAGCCCCAAAAGCATGCACCTATGACTTGCCGGTAATATAACCATGTACGCCCACAATACCAGAAGAATCATGGGCGCGTTGGCGACTTTAAAGGGAAGGGATATTGACAAGGGGATGGGGATTTGGGCCTCCGGATATCTCACTCACCCTACGAAACGGAGAAGCAAGCCGTTACTTTACGTCGGTTTCCTGTGAGACAGCGGTAACGACCCAGTCGAGCCGCCCCATTCACGCTATAGACAAAACTACAGCGTGGCTCTACCACTCAACAGTATACAAAAAAACTCGCTAAATAAAGAACCTCCTCTTTTTTTAAGTCGGTTAAAAATTATCGCAAAAACTTCCGAATACAATAAAAAATTATATCAAAACTCAACTCATCTCACTGTACTAACTTCGGATGAAATAATAATAAAAGGATATCATGTCTCTCCTGCGTGACTGAGGCCGCGGACTCGAAGTCAGCGGGGCGCGGCGGCGGCGCGGGTGCGGCGCGTTCAAATGCATAGATTTAAATGGACCCGGTCTCGAAAGCAGCGGTGCGGCGCGGGCACGAGGAGCGATGTACGAGCGGCGCGCACCAAATGAGCGGCAACTGCGCGTCTGCATTGACGTAGTGCTGTGTATTTTCAAAAATGCCCGCCGACGTGGTGGAGCAAATTATTTCAATGATTTTTTATATGGAACATCATATTCACATCAATTCCGTTCGCGAACAGACACTAATTTCTCGTAGTACAACACTACGCCGCTCTAGCGCCGCGCGATCTGCCCGCTGGCTTCGAGACTGGGTCTCCGCCGCACCCGCGCCGCCGCCGCCGCCGCCCCGCACCTGCTGACTTCGAGTCCGCGGCCTGACGACTGAGCCAGGACAAAGTAAGGCAGTTAAGAACGGTAAATTGGTAACTCCCATGGGGGTTTTAATTCTACAATTCTGTCTTTTATAAGGCTTTTGTTCGTATTTAGAACTTCAGACATTTAGAATGAAGTAATTTTTTTTTGTAAATCGTCTCATAAGCCTAGTGGTAAAGTACAAGGTGGTAGGTCCCTCGTATACGAGAGGCCGTCTGGCTTGGTACCATGGTTTCGTCTATTTCTGCCGCCAAGCAACAGTGTGTACGCACTGTTGTGCTCGATATAATTTATCGATATGATATTATCTCCTAAAGCGTCTGTGCTCCAAAATAATATTATGTCCCTGCTTCTAGAATTAATCGAGGAATTTAGTAGTATCGGAATACGATGGTGCAACACGTTCCGCAATGTTAAAGTCAGCGTTACTGTTATCGTCAAATTTATTTAAACGAGGACCGTACAGACAACTGTAATAAGGGTTGCTACCTTTCGATTACAGAACTTTATAAAGCATTGTTTGTGACCCTGAATTAGTCGGATATTCTTAAAACCTTATCGTACAAAGAGTCCCATTTCTCCAAGGTCCACGAAGATATTGATCCATGACCAATTCACAATCATGTTTACCTTCCACATTAATATTTTATTTAGCCCTTTCAAGTTGTGGCTTGAAAGCAAGCTTCATTGTAAGAAAATCAATACTTCCATTATTTGAAAAAGAATTGAAAAGCGATGAGTTATATACCTTTTTGTTAGACTGCCTTGGTTACACAGTTGTATCGCGTACCCGGTACGGCTATTGACGATGATCTTTTTTTACTTGCCCTGTATTATACATGTCCCACTGCTGGGAACGGGCCTCCTCTACTGAATGAGAGGAGCTAGGCCTTACTCCACCACGCTGGCTTAATGCGGGTTGGCAGACTTCACATACCTTCGAAAAATCATATCGAGGTCTCAGGTATGCAGGTTTCCTCACGATGATTCCTTCACCGTTAAAGCAAGCGATAATTAACAATTAATATACACGTAACTTAGAAAAGTCAGAGGTGTATGCTCTTGGGGCAGGTTTCGAACCGCAACTTTCGTCTTGACAGCCCGCACCACTTTCCGCTGAGCTACGTTCATAATCACCTTTATTTCTAAAGCAATGGACCCACTTTCGAAATGTCAGGAAGCTGTCACACTGACATAATGAGTATGAATGATGGACCAGCGAATGCACTGAAATATCTTGGCAAGTTTATTTATATTAAACACACCTGCTGGTTTTGGGTCAACGGTTTAATGTAAATGGTGAGAGGAATTTTTGCTTGCATTAACCAATATGTCGGTCCATCAGCTATTATAATATATAATTAGAGTTTTTTTGTTTGACTGAATGACCGCCGATGAATGATTTATTTCCGCCGCCAGGCAACACTGTGTAAGCACTGTTGTGTTTCGGTTTGAAGGTTATTGAAGCCAGTGAAATTACTGGGAATTATGAGTCTCGGAGTGACGAGTGTAGTTCAGTGCCCTGCAGTGCTTTTTAATTCAAAGTTCTATGTGCTGTTGCTTCTGTTTATATTTTTTGCTGGTCTCGTCATTCAATTAAATCATAAAAAAAAACGTTTTTTTTTTCAACATTCCTACATCTTATAGTAAGGCGGACTGGTACTACAAAGAAAGAATCAATTCTAGACTTAAATAATGAAACTAATTTAAACGGATTTTATCGCGGTTTTTTAATTAATTTTGATCCCGACGTCCACCCCGTGACCACGAAGGCTTAAAAGTCTTCGAAACGGCGGGATCAAAATTAATAAAAAACCGCGTTAAAATCCGTATAAATTAGTTTTATTTCAATGAGTAATATTCGCGTAAACGTAAGAAATCATTAAATAATGAACTCTGAGGTTGATTCTTCAATTCAAACTCATAAAAAGCGATGTTTAAATACGGCATTGTCATAATATTTAAATTGGCACGCTTGGAAACTTGACTAAAATTAGACGACATTTTAATTATTATTGTTATGGCTGCGCTTATCCAACCAAAGCGTTAACTCTTGAATAGTAGAACTTCGTTTCGCGTAAATACCATTTTGGTAATGGCAGCAAAATTCGATGGTAACTGTGGATTCTGTTATATATTTGGACAGCTATTGCTCAAAAATAGCAAGCGATAGCTCAGCGAGGAATGCCGTGACGAAAGTCGCAAGTTCGTAAGCAGCCTTAAGAGCATGCATTTATGACTTAATCTAAATTACATGTGTATTCATTAATTATCGCTTGCTTTAACGGTGAAGGAAACATCGTGAGGAAACCTGCATACCTCAGAACTTGATAAAATCTTCGAAGGTATGTGAAGTCTGCTAACCAGCAATAGGCCAGCGTGGTGTACTAAGGCCTAACCCCTCTCATTCAGTAGAGGAGGCCCGTGCCCAGCAGTGGGACGTATATAATACAGGGTAAGTATTATTATACCGTGTTAAAATGTTACGTCGTGTATTTATACATCACAATGACGGTTTGACAAGTTTTTTTTTTATCCGCGCTGTGTCTCTTGTGACGGATTTATCTCCAAATATCTATCAATCTCTGCCACCTCTCTGTCTTTTTGTGCAAGTTCCCAAGTAACGATTGGTCCAAATCAGCCCTTTAACGGAGTCATTCCGTCTTATAAAACAACATTTTTAAAAAAATAAATCGGCTCTAAATTAGTTATTTTTATTTTGAGCTTTATAATAATTTGAGTTAATTTAATTTTGTTAAAAAGTTTCTATTTGAAATAAAACTAATTTAAACGGATTTTATCGCTGTTTTTTTATTTAATCCTGACGTTTCGAATGCTTTTCAGTCCACCCCGTGACCACGAAGCTGAATTAGTTTTACGTATTTTTTTATATATTTTTATGTGTAATATTTGCGTAAACATAAGAAATCATTAAGTTTTTATTTCTCTATTTTTATTGAAATAATCATCATAATTGGTGCTTAAATGACGATGTCTTAGTCTTCTAGTCTCTATTCTAATTTCATCCCCTGTTAGAATTGGAATTACTTCTTCCGGCGGTCTTTCCGAACCGTTACGACATGGGAACCATTCAATAAGAGAGCATATTCTTTCCTGAAAAGCCGGCAATGCATTTATAAGCCCTCCGGTGTTGCAGGTGTTCATGGGCGGCGGTGATCACTTTCCATCAGATGAGCCTCCTGCCCGGTTGCCCCCTTCTTCCATAAAAAAAACTTGAAATTTAAAGGTGATCATCTTAGATCTTTTGAATGAAAATGAATCCAAATCGATTCATGCAAAAAAATGTTCACGTCGAACTAAGAACCACCGTTTTTTCATCGTAATAATAATCATGTCAATATAAAATTCTCGAGGAGTGTTGAAGCCAGACGCCTAGACGAAAATAAATAAGCAAAGTTAGAGCATGAAGGGTGAATTGCATCATCTTACTTTAGCAATAACAAACATGTTAAAGTACCGGTTAAGCAAAAAATGAGTTTTTTTTTTATAGCACAGGCCGGCAAACGAGCAAGTGGGTCACCTGATGGTAAGTGATCTCCGCCGCCCATGTACGCCCACCACCAGAAGAATCATGCGCGCGTTGCCGACCTTAAAGGAAACGGATAATTAGTGATTGGGAAGGGGAGGGGATTTGGGCTTCCGGATATCTAACTCACCGTACGAAACGCAGCAGCAAGCCGCTACTTTACGTCGGTTTTCTGTGAGACAGTGGCAACGACCCGGTCGAGCCAGCCCATTCATGCTGTAGACAAAACTGTCTACAGCGTGGCTCTACCACTCAAAGTTGCACCATTTGACAAATGTTATATGACGTCATAACTTTAGCTCTTAACCGCCCAAGATTCGCTGGTTAAAGCTATTGTTTAAGTTAAATATCTGTCAGATAGTTCAATTATAACCTCCATCCCGATATATCTCCTAAAGCGTCTGTGCTCCAAAATAATATGTCCCTGCTTCTAGAATTAATCGAGGAATCTAGTATCATAATACGATAGTGCAACACATTCCGCAATGTTAAAGTCAGCGTTACTGATATCGTCAAATTTGACGTAAACCTAACTATAACTGCTATTCTGGTGCAACCAAGCCGAAGTATACAGTAACTTCAAGAAAACGTGCACAGTATTACAAAACTGTAAATCAATATCAAACGATTCCAGAGAAAGGTTGAACGCATTTACAAAATATTTTATACAGAAATGTGATTTTAGGCAACGACGCAATAAAACGATTTATAAATAAACTCCTCCCTCCCTCCGAAGGGGGGCGACCGTTCTTTGACACTCGTAAACAAAACTTGGCTACTCAGTCATTGAATACATTTGTTAGGCCGGTTGACGTTTATTGCTTTTTTCAGTCCCCAGTTTCCATTAATTTTGTTGTACATAACTCAAATATTTGTTGGGTGTTTCTTAGAACGTTATATTTTACGTGATCGGTATGTTGCGGCTTGGTGCTTATTTGACGCTGTAGACGGATTTCTGACCTAGGACTTGTGAATTGAAACTTCAAAAAATTGTGTAACAAAATTTTACTTTTTTTTATCCTGGCTCGGCAAAATGACTACGCCACACCTGATGGTAAGTGTAGCACAATCCAGGAATAGTGTCGACCAACGATAAACAGTGTGTCTATCGTTTGTCGGCACGATCATGCCGGCCTGCCTAACTGCTTCTTCTTCCGTTTAAAGGACCCAATATTATAGGAAGGAGGGAACACGTGTGCCGGCAAACTATTTCACAGCTTAATGGTCCGACAGAAGTATGAATTGCCGAACTTTTTAGTTCGAGCTGAGATGGAAGAGACCCCGAAGCTGTGGCTCCGCAAGCCAGCACGCGTGGTTCTGTTAAGTAAAGGTGAGTTAGTTACTATCCTGTCTAGGCTCAACGTTACAATAGAAAACAAAAAGCAACGTACAAAATTCGTGGTGGGGAAGGCAACAATCAACCAATCACAGCGAAACTCTCGCAGTACGTCAGCACATTAGTTCATTACTTGAACACTAGATGCCACTTATAGAATTCAAATCGTGATCATCAAAACGGTATATGTGGTTAGTGTGGTTCATTTTAGGCGTAAGTGAGTTATAAACACTTAACTTATACCGTAGGGACGCTAAAGGGTCGATTCCAATAATAGTTAAACGTTGGATGAACGCCGTATGCCCAAAGCTCGTCAAATTAATATATATTTTCAATATGTGTTCTAACCCTTGTGGTTGTTTTCGTTGCCATCAGCTCTAAGCCATCAACTTAGCAATATGCTGAGCTTCTCAGCTTCCCCTTTTTTTCCTTTTGTATTTCTTTCAAAACA
Organism: Amorpha juglandis; assembly: GCA_949126905.1. NCBI lineage: Eukaryota > Metazoa > Arthropoda > Insecta > Lepidoptera > Sphingidae > Amorpha > Amorpha juglandis. Next base: position 9,632,354 of record OX421388.1, read on the forward strand.
TATTATATAACAAAGTCATTAAAGTTTATATAATCAAGTCAATAAAGTTTATAGTCATTTAAGTTATTATATAATCACAATAGAAACCTTCGTTCCTCAAATAACTTACTTCTACTCTGTCCTTCTCATAGTTCTGGTTTTGTTCATTCTTCTTTCCCTGTGCAGAATGTACTTCTATGGAATGCGCTCCCGCTCGAAATTAGAATGTCTATAAGTCGTTATGCGTTTAAGGTCCGACAACTGTTATTAAATAAATTGGCGGGATCATCACATCATTAAATATATATATTTTGTATTATATTATTATGTACTTATGCACGTATGTATGAATATTATAATATATATGAGGTTACTATTTTTGTATATTTAACTAGCGGACCCGGCCACGCGTTGCTGTGCCTAAGGTATAGGTTAAATTATATTGTAGTAAACCATTCAATACAGTATGCGCCATGTATTGGATAATTACTCAATTCAGCCGATAAATTACCTTACACCGCCATCTTTTCGAATCTTATGAAACTTACAGAATTAATTATAACTCTTTTTTCATATAACAAAGTCCAGTCTAGTCCAATTCCAGTCCGGTTCCCAGTCCAGTCCGGCCCCAGTCCAGTCCGGCTGCAGTCCGGTCCCCAGTCCAGTCAGTCACCAGACCAATCAGTCCCCAGTCCAGTCCGGCCCCAGTCCAGTCCGGCTCTAGTCCGGTCCCGTCCAGTCAAGTCCCCAGTCCAGTCAGGTCCCCAGTCCAGTCTGGCCCCAGTCCAGTCCGGCTGCAGTCCGGTCCCCAGTCCAGTCCGGTCCCCAGTCCAGACCGGTTCCCCGCCCAGTATGGCCTCAGTCAAGTCCAGCACCAGTCTGGTCCCCAGTCGAGTCTGGCTCTAGTCCAGTCCGGCTGCAGTCCGGTCCCCAGTCCAGTCCGGTTCCCAGTCCAGGCAGTCCCTAGTCCAGTCAGGTCTCCAGTCCCGTCAGGTCTCCTGTCCAGTCAGGTCCCCAGTCCCGTCAGGTCTCCAGTCCAGTCAGGTCCCCAGTTCAGTCCGCTCCCCAGTCCGGTCCCCAGTCCAGTCCGGTCCCCAGTCCAGTCCGATCCCCAGTCCAGTCCAGTCAAGTCCCCAGTCCAGTCCGGTCCCCAGTCCAGGCAGTCCCTAGTCCAGTCAGGTCTCCAGTCCGGTCAGGTCTCCAGTTCAGTCAGGTCCCCAGTCCCGTTAGGTCTCCAGTCCAGTCAGGTCCCCAGTTCAGTCCGCTCCCCAGTCCGGTCCCCAGTCCGGTCCCCAGTCCGGTCCAATCCCCAGTCCAGTCCGGTCCCAAGTCCAGTCCGGCCGCAGTCCAGTCCGGCCCCAGTCCAGTCCGGCTCCAGTCAGGTCTCCAGTACAGTCAGGTCCCCAGTTCAGTCCGCTCCCCAGTCCGGTCCTCAGTCCAGTCAGGTCGCAGTCCAGTCAGGTCCCCATTCCAGTCCGGTCCCTAGTCCAGTCCTGTCCCCAGTCCAGTCCGGTCATCAGCCCAGTCCGGTCTCTAGTCCAGTCCCGTCCAGTCAAGTCCCCAGTCCAGTCCGGTCCCCAGTCCAGGCAGTCCCTAGTCCAGTCAGGTCTCCAGTCCCGTCAGGTCTCCAGTCCAGTCAGGTCCCCAGTCCCGTCAGGTCTCCAGTCCAGTCAGGTCCCCAGTTCAGTCCGCTCCCCAGTCCAGTCAGGTCCGCAGTTCAGTCCGCTCCCCAGTCTGGTCCCCAGTCCAGTCCGGTCCCCAGTCCAGTCCGATCCCCAGTCCAGTCCGGTCCCCAGTCCAGTCCGGCCGCAGTCCAGTCCGGCCCCAGTCCAGTCCGGCTCCAGTCCGGTCCCGTCCAGTCAAGTCCCCAGTCCAGTCAGGTCCCCAGTCTAGTCAGGTCCCCAGTTCAGTCTGGTCTCCAGTCCAGTCAGGTCTCCAGTCCAGGCAGATCCCCAGTCCAGTCCGGTCCCCAGTCCAGTCCGGTCCCTAGTCCAGTCCTGTCTCCAGTCCAGTCCGGTCCCTAGTCCAGTCCTGTCCTGTCCTGTCCTGTCCTGTCCTGTCCTGTCCTGTCCTGTCCTGTCCTGTCATCAAAAAGACATCAAGTGTTTCATACCCAGGAACAGTTTGTACTGGAAAATTAAGTTGTCGTTTTTAGTGTTTTCCTTTACTTATTATCATACCTAGGAACAGTTTGTACTGGAAAATTAAGTTGTCGTTTTTAGTGTTTTCCTTTACTTATTATTTATGTTACTCATTTTTTCTCACCGGGTAAACCTTCCCTGAACTTCCACAAATATTTCAAGATCAGAATTAGCCAAATCGGTTCAGCCAGTCTCGAGTTTTGGCGAGACACACGCACAGCGATTCATTTTTATATAAACTCCTTTGCAAAAAAAACGGGCACCTTACACACACACTTTACCTTAGCTTTTCTATGGGTAAATATTATTATATTTTTAGTATGTCATTAGCTTGGATGACTAGAAATTTCTTATTATCAATGAGAATCTAGTTTTTTAACACTTTTATCCTGGTATCGGTGTTTTAGTCAATGTAAACAGAGAGCCGTGTTAAAATGGACATTTTTATGGGTATAATGAAATTAAGACTACGAGTATTTTTATGGTATTTTAATAAAAGAGACATTAAAAAATAAAAATTAATAACGAGTATGACCTCCTCTTGCAGCGATTACGGCATGTAATCGTCTTGGCATGCTTCCCACCAGGCTTTTGATGGTGTCCTGTGGAATGTGTTCCCACTCAGTCGAGATTACACGTTTAAGCTCTCTGATGTTTTGTGGAGGTGGTTGGACAGATCGTACTCGCCTTTTTAGGAGGTCCCAAACGTGCTCAATGGGGTTAAGGTCGGGGCTCCGCGCTGGCCAATCCAAACGACGAATACCGACCTCTTGCATATAAGCATCTACGTCGCCAGAACGGTGGGCCCGAGCATTATCGTCCATGTAAATGGCATCTTCACCAATTACAGTCAGTGCGGGTTGTGCATTTTGAGAAAGGATTTCTGTTATGTACCTATGCGCATTTAGTGAGCCATTTTCTATGAATACTATCTCGGTACGATAGTTGGAAGTTACGCCCGCCCAAAACATAACGGACCCTCCACCATAAGGGGTGATTTCTTCAAAACACACATCGGCATAGCGTTCCCCTGGTCTTCGTAACACTCGCCGACGTCGGTCCTCACCATGCAGACAAATTCGAGCCTCATCGGAGAAGAGTACGCTACTCCAGTTACCTGGTGTCCAAGATAGGCAATTTCTAGCGAACCTCAACCGCGCAATCCGGTGCTCACGGAGTAACTTGGGGGCCCGCGCTGGTCGTCGACTACGTATATCAGCAGCTAAAAGTCTTCTCCTCACAGTCCATAGGCTAACTTGTGCTCCTCGTACCTCTTCAAGGTTTCTTTTGAGGTCTATGTAACTGCATTTGCGGTTCCTCAGCGCCTGAGTCACTAAAAAGCGATCGTCTCGCGGCTGTGTGCAACGTTTTCTCCCAGAACCTTGCCTTCTCTGAACGGAACCTGTCTCTTGGTATCGAGTCCAGGTTCTTTGTACGGTTGAACGACTCACGTTTAACCGCTGTGAGACGTAACATTGGCTACACCCCTCTTCCAGCAGCGCTATAATTTTACTAGCTCTCATTGCTTTTTCTGCCATTACGATAGACACAAAGATATCTGTTTTAAGTCACAATAAGGCAGAATTATGCGATAAACATAAATTGTTGTACTAAAAATAACGAAAAGTTACTTTTAGTTGCTTGATAACCTTTTAACCGCAAACCCGCGAAAAGTGTCACAAAATGAAAAAGGGATTAATAATTTAAAAAACAAAAGTTTTGAATTTGGAATGAACTTTTTTTCATACCCAGACTCTTTATTAAGTGCCAGTAACATAGTTTGGCTATTAAAACCTCTGAAGAACTAAATTATTACCAATAATGTTAAAAAATCAAACCCGCCCGTTTTTTTTGCAAAGGAGTGTATATAGATTAATTATTATGTATGTAAATATCCTTATATTATTATTATGTATAATATCTTAAAATATAATCTTAAAACACTTTATTTATTTTCGCACCTACTTTCTTCTATCTCTGCACCACCTTAGGTTGACTGCCAGAGAATGCTTCCGGCATTAAGTCCGCCTATACATTTATGTATGAAGTGTGTAAAATAAAATAAAATAAAATAAAGTCGTCTGTCTGTCTGTTTCTCCGCTAATTTCTCCTAAACTATGCCACGGATTTAGAAGTCGTTTTCACTATCATTCATTCACAGACAATTTATTTCGGAATTTTTATATATAAATCACGCTTTAAGCCATGGAAGGAGAACAGTAATATGCTTGCGATGAAACTGCGAGGGACAGCCAGCTATAGACAAATCTCTTGAGGACCATGCACACAAAATTACTAATTTCATTATTTTACTTTATAACGTTCTTCATTGGCATAAATTGAGCTACTCTAATTCTAATAAATAATATTTCAATGTAGTACAAATATTGTAAATCAGTTTAGAAAAGAGCAACGTTAGAGTTTCTTGCCCGGTCTTCTTTAACGAAACAGCATTCCGAACTGGCGGTAGAGAAAAAATTTGAGCGAATCTAAATGATATTTGACATTTTAAAGATTCAGTAAATATTTGATTTTAATGGCAGAGCTACGCTGCAGACTTTCGTCTACAGAAAGATTGGGTAGATCCGACTGGGTTATTAGCACTGTGCCTCAGAAAACCGAAGTGAATTGACAGCTCATTGTTACCTTTTATACTGTGACTGGTATGCGATGGCCCAAATCCCAAACCCTTAACTATCGCTGGTGGGAGGATTTTCGTATCCCCCCGAAATATCGACCACTATACACGGTGTTAAGACCCGCTATAGTGACCGACCTTGTGTGGGTCGCGTTCCGGAGTCATCCAGGGCATATTCGGTTCTCCCGAGAATCTTGCCCCTTCTTCCTATACCTTTCCCATCCCTTATACCTTCCCCTCCCCTTTGGCCCTGGAATGCGATGCAAGGGTGCCAGTATTTCGTTAGCAGAGACCGCTGTAGTTCATCCCAAGGGTCAAAAAATTATAATTATCCCTTTCTTTTAATCTCGATAACGCGCCCATGATTCTGGTATTTTCGACGTTCACTTAACATGAGGTATCCGCCTTGCTCGATTGCAGACCTCCATTATATATAACAAGAAAAGAGAAGAGAAAAAAGAAGAAGAAACAACAAGATCGAAAGATAGATTAGTCTACCGTGACAAAGTTTCCTAGTTGCAAAGTTTAGAACTTAAGTTAGAATGAAGACACATTGCTAATGACGTCATATTAGCCAAAATCGTTGCAATTTAAAGAGCTATGTAGCACCTGTCTTGAGTTAATAACTTTGGAAGATAGATCGGTGGGACGGTACCTAGTCATTATGCACCTGCAAGTGCGAGCGAGCGAGTGGTAGAGCCACGCTGTAGACAGTTTTGTCTACAGCATGAATGGGCTGGCTCGACCGAGTCGTTACCACTGTCTCACAGAAAACCGACGTAAAGTGGCGACTTGCTGCTGGGTTTCGTACTGTGAGAGAGATATTCGGAAGCCCAAATCCCCTCCCCTTCCCAATCCCTAATTATCCCTTTCCTTAAAGGTCGACAACGCGCCCATGATTCTTTTGGTGGTGGGCGTACATGGGCGGTGGAGATCACTTATCATCAGGTGACCCACTTGCTCGTTTGCCGGCCTATGCTATAAAAGAAAAAAAACCTGAATGGATGGTGACCACGGTATACTTGATGAAAAACCCGTCATAGTGGCTTGTCCAGACGAGTCACGTTACGGGGTCAGCCAGTGTATATCCAGTAACTTCAAGCCGGTATAATTCTGCCGACTGTCTAAAGACGGAATGTCTCATAACGGTCTATTATATTTGGACTGCACTGTACTTATCATCAGGTCTAATGTAGTTCTCTTTCCTGTGCCATATTAAAAAAAATCATCAAACCCAGTCCCATGTAGTGCAGACATTATGTAACATATATGAAACATGGTATTTCTCTCAATTATTTTTATTATTTAAATCAATAAATAAATATATCCAACAGTCACACACATAGTCCTGACTCCACAGTAAGATACGAGTTTTGTGTCGTAGATATCAGGAACTACGAGAGACTTAGGGTCTCAGAACACCCAGACCGCGAGACAAATATTTGTGGATCACACAAATGTTTGTCTAATATAATCAAAATAAGTTATGTTCTGCAAAATCCATAATCGAATTAATTATATACATATAACCGACAATAAATAAACGATGGAAAAAGGGTGCACGACATATCGTGTTACGTCATAATTATCATGCTATTACGATGCACGCGTGCGAGGGAGATAGTGAGATTTCCCCAACATTACGCGTAGCAATATTTAAAACATAAACTGCGGGCTCATTTTTTACCCAGTTTTTATTATTTTTCACAAAACAGTTAAAATTATTTATATTGGTTACATAATATAAAATCTTTACATAGTATAAAATGAAGTCCCTTCCGCTGCCTGTTCGCTTAGATCGTTTAAACTATTCAACGGATTTTAATGCAATGTTCAGCAATAGATAGAGTGATTAATGAGGAAGGTTTTATATCACGCTATGACCCATGGGAGCAGGGCAGTAACATGCAGGTGAAACCGCGAGGGAGCTAGTAATGTATAAATTAGATAAAGTCAACCATTGATTCCTATATAATAATGAAAACTCATAACAAATAAAAAATATGTAAAAATGTAAAGAACTCTGGTGCCGCCAGAGGGAATGGAAAAAAAACAAAACCATTCATTCCTACAATAATTAATTAACGGAACGAGCAGCAGTTCCGTGGAAATTGTACATAAAATTATGTATATTCGAACAGTCAGTATTGGTTCGAAAGTTCGATGCAAAACTTTTGCCAATAGTTCAGCGCCATTTGGGATTTTGGAATGGAATATCACAAGTTTAAGACAGACCGAACTACGGATTAGAAAATTATATCTAAAATTGCGTCTACATTTGTGACAAAGCCACTATCTGATCTCAGGAAATATATGACCAGAAATAGAAACTTTAAAGAGACACACTGTAATTGATTTGATTGAATGACGAGACGAGCAAGTCGCTCGCCTGATGGTAGGCGCCACGCCTGCCCATAAACAGAAGCAACACCACACAGAACTTTGAATTACAAAGCACTACATGGCACTGAACTGCGCTCGTCACCCCGAGACAAAAGATGTTAAGTCAAAAATCAAATCAAAATCAAATCTTTTATTAATCATGTAGGCAATTGAAATAGCGCTTATGACAAGTCAGTACAAAAGTAAAAGAAACTTATATATTATAGAAATCAGTATCAACTAATGTCTACAAACATACATAGCATCATCAAAATACACTCGGCAATTACACTAAATCTATTTATTATTATTATTTCTTCATATTTTTACAAAGTCATAATGCCCAGTGATTTCAATGGGTTCAATATCCTTCAATCCGAAACTGCACCAGTGTTTAGACACTATTGCTTGGCGGCAGAAATAGACAAAGCGGTAGTACCAACCCCGACAGCTTCTCCTTACCTTGTAAATATCAGTTGAATTTAGAATATCCTCCTTTGAACTCGGTAAATAAACCTGTTTTCCACGTCAATTTATAACCAGTTGATTGCTCAGGGATGGGAGACAAGAAATGAGTGCTCAAGTGCAGGGTATAAACGGCCATCTGTGCAGCAGCTCACGTGCTGGCTCAACTCAAATGACAGCTCCTTGAAGTTGCCACGTTCCTCGCGTGGTGAAAGGAAGAAGCGAACGCGTGTAAAACAAGCTATATCCCTGCAGCCAAGCAATATTGTGTAAACACTGTTGAAGTGTTAGTGGGCATTATGAGAAATTATATGCCTCGGGGTGACGAGCCCAGTTCAGTGAACTGGCACTGAACTGGGCTCGTGTAAGCACTGTTGTGTTTCGGTTTGAAGGACATTGAAGCAAGTGAAATTACTGGGCATTATGAGACTTAACATCTTATTTCTCGGAGTGACGAGTTAAGTGCCATGCAGTGCTTTATAACTCAAAGTTCTGTGTGGTGTTGCTTTTGTTTATGGACAGACGTACTTACCATCAGGCGAGCGCCTTGCTCGTCTCGTCATTCAATTAAATAAAAATAAAATAAGCTAACTGTAATTGATGCTCATTTATTATATTAAAGTGCATTTTGATTTGCACAAAGCTTAATCCCGACTTAAAATTTGTTAAATTTGGAGCTAGATTTATTTGTAGTTTTTAACCGAACTTTAAAATAGAAGGACGTTCCCAATTCGGTGAGTTTTTTTTATTCCTTTTCGTATGTCATCGCAACGACAGAGCTTTTGTCCGTTGAAGAGTTTCATTTTTTTATTCTGTACTCATTAGATCTTAACCAAAAGCTTTCGAAATATCGGGACCACAATTAAATAAAAAACCGCGATTAAAACCTATTAAATTAGATTTATTTCAATGTGTAATATTCGCGTAAACATAAATAAATAATAAAATAAATAAATACACCCAACAGTCACATACATAGTCCTGACACCACAGTAAGATGCGAGTCTTGTGTCGTATCAGGAACTACGAGAAACATTCGGTCTCACACCACCCAGACCCCGAAACATATATTCGTGGATCACATAAATATTTGTCTCGGTGCGGGGATCGAACCCGCGGCCTTTCGCTTCTCAGCCAGCTACTTGCCCGTTGCGCCACGGAGTCTAGCCATAAGAAATCATTATCCAACAATATATACAATAGCTGACTAGTAGTATTTATTTGGACTTATACATGTTTATTTGTGACTAATACGTTATATTTCTCCCGTTGTACTCTTATACAAATATCCAGTTAAGACGCTAATCTCCCATCACTTCGGTCATGCCAGACACCCATATTAATATTGCTGGGAAAAGTTGGAGAAAAGTTTTAAGTGTTCTACTTTATACGTTATAGTTTGAAGTTTTCACGGATAAACTTCACTTCTGTGTAGTTTTTAATTGTTTTTTTTAGCGACGATAAATTTGCCTTCATATTTTTTGTATTTAATTGAATGACGAGACAAGCAAGGCGCTCGCCTGATGGCAAGCGCCACGCCTGCTCATAAACAGAAGCAAAACCACACAGAAATTTGAATTACAAAGCACTGCATGGCACTGAACAGCGCTCGTCACCCCGAGACATAAGATGTTAAGTCTAATAATGTCCAGTAATTTCACTGACTTCAGTGTCCTTCAAACCGAAACACAACAGTGCTGACACACTGTTACTTGGCGGCAGAAATAGACATAGTGATGGTACCAGCCCAGATGGTCTCTCCATACACCTTGCAATATTTAATTATAAAACGCTAAAAGTCACTTAGATGGTGAAGGAAATATTATAAAGCCCTTACTAATAAACATTGTATATGTTGGTAATAGTTATACAATGCTTTGTCTTGCTATGTTGAGTGCATTTATTATAAGAAGAAGCGAGACAAAACACTGTATAAGTATGACACTCGTATACAACATTTATTAGTAAAGCCCTAAATGAACTGCTACTTATATTTGAAAATGAATTCCAAGTATAAGTAAATTTTAACCTTTATTAGGTAACGGAGCCAGCCAGCTTCAATGCTTCGCCTCTCGCTTCAACAGCCTGCTACTCGCCTACTGCGCAACTGAGACCGTCATAAAAGTATAATATATCTTTGTATATAAAAATTTCGTGTCATGTTGTTTGTCCGCGATGAACTAGGAGTAGTAGGACTAATTTATCGGATGAATTGAGTAAGTTCGCAATATTTTTTATATTGCAAATTATTTGTTTATTATATGACAAAGAGTTATAATTATCTGTGAGTTCCATAAGATTCTAACAGATGGCGGTGTAAAGTAATTTATCGGCTGGATTGAGTAAGTATCCAATAGATGGCGCATACTGTATTGAATTGTTTACTACAATATAATTTAACCTTAGCCACAGCAACGCGTGGCCGGGTCTGCTAGTAACTCCATATAATGTAAACAATATAATTTATAATCGCAGAAAGGCACGTCTCGTGGTTTTCAGTTAATTTCGGCTAAACGGCGGGTTGAGTTACCATAATATTTTAATTTAGCAGAGACCGTCCCGCTTGCGTAATAAAAATATTCTAATACGTTTTTTTTGGCTCCCATTTTTTATATTTTGTCGTGGATATTAAAGGAATAATTTCAGTACCAGTGTTGCCTGTGGCTATATTCGTTGTAATTTTCAGATATAGTATACATTATCACAGAGTGGTGTGGTAAAATTTAAGCAATGTATAGTGTATAATTATATACGTATTTTATCTCCGAATACTAGACGGCCTCGGTGACGTGGTTGTATTGCGCAGTATGACTGCTATGCTGAGGTCTCCGGTTCGATTCCCTGGTCGGATAAAGTAATATTGGGTTTTTCTATCACGAAATGCTCAGTATCAGTCTGGAGTCCGGAATTGTGCCCGGTATTTGTTTTTTTATTTGATTGAATGACGAGACGAGCAAGGCGCTCGCCGATGATAAGCGCCCGGCCTGGCCATAAACAGAAGCGACACCACACAGAACTTTGAATTACAAAGCACTGCATGACACTGAACTGCGCTCGTCACCCCGAGGCATAACATGTTAAGTCTCATAAGTAATTTCACTGGCTTCAATGTCCTTCAAACCGAAACACAACAGTGCTTACACACTGTTGCTTGGTGGTAGAAAAAAATACAATAAAGACAACCTGATGAATGGTTATAGCCAGTATTGACACCAAAACACAAGCTACCTAACAGTCTATAAAACCCTTTTAACCTGATTATTGTAGTGGGGTTTATTGCAGGTTTTTTACGATATTTTATGTCAACAGGGGCTTAAAAGACGGTGCTCTCTTGCAATAAAAAGTCATTGAATATCGATGGATTTGATTGCTCTCACATAATTTGATTTCTTTGTCTGCCTTTGTGTGTATCTGTCTGTAGCATTATTTAATTTACTCACAAGCTAGTTTAATTCAATTTAACTTTACAAGGTGGTAGGTCCCTCGTATGTGAGAGGCCGTCTGGGTTGGTACCACCGCATTTTGTATTTCTGTCGTCAAGCAACAGTGTGTGAACACTGTTCTGTCTCGGTTTGAAGGACATTGAAGCCAGTGATATTACTGGGCATTATGAGACGTAACATCTTATGTCTCGGGGTGAAGAGTGCAGTTCAGTGCCATGCAGTGCTTTGTAATTCAAAGTTCTGTAGTGCTGTGTTGTGTTGCTTCTGTTTATGGGCAGGCGTGGCGCTTACCATCAGGCGAGCGCCTTGCTCGTTTCGTCAATCAATCAAATATAAAAGCAATGAAAAAAAGACTTGTATTTTTGTATGTAACGAATAAACTTAAAAACTACTGGACCGATTTCAACAATTCTTTTGCCGTTAGAAAGCTACATTATCACGGAGTAACATAGGCTACTTTTTATCCCGGAAAAGCAGATCACGTGGGCGGAGCCGCGAGGTAAAATTAGTTTATTATATACATGAACAGAAACTAACAGCCTATGATCAGCTCGCCAATAATATGTATTCAAAAAGAATCTACAACAAAAACTCTACATTTGAAAACATTTAAGCCATAGCTAACGAACGCTGTACGGTTAAAATTTTACTATATTAGGCCATTAATCATTTGGCAATTGGACCAGGCGGCGGGAATTACTGCTGCACCAGACATTACCCACCGAATTGCTAATTATCGCTCTTACTAGCTTTTGCTCGCGGCTCCGCCCGCGTGAACAGCATTTAAATATTATCATCCCTTATTTTGACCCCTTTGGGGTAGAATTTATCAAAATCAAAAAATAGCGGATGCCTACGTCATAACATCTACCTGCATGCCAAATTTCAGCCCGATCCCTCTAGTGGTTTGGGCTGTGCGTTGATAGATCACTATGTCAGTCAGTCACCTTTGAGTTTTATATATTTAGATAACGTGCTTGCTATTTCACACGGGTCTTTCTATTTCAAGTGTCAAACTTCTCAAGCCAAAAGCCTTTGACTTGGCTTAACGTCTGCTGTTGATAATAGAGAGCTAGTGGTAGAACCACGCTGTAGACAGTTTTGTCTACAGCATGAATGGACCGGCTCGAACGGGTCGTTACCACTGTCTCACAGAAAACCGCCGCAATGTAGCGACTTGCTGCTGCATTTCGTACGGTGAGTGAGATATCCGGGCGCCTAAATCCCGCTCCCTTACCCAATCTCTTAATTATACCTTCGCTTTAAGGTCGGCAACGCGCCTATGATTCTTTAAGTATTGTAGGCATACATGGGCGATGGAAATCACTTACCATCAGGTGACTCACTTACTCCTTTGCCGGTCTGCTATAAAAAAAATTGCGACTTATAAAAATAAAAGCAGCGATAGCTCAGCGAGGAGTGGTATGGACTGTCGAGACGAAAGTCGCAGGTTCGGGACCAGCCCCAAAAGCATATACCACTGACTTTTCTAAGTTACGTGTATATTAATTGTTAATTATCGCTTGCTGTAACGGTGAAGGAAACATCGTGACGAAACCTGCATACCTGAGAACTCGATAAGATTTTTCGAAGGTATGTGAAGTCTGCCAAGGGCTAGTAAAAAAAAAAACTTTTGAAAATCGAACACTTTCTATAAAATCACATCAATGAAATCATAACTTTACACCATAAAGTTGTAAATATCCCACATTATAACAATATACGTGTGTGTAGTACATAATTTCAGTACTTTATGCCAGAAACTGTCGGATTTCGGCGTCGAGGGACCCAACGAAGTTTACTACCGTGCTCATAATTTAACGGTCCAATGAAATCTAGGCATTTGATATCTTATTTAAGAGTGGATTCGGGTTGAGATCGACAGCTAAATGATAATCGATAATGTTATGAATTCAGCTATCATTCATTTTTATTATTTTATAGTTACCAAAAATATGACGTCACTGGAAAGGGAAAAATGCTAAAGTTAGATAGATAGGTAGATAAATAGATAACACTTTATTGAACACCAATTTAAGGAAAAATACATAAGAAACTTAAAGCTACAACAATGTCAATAGGCGGTCTTATTGCTAAAAGCGATCTCTTCCAGACAACCTTACGATAACGGAATTGTTAAAAAAAAGGTAATGTTCAAATAAATTATTTCTTTCTTTATATCTTTCTAATGTATATATAGTATCATCAAAATACTTGGCAATTACACTAAATATATTTATTTATAATAATAAAATATGATTACTGTACTTAACATCAGGTCTAGTGTAGTCTCTTTCCCGTGCCAGGATAAAAAAAAATCCAATTACTACTAAAGTGGTAGATAAAACTATTTATTGCTTGCTATCGACACCCTTTAGGATCGTAATTATATTTACTCCGGCAACCTTTTTTCCTGTATAGGAAATCCCCTTTTCATTCGTTTAAAAGACAAGTATGTTGCGTGTGGAATAAATAGTTTTTTTTTATTTATTTGAATGACGAGACGAGCAAGTCGCTTCCCTGATGGTAAGCGCCACGCCTGCCCATAAACAGAAGCAACACCACACAGAACTTTGAGTTATAAAGCACTGTATGGCACTGAATTGCGCTCCTCACCCCGAGACATAAGATATTGAGTCTTATAATGCCCAGTAATTTCACTGGCTGCAATGTCGTTCAAACCGAAACACAACAGTGCTTACACACTGTCCATGGCGGCAGAAATAGGCTAAGTGGTGTTACCAACCCAGACGGCCTCTCGCATACGATGCGGGTGTTGGGTGACAGTGTGGGCGTCGCCCAATTTGGGCGGATATGAATATCCTACCACCAGCTTATTTTCATGGCTATAAAATAACCTGCATACCTGAGAACTCGATAAGATTTTTCGAAGGTATGTGAAGTCCGCCAACCCGCATTAGGCCAGCATGGTGGACTGCCTAACCCCTCTCATTCAGTAGAGGAGGTCCGTGCCCAGCAGTAGGACATGTATAATACAAAACAAGTAAAAAATAAAATAACTTAGCTCTACTGGCAACACCAGGGTTGTGGTCTGTGAAAGTATTTCGGAACATCAGATGTTCTATAATAGCTACAGCCCTCGTCGTGGACGCCGGGCTATGTTTTATGATTTATTCGCAATTATATCTAATCTGCGAAATTAATTACCGCCACTTATAACACTTAACTACCGCTTCCGGGCTGCTTAAGGATTTTGATTGGCTCTAATAGATCAGTGGATGAGAAATCGGGATAGATTCGTAGTTTTTTTTTTTATTCGAGCACGGCAAAGTCACTGCTCTACACCTGATGGTAAGCGTAATACAATCCAAAAAACCAGCGACCACCAACAAACAATGAGCTTATCAGTGGTCACCAGAGTCATGCCGGCCTGTATAAATGCTTCTTCCCTCTTCGGAGAGGAAAGAAGCAAATCGAGAGGCCTGACACAGGACAGGCGGATGACTGATGCAGGCACAGTAATACAAGGATGTACCCTCATACCCGCCACATTCAACCATCAAGTCATGTCGCAAGCCCCTCGGGAGAACCGGATAATTATTATACACTAGCTGATCCTGGAACGCAATCCACACAAGGCGTGTGGATCACTATGGCAGGTTTTAACACCATGTGTACGGTGGTCGCTATCCGGGCGGGTATGAATATCCTACCACCAGCATTCAGTGGCGAAGGGTAAAAAAATTCAAAAGTGACGACGCTACTTAATTACAGATGATTATTTTTTATCTTTATTTAGGGGTTTTTATCGACAAGTATATGTCAACCCCATCGTACTTATTACAACTTAGACAAAACTTATACAAATGTACTCTTGAATATTCAAATTTTATTAACTTATGAGTGGTAGAGCCACGCTGTAGACAGTTTTGTCTACAGCATGAATGGGCTGAATTCCTAACTATCCCTTTCCTTTAAGGTCGGCAACGCGCCCATGATTCTTCTGGTGGTAGGTACATGTGCGGTGGAAATCACTTACCATCAGGTGATCCACTTGCTCGTTTGCCGGCCTATGCTATAAAAAAATGTTAAAAAAATAAATGCTGCCACTAGATAGAACTTTTGATCTTGGGTTTGATAAAATTGTTTGTATTAATGCCACATCCATTACATTCAAATTAAATTCATCTAGTAGCAGTTTTTGTTCATTTTCATTCCGAACACATTCCATCAGCAAATGTTGAATATTATCTGAGATATTACATACATTTATAAGGTACCAACCTAGACGGCCTCTCGCATACGAGGGACCTACCACTTGGTATTTATAATGTATATACATCGATTTCTCCGCCAATTGGGAACCGATTTTATTTAAAAAAAATCATTCGATAGAATTTAGTTGCAATGTGGATTTTGAGCCGACTCCCCAGAAAAAACACTTTCAGTTTTTACGAATTAAAAAATAATTAGGCCAATTTTTCCCATTTTTCTTTTCATAAAAACCGGATATATTCGGATTATTACGGATAACTAAAAATAATATGAAAGTCGATCCATCTGTTCTCGAGTAATGAAGCTACCAATGAACAGCTTTTTATTTTTATAAATTTAAGTACTAAGGGATCGCAACAAAATTCTAATTAAGTTTGTTAACAATAATTATAATAATTATACGTATCGAACTTTCTCCTTTCTGAAGTCGTTTAAGTCTATTTAAACCTAGATATGGATGGGTTAAAACTGTATTTAATTAATCAAGATACACTTCAACTGCCTTGGTGGCGTAGTTGTCTTGCTTACGCGGTACAACTGCTATGCTGAGATCTCGGGTTCAATCCCTGAGTCGGGTCAAATTATATTGGGTTTTACTACGCCCATGATCACAAACCTAATAAGCACAGCCTCTCTTTGAGCCACCCAATTATAATATGTGACAATACAACACGCTGACTCCCTAACCGCTGCGAATAACAAATTAAACTTAGTTCACAATACATGAACAGTAACACGCTCTACAAATCATATTAAAGTCAACTTCTGTCATTGAATTATCAATGAAAATTATCTTTGTCTATTTCTGCCAAGCAACAGTGTGTATGCACTGTTGTGTTTCGGTTTGAAGGACGATGAAGCCAGTAAAATTACTGGGAATTTTGTAACACTTAATAACTTACTTCTCGGGGTGATGAGCGCAGTTCAGTGCCATGCAGTACTTTGTAATTTAAAGTTCTGTGTGGTGTTGCTTATGTTTATGGTCAGGCGGGTTACAGTCAGCGAGCAAACTGTTCGTTTCGTCATTCAATCATCAATCTATATAATATACTAGCGGACCCGGCCACGCGTTGCTGTGCCTAGGGTATAGGTTAAATTATATTGTAGTAAACCATTCAATACAGTATGCGCCATCTATTGGATACTTACTCAATTCAGCCGATAAATTACCTTACACCGCCATCTTTTAGAATCTTATGGAACTTACAGATAATTATAACTCTTTTTTCATAAAACAAAGTCCCCCGTCCAGTCGGGTCCCCAGTTCAGACCGGTTCCCAGTCCAGTTCGTTCCCCAGTCCAGTCAGTCCCCAGACCAGTCAGTCCCCAGTCCAGTCCGGCCCCAGTCCAGTCGGCTCCAGTCCGGTCCCGTCCAGCCAAGTTCCCAGTCCAGTCAGATCCCCAGTCCAGTCAGATCCCCAGTTCAGTTAGGTCTCCAGTCCAGTCAGGTCTCAGTCCAGTCAGGTCCCCATTCCAGTCCGGTCCCTAGTCCAGTCCTGTCCCCAGTCCAGTCCGGTCATCAGTCCAGTCCGGTCCCTAGTCCAGTCTGGTCCCCAGATCAGTCCGGTCCCCAGTTCTGTCGGGTCCCCAGTCCGGTGCCAACTCCGGTCCCCAATCCAGTCCGGTCCCCAAATCCATACCCCAGTCCAGTCCGGTCCCCAGTCCTGTCCGGTCTCCAGTCCTGTCCGGTCCCAGTCCAGACCGGTCCCCAGTCCAGTTTGGCGTCAGTCCAGTCCGGCCCCAGTCCAGTCCGGCCCCAGTCCAGTCCGGCTGCAGTCCGGTCCCCAGTCCAGTCCGGTCCCCAGTCCAGTCAGTCCCTAGTCCAGTCAGGCCCCCAGTCCCGTCAGGTCTCCAGTCCAGTCAGGTCCCCAGTTCAGTCCGCTCCCCAGTCCGGTCCCCAGTTCAGTCCCCAGTCCGGCCCCAGTCCGAGCCCCAGTCCGGACACCCGTCCAGTCCAGTCCAGCCCAGTCCAGTCCAGTCCAGTCCAGTCCAGTCCAGTCCAGTCCAGCTCAGTCCAGCCCAGTCCAGTTCAGTCAGACGCGAAACCACAAGTTTAACCTTTACCAAAAAGTGCTCAACGCGGCTAAAGAAGTTTTCACTTCAAAAATATTAAAATAAATTACCTTACACCGCAATTTGTTATAATTTACTATAGAAGAACTAAAAATTTGCAAAAAATATTGCGAATATAAATTGAGATATAAAGTATCCATTAACCCAAGTTGGACCCAACTGCACACAGATTGCAAAATTTTATTAAAATCGGTTCAGTAGTTTAGGAGCCTTTCGCGGACAAACAACGTGACACGTAATTTTTATATATAAAGATAAAAATCTTCCGTTACTGAGTGACTGACTGACTGACGGACAATGTACAGCCGAAACTACTGAGCGTAGAAAGATGAAATTTGGTATGAAGGTTTCTCAGGGAGTGTAGGGGAGCACTAAAAGAGGATTTTTGGAAATTCAATTTCTAAGCGGGTGAAATAGGGGTCGCAAGTTTGTATGAAACTTCGTCAATTTTATAGATGGACACATGAAATAAGGAATAAAAGGTTGTATAAAAATAAGCCTTTCACGCGGGCGGAGCCGCGAGCAAATGCTAGTTTAATATAAAAAGACTCCTTTTTTTCCCGGAAAAAGATATACACGCTAACAAAACCGCGAGCACAAACTAGTTGTATAAATTAATAAACTGTCTACACAACAATTTTACACAAAGTTTGCGAATATTGTCGCCGAAATTTTGTAATCGGTACAAGAGTATAAATAAAGCGATATTAAAACAACGTACATTTAAGGTCACGGAAATATTCTCAAGTGTCGTTAAGGACCTTAAGAATGCTCGGCTTAAACGCCTCCGTGACGTAGTCATTTTGCGGCTCAATTTAGGAGGAAAACTTTTTGTTCCGAACTGTTTAATGTGCGGAAGAGTGCAATATTAAAATTTTATGATTCAAGTCCAGAAGAAACACTTTATGACGAGATTTTTTTTATTTAATTGAATGACTAAACGAGTAATATGCACGTCTGATGGTAAGCGCCACGCCTCTCATAATACAGAATCAACGCCACACAGAACTTTGAATTACAAAGCACTGCATGGCACTGAACTGCGCTCGTCAAACCGAGACGTAATATGTTAAGTCTCACAATTCCCAGGAATTTCACTGGCTTCAATGTCTTTCAAACCGAAGCACAACAGTGCTTACACACTGTTGCTTGGCGGTAAAAATAGACAAAGAGGTGGTACCAACCCACACGCTTTTCGCATACGAGGGACCTACTTTGTAAAAATTCCAATAAAAGTGAATGCACGGTCTATATTACGTCTACAAACTCAGTTTCTATTATCCTATCCTACTCAAATTATAAACGTGAAAGTTTGTAAGTATGGATGGATGTATGTTTGTTACTCTTTCACGTAATAACTACTGAATGGATTTTAATGAAACTTTACAATAATATAGCTTATACATCAGAATAGGACATAGGCTACTTTTTATCCCGGAAAAAGCAGATCACGCGGGCGGAGCCGCGAGCAAAAGCTAGTACTTAGTAATGAAAGCAATCGCTAATAGCATTTCGTGATACTCAAAATTTATAAATATTATGTTTAGTATACATTTTTTTTGTCGGTTCTATCACACTATATTCTAGTTATCGGCTGATAACTTAAAATTCTGCCCGCATCACGCGTGCCGAATTAAAGGGTAGGCGGCTCGGACAATGCGATCATTTTCGCGCAGTCACGTCCTACTAATTCCTAAATAGTTGGGCGTGAGGGAAACGTGTAGGTGTAGGTAGGGATGCAAACGATACATCGATGTTTCGAGTTTGATTCCAACGATGTATCGATTTTATTTAGTTATGTATTGTTGTTTATTTAGTTACGTGTAAATAATCGTAATGGAGTAATCGATATACATATATAATATCCTATCCTATCCTTCCTCTCCTATCCTACTAATATTATAAACGTGAAAGTTTGTAAGTATGGATGTATGTTTGTTACTCTTTCACGTAAAAACTACTGAATGGATTTTAATGAAACTTGAGAATAATATAGCTTATACATCAGAATAGGACATAGGCTACTATGTTTTTCAAAAATCAACCCCTGAAGGGTTTAAAACGGGGATGAAAGTTTCTAGGAAAAATCCAAAGCGCTGAACCGATTTCAATGAACTTTGGCACAAATATAGTTGATGACCCAGAGTTAAACATAGGGTATTTTTTTCTTTAAATTTCAACTAACTAAAGGGCCCTAATAGGGGATGAAAGCTTTTTGATGGCGAAATACTTTTATCGCTTCTGGTCTATCATAATTTACCGGCTGAATGAACTGGGGTGAAATTTGGCACATAAGTATATGATCTAGCATAAAACTTACATTATATTGTATTCAGATAGTCCGTTCCCATGGGATCTAATACAAAATTACATTCACGCGGACAGGGTCGCAAGCAAAAGCTAGTATTGAAATAAAACTAATTTAAACAAATTTTATGATCATAGGGTGGACCACGAAGGCTGAAAAACTTTCGAAACGTCGCGTCGGGAGCAAAATAAAAATAAAAAATCGCGATAAAATCCGTTTAAATTATCTCAATATCGATACATTGATCATTCGATGTTTTTCTTTACGAATTTCACATCCCTATGTGTATTGTTAAACGTTTAATTGAACAAAGGAGCAAGGAATACTTCGTCATGTTGCAGTACGTTGTTTATCAAATTGTGCGATAAATCAACATTTTTATTCACCAATAAAAAGAGGTATGTTCTTACTATGACTCCATTGTCTGTTGTATATGTCTATGGCATAGTACTGGCTAAACCTTTAGTTCCCAAAGTGGTCCAGGTGGACACCCAGGGGTCCACGGGAGACTCGATGAGTCTGCGTTGGCATAACAAAAAAATTATCATCATCATCAGCCGCAAGACGTCCACTGCTGAACATAGGCCTCACCCAAAGATTTCCAGACCGACCTGTTGGAAGCGGCCTGCATCCAGCGACTTCCTGCGAACTTTGTCAGGTCGTCTGTCCACCTTGTAGGCGGATGTCCAACGCTGCGCTTGCCAGTACAGAAAAATGGTGGTTCACAATTCGTAAGCGGGGGACCACGAAAATGTATCTGCTTTCGATAGTGAAGAACTAAAATGTTGGCTTGACTTCACCTATCAATGTAGGCAGATAATATTTTAAGAAGCTCAGCGACTTACTTGTCAAAATCTTCACATTTTTCGAGTTTTGAGAATATGGTAGAAATGTAGCTGCAGGGAATCCACCGGAACCAGAACCATTTTGAAAGTGGTCTATGAGAAAAAAATGTCTGTGAACCTCTGGTCTAAATAAATGGACCGATTTTAATGCGGT
Source organism: Amorpha juglandis (assembly GCA_949126905.1). NCBI lineage: Eukaryota > Metazoa > Arthropoda > Insecta > Lepidoptera > Sphingidae > Amorpha > Amorpha juglandis. The sequence continues at coordinate 9,653,018 of OX421388.1, forward strand.
TCTTACATAATGTGGGGTCAGGACTAGACTAGGTGTAATTTCTTTCTTTTTTTTATTTGAATGAATAACGAGACAAGGCGCTCGCCTGATGATAAGCGTCAAGCCTGCTCATAAACTGAAGCAACACCACACAGAACTTTGAATTATAAAGCACTGCATGGCACTCAACTGCGCTCGTCACCCCGAGACATAAGATGTTAAGTCTCATAATGCCCAATAATATCACTGGCTTCAATGTCCTTCAAACCGAAACACAACAGTGCTTGCACACTGTTGCTTGGCGGCAGAATAGACAAAGCGGTGATACCAACCCAGACGGCCTCTCGCATACGAGGGACCTTGTATTTATTTAATTGAATTATATTAGAGACAGCCTTCGGGTTTAGTATTTTTGCCTTTCCCGTAAAGATATACAATATGAGAAACTTCCTCCATTTTTTCTTCGGTTAAACTTACAAATTAAAGTGCACCGACAAGGGTTCGCCGAGTGTATTCGCGTCACATGATACAAGTCCATTACTGGGTAATAAAGCCATTGAAATCTTCTAAAACGCCTCTGAAATACTTTTACTGTAAGTAACCTCTCATTATTTATGAATTTATGGCCGGTAATAACACAGATCGACATACAACATTTATTATTACGTGAAAACCGTGGTTATCGATTGAACGCTATTTACTAAAATGTAATGTTTCAAGATTTTCAATATGTGAGTAAAAACAGATGTTTTATATGGGGCATTTCACGTCAAGCGGACAACGAAAAAAAAGTGAGGTCGTGAATTTTGTTTATACTCGGGTCAGTTATACTTCTAGTAGACATGGATGTGTACACACAATTCTTTTTTCGTATGAAGCTTTATTGCTGAGTTATGAGCTTTTAAAAATTTACTAAGTATGAAGTCATTAATTTTTTGATGCTTATTATCTGTATCAATTAATTAGTAAAAAAAACTACAAAGTATTGTTTCTTATAGTTCAAAAGTTGAAGTTTTTAATTTTTTTGTCGAATTCTAAATTTAATTTTTTTTACGTATAGTAAACCGGAAGTGAAAATTTCAAATCGATATTTGAGTAACTTCAACATTTTTTTTTTTAAATATTTTAACCTTGAATTAAAGCCTTAAATGTACTAATTCTTCACCAAAAAAAATAAAATGGGACAGCCAATAGTTTAACACTTAGAGCATATAGAGTGCATACACATAGCTATGAGCTCTTTCTAAGCAATCGCGTTTATGCTCAAATACTGCGCTATTAATATTTTATTCCTTTATTCTAACATGCAAAAATATAAAAATCAACGATTTCTTTAATTCTTCATAAAAAAAATAAAACGTGATCACAAAAAAAAGTTAAGACTTAGAGCAATTTCATTTATTGAGATTGAAACAGTATTAATTAAAATAGAGAGATTTGTATTGTAATTTTTACTATTTGCACTAGCATTAATTCTCTTTACACATAAGCCCTCGTTGGTTGAAAGAAAAGCATGCAGTTTTTTAGTTCCTGGAACAGTGATAGCGTAAGCAGAACAGACTCGTAGAAAATCTCACTTTTGTTCAATACTTTCCTTCGAGCAGTAGTAAATAGAAGTCTCTGTTAATGATGACTTGGCCCATTCATATAATCTTATATGTGTCTGGTGTAGTTGAACATTTTAAGAATAGGTTAAATTTAGTGAACCTATACTACAACAAACAAGATTTTAAGACAAAAACACAGTTACACTTCCATGCCACCGCTCATAGAAGACGGCCATGTGATGGTCTTGGGGGAAACCTCAAAAGTTTGGTAACCCGTGCAAGTGTACGGTCTGCGAATAAAGCTATCACTACACCTATAATATTATATGAATGGGCCAAGTCATCATTAACTAAGACTTCTATTTACTACTGCTCGAAGGAAAGTATTGAACAAGAGTGAGATTTTCTACGAGTCTGTTCTGCTTACGCTATCACTGATCCAGGAACTAAAAACCTGCATGCTTTTCTTCCAACCAACGAGGGCTTATTTATAAAGAGAATTAATGCTAGTGCAAATAGTAAAAATTACAATACAAATCTCTCTATTTTAATTAATACTGTTTCAATCTCAATAAATGAAATCGCTCTAAGTCTTAATTTATTTTGTGATCACGTTTTAATGTTTTATGAAGAATTAAAGAAATCGTTTATTTTTATATTTTTGCATGTTAGAATAAAGGAATAAAATATTAATAGCGCAGTATTTGAGCATAAACGCGATTGCTTAGAATGAGCTCATAGCTATGTGTATGCACTCTATATGCTCTAAGTCTTAAACTATTGGCTGTCTCATTTTAATTTTTTTAGTGAAGAATTAATACATTTAAGGCTTTAATTCAAGGTTAAAATATTTAAAAAAAAACATGTTGAAGTTACTCAAATATCGATTTGAAATTTTCACTTCCGGTTTACTATACGTAAAAAAATTTAAATTTAGAATTCGACAAAAAAATTAAAAACTTCAACTTTTGAACTATAAGAAACAATACTTAGTAGTTTTTTTTACTAATTAATTGATACAGATAATAAGCATCCAAAAATTCATGACTTCATACTTAGTAAATTTTTAAAAGCTCATAACTCTGCAATAAAGCTTCATACGAAAAAAAAAATGTGTGTACACATCCATGTCTACTAGAAGTATAACTGACGAGAGTATAAACAAAATTCACGACCTCACTTTTTTTTCGTTGTCCGCTTGACGTGAAATGCCCCATATATCATAAGTGGGTCACCTGATGGTAAGTGATCTCCAACGCCCATGTACTCCAAGAACACTAGAGGAACAAAAAGCGCGTTGCCGATTTTAAAGGGACGGGATAATTAACGGATTGGGAAGGGGAGGATTGGGCCTCCGGAGATCTCACTCACCGTACGAAACGCATCAGCAAGCCGCTATTTTACGTCGGTTTTCTATGAGACAGTGGTAACGACCCGGTTGATCTATTCATTCATGCTGTAGACAAAACTGTCTGTAGCGTGGCTCTACAACTTAAATGTTTCTCTTTTAATATAGATCCACGCTGTAGACAGTTTTGTCTACAGCATTAATGGAGCGTATCAACCGGGATGTTACCACTGCCTCAAAGAAAACCGACGTAATGTAGCAGCTTTCCGATACGTTATCGCAACTGATTGAGTGAGATATCCGAAGGTCTAATTCCCCGGTCCCTATTCCCGATCACTTCCCTTTAATATCATTTCCCTTTTATTTCGGCAATGTGTCTATGATTCTTTTGATGTTGTGTACATGGGCGATGATCTGCTGGCCCAGTGTTCTGTTTGCCGGCCTATGTTATTAAAAAAAGAAAAAGAGACACAACTGTATACTCTGAACAAACCAATCTCATGTTACCGAGTACTGGTCAGTACGACCACTGGTAGATACGTTCTACTGAAGAACTTAGGTGCGCTAGGATTTACTTTTTCAAATATATTTTTTATAATTAGATCTAGTTGCGCAAATAGGAAGCTTAATTTAGATGTAGTTTTACATTATGATTTCTTATGTTTATGCGAATTTTACACATTGAAATAAAATTAATTTAAACTAGACTAGTGGACTGGTCCACCCCGAGACCACGAAGGCTGAAAAGCTTTCGAAACGTCGGGACCAAAATTGAGTAAAAAATCGCGATAATATCCGTTTAAATTTGTTTTACATTATTTAATTTCAGTTAAGTTTTAATCAATTATTTCGTATTTTAGTTTAAAGTGTTCTATTACATAACTGTTATGTTTTTTTATGTATTTTAATTTCAATAACTTCAGTCGCAATGGGTTTAAACTGTAATGACAGATGTAATTGGATGATAAATAAATAAATATTATTCTTATTTATTTCAACCAGATTCAGATAAAATATCTTGGTAATGTAATTAAAATTGCCGGAATAAAAAAAATATCGAATAATTTTCAAATATTATTTCGCTTCAATTTTCACGCTTCATTGAACTAATTTTATAGGCTGAGTTTCACATTTTCATTTTATTTCCACCCTAAGAGCATAAAATGAAAGCAATTCAATTTATTTCTATTTGACCTTAAGCAAAGCAATAAAGTTTCCTTCGATGTAATTAAAAAAATAAATTACGTCGCGGATGTAAAGAAACCAATTCAAGTAATCGACGCTCTTGCAAACGACGTGGCTGTTAAAGAGAAGAAAACCTCCCAAATATAAAATACATCATTTCATTAAGAAGGCCCTGTAAATAGGACCCTTCTTAAATGAATACACGCGATACACCTTAAGGGAACTCTTCAATGGAAATTCTTACCTTTACACGCGACGATTTCTCTCACAAAAATTGTTTTACGAAGTAATATACCAAATCAAACACTTACTAACGTCACAGAAAATGGAAAAGAACTTTTAAAACCAACACGTTTTTGGTAATTGAGTCATTTCCACGAAATCGACGGCGCAAATCGCCCTCCACTTTCCGCGTTACACGTCCGGCGAGCAGAGGCGCCAGACGAAAACTGAATGCGAGAAAATGATAGAACACCTCTGTTCCTTATTTGAAAACTGCGGATTGGCGCATGTTGCCAATCAAATTCTGCGAATACCAACCTTATATTACGCAGTCAAGATGCAAAGTTATTCATCATTAAGGGCACATAAGTCGTTCTATGTACAAAAATGTTGTGCAGGTAACCGATCCCAAGGCTCGAAAGATTCGATTTATTTCCTATGGGAATAATTAATGATATTTTTTAATTATTTATTAATCGTTATAAGTGCCTTTAAGAGGTCAGCTATAAAACCTCTTTGGAAGGAGATTCCTTATGTTATTAGGCTGAGTAACGACCGCCCTTGCCTTTTTGATTCGACCTTTTGGGTGTTATGGCTTAATGTATTAGCTCTATTGAGTGGGAGATTGAATACATATGAGTAATACATGTTTGTGTATACAGTTTTTAATTCAAAAAGATTCTGATTTTATACTATATTACAGTTGCTTTAATCATAATAAAAGCTAAACTAGTTTGTTTTTCTTGATAAAAACTATTGTTTTTTATATCTTAATTAACTTTATTAAAAACTTTACTTTGTTTTTTAAATAATGTTTACTGTATTATAAAATGTGTTTATATAAAGAAAGTCCTGACTGACTCATCGCACAGCCCAAACCGTTAAGGACATATTTATTCCCTTGAATGATGAGACGAGCAGGGCGCTCGCCTGATAGTAAGCGCCACAAACTGCCCATAAACAGAAGCAACACGACACAGAGCTTTGAATTACAAAGCACTCCATAGCACTTGACTGCGTTGGTCACCCCTAGACAAGAGTCCTTCAAACCGAAACATAACAGTACTTATACATTTTTGATTGGCGGCCGGAATAGTCAAAGCAATGGCGCAAACGGCCTTTCGCATACGAGGGACCTATAACTTACAATTGATACCCTAGCCGCCACTTATTGAACGCGACGTATGCATTTACAATTTCACTGCTTTTAATTTTATTTGTAACAAAACAATTTCTTACTAAAAAATAGCCATCAAAATTACTCAAAGAATAATAATAATTCTCGAAATTGGACATGCGACGCTGTATTGGTATCGATCTATTATCACAGACAGGACTATTGTTGCCAATAAGCCTGACATTGTGGTAGTAGATCAATCAGCGCACCAGGAAATTGTTATTGTCACCATTCCGCATGACGAAAGCATCGTTAAAGCCCAAAAAAACAAAATGTCCCTATTTAGACCAGGCACACGAGGTTACTGACATGTGGGATGTGGACTCGACGATTATTGTCCCGATAAACGTATATCTGTTAATGGGTTGATACCAAAGAGCCTCGACCAACACCTCCAGAGGCTCTCAATTGGTCGTTGGGTCAAGAGCCAGATTCAGAAGGCGGTGTTATTGGATACGGCACGCATTGTAAGAAGGTTCCGCACTATAAGGTCCTTTTTTTTGTTTTTTATAGCATAGATCGGCAAACGAGCAAGTGGGTCACCTGATGGTAAGTGATCTCCACCGCCCATGTATGCCCACAATATCAGAGGAATTATGGGCACGTTGCCGACCTTAAAGGAAAGGGATAATTAGGGATTGGGAAGGGGAGGGGTATTTGGGACTCCGGATATCTCACTCACCGTACGAAACGCAGCAGCAAGCCGCTACTTTACGTCAGTTTTCTGTGAGACAGTGGACCCGGTTGAGCCGGCCCAATCATGCTGTAGACAAAACTGTCTACAGCGTGGCTCTACCACTCATAAAATCCTAATCGCCAGTAGCTTGGGTCCTAGGCCTCGCCATTGGAAGGTGATAGTTTTTTATATTATTAAATGTTTTATTTCAATGAGTAATATTCGCATAAACGTAAGAAATCATTATGTTTTTTTTATATATAATTTAAAAATAACTTTTAAAATAAAGAGTACTATTCATAATAATAATAAATACACCCAACAGTCACACACATAGTTTTGATCCCACAGTAAGATAAGAGTCTTTTGTCGTGGGGATCAAGAACTACGAAAGACTTTCGGTCTCACAACACCCAGACCCAGACTGCACTATACCTGATATTAAACGCAATGCAGTCCAAAAACTACCGACCACCGACAGACAATGAGTTTATCGGTGGTCACCAGAATCATGCCGGCTTGTACATAACATTACAAAATAACAAATAGATAGGTATTATTAGGTATCCCAAGAGACAGGTAGCGTGTGTCTCACGAGGTTGCCACAACGGTTCTATTTCAGCATTACACAATACATTATTTATTATTATGGTATGATGTATATATAACTATTTTGTGTCTAGTCCAATAATATTTTTTTTTCTTTTTTTTTTACATCAATCTACGCGAGCCGGGCGCTGGTTTTCCACTACCTTAGTACTATATCGTCGATGAAGTACCAATACCTCCTAAGTGTTGAGAATCTAATTTTACACCAGACTGTTTAAAATAAGGTTTTATTTTACAGAAACTGTTCAAATAAGGTTTTATTTATTTTAGTCAACTATTGATAGTATATAGTTTCCAATACATTACCTTTTTATTAGTTACTAAGGGATGTGGTTTATGTTTACGTCTATTGAAATAAAAAAGTAATTTTGGACTAAATTAGTTAGGAGGTATTGGTACTTCATCGACGATATGTTAAGCCCACAGGTGAATGAATTTATTTATCAATGATTCCGATCCAATTCACCCGTTAATCGGAAACAAACGCCAGTCAGTAAAAACAGATGATTAAACAAAAACAGTGTTTATCGAAGAATTCTTTTATAACCATAGTATAGAGGAAACAGTAGCGTAAAACACTTTTCAATTATTTATTTTTTCATAGCATAGGCCGGCAAACGAGTAAGTGGGTCACCTGATGGTAAGTGATCTCCACCGACCATGTGCGCCCACCACCAGAAGAATCATGGGCGTGTTGCCGACCTTAAAGGAAAGGGATAATTAGGGATTGGGAAGGGGAGGGGATTTGGGCTTCCGGATATCTCACTCACCGTACGAAACGCAGCAGCAAGCCGCTACTTTACGTCGGTTTTCTGTGAGACAGTGTTAACGATCCGGTTGAGCCAGTCCATTCATGCTGTAGACAAAACGCTGTCTACAGCGTGGCTCTACCACTCATAAACCGGCACAAGTCGTGAGCTATTATTATTGGTTGAATAAAGGAGTACGATACGCCGACGCTACACGCGATTGGTTTGTCAGTTGATGCTCGTGGTGTATTGGACTCTCACCTACACCATTTGTGTCCATTTATGCTCATAACTCGTGCCGGTAATTGGACCAACTTACGCAAACAGGAACCAACCCACAGCAAGTTCACTATTTGCTGGTGGTAGGATATTCATATCCGCCCGGATAGCGACCACCGTACACATGGTGTTAAAACCTGCCACAGTGATCCACACGCCTTGTGTGAATTGCGTTCCAGGATCAGCCAGTGTATATCCGGTTCTCCCGAGGGGCTTGCGACATGACTTGATGGTTGATTGGGACAGGTACATCCTTGTATTACTGCTCCTCGATTTGCTTCTTCCCTCTCCGAAGACGGCATTTATATAGGCCGGCGTGACTCGGGTGATTCATTGTTTTTCGATGGTCGCTGGTTTTTTTTACTGCACTGCGCTTACTATCAGGTGTAGTGCAGTCACTTTGCCGTGCTCGAAAAAAAAATGGAGATACTTATATTGTCTTTAATTTAAATTGATTTTAATACTGTATTTTTTACAAAGTATAAAATACATGGAGTATATTTAATTTTCATGCCCGATTATCCAAAAAACTACGAGATAAAATTAGTTCAAATTATTGAATTTAGTAAAACAAAATCAGTATCTCCATTTGAATTTGCTGTGGGTTGGTTCCTGTTTGCGTAAGTAGGTCCAAATATACTTATCATTTTAACACTACTGCAGAAATAAATAAATAAATACACGAGCAGTTTTGTCTACAGCATGAATGGGCTGGCTCGACCGGGTCGTTACCACTGTCTCACAGAAAACCGACGTAAAGTAGCGGCTTGCTGCTGCGTTTCGTACGGTGAGTGAGATATCCGGAAGCCCAAATCCCCTTCCCCTACCCAATCCCTAATTGTCCCTTTCCTTTAAGTTCGGCAACGTGCCCATGATTCTTCTGGTGGTGGGCGTACATGGGCGGTGGGTATCACTTACCATCAGGTGACCCACTTGCACGTTTGCCGGCCTAAGCTATAAAAAAAAATTACCTTACTGAAGTTACTTTATCGGTGTATGGTTCGGGTAAATATTTATAAACCATCAGTTCTTGTTTGTGGCATAAAGTGCTGATCGAGCTAGTACCTACAATCCATTTCAAAAACACAATATTTTTGAAGTTAAACTTCTTTATGGTCAGGGGTCCAGCTGATTTTTTTTTGTTTTTACTTAGTTAATATTTATATAATTTAAATGTCATATTGTCCTACAAATAAAATAATATTTTTTTCATCAAATCGAAATATACTATCTTTGCTACCTCTGTTAGCTACCACAATAGAGAATTTTCGCATAGGGAATTGTTGGTCGTCTCATCGAAACGAAGCTACTCACGGAAAATGAGCTTGATAGTAATCAAGTGGATCAGCTACCCGAGGGACCCCTGACCATTAGCATCGTTCTCATTTGAACATTTGATGAAACGAAAAAGCGACAGTAAAAAGAGACAAACATATTCATAAATAGTATTTAGCCTGAAAGAGAATGAGATAGATGCTATAAATAAATAAATACACCCAGCAGTGATATACATAGTCCTGACCCCACTGTAAGATACGAGTCTTGTGTCGTAGGTATCAGGAACTACGAGAGACTTTCGGACAAAGACACCCAGACCCCAAAACAACAGCCTCCGTGGCGCAGCGGGCGAGTAGCCGGCTATGAAGCGAGAGGCCGCGGGTTCGATCCCCGCACCGAGACAAATGTTTGTGGGATCCACATTGATTTGTTTCGGGGTCTGGGTGTTGTGAGACCGAAAGTCTCTCGTAGTTCCTGATACCTACGACACAAGACTCGTATCTTACTGTGGGGTCAGGACAATGTATGTGACTGTTGGGTGTATTTATTTATTTAAATATTTGTGGGTCACACAAACATTTGTCTCGGTGCGGGGATCGAACCTACGGCCTCTCGCTACAGCCGGCTAATCACCCGCTGTGCCACGGAGGCTGTCAATATCTTCTACTGCTTCATCGATATAAAATTCCTATTTTAGTAATGTTTAATAACCCACTCCACTTCAATGTTAATTATTCCTGATAAATTATCCCATAAATTATAAAAAAATATAACACCTACAACTCTATTAATAACAGAATGACTCTTCCTAACTTGACACTGGCATAATGTCTAACAGATATGCCATTTTTATTTATTTATTTATAACTTTATTGTACATCACACAAAACGTATTAAAAACACACAACATACAATTTAACATAACATATAGAAGTACAATTGGCGGCCTTATCGCTAACGGCAATTTCTTCCAGGCAACCTTTGGATGGACTGGATTGATAGGTAAATGAGCGGGCGGTCATCATATAAACGAAACTTACAGAGAATAGATGTACATATTTTACAAATTGACTAATAAAGTACTATACGTATATACATAATATATATCTATATAATATATTATTATGTATAATATATTGCCATTAACAAAAACAAACTGAATGACTCACCGACGTTTGGTATCTCGGGTAACTCCCCGCGTATAGAGTCGCGTCGCGCGTTAGTGATGCTCCTTCGATAGCGTAAAAGAATGTATCGACATAACATTATTAACGAAAGAATGTTTTTGGTTACGTTAATTTAGGAATGTTATTTACATTTTTCGCCATTAGTTCCTCTGTTAGTCAGCACCTCGTCTATACCTCGTGCAGGTGAGGTTGGCTTTGGGCTTAACATATTGGTGGTCTCGCTTATACTTCCAGGTCACTTGCAAACTAAAAATAAAATGGAATTTGGCTAAGTTAATCCATATATATACCAATAACCTTCAGGATTGTATCCCAAATGTAGGCATATTCAAAAATAAAAATACATATAAGTATCGTTAGTTTTAGTTGATATCGTTAGATTTAGTTGATTACTGATGTTTTGTGTGGTTATATTTATTTCGATAAATCGATATTATATGAATCAATATAATATATAAACCAAAACTTTATTTTAAAATTGGATGCCATAATAGTTTGTCTAAATATCAAGTCGATATTTTGAAAAATGCATTAAAACGTCGTCCAAATTTTAAGCCTATACACCTATATATTCCTGGATATTATTAAATTGATATAAATTATTTTTAAAATATCGACAAATTCATACCGATTATTTTTTGAACTTCCAATATGTCTGTCCCAACTACACCCACAATTCGCCAAACTTATTTCTGTCCCATAAGGTAAAATGTGGTTAGTCTATTCCCAATCCGGTACAAATTCCACTTCCAGACCATTTGAAACGAAATGAAACGAAATAGTTTGTTAATTACGTAGGCAATTGAAATAGCGCTTATGACAAATTAGTACAAAAGTAAAAGAGACTTATATATAGAAATCAGTATTAACTAATGTAAACATGGTATACATAGCATCATCAAAATACACTCGGCAATCACACGAAATCTATTTATTTATTATTTAACCAATACTGCGCCATAACAGAATAAATAACAGTTATAATATCTGCTATAATTATTTTCGATGGTACATCACTACACAAAGAATTTCATGACTATTGAAACCGACATTCTATCACGAGTATGAGACCGCAAAGGGCGTTCTATTTGATAGTGCTTTAAAAAAATATTTTATCAGTGACTTTGTAATATTTAACGCAGTAAACAATAAGGTTTTAATATGTAAGTATTATTGTCAGTATACATACACAGAGTACATTATTATATAACTGAAAGTATACATATCAGGATGGACCTTTGAATGGTAGACAGCGTTGCCATTTTAGCGATTTTATTATTGGATTTAGTGACTTTTTGGGGTACAACAGTGATTTTTTTGAAAAAGATCACTAAAACAATATTTGGTGATTTCTAGTGATATTTAGCGATTCTCGAAAAATTTAGAAGTTAATGTTGAAGATAATGAAGATAAACGAAATATTCTTTAAAAATCAAATAAATCTAATAAAAATGATCCATCTCAGCAAGTACAGATATAGCTAAAAAAAAATAACATCAAATACCAGAACAAGTACATATTGGATGTTGTTTTTTTTAGCTATTCGATATTATTTTTGTTAATTATTTTCGAAATTACATTGTTTTGTAATACCTATCGTGTAATTTCCTTTTAAAATATTTTGGGATTTCTAGTGATTTTTTTAGTTCAAAATATCCCGAAATCTAGTGACTTTTGAGACCAAATCTAGTGTTTTTTTTTCTGCAAGATGGCATCACATTGGTAGAGCCAAGCTGTAGATAGTTTTTTATACAGCATGAATGTTCCGGCTCGACCGGATCGTTACTACTGTCTCACAGAATTTTCGTACTCACTTTTATCGTATTCAAAATTTAATAACCTTGTATGTAATGTTTAAATTGTAGTTTGGTATGGACTGTCGAGACGAAAGTTACAGGTTCGAAACTAGCCCCAAGAGCATACACCACTGACTTTTCTAAATTACGTGTATATTAATTGTTAATTATCGCTTGCTTTAACGGTGAAGGAAACATCGTGAGGTAAACTGCATACCTGAGAACTCGATAAGATTTTTCGAAGGTATGTGAAGTCTGCCAACCCGCATTAGGCCAGCGTGGTGGACTAAGGCCCAATCCCTCTCATTCAGTAGAGGAGGCCCGTGACCAGCAGTGGGACATGTATTACAGGGCTAGTAAAAAAAAAACTATGTAAATTGTCATTTTTTGTAATTTGTAAATATTGCGTCACTGACTTGGCTTCCGCACGTCACTTGATCCTGATAATATCAGCGATGTAGTAATTGCCAAGGCGGTACTGCAAGCAGCTAAATGAGGGAACCTGTTGTTAGAGCATGCTAATTTATTTCTGTTAAAGTTTTTTGTAACATTTACCTTTATTATACCTCTGTATTGCTCCAATAATAAACATACTTTTCTTTCTTTCTATAAAAATATTTATAATACCTTTTTTTTAATAGCTTAGGCCGGCAAACGAGCAAGTGGGTCACCTGATGGTAAGTGATCTTCACCGCCCATGTACGCCTACCACCAGAAGAATCATGGGGCGTTGCCTTTTGACCATTGACCTTAAAGGAAAGGGATAATTAGGGATTGGGAAGGGGAGGGGGATTTGGGCTACCCTGACCCATATTATACTATACCACTGCTGAGCACGCGTCGCCTCTACATGAAGTCTAAGTCTTCTTAGTCTTAAAAAATATCATTATCATTTTTGTACTAAATTTAGCTAATTGCTGGCTAATAGATCGATCGTATTAAAGATATTTTAAACACGCCTTTTTCAGTTCAATATGATGAACACTTTGGGACGAAGTTGGAATTCGGAACTAAGCCTGGCATCGGAGCGAAGCTGGGCCTCAGAGCGAAGTTCGTCTTCGGAAGGAACCTCGTCTCCGGAAATAATTTGGTACTCGGAGCGAAGTTCATCTTCGGAAAGCATCTCATCTTCGGAAAGAAGTTTGTCTTCGGAGGAAAGTTCATCTTCGGAAAGATACTCGCCTTCGGAAAGAAGCTCGAGTTCAGAAGAAAGCTTGGGCTCGAGTCGATGCTTCGGTGAATATCGTTGCCCTGAATGTAACCGGAGGTGGATGAGTGCGAATTCCTGGGTGGGCTACGGGCAAGAGTGTCTCAACTGTGGGATAATGGTGATGGCATACAAACAGGTATGCATTACAAAGAAACACATAGTATTTTTTTTTTTTTATCCTGGCTCTGCAAAGTGACTACTCTACACCTGATGGTAAGTGTAGCGCAATCCAAGAATAGTGTCGACCAACGATAAACAATGTGTCCATCTTAGGTCGGCAAGATCATGCCGGCCTGCCAAAGGGCCAAAGGGGAGGGGAAGGAAAAAGGGATGGGGAAAGGGTTAGGATCAGGGGGCAAGCCCCTGGGGAGAACCAGATATACTGGCTGACCCTGGAACGCGACCCACACAAGGCGGGCCACTATGGCAGGTTTTAGCACCAGTGTACGGGGGTCGCTATCCGGTCGGATACAAGTATCCTCCCACCAGCAAAACTACTACTACTTACTTACGTACTACTTATCAGACAACAATTTAACACCTCGTGTGGTAGGGCCCATTAAAAGACAACCGTCATTCTTTTCATTCTTCTCCAGCTGTGAATATATCTATCTAAATATATAAAACTCAAAGGTGACTGACTGACATTTTTTTTTTTTTTTTTTTATCCTGGCACGGCAAAGTGACTACGCTACACCTGATGGTAAGTGTAGCGCAATCCAAGAATAGTGTCGACCAACGATAAACAATGGTCCATCGTTGGTCGGCAAGATCATGCCGGCCTGCCAAAGGGCCAAGGGGGAGGGGAAGGAAAAGGGATGGGAAAAGGGTTAGGATCAGGGGGTAAGCCCCCTGGGGAGAACCGGATATACACTGGCTGACCCTGGAACGCGACCCACACAAGGCGGGCCACTATGGCAGGTTTTAGCACCAGTGTACGGTGGTCGCTATCCGGTCGGATACAAGTATCCTCCCACCAGCAAACATAGTGATCTATCAACGCACAGCCCAAACCACTGGAGGGATCGGGCTGAAATTTGGCATGCAGGTAGATGTTATGACGTAGGCATCCGCTAAGAAAGGATTTTGATAAATTCTACCCCCAAGGGGATAAAATAGGGGATGAAAGTTTGTATGAAACTTTGTCAATTTTAAACGTTCACGCGGGCGGAGCCACGAGCAAAAGCTAGTTTATTATGTGAGTGGTTGAGCCAAGTTGTAGACAGTTTTATCTCCAGCATTTTTTTTATTTGATTGAATGACGAAACGAGCAAGGCGTTCGCCTGATGGTAAGCACCACGCCTGCCCATATACAGAAACAACACCACACAGAACTTTTAATTACAAAGCACTGCATGGCACTGAATTGCGCTCGTCACCCCGAGATATAAGATGTTAAGTCTCATAATGCCCAGTAATTTCACTGGCTTCTATGTCCCTCATACCTAAACACAACAGTGCCTACACACAAGCAGCAGCTTGGCGGCAGAAATAAACAAAGCGGCGGTACCAACCCAGACGGGCTCTGGCATACGAGGGACCTACTACCTTGTAAAACGTATCTTCAAATTTTTTACTAGCCCTGTATTATATGCGTCCCACTGCTGGGCACGGGCCTCCTCTACTGAATGAGAGGGATTAGGCCTTCGTCCACCACGCTGGCCTAATGCGGGTTGGCAGACTTCACATACCTTCGAAAACGCTTATCGAGTTCTCAGGTATGCAGGTTTCCTCACGATGTTTCCTTCACCGTTAAAGCAAGCGATAATTAACAATTAATATACACATAACTTAGAAAAGTCATTGGTGTATGCTCTTGGGGCTAGTTTCGAACCTGCAACTTTCGTCGCGACAGTCCATACCACTCCCCGCTGAGCTATCGCTGCTTATCTAATATATTCTATCTATCTTCTAATATATTAACTAATATTGTTATTTTCAGAAACCGTTGAACAAGCCTGACGGACTGGACACAAGCAATTCGGAGAAGCCACATCTTCAGGAATTGTGCGAGAAATGTAAAACTTTGGGTAGATGTTGTAGGACTGGATATTAATATATTTTGTTGAAGATTATGCAGAATTATCATATCGTTAATGTATCTAATGTTATGTATGTATATATAGGCGAGGTGTCCGACAGGGTTTTTAAATAAAATTCAAAGACGGTGTAGTTTTGCTTCTACCTCTTTAACTATTTAAACCAAGATTATAATCAAACTATATTGTGAATGTCTGCACTAGGCTGCGGTAGCCGAACGAATGATCCACAAGTCCAGTCGCGCTCCTATTTTTTTTATCCTGGCTCGGCAAAATGACTACGCCACACCTGATGGTAAGTATAGCGCAATCCAGGAATAGTGTCGACCAACGACAAACAATGTGTCTATCGAAGGTCGGCAAGATCATGCCGGATCATAACTGCTTCTTCACACTCCGTTTAAAGGACCCCATATTATAAGGAGGGACGGGTGCCGGCAATCTATTACACAGCTTAAATTTTAATTATTATTACACGGCAGAAGTAAGACTTAGTGAACTTTTTAGTTCGAGATGGAGGAGACCACGAAGCCGTGGCTCCGCAAGCCAGCACGCGTGGCTCTGGTATGGAAAGGTGAGGATGGGATAAGTTCAAACAATACTTCAGAGTACTCTAGCTGGTGGGAGGATACTTGTATCCGACCGGATAGCGACCACCGTACACTGGTGCTAAAACCTGCCATAGTGGCCCACCTTGTGTGGGTCGCGTTCCAGGGTCAGCCAGTGTATATCCGGTTCTCCCCAGGGGGCTTGCCCCCTGATCCTAACCCTTTTCCCATCCCTTTTTCCTTCCCCTCCCCCTTGGCCCTTTGGCAGGCCGGCATGATCTTGCCGACCTACGATGGACACATTGTTTATCGTTGGTCGACACTATTCTTAGATTGCGCTACACTTATCTACCATCAGGTATAGCGTAGTCACTTTGAGGAGCCTGGATTAAAAAAAAAAAAAACACGGTGATACAGACGATTTTTATCGTATTTATGGCGTGACATTTTATTCGTTAGGTAACAAAACTTAGACAAAAGTTTCTTTTTATTAAAAACATTTTCTAGTGGCGTGTTGTTGCTGTAGTTTGGTTGTTGTCATTGTGGAAAATAAGTAAATAACAAATAATTTACTTCAATTTTATTAACCTCATCAACATAATAGTGTCTAAAGAACACAAGAATACAAAACTAAAGAAAATATGTTTTAACAAAAATTTCGCTGCAATATCAGTCAACAAGCTGCGATACAAGACCTCTATTCTATAAAACGAATTTCGAAAACGTAGACCAAATAGAACATAGAATAACCATCACAATTATACAGGGTTATTTTTAAAACACCAGCAACCTCGCAGGGGTAGATTCCTAAGGTTATAAGCTACTACTTTTGTTCTACGACTTTTGATAATTTGTTAGATTTTATTTTCATACAAAAATAAGTATTCATTTAATTTCCGTCTTGATTGTTACAACGCGCATCGCAGATTACGTAAACAAATACGCGAAGCGTGGGGAACCGGGCTAGCTCATTTGAAGGTCAACGCGCCGCTCAGCTGAGCGGCGCCTTTGAGTCGCGCGCGCACGCCGCGCCGCGCCGCATACTACGAAGAAAAACACGACACAACAAAAACTTGTACAATCATTTTAAATATATTGAGTTATATCCAAACTCGTAGAACAAAAGTTGTTCCGTATGGGGACAGCTATCTACCCCTGCGAGGTTGCTGGTGTTTTAAAAATAACCCTGTATATGTGACTAATATAAAGCAGTCGGTGAAAAAATATTTTTAAAGTGAAAAATGTTTTCTTATTGCTATGTGTTAAGTTCGCATATTTATTTTTTATAATTCTTTTTTAACACTTTAACATATAAATCTGGGAAATCTATTACTTTTTTTATATACTATTTAATTTACGGATTCAATTTGGAGGTAGTTTTTTTTATTAAATAACTATTATTGATAAGGGTATTCTATAGGTACCTATAGTAGGTACACTATTATGGTGCTGCCACACAGCTGTTTTAAAATTTCTACAAACATTATTAAACATATATTAACAAACATTTTATCACATTTTATCACAATGTTAGATTTTTCATGTTATAATCTTAGTAAATAAATTTCTAAACAAAATTGTTAGTTAACAAATTGTAACAAATAAAACATTTTTTATCATTTTCGTTTTTCGTGTAGCCGCATCGAAACCTAAATCCAAATTGCGAACCGATGTTTTCAAATTTCATAAATGTTTGTTAACATTTTCTATCAGTGTAGGAGCACTTAAAACATCTAACTATTCCTAACATTTGTTAGTAAATGTATAGTGTTTGAAAATGTTTTTAAACAATTTTAAACAGCGGTGTGGCAGTACCATTACATTTCCAAATTCTTATTTTTTTTTATCCGAGCACGGCAAATTGACTGCACTACACCTGATGGATAGCGGAGTGCAGTGCAAAAAAAACAGCAAACACCGACAAACAATGGGTTTATCGGTGGCCACCAGCATCATGCCTGCCTGTATAAATACATCTTCACACTCCGAAGAGGGAAGAAGCAAATCGAGGTGCCTGCGACAGGAGAGACGGATAGCCAATGCAGGCACAGGGATACAATGATGTACCTCTATACTCTTGCTTGCTTTAACGGTGAAGGAAACATCGTCAGGAAACCTGCATACCTAAGAACTCGAAAAGATTTTCGAAGGTATATGAAGTCTGCCAACCCGCATTAGGCCAGCGTGGTGGACTAAGGCCTAATCCCTCTCATTCAGTAGAGGAGGCCCGTGCCCAGCAGTGGGACGTATATAATACAGGGCTAGTAAAAAAAAAAACCTCTATACTCGCCCCAACCATCAAGTCATGTCGCAAGCCGCTCGGGAGAACCAGGTACACTGGCTGATCCTGGAATGCAGGTAACACAAGGTGTGTGGATCACTATGGCAGGTTTCTACACCACGTGTATGGTGGTCGCTATCGGGATAGATATATATCCTACCACCAGCAATGGTTATTCTATATCTACAATATACTATTACATTTCGATCTTCTTTGTTTCATTGCCATTAACAGCATAGTTGTCCACCTTACCATAAAAAAACCTTCCTTCTTACGCATAAAAATATAATATTAAAAATAGCTTTTGCCGCAGTATCTTCCCAAAGCTCTACATTTCCCGCAAAGTTCCTGAGGATGTGGCTTCTGCAAATCACTTTTGTCCAGTCCATCTGGCTTATTCAATGGGGTCTGAAAAAAAAGTACATGCTGTATAAAGTTTTGTCTACAATATGAATAGGCTCTCTAATAAGTTTAGAACAAGGTTTAGGCGGTAGGTTTTATTACAAGGTGGTAGGTGCCTCGTATGCGATAGGCCGTCTGGGTTGGTACCACCGTTTTGTCTATTTCTGCCGCCAAGCAACAGTGTGTAAGGACTGTTGTGTTTCGGTTTGAAGGACATTGAAGCCAGTAAAATTACTGGCCATTGTGAGACATAACATCTTAAGTCTCGGGGTGACGAGCGCAGTTCAGTGCCATACAGTGCTTTGTAATTAAGTTATAAGTTATAAGTTCTGTGTGATGTTGCTTCTGCTTATGGGCAGGCGTGGCGCTTACCATCAGGCGAGCGCTTTTGTCTCGTCATTCGATCAAATAAAAAAAAACCGTATCCGTGGATATCCGAAGGTAAAAAAAGGTAAAAGCTGGTGGGAGGATACTTGTATCCGGCCGGATAGCGACCACCGTACACTGGTGCTAAAACCTGCCATAGTTGCCCACCTTGCGTGGGTCGCGTTCCAGGGTCAGCCAGTGTATATCCGGTTCTCCCCAGGGGGCTGGCCCCCTGATCTTATCCCTTTTCCCATCCCTTTTTCCTTGCCCTCCCCCTTAGCCCTTTGGCAGGCCGGCATGATCTTGCCGACCTACGATGGACACATTGTTTATCGTTGGTTGGTGGCGTAGTCACTTTGCCGAGCCAGGATAAAAAGAAGGACGCTGTATACACACCTGTTTATGAGGCAGCACCATTACCTTGCAGTTGGTGCACTCTTGGCCGTAGTTTGCCCAAGAGTTACCGCTCATCCAGTTACGGTTGCATTTGGAGCAGCGGTACTCGCCGAAGCAACGCCTCGATCCTTGATATGGAGTGCTGCCCTTATTGGACTGAAAAAACAATATTCTGATTAGACTAGACATTTAGAATGACTATGAGACCGCGGACTCGAAGTCAGCGGCAAGCGGCGGCGGCGCGGGTGCGGCGCGTTCAAATGCATAGATTTAAATGGACCCGGTCTCGAAAGCAGCGGCGCGGCGCGGGCGCGAGGACCGACGTACGAGCGGCGCGCGCCACTTGAGCGGCAACTGCGCGTCTGCATTGACGTAGCGCTGTGTATTTTCAAAAATGCCCGCCGACGTGGTGGAGCAAATTATTTCAATGATTTTTTATATGGAACATCATATTCACATCAATTTCGTTCGCGAACAGACACTAATTTCTCTATGTACAACACTACGCCGCTCGTCGCGCCGCGCGATCTGCCCGCTGACTTCGAGACCGGGTGTCCGCCGCACCCGCTGACTTCGAGTCCGCGGCCTGAAAGATAATAACGCAGCGATAGCTCAGCGGACTGTCGAGACGAAAATCGCAGGTTCGAAACCAGCCCCAAGAGCATACATCACTGACTTTTCTAAGTTACGGATATATTAATAGTTTATAGTTATCGCTTGCTTTAACGGTGAAGGAAACATCGTGAGGAAACCTGCATACCTGAGACCTCGATAAGATTTTTCGAAGGTATGTGAAGTCTGCCAACCTGCATTAGGCCAGCGTGGTGGACTAAGGCCTAATCCCTCTCATTCAGTAGAGGAAGCCCGTGCCCAGCAGTGAGACGTATATAATACCAGCCCAGCAGTGAGACCGAAAGTCTCCCGTAGTTCCTAAAACCCACGACACAAGACTCGTATCTTACTATGGGGTCAGGACTATGTGTGTGACTGTTGGGTGTATTTATTTTTATTTTGTTTTATCCGAGCACGACAAAGTGATTACACTACACATACCCATGATAGAAGGCACAATGCAATACAAAAAACCAGCAACTACCAACAAACAATGACTTTATCGGTGGTCACCAGAATCATTCCGGCCTGTATTAATACTTGTTCACGCTCTGAAGAGGGAAGAAGCAAATCGAGGGTCCTGCGACAGGACAGGCGGATGACCGATGTCATCAATACATGAATGTAATCCTATACCCGCCCCAACAAACCATCAAGTCATATTGCAAGCTCCTCGAGAGAACCGGATATACACTGGCTGATCCTGGAACGCGATCCACACAGGGTGTATGTATGTGATTCAGAATCGATTCCCTTGTATGAAAAAGGCCGTCTGGGTTGGTACCACCGCATTGTCTATTTCTGTCGCCAAGCAACTTTAAGTAAGCATTGTTGCGTTTCGGTTTGAAGGACATTGAAACCAGTGAAATAACTGGGCATTATGAGACTAAACATCTTATGTCTCGGAGTGACGAGCGCAGTTCAGTGCTATGCAATTGTAATTCAAAGTTCTGTGTGGTGTTGCTTCTGTTTATGGGCAGGCGTGGCGCTTACCATCAGGCGAGCGCCTTGCTTGTGTGGTCAATCAAATAAAAAAATAAAAAAGACCTGCCTTTATCAAACATGCGTTTTAACATGTTACAGAAAGATTTGGCTTGTAATTTTTATGACCGGCCGCCTGCCTGAAGTGGACCCCTCTGGGGAGTAAAAAATATCGAAAACAAAAAAAAAATATAAAATTTGTCCACAGTTGGTGTAATATCGTAACGTATGTAAAACAAAATACGATATAATTGGGAATCTCTTTGTTTAGTCGGTTATATACTATTACTTACAGACATAGTTTCAGTACGAAGGAATATATTTATAATTTAAACACACTGTTGATACCACCGTCGTGTACACTGTACACTCACAGAACGTGAAATGACCATTGAGCCCAAATTTCGTTGACTGTTGAGCGAAAACGACGTTGCGTAGTGATGTGCCGACGTCCACAAAATATATTTTTCGATAAAACATTTTTTACATTTCGAATATACTGAATTATTATTAGATACGGTATTTTTATCGCGCCATTTTTCTTTTTCATTTTCAAGATATAAAATGGTCCAGGTACGAATCCAACTCGCGCACTTCCGTACTCACACTCCTAAATTTTTACTTAACATTTTATACACAGTAATATTTTTAATAAAAGTTTTTTACGTTTTTAAATGTTAAATCTTAAAAAAAAAGTGTAAAAAATGCAATTTTTTATTAGCCAAACTTCTATTTTATTGAAACATATCAACAACAGTGTATATCCGGTTCTTCCGAGGGGCTTGCGATATGACTTCATGGTTGGTTGGGGCGGGTACAGGGGTACATCATTGTATCTGCATCGGTCATCCGCCTTTCCTGTCGCAGGTCCCTCGATTTATACAGACCGGCATGATTCTGGTGACCAGTGGTTTGTGCGTGGTTGCTGGTTTTTTGGACTGCACTACGCTTATCATCACGTGTAGTGCAGTTACTTTGACCTGCTCGGGTAAAAAAAAAACATATATTTATGCTAATATAATTATTTTGAATTTGTACAGTACGAAAACAACTTAAAACGTACGATTCACGTACTGTCACTTTAGCCATCTCGCCTTTCCATTGTCGATTTTATGTGAACATTTCAAAGCTACAGTTCAATAGATAGAGTTTAATAAAACGTGGCGTACTAGTAGGTTTTTGGCAACCATTTCTTGCTTTTTGCTATTCGTTTTTTGTTAGATGTACATGAGTGGTGGAGATCACTTACCATCAGGTGACCCACTTGCTCGTTTGCCGGTCTATACTATAAAAAAAAACTAAATCCCCTCGCCACGCGCTTTTTTAATCTCATATTACCGCTCGGGTGACATCTGACATCGATGGAACATCACTACACTAATATCGAATCCGCACGCGGGGAATACCCGAATATAAAATAATCGCGATAAAAAAACGCACTTTCCACTTGTAAATATTGACGTAATCTTTCAACACGCCTATATTTACAGGGTAAGCAGACGTGTACTAAAACACCCACGCCTTGCCGTGACAAATTTAACAAAAATATGTTAGGGGCATGGCCTAAATAAGGTTGGGAAACACTGATCTATACAAATAAATAAAATTGGAGTGTCTGTTTGTAATATTAAAATAACCGCTTTTTACTAAGTGCATTTGGATGTATACACGGTACATATACCAAAACAATTTTTTTTACAATTTTTGTCTGTCTGTCTGTTTGTTCCGACTAATCTGTGAAATGGCTGGACCGATTTTGACGGGACTTTCACTGGCAGATAGCTGATGTAACAAGGAGTAACTTAAACTTTACTAAGTAAAGTTAAGGAATAACTTTACTTAAACTAACTTTATTTTAGAAAAAAAAATAATTTTTGAAAATAATATAGGATCTCACGGAAAAAATAAACTTAAAAAGTAAACTCTGCGAACTGAACAATAACTACGCGGCCAAGTCGCGGGTAACAGCTAGTAAGAAATAAAATGTTAAGTATGTAGATTTTATCAAACATTGCTTGTTACAATCACCTTATTTTAACTGACGTGACGAATGGTACCTACCACATTCAATAAAAAGGATCCAGTTCAAACAAAACAATGAGTCATTAAATTAATCGCGCCATCCGATCCAGACGTGCCAGGTCGGTGTGTTGCCCATGGTGGGGGTAAACATGCCATCCGACCAGTGATGCCATCTTGCTGAAAAAAAAAATCACTAGATTTGGTCTCAAAAGTCACTAGATTCCGGAATATTTTGAAATCACTAGAAATCACTAAATAGTTTAAAAGGAAATTACACAATAAGTATTACAAAATAATGTAATTACGAAAATAATTAACAAAAAAAAACTAAAAAACACGCTTTTATAGAAAGTCTAACTAAAAAATTTAAAATAAATTTGAAGAAAACAATGTATTTTATTGTAAAAAAAGCGTGCGGTGCATGGTGTCAATAGTAATCAATATTACATTGACTACATATGAGTAGAAGGATTATCATTTAGATAGTATCTTAAAAAGCACCCCACGCTTTTTTTACAATAAAATACATTGTTTTCTTCAAATTTATTTTAAATTTTTTAGTTAGACTTTCTATAAAAGCGTGTTTTTTAGTTTTTTTAAAACTATTATTTATTTTTCATTTTTTAGTTAAAATATAAATATATTGTAGCAGAGAGTATAATTTTAATTTTAAACCCGAACATCAAAAAAGCGCCATCTATTGACACTATTAGATACTACGATATTCCCTATAATTAACGAAGATCCAGAGAGTACAATTTTAATTCCTAACCCGAATATCAATAATTAATTAAATTAAATTATTATTTTATTATTTTTATTATTAAATTATTATTATTTTTTTTATCAAATTATTGTATTGTCATCGGTCCTCGATAAATCTACAAAGTTTGAACGAAATCGGGCCGTTTAAAGTGGGTCAAAATCGCGCCCAAAGGAGTCGGTTACAAACATACAAACATACAGGTGAAGTTAATATAAAAAGCGTGTAAAAATAATATCGAATAGCTAAAACAAAAAAAACAACATCCAATACTTGTTCTGGTATTTGATGTTGTTGTTTTTTTTAGGTATATTTCTGTATAGAAGGCTGAGATGGATCAGTTTCATTAGATTTATTTGATTTTTAAAGAATATTTCGTTTAACTTCTCAATTTTTCGAGAATCGCCAAATATCACTAGAAATCACTAAATATTGTTTTAGTGATTTCTTTTCAAAAAATCACTGTCGTACCACAAAAAGTCACTAAATCTAAAAAAAAAAAAATAAAAAAAAAAAAAACACTAAAATGGCAACGCTGCATCCGACGCGGCGCGCGCGGTATGTTTCTAGACAACACCCAACGCTACGCGTCAGTCGTTCGAGAACTGTCACAGAGCATATATTCATTCAAACTGTGAAACGGAATTTATGACAATTTAATATTATTTTTTGCATTTATCTAGCGAAATGACCGACGAACAATTAATTGAGTTGGTAAAACGATATCCTATTGTACCCAGTAACGCCTAGTAATGTTCTTTTTCTTCTTGAGTCGTTTAATTATCATGTATGTTCCCAAAATTTGCATCAAATCTTCTTCAAAGTCTTCATCTGACTCGTTATTTATTAAATCCATAGTACATAACCATACACTTCCACTGCTGTTATCTAACTAGTATGTCGTGGCGACGCGTGTTAGTAATGTGCACGGTGCATATCGGGTGTCGACACGTTGCGTCGCGTCGCGTTTTAATAATGTGTCCGCCTTTATACTTTACACTGGCAAAATGCATAATAATACGAAAGCCATAAATAAAAAAAAGAAGACTATTGTTACCTACTACTAGTACTGTTGTGTTGACAGCCTCCGTGGCGTAGCGGGCGAGCAGCCGGCTGTGAAGCGAGAGGCCGCGGGTTCGTTCCTCGCACCGAGACAAACATTTGTGTGATCCACAAATATATGTTTGCTGTCTGGGTGTTGTGAGACCGAATATTTCTCGTAGTTCCTGATACCCACGACACAAGACTCGTATCTCACTGTGGGGGTAGGACTATATTATGTGTGTGCACAAAAATTACAAAATACTGAACTGCGCTAATCACGCCGAGACATAAGGTGTCTCATAATGTCCAGTAATTCTATCGGCTTCAAACTAAAACATAGTTACACACTACTGCTTAGCAGCAGAAATAGGCAAAGCGGTGGTGACAACCTTGACGACCACTCACATACGACGGAACAACAATTTAGTGTATCTGATAAAATATAAGGCACCTAAATACAAAATTATAACGCTTTTAATACACACGGACGAAAGTAGGTCAAATTGACACTTTCTAATATAGCCGTATAATGTGCAGTTAAAATTTAAATGGACATTATGGAATAGCTCCTCAAAAATAATACAAACAATTATATTTTTTTATCTTATATTGGTAATCGTTTTTTAAAAAATACGTTGTCGTGACGACTCTTAATTTTGCTGGCAACACAGGTCTCGGGGAAGACCCGAATGGAGAGTATTGTCTATTTTTAACTGACCTTCACTGTGGCAGCGTCCTTCCTTACCAACCAGTCTCGGTTCTGCCACATAATATTATCTATACAGTACATATTCCAACTTCATACAAACGGATGAAACGCGAGCTATGCCTACGCGCCTCGATATCGGCATGCGCTCGGCATGTAGACAGTCGCGACTGTGCCAAAGTTCCCATAGTCTTATTAATGACTTAAATGTTCTGTACTTGTGTCATAAGCGCTTTCTTAGCCTACATGATGAGTTAAGATTTCGATTTTGAACGGGACTATTTGGTACTCTGTCCGGGTGTCCCCGAGGAAAGATTTGAGATTAAAAATTGACCCGAACACACCTTGTGTGGATCACTATTGCCGGTTTTAACACCATGTACGGTCATCGCTATCCGGGCGGATATGAATATCCTACCACCAGCTGTATAAAACTCTCATTTTATTTAAAATAGCTGTTAGCGACTTTGTCCGCGTGGTATTATATAACAAAATATGTACATATTTGAATCGAATATTATAAAATTTTTCATTGGTTTTAATTTTTTTCGTGAGTTCCTATTTTTTTTGCTAAAATTAAAGTAGCCTAAGTTACTCCTTGTTACATCAGCTATCTGCCAGTGAAAGTCCTGTCAAAATTGGTCAAGCCATTTTAGAGATTAGCAGACGCAAACGGACAGACAAAAATTGTAAAAAATGTTGTTTTGGTATATGTACCAAATGCACTTATATAAAAAGTATAAACAGACACTCCAATTTTATTTATTTGTATAGACAAAAGACTCTCATTTTATTTGTCTACCTTGCCCACATTAAGTTAAGATCTTGCCCCGCCACTGCCAATTTTTTTTAAAGAAGCCATGGTTTCATAAAACCAATATACTCATCCATAAATTCACCTCTACACACAGGAAACTCTGTAGAGGTAATATGGCGTGATTGATGTAGTAGAAGAGGCGAGTACACACAACATTAATTAACATTAAGTGAACCAATTTACTCCAAAATGCGACAGCCGGTGAGAACGGATTACTAAGACATGTTTTTGAAGTGAAACTTCTTTAGAATCGTTGTGATTTGAAACTCGATGAAACGAAAATGCGACACGACAAAGACAAACATATTCATATATAAGATTTAGTCTGCGAGAGAACGAGATAGATTACAATGCTATCGCGTCTTTGCGCCTGCGTACAACGAAGCCTTCGGAAAATGAGTCCTAAGCAACGTGATGTATTTATTATTCACGTTTTTAATTTTATTACATTTGCGTATTAAAATACGTTGGTTAATAAATTTATTTTAATAATTCTGAAGTTTCACTTCTGCCGTGTGTGAATTGCACGCACACACTTTTTTTAGAGCGTCAATCAAGTACCTAAGTGGCGTACTTGATGAGAATGGTAAGTGATTTCCATCGTCCAAAATACCCAAAGAATTAGGGATGACCGACCTTATAGGCACGGATAATTAAGGCTTTAGGAAGGGAAGGGTGGGATTTGGGTCTCCGGATATCTCACTTACCGTACGAAACGCTACAGCAAATTACTTTATTACTTTTCCTCGGTTTTCTGTTAGAGAGTGGTAATAACCCGGTGGTAATAAATATCGTGGATCTAAGCAAGTGCTGATTTTAGGATATTCATATCCACCCGGTTGGCGACCACCGTACACATGGTGTTAAAGCCTGCCATAGCCACCCACACATCTTGTGTGGACCGCGTTCCAGGATCAGCCAGAGTATATCCCTGAGTCCCTCGTAAGCGGCCGTCTAGGTTGGTAGCACCGCTTTGTCTATTTCTGCCGCCAAGCAGCAGTGTATAAGCACTGTTGTGTTTCTGTTTAGATTGTAGATTGAAACCAGTAG
Source organism: Amorpha juglandis (assembly GCA_949126905.1). NCBI lineage: Eukaryota > Metazoa > Arthropoda > Insecta > Lepidoptera > Sphingidae > Amorpha > Amorpha juglandis. Next base: position 9,680,287 of record OX421388.1, read on the forward strand.
CGCAGTAGCTTGGCGGCAGAAATAAACAAAGCGGTGGCACCAACCCAGACGGCCTCTCGCATACGAGGGACCTACCACCTTGTTAAACTACTAAGCTGCATTAGGCTAGCATGGTGAAGTTTTTTTTTATAGCATATGCCGGCAATCTAGCAAGTGGGTCACCTGATGGTAAGTGATCTCCACCGCCTATGTACGCCCACAATACCAGAAGAATCATGGGCGCGTTGCCAACCTTAAAGGAAAAGGATAATTAGGGATTGGGAAGGGGAAGGGATTTGGGCCTCCGGATATCTCACTCACCGTACGAAACGCAGCAGCAAGCCGCTACTTTACGTCAGTTTTCTGTGAGACAGTGGCAGTAGTAAGGTCTAGCCCCTCGTAGAGAACGCCCGTGCCCAGCAGTGAGATAATATAAAGTAATACCCCGACTTACGCTACCCCTTTTTACGCGAATTCGGAGATACGCGGTTATTCTTTTTGATGGCCGCGCGCGTCAGCTCTCCTATTCCGCCATGTTAGTGGTCCGTTTACGACAGTTTCGAACGTGTCCCGCGTTGAATTGTTTTACGTACGTTGTGTTTTGTTGATAACCTCAAATTATGTCACTCAAAAGTACATGCAAAGTTGTACCCCGACTTACGCGAATTCGACTTACACGGTTATACCTCGGTCCCACCTATCGCGTAAGTCCGGGGTATTATTATATACAGGCCTGATGGTAGATTATTTATAACGCGGTAGTATTGGACATAATTAAGAAACTAACATGATTTCTCTAGCGAGTCATTTTGTAACACGTTGGATAATGTAAAAACGACACTAGAGCCGACGACGGTCGAAGTTAAATTAATCTATGTATAATTTATAAGAGGCACCAAGTTTGAAGAGACTGATCCCAGAGGCGGTGCCATTCTGGGGTCCAAAATACAAGACATTTCTCCCAAAACATACATTAGGAATTAAATTTAAATTTTTCTTTCTTTCTAGGACTGAGTTGTTCTTGCCATCCGTAGCTTTCGTTTCGTCGGTTTTCTGTGAGACAGTGGTAGTAACCCGTTCAAGCCGGCTTATTCATTTTGTAAACAAAACTGTCTACAACGTGGCTCTATCACTCAAAAATATCTTTAACTTCTTTTTGTGACTAGTGAGGGTTTTTTCGATATCTGTACGTCATCCGTATTATAAAAAATATCTATGAAGTTAATAGGTTATAACTTGTCATTTGACAATGCCAGTAGATGCTGAGTTTGTGCGGTCATAGGTAATAAGGCCTCAGATCATTCGCCTGATCGTACCCCATAACTTTGAATTACAATTATGAGTGATAGAGCCACGCTGTAGACAGTTTTGTTTACAGTAGAAGGGCCTTGTCTCACAGAAAATTGACGTAAAGTAGCGGTAGCCCAGCATTTTTAAAAGTGAGTGAGATATACTGGGGTCCAAATCCCCCCAAGTCCCCTCCCCTTCCCAATGCCTTAAATTTTTTTTTTCCCAGCACGGCAAAGTGACTACACTACACCTAATGGTGATATGATAGTGCAATCCAAAAAAAACGGTGACCACCGACAAACAACGAGTTTATTGGTGAGAAGAAAGAAGAAGCAAAATAAGGGGCCTGCGACAGGATAGGCGGATAACCTATGCATGCACAGGAATGCGTATCTCGGGTGAACCGGATATACACTGGCTGATCTTGGAACGCAATCGACACAAGGTGTGCGGATCACTATGGCAGTTTATAACACAATGGGTACGGTGGTCGCTATCGGGGCGGATATAAACCGTCCGTTTGCTGTCCTATGTTATAACATCGCATTCGAAATTACTTCGCATTCCCAGAGACTCGCCGAGCTTCATTGCTCAATGTCGAAATGCTGTTGATCCTGGATTACAGGAGTTACAGTGGCAGGTGTGTGGGCGGGATAATCTCTGTCCTATGTTATAAAAAAGTATACTTTGCCTTGAAATTTAGTTCTTTTTTTATTTGATTTATTTGATTGAATGACGAGACGAGCAAGGCGCTCGCCCGATGGTAAACCGCCACGCCTGCCTATAAACAGAAGCAACACCGCACATAACGTTGAATTACAAAGTACTGCATAGCACTGAACTGCGCTCGTCACTCTGAGACATAAGATGTTAAGTCTCATAATGCCCAGTAATTTCACTGGCTTCAATATCCTTCAAACCGAAACAAAACAGTGCTTAAACACTGTTGCTTGGTGGCAGAAATAGACGGCGCGGTGGTACCAACCCAGACGGCCTCTCGCATACGAGGGACCTACCACCTTGTAAATCGCTGTTGTTGTTGTCCTATGTTATAAAGAAGTATACCATGCCTTGAAAATTAATTCACAATTAAAACGCGTCTCCCATAACTTAAACCACGTCCATATTTAGAAGATTAATGTAAGGTGTATGTTCACTAATAACATTTAAACTACAAAGTTTTAAACTGTTTCAAGACGATCAAAAATGCTATTAGGTTTTAAAAACTTAAGTATAGTGATCACCGATAAACTCATTGTTTGTCGGTGGTTTTTGGTTTTTTGGACTGCACTGCGCTTACCGTCAGGTGTAGTGTAATCTAAGTAAGATGTTGCATCATAGTAATATCATTAATCAATCAATGCTGGTGGGAGGATACTTGTATCCGAACGGATAGCGACCACCGTACACTGGTGCCAAAACCTGCCATAGTGGCCCACCTAGTGTGGGTCGCGTTCCAGGGTCAGCCAGTGTATACCCGGATCTCCCCAGGGGGCTTGCCCCTTGATCCTAACCCTCTTCCCATCCCCTTTTCCTTCCCCTCCCCTTTGGCCCTTTGGCAGGCCGGCATGATCTTGCCGACCTACGATGGACACATTGTTTATCGTTGGTCGACACTATTCTTGGATTGCGCTACACTTACCATCAGGTGCAGTGTAGTCACTTTGCCGAGCCAGGATAAAAAAAAAAGAAATAAACAGAACAGTGTAATTTATTGTACACAGATCGTATTGTATTGTTGAACAGTGTATTATAAATGTATCTTGAATTAAATAAATAAAATAATCTTTGCCGTGCTCGGATAAAAAAAGTATACTTTGTTCGCGCAGTCCAGTGCGATACAGTGCGTTTTAGTAGTGGTAGGCGTGGCGCCATAGATTATACACTTGTACGTGGCGCTTACCATCAGGCGAGCGACGTGCTCGTTTCGTCAATCAAGCAAATAAAAAAAATTACTTATAATATATTATGTAACCGCCTTAGATTCGCTAGTTTAGCTATTGTTTAAGTTAAATAGTTGTCAGATGGTTCAATTATAACCTCCAAAGCGATATATATTAAAGCGTCTATGCTACAAAATAATATCATGCCCCTGATTCTAGAATTAATCGAGGACTCTAGTAGTATCGGAATACGATGGTGCAACACATTCCGCAGTCAAAGTTAAAGTCAGAGTTACTGTTATCGTCAAAGACATAGATTATGGTGTAATCCAGCCTAAATGATCGACTGCCAACGGTACGGCTACTTATTACAGTACAGTTTTAAGAGATATTTAAGCATATATGTTTAACAAGATCTTAAATGCTTGAGTTGCGTTTTAGTATTCATATGTTAGAACATCCCTTTTTAAGGTGCGTTTAAAATGAATAAAACCCAGCCATACATCGGAAAATCAATACGCTTTCTCAAACTTTATGGGTCGTAAACAAAGTATTTTTCCTACTCCATCTTTCATCGGATCCCTGTTACATTATTTACGACAAAACGACTGCATTATTAAACAACCATACGCAAATATTCGATGTACTTTCCGTCTGTATATTTTGGTTGAAATTACGCCCAGCAAAGCGTATTTTTCTTTTATTTGATTGATTGACAAGACGAGCAAGGCGCTTGCCTGGTAAGCGCCACGCCTGCCCATAAACAGAAGCAACACCGCACAGAACTTTGAATTACAAAGCACTGCATGGCACTGAACTGCACTCGTCACCCCGAGATATAAGATGTTAAGTTCCACAATGCCCAGTAATTTCACCGGCTTCAATGTCCTTCAAACCGAAACACAACAGTGTGTTAGTATTTATTTATTATACGACGCAACAAAGAGCCATGTGTCGCCACCGCCATCGCTTCTTTATGATTATACTCTATGCAACAAAGGTCGCGTTCCAGGGTCAGCCAGTGTATATCCGGTTCTCCCCAGGGGGCTTGCCCCCTGATCCTAACCATTTTCCCATCCCTTTTCCTTCCCCTCCCCCTTGGCCGTTTTGCAGGCCGGTATGATCTTGCCGACCTACGATGGACACATTGCTTATCGTTGGTCGACACTATTCTTGGATTGCGCTGCACTTACCATCAGGTGTGGCGTAGTCACTTTGCCAAGCCAGGATAAAAAAAAAGGAACAAAGAGCCATTTGTAGCCACATCGCCGTAGCTTCTTCGTGATTATGCTCTCTGTGCAACGAATTTAACTCCTACTACAATAACAAAATTGTAAAATTGCTCGATTCAACGCAACACCAGCCCGTGTGTCACCACATCGCAGGCTCGGATTTATGTGCAGTTTATATGCATCATAAGCAACTGACTCGATACGTAATAATTCGCAAATCCTAGTGTAATAGATGTGAAAGCTCGCGCGAGTTTCATGCCGTGTTGTTTCAAAGATTTATGTGTGACGTATCATACAATTTTACACATTCCTGTGTTCTTTGTTCGTGTTCGCCTTTTAGTGTGTTCACGCGGTTCCATTTTAGTTCATCATTTAATTTTAATCGTCATATAACAATAGTATTACTTTTAATAGTCAATAAGTGTAAGTTTAATCTTAAGAAAAGTATGATTTGGATGAATAAAAATTGATATTATTTAAGGGTAGGACAGAAATATACATAGAGGGCGTGGTGTTGTAATAGAGTTCTGTTTGCACCTCATCATCACCATCTCAGCTTATTGCCGTCCACTGTTGGACGTAAGCCTCCCCAAGTGAGCGCCAACCATCCCGGTCTTGGGCAACCCGCATCCATCCGCTACCTGCCATCTTTTTCAAGTCGTCCGTCCACCGTGTAGCCGGGCGCTCTACACTACGTTTGCCCAAGCGTGGTCTCCACTCCAGCACCTGTCTGCTCCACCGACCATCTATCCGTCTGCAGACATGACCGGCCCACTTCCACTTCAGCATGCTAATTTGCGAGCAATATCGATGACTTTGGTTCTCTGGCAAATGAGATCATTTCGGATCCTATCCACCAGAGAAATTCCAAGCATTGCTCGCTCCATAGCACGCTGAGTGAGTTTGAACTTATGGACCAGTCCGCTAGTCAGTGTCCACGTTTCAGCTCCGTAGGTCATTACAGGTAGGACGCACTGGTCACTGGTTGCACCTAGTCAAATATAATAGTATAAAATGTAATAGTCTGTGGAATAGTTTGCCGGCGCACGTGTTCCCTCCTTCCTTTAATATAGGGTCCTTTAAACAGGAGTGTGAAGAAGCAGTTAGGCAGGCCGGCATGATCTTGCCGACCTACGATGGACGCATTGTTTATTGTTGGTCGACACTATTCCTGGATTGCGCTACACTTACCATCAGGTGTGGCGTAGTCACTTTGCCGAGCCAGTATAAAAAAGTCAAGTTGTGGGCGTACCTGAGGACGTTTTAAAAAAGATTTAATTTTATTTAAAACACGATTAATTGTTACAATGCTAAATCTAGACTGACTTATTCTCTAAGTAGTATTTGTACAATGGTTATGGATATACGATGTAACGCCATAAGAACAACATGTTGACAGGAAGGGCTCCAGACAGCTGACATAGCGTCTGGGTTATTGGAATATACCTCATAACAACCACTGTGTGGTGTTTACAGGATATGGTCAAGACTGCTGACTTTGTAATTACTGATTTTGTTTTTGATATATATGCGGGACACGGTGGTAGTTTTAAAACACGTGCCGTTTCGAAAATGCCTATGGTCCATATCGACGACCCCCCAATATAATTATAACGATTCTGGACTATTCCATAGTAAAAATATGGAGAAATAATAATAAATAGATTTAGTGTAATTGCCGAGTGTATTTTGATGATGCTATGTATGTATGTATACATTAGTTGATACTGATTTCTATATATAAGTTTCTTTTCCTTTTGTACTGACTTGTCATAAGCGCTTTTCAATTGCCTACATGATTAAATTAATAAACGATTTGATTTGATTTGATATAGTAGGAGATCCCACCTAACAACGACCTTCACCCATCTGTTTACCGGATGAAACATATATTTTCGGGTATAAAATGTGTTGCTGATCACATTCCAATAGGGTTGCCTAAAAGAATATGGTCAAGGATATGATTAATTAAAATTTGAAAAAAATATTTTTTTTTATAATTTCACTGATCTGTTTACCAAAAAAATTAACCTTCAATGAAAAGTGTACAATGTATACTACCTGAAAAAGCTAGGTTGCCTACCTTTTTCTGGGCACTACTACCGGGTTGCCGTGTGCAAAGAGGTAACAAAAAAGTGGTAATTGCGCTCATCTGTTTTCCGCTTCAAAAGTATATTAAAATGAAGGAAATTTCATTGCGAATTCAGTAATATAGGGTTGCCTATGAAAATCTGTTCATGGATAAGGGTTGCCTGGCTTTGAAATCCGAAAATCGGAGCAAGTTAGAGATGAGTTTGTTTCGCCAGGTCTTCTCAGGAAGGGTCGCCTTTGGATCTGATGGTACGTATTAATCTGCCTTATAACTAACTAGCTTTTGCTCGCGGCTCCGCCCGCGTGCACAGCATTTTGCGGGATAAAAGTAGCCTGTAACCGTCTCCAGGGTCCCATCTGTCTCTGTAGATAAATTCATCAAAATCGGTTCAGTGATTTAGGCCTGAAATCGTAACAAACAAACTCACTTTCGCATTTACTTTCATCCCTTATTAAATAAAATTTCCAAAATTCCTGAAACACGTATTTATTTGTTTTACGTCAATAACCGAAATACAAAATTTTGTTTATGTAACTTTCAAAATGACGGACTTTCATACATATTATCATCCCCTATTTTGACCCCTTCGGGGTGGAATTTTCTAAAATCCTTTCTTAGTGGGTGCCTACATAACAAAATGAATATATAGTCCGAATTTCATGCTCGTAGCCTTGATAGTTTGCGCTCGGCGATGATGAATCAGTCAGTCAGTCAGGACATGTTATTTTATAAGTATAGATTATATATATATAAAAGGCTTTGTATTTCCGCAAATAATTTGGATTGAAATACCGGACCAAAAACAATCGTCGATATGGACCATAGGCATTATCGAAACAGCACGTGTTTTAAAACTACCACCGGATCCAAAAAAGACCCCTCTTGAGCAGACCCGGCGAAACAAACTCAAGTGGGCTTCCTTTACCCCTGGATGCAACGCGGCGCGACCCAGCCCTGAGATGATCCAGCTAGACAAATTCAGTGGGCTTGTTTTTGGTCCGGTATTTCAATCCAAATTATTTGCGGAAATACAAAGCCTTTTATATATATATAATCTATACTTATAAAATAACATGTCCTGACTGACTGACTGATTCATCATCGCCGAGCGCAAACTATCAAGGCTACGAGCATGAAATTCGGACTATATATTCATTTTGTTATGTAGGCACCCACTAAGAAAGGATTTTAGAAAATTCCACCCCGAAGGGGTCAAAATAGGGGATGATAATATGTATGAAAGTCCGTCATTTTGAAAGTTACATAAACAAAATTTTGTATTTCGGTTATTGACGTAAAACAAATAAATACGTGTTTCAGGAATTTTGGAAATTTTATTTAATAAGGGATGAAAGTAAATGCGAAAGTGAGTTTGTTTGTTACGATTTCAGGCCTAAATCACTGAACCGATTTTGATGAATTTATCTACAGAGACAGATGGGACCCTGGAGACGGTTACAGGCTACTTTTATCCCGCAAAATGCTGTGCACGCGGGCGGAGCCGCGAGCAAAAGCTAGTTAGTTATAAGGCAGATTAATACGTACCATCAGATCCAAAGGCGACCCTTCCTGAGAAGACCTGGCGAAACAAACTCATCTCTAACTTGCTCCGATTTTCGGATTTCAAAGCCAGGCAACCCTTATCCATGAACAGATTTTCATAGGCAACCCTATATTACTGAATTCGCAATGAAATTTCCTTCATTTTAATATACTTTTGAAGCGGAAAACAGATGAGCGCAATTACCACTTTTTTGTTACCTCTTTGCACACGGCAACCCGGTAGTAGTGCCCAGAAAAAGGTAGGCAACCTAGCTTTTTCAGGTAGTATACATTGTACACTTTTCATTGAAGGTTCATTTTTTTGGTAAACAGATCAGTGAAATTATAAAAAAAAATATTTTTTTCAAATTTTAATTAATCATATCCTTGACCATATTCTTTTAGGCAACCCTATTGGAATGTGATCAGCAACACATTTTATACCCGAAAATATATGTTTCATCCGGTAAACAGATGGGTGAAGGTCGTTGTTAGGTGGGATCTTAGACCAATACAAGTGAAACGATCGCTAGCTGGTTACGCACTGCTTTATTGATAGGTCACGTATACATGAGTCGCGCGGAGAGGGGCGCGTCATTATCAAATATTTTGCTAATTTCAATAATTTAAATTGTTTTAATACCGTATTTTTCGCACAATCCTACATGGAGAATAGATTTCACGCCCGATTTTCTAAATAACTACGAGATAAAAATTGTTTAAATTAATGAATTAAGCAAAACAAAATCAGTATCTCCACTTGAATTTGCTGTGGGTTGGTTCCTGTTTGCGTAAGTAGGTCCAATTTGTCAAATTTACTATATAGTAAGTTGTGCAATAATCCCCCTTGAACTGCCGAAATGTACCGAGTAAATATTCTATATCGCAAACGATCTGTCAGTTTGTACGTCTTTAATAATACAAATGGACACAGAGTAGAGTAACGTAAATAATTTGGGTTCGTTCGGAAATGTAGGGTAGTAAAGATACGCTGTAGACACTTTTGTCTACCGTGTGAACGAGCAGGCTGCTGGTGGGAGGATACTTGTATCCGACCGGATAGCGACCACCGTACACTGGTGCTAAAACCTGACATAGTGGCCCACCTTGTGTGGGTCGCGTTTCAGGGTCAGCCAGTGTATATCCGGTTCTCCCCAGGGGGCTTGCCCCCTGATCCTAACCCTTTTCCCATCCCTTTTTTTTCGCGAAGTCTCTGCTTCATCAAAGTCTGTGGACATCAGCTAATGAGTACCGTTAATGAACAAACGGCGACAGTCTCTGACTCACTAATACCTGTGTATTATTTATTAAGTCCTATGTTGACAATGGTAGCATTGTCATTGCATCTTGATAGTATAAGGTTATTGAGTAATATTTTTTTAACCAATAAATTACGTTTCCTGTAATCTATTATCGAAAGAATTATAAAAATCAAGTCAAAAATAATTAAGTAAGAAGCCATTTTAATCTGCTGGAAGGTGTAGTTGTCAAATGATGGCAAAATAATGGGAACACCCAAATACTCCGAAATATTTTATTCCGAATTTCGATGTTCCGATGTTCAAAAGTCCGAATTTCATAATACCTAAAAATTATAATGTCTATTATTCAAATTTACGAAAATTATTTTACCGAAAGTTGTAAATACGATCTGTTTGTTTTCCGAATTTTATATGTTCGAAGAGTCAAATGCTCGATGGGTTCTTGGTCCGAAAAACGACATTCCGATTTTCAATATTCCGAATTAATTGCTAAAATTAGGATTTTGATTCAGTTAGTATAATCATTACATACATTTGGGTTAGGTTAGGTTAGAACTGTGACCATTGAAGCGCGAAGGCGAGCGAGCGCAGCGAGCGTGCCGCGGCAGCGGCCGCCGAGCGCCAGATCCTCTCTATTGTTGGTGAATCATTGGGGTTAGGTTAGAATTGTGACCAGCGAAAAAAATATTTTTATTGGAAAGAAAACGCATTTGACATTAGTTTCTACCTCCTCATACTATTATACTTCTCGTTGACAAGCAATTATGTGTTGATTTGTCTTTCTATTCAGTTTTACAAGGCGTTTTTATTTCGGAATTTTAATTAATAAGTATTTTAATAATCGGAATTCGTATTTTTGATGTATCGAATTATCATTAATTCGGACTTTTTGTTATTCGATCTATTGAAACTCGGTATTTTGAGAATCGTAATTATATACGTTAGGAATATTGAAATTTCGGAATTATAAAAATAGAATAAATGATACATCGGAGTTGTTATATTCGGAATTTTAAACCATTCGGAATTATGAAAATCGGTATTTTGAAATTCGTATTTGTGACTATCGGAATAAAGTTTGTCGTATTATTGTAGTGTACCCCAAAATAATACACAACAAATCGCTACATGGCACTGAACTGCGCTCGTCATCCTGAGACATAAGGTGTTAAGTCTCATAATGCCCAGTAATTTCACTGCCTTCAATGTCCTTCAAACGGAAACACAACAGTGCTTACACACTGTTGCTTGGCGGCAGAAATAGACAAAGCGTTGATACCAACCCAGACGGCCTCTCGCATACGAGGGACCTACCACCTTGCACAAGGCATTGCGCAGTTCAGTGCCATGCAGTGCTTTGTAATTCAAAGTTCTGTGTGGTGTTGCGTCTGTTTATGGGCAGGCGTGATGCTTACGATCAGGCGAGGGCCTTTCTCGTCTCGTCATTCCATCAAATAAAAAAAAACCGACGCGGACGGAGTCGTGGCCAGAGCTTGTAAATACAAACTTAACTCAAACCACTCAATGTGTCAAATAAACGAAGAGCAAAAACAAAGTCCGCACAAAACAAAATGACATTTAACAAACTTGCTAAAGTATTTGTCGTTCACAAAAGTACCACTTAATAACAGGGTTGTCAACACGCCGTGGATACGTTTTGAAACCGTGCTCAGCCTCGTAAGCCCTGAACTTCAAAACTAATATAAGTTTGTCGATCCCTCAGGATTATTGACAAAAAATAAAACTTGCCCGGGAAGCGCGCACGCTTTCAAAGTTGCATCGATTTAATTTTCTTCCAATTTTATTTTAAGCGTAAATAAAATAACACTTATGCTGGATTGCACCAACTTACTTTAGCAATGACAAACATTTTGAAGTACCGGCTAAGCAAAAAAATGTTAGATGACGTCATAACTTTAACTGTTAACAGCCCAAGATTCGCCAGTTAAAGCTATTGTTTAAGTTAAATAGCTGTCAGATGGTTCAATTATAACCTCCAAACCGATATATCTCCTACAGCGTCTGTGCTCCAAAATAATATCATGTCCCTGCTTCTAGAATTAATCGAGGAATCTAGTAGTATCGGATTACGATAGAGCAACACATTCCGCAGTCAATGTTAAAGTCAGCGTTACTGTTATTGTCAAATTTGACCTAAACCTTAACTACAACTGCTATTATAGTGCAATCCAGCTTATGTCCTTACCCCACATTAGGGTAAACCTGTGTCGTGGGTAACAGGAACTTGGGACTTGCAGTCCCACAATATCCAGACTCGAAACCAATATTCGTGAATCACACAAACATTTGCCTCGGCGCAGGGATCGAACCCATGGCCTATCACTTCACAGCCTTACTAGCTCACTGTACACTATCCGTGAGTACCATAGGCTATAAAAAATAATTTAATTCCCGAAATAGGTTTTCATAGAAGGTAGATCCCTCGTATGCGAGAGGCCGTCTGGGTTGGTACCACCGCTCTGTCTTTTTCTGCTACCAAGCAAAAAAACTGTAAAAACTGTTTTATGTTTCGGTTTGAAGGATATTGAAGCCAGTGAAATTACTGGGCATTATGAGACTTAGCATCGTATGTCTCGGGGTGACGAGCTCAGTTCAGTACCATGCAGTGCTTTATAATTCAAAGTTATGAGTGGTGTTGCGTCTGTTTATAGTCAAGCGCTTACGATCAGGCGAGCGCCTTGCTCGTCTCGTCATGCAATCAAATAAAAAAATAGCTGAATACCAGCCTTTTGTTGTAAATAAATCATGTAACTTACACCGAGACCGCACTTTCCTTTCCCTTTGTCATGTAAATGAGGTTAGTATAAACTAAAAGAAATATTCTGGAAAAATTGAGTATCAGGCACGGAATATTTACAACAGAGAATTCGTGATACAAAGGCTTTTAATTTACAAAGATATCAAGTGCTTGTTTTTTGTTTTCGATTCGACGGCGATACTTTGTTTTCTTTTTACCGTCTCATTAGTTGTTTTTGTTTTGCCAGTTGCCTAGTGAAGTGTATTTTACTATATTGTGTAGATTTAAAATAATAATACTATAATACAATACAGACTAATTTTAACATTGTTAATTAATTTTTTACAATTCTGGTAAGTCAATGTCTGGACATTAAACGAGGCCATAACCAATGAGTTTGTTTCGGCATTTCTTCTCATGGCTAGACACGAAATGCCGACAAAAAATGTTGACATGTAAAAGTGATATTTGCATTGTTTAAGTTTCAGTTTTGTTAGTTTTACTCTGCAAGGACCGCATGTTGGGTGAAGGATGCTTCCTCCATAGATGCCCATTTGTCGCGGTCTTGTGCTAGAGCACTCCAGTTAGAGCCGGCCGTTCTTTTGACATCGTCTTCCCATCTTGTCAGTGGTCTTCCTCTGTTTCTTTTTCCTTGTGGGCCTCTCCACAGGGTTACTTTTACGGTCCATCTCTCATCTGTAAGTCTAGCTTGTAGCTTGTACATATACCTAGTTGGTGTTAGTAACACTAGCCTTGTGTTTATACACGTCTCACTGTGCATGGGCCTCTTCTACTGAATGAGAGGGGTTAGGTTTTACTCCATTTATTTTGTAGATAAATCTGTCTACAGCGTGGCTCTACTACTCTGATTATGCTTAGTCGTAATCATCAGCCCTAAAAGGTCCTCGGAGAGAAATTATTATAAAGCCAAAAATCTCTGGTGAATAATAGAATAATATTTATACAGCAAAAGGTAAACTTTCCCTTCAAGATAATGAAAACACCGCGTGTAGTTTTACTATGATGTAAAATTTAATGTTGGTTTAGGCCGCCATCTTTGGAATATGTTATAAGTGTTATGAGAAAGGAAATTGAAAAATTTACATATTTCATACCTGATGTGCATTTAAATCAGTACTTTTTTTAGCTTAGGCCGGCAAACGAGCAATTGGGTCACCTGATGGTAAGTCATCTCCACCGCCCCATGTACGCCCACAATACCAGAAGAATTATGGGCGTGTTGCCAACTTTAAAGGAATGGATAATTAGGGATCGGGAGGAGAGGGAGATTTGGGCCTCCGGATATTTCACTCACCATACGAAACGCAGCAGCTAGCCGCTACTTTCACATCGGTTTTCTGTTAGACAGTGGTAACGATCCGGTCGAGCCGACCTATTCATGCTGTAGACAGTTTTGTCTACATGAATACCGCGATGGCGATGGTTCAACCACTCACTAGAGATGTGTAAGTATTGTGAGTAATGCATGACGCGTAATATAACACGATCACGTACTGTAACAGTACCCGTTACCCGGCAAAATGTTGCATGGCATATGACATTAAACATGATGTGCACACGGCCATAGTACACACATTGGCGGTTTGGTGAAGCGGGGCGCGCAATCGAATAAGTTCGAGAAATTGTGCGATCGAGGTGTGTCGGCTGGTTGGGATTATGTCTCTATTGCTATTACATTATACCTGAGTCCTGGCTGAACATTCAGTATAAGTAATAGTTAGCCTTTCCCATAGCGTGTCATCTCAGGTCGTATCTAGAGTAATGCTATAATGACATATTACGCGGTACGAAATGTCATGCCATATGACATTACTTCATAGAGTACTGTTTTGCGTATGTCTACAATTCACGTGATGACATATTGAAATAAAAAAATAATAGTTTAAAAAAAATAACAAGCTTTTATAAAAAATATAACTAAAAAATAGAAAATAAATTTTAATAATTGTGAAGAAAAAAATGTATTTTATTGCAAAAAAAGCGTGGGCGGCTACTCGCTCGCTGCGCCACGAAGGCTGTCAAATATATATATGACCTCTCATGTATACTGCCATCAGGGATTAACATATCCCTAAACACCTTAAGATTTATAGAAAGCAGTATTTTCAATACCCTGATATTGTTTGCAATTTAAAGATATTTTAAAGCGCTTCTTCCCTTGGGAAATTATCTTCACTGACATCAATGAGTGTTCTTGAGGTTGTAAAAGGAGAATAATGGCTCGTTACATGTTTGTTTTATATTTTTTCTCTGTAATTCCTAAGGGACAGAGATTTGTTTTTAGTTTACCGGGTTTTTACTGGTGGTAGGATATTCATATCCGCCCGAATAGCCACTATTGTACAATATTAAAACCTGCCATAGTGACCCACACACCTTCTGTGGATCGCGTTCCAGGATCAATCAGTGTATATCCGGTCCTCTCGAGGAGTTTGCGATATAACTTGATAGTTATTTGGTGCAGGTACAAGGGTACATCCATCCCTCTGCCTGCATCGGTCATCCGCCTATCCTGTCGCAAGCCCCTCGATTTGCTTCTTCCCTCTCCGGAGTGTGAAGAAGCATGTACACAGGTCGGCATGATTCTGTCACCACCGATAAACTCATTGTTTATCGGTGCACTACGCTTACCATCAGGTGTAGTGCAGTCACTTTGGCATTCTCGGATAAAAAAAATTACATCACGGTGTCAGAGAATCCCAGAATATTATAGTTCGTAAGCGAGCGGGTATCCAAGCACAAGCAGGTGCTACCGACTAGTAGGATGTTTCTTTAATAAAATGTTTCGAGGCGTTCACGGTACATTCACACCCGAGGAGTCAACGAGTGCTCCATACAATAGTGAAAGACCCTCTTAATATGTATTGAATACCATTGTTTTGGCCATAAAAAGTTCCAAATTCAAAAAATCAAACAATTTATTCAGTCATTAAAATGTCAAACATCATTTAGATTCAGTCAAATTTTAATTCTACCGCCATGCCAGTTCGGAATGCTGTTTCTTTAAAGAAGAACGGGCAAGAAACTCTAACGTTCCTCTTTTCTAAACTGATTTACAATACATATTTTATTCTGCCGCCAAGCAACAGTGTGTAATCACTGCTGTGTTTCGGTTTGAAGGACGTTGAAGCCAATGAAATTATTGGACATTATAGAGACTTAACATCTTATGTCTCGGGGTGAGGAGCGCAGTTCAGTGCAATATATGCAGTGCTTTGTAATTTAAAGTTCTGTGTGAAGTTGCTTCTGTTTATGGCAAGGCGTGGCGCAAATCATCAGGCGAGCGCCTTGGTCGTCTCGTCATTCAATAAAAATCGATCATATCGCCATACCGAGAACCAATAGGATATTTGACATATCTAATTGTATAAAACATTTTATGAGCAATGCGAAAAAAAACTACTATTTTACGAAAACGGAATTAAAATTGAAAAAATCACAACAAAAAATCGTTTTATTGAAACTGAGTTTATTTTTTCAAATCAAACAAAGCTAGTGAAGTTGTATCAAATATAAAATATATTTCTATTTCTGCATTCGTGATTCAACACTGCAGTGTCCGAGACGTGGTTTTGACGCAAAAATATTGTATTTGATTTTGTATTTTTAATCTTCGCCACAAAAAAACAGTGTCATATGTTCGACCCCTTTATCTGCCTGTGTATCTGTCTGTAGAATTGTAACGCATAAACGAATAGACTGATTTTAATTATTTTCTAGTTTGAAAGCTGTTTTAACGATATGGCTCTTATAATGTGTATACGTGGCTTATCTATACTTATAAAATAACATGTCCTGACTGACTGACTGATTCATCATCGCCAAGCGCAAACTATCAAGACTACAAGTATGAAATTCGGACTGTATATTCATTTTGTTATATAGGCACCCACTAAGAAAAGATTTTAGAAAATTCCACCCCAAAGGGGTCAAAATAGGGGATGATAATATGTATGAAAGTCCGTCATTTTGAAAGTTACATAAACAAAATTTTGTATTTCGGTTATTAACGTAAAACAAATAAACACGTGTTTCAGGAATTCTGGAAATTTTTATTAATAAGAGATGAAAAGGGGGGTGAAAGTTAGTGCGAAAGTGAGTTTGTTTGTTACGCTTTCACGCCCAATTCACTGAACCGATTTTGATGAATTTATCTACAGGGATAGATGGGACCCTGGAGACGGGTACAGGCTAATTTTATCCAGAATAATGCTGTTCACGCGGGCGGAGCCGCGAGCAAAAGCTAGTATGTGCATAGCATGTATAATGTAACTCTTAGAATCGCGATATCTCAGGAATGGTAACTCTTAGGAAAACATTATTAAGACCATTTTTGTAGATAATTTTAAGATCTACAACTTTGGTTTGAGGTTTTTTTTCATAAAACTTACCATTTATGAGAAAAATTCAATAAACCTCAAATTTTAACCTTTGACCCCAAATAACTTTTGAAGCACACATGGGATCGATGGGATTTTTAAAACTTTATTTGTAATGGTAAACCCCAGCCGTCCACCAATATTTAGCTTTGTGGGAATTTTTGTTATTTGAAATGTCCAAATTGACCGGACTAATGTTTGCAGACAGTAATATCTAATTTATTACAAGGTGGTATCCCTCGTATGCGAGAGACCGTCTTGGTTGGTACCACCGCTTTGTCTATTTCTGCCGCCAATCAACAGTATGTAAGCACCGTTGTGTTTCGGTTTGAAGGACATTGAAGCCAGTGAAATTACTGGGCATTATGAGACTTAACATCTTATGTCTCGGGGTGACGAGCGCAGTTCAGTGCCGTGCAGTGCTTTGTAATTCAAAGTTCTGTGTGGTGTTGCTTCTGTTTATGGGCAGGCGTGTAGCTTACCATCAGGCGGGCGCATTGCTCATCTCGTCATTCAATCAAATAAATAAAAAAAAATCTTTCTGTAATGGATTTTGGATAAAATACGTATTTATTTAAATTAAAAGAAGAATATAGAAATACTTCACAATCATACACATAGTACTTACCAACAAATAACTACAACTGAATCAGTTTAATCTTGCTAGTCTGCAGTTAAAGCGTAAATTGTCAACGCGGTTTAGTATCAACTGGGACCAGACACTTGAAGTTAACGTAAACTACTGAACACTAGTTACCGCAAGTGTGAAGTTTATTTCTACTATAAAACGTGAAGTGTTTTGTACTTTGGGGCAGAGTTTTATAGCAGATATAGCATTAGTCAAACGTACACATGGTGTTAAAACCTGCCATAATGACACACCTTGTGTGGATCGCGTTCCAGGATCAGCCAGTGTATATCCGGTTTTCCTGAGTGGCTTGCGACATGACTTGGTGGTTGTTTTGAGGCGGGTATAGGGGTACATCCTTGTATCCCTGTGCCTGCATCGGTCATCCGCCTGTCCTCTCCCAGGCTCCTCGATTTGATTCTTTCCTCTTCGGAGTGTGAAGAAGCATTTATACCGGCATGATCCTGGTGACCACCGATAAACTCATTGTTTGTTGGTGGTCACTGGTTTTTTGGACTTCACTGCACTTACCATTAGGTGTAGTGCAGTCACTTTGCCGTGCCTGGATAAAAAAAAACGAACAAGTGGCTCATCTGATGGTAAGTATGAATGTACCTAATTATTTTAATTTCATTATTTTACTTTATAACGTTCCTTATTGGAATACATTAAGCTGCTCTAATTTTGGAAAAGAGCAACGTTAGAGTTTCTTGTGCGTTCTTCTTTAACGAATTAGCGGTAGTGGTAGAGATAAATTAGGACTGAATCTAAATGATATTAGAAATTTTAAAAATTCAATAAAAAAAAATTGGATTTTCAAAAAATATCGACGAATGATGTGATAAATGTTATTTTATTTTATTAAAACAAAGTTTTATACAAAGCATGAGAATTTGCTGAAAAATGGAAAAAGTAAGAAAAATCTGAAGAGTGTAAAATAAAAATATAAAAATATAAATTAAAAATCTTGGCACGTTTATGTCTAACTGCATCCACTCAACTATGGAGGCGACGCTCAAATCATAAGCGATAGCGATTCATTGCAAGGATAATGGCGAGTAGATAGGTGGTAGGTCCCTCGTATGTGAGAGGCCATCTGGGTTGGCACCACCACTTTGTCTATTTCTGCCGCCAAGCAACAGTGTGTAATCACTGTTGTGGCTCTGTTTCAAGGGCATTGAAGCCAGTGAAATTACTGGGCATTATGAGACATAACATCTAATATATCAGGGTGAAAAGCGCAGTTCAGTGCCATGCAGTGCTTTGTAATTGAAAGTCCTGTGTTGCGGTTTATGGGCAGGCTTGTCATCAGGCGAGCGCCTTGCTCGTCTCGTCATTCAATCAAACAAAAAAAGGTGATTTATTATGATTACGCGAATATTACTCATTGAAATAAAACTAATTTAAACGGATTATATCGCGGTTTTTTATTAATTTTGATTCCGACGTTTCGAAAACTTTTCAGCCGTCGTGGTCACGGGGTGGACTAAACCGCGATATAATCCGTTTAAATTAGTTTTATTTGGAAAAAATATATATTTAACAATGAATACACATGAATCAAAAAGCGTGCTCTGGAAGCTATGATAGAAGATACTAGAAGGATGTTCTATGGCAGTCCATTTCATTCCCCATCAGGTTATCGCCGCTTAATTAATGTCTACACCTTAATTAATGTTAATTACACTATCACATTGTTCCCAAGTTTCTAACAAACTCCATTCAGGTACGTTTGTGAAAACATCATAAACATGTACTGCCTTTACATTATACGTTTTATTACTGCTAACTAATTATAAACAACCTCACATAATAAATTATTTGACGACTCTAATAAAGTATGTTTAAGTTTGCGTTTTATTACTTCAGAATCATGTTACTTAATTTTAACCGACTTAAAAAGGGAGTACTGTAATACATATTAATATATACACCCAACAGTCACACACATAGTCCTGACCCCACAATAAGTTAACCTGTATCGTAAAAAGCAACACCATATAGAACTTTGAATTACAAAACACTGCATGGCACTGAACTGCGCTCGTCACCCCGAGACATAAGATGTTCAGTCTCATAATGCCCAGTAATTTCCCTGACTTCAATTTCCTTCAAACCGAAACACAACAATGCTTACACACTGTTGCTTGGCTGCAGAAATAAACCAAACGGTGGTAGCAACCCAGACGGCCTCTCGCATACGAGGGACCTACCACCTTGTAAAGTGTTGCCAAAAGGTAATATCACGCCAGGGTCATTAGCAAAGTGAAGAGCATAGTCTAGCTGAGAGGATTCTTCCGCTCTCGCTTTCTCCTGACGCGCCCTTCGATAACTTCCACCAAATAGCTATGGTATTAATTCAACTGGCAGTGCAATGCCAACAACGTATGGGAGCGTGTTTCAGTTATTTGTTGTTGACTTTTTGATCACAAGTTGAGGTATTGGTGCATTAGTTTACGTCTTCCTATCTTTGAGTGTTCAACTAATGGCTTTAACAGCATAGACATTTAAATACCCCCCGCATTCTATTTCCAACTATGCTACTAATTCTTATCCTTAATCTACCTTCTTCTAAATATTATTAATGCGACAGATGGATAGAGTTTAGTTGTTTGATGTTTTTTACAGCATATGTCGACAAACGACCAAGTGGGTCACCTGATAATAAGTGACCTCTACCGCGCATGAACATTCACATATGTATGCTAACTGCGGAATAATGGATACGTTCCAAACCTTATAGGAAAAGGATAATAAAAGGTGGATAAATCTGGATGTTTGTTAATCAATCATGCCCTGTCGGCTGAACAACTTGGATGAAATTCGGCAAACAGGTAGAGCATGTAGGCTTAGTACAAGTTTTTTAAATTTTTCTAAAACGATGACAGTTTTCCTTAACGCTCCATACATCGAGTACCAGTAGTCACTAGTAGTCACACATTCATCATAGTTCGAATTAAAATTGCTAGTATGAATAATTTTATATCATATTAGTCGAATACGAAATTAATTAGTTTTCAAACGATTCCTTCCTTTTTAACTCGCTTTTATTAGCTTCACACGTATGTTAGTATGTAACGGAAACTTTGAATATTATTTTAACCTCATTCAAAACGTCGGATTAAATCGAAATTTGGCATTCTTATCAAGGACCGATGACAATTCAATTGATTAAAATTTATTTTCTATTTTTTAGTTGCATCTTTAGTTAAAGCGTTTTTAAATTTTTTTTAAATACTATTTATATTATTATATTTCGTCAATAATAATTTTAAACGAAGCAGCGATAGCTCAGCAGGGAGTTGTATGGACTGTCGAGAAGAAAGTCGCAGGTTCAAAACCAGCCCCAAAAGCATACACCTCTGACTTTTCTAAGTCACGTGTATATTAATTGTAAATTATCGCTTGCTTTAACGGTGAAGGAAACATCGTGAGGAAACCTGCATACCTGAGAACTCGATAAGATTTTTCGAAGGTTTGTGAAGTATGTGAGGCCAGCGTGATGGACTAAGGCCTAATCCCTTTCATTCAATAGAAGAGGCCCGTGCTCAGCAGTGGGACGTATATAATACAGAGCTAGTAAAAAAAATATACGAATTCGAAAACTATGAACGTGTTTGTAACTCATACGAATTTACTGAATACGGATTACAGTTTCTTTTATCCCGGGAATAGATATTCACACGGGTGGATACGAGCGGAAGCTAGTTGAATTTAATTCGATAGTGCTCACGTAAAGTGGCGACGTTAAGTGCTGTTGCGGTTTGTGCTATGAGCGACATTGCAGGAGGCCTTGATTCTTCCCACCTTCTCAATCCGTATTCACTTAAAGTCGTCTGAAAGAATTCGTTTGCGATAAGACCGCCCATTGTATCACCATTGCTATATGATTGTTTTCAAGTTACATTATTTGGTGTGCAATATAGAATATTCTATATGAATTTCCTTTAAGGTCAGCAACGCATCACATCTTTTTTTTTATTTGTTTGAATGACGAGACGAGCAAGGCGCTTGCCTGATGTTAAACGCCACGCCTGCATCACACTGAACTGCGCTCGTCACCCTTAAACATAAGATGTTAAGTCTCCTAAAGTCCAGTCAATTCACTGGCTTCAATGTCCTTCAAACCAAAACACAACAGTGCTTACACACTGTTGTTTGGTGGCATAAATAGACGGTGGTACCAACCCAGACGGCCTCTCGCATACGAGGGACTTATCACCTACCTTTTTTTCTTGCTATTTTTGGGATATTCGCCATAACACATTCTGTAAACATTTAGTAGTCCTATTATAGATCAGGAGATAAAGCCTTCTGAATACAGACATACAGAAAGACAGTATAGGCTTTGCAATAGAGGTCTTTTACCACCCTTTAGGTACGGAATATTAAAACGAAAACAATAATCCTAGACCAGTATATAACAGTGTTGACAGCCTCCGTGGCGCTGTGGTCGAGTAGCCGGTTGTGAAGAGACCTTGGGTTATATTCCCGCAACGAAACAAACGTTTCTGTGATCCTACATGCCGGGTCTGGGTGTTGTGGGACTGCAGGTCTCTCGTTGTTCCTGATACCTACGATACAGGTTTAATCTAGTGTGGGGTCAGGGCTATTCTATAAAACGATACGAAGCAATGAAGTTCGAAAACGTAGACCTAATGTACCCTAAAATATCCTTCTCAATAATAATTATCTAATATAAAATAGTGCGACTAAAAAAAAAGTGCTTAAAAACATGTTTATAAAGGGGAATATGTTTTGCTATGTTGGAATTTTTATGTATTTTTTAATTATTTTTTTATAAGTTTAAAGTATTCTATAAAATAAAAATAAATAGGAAAAAGCAATCATTTTTCACATACGTTTTTACTTACAAATAAATCTTTGTGATATTATACATCAAAAATATTATTCTTATAATGGCTATTCTATACGTAGTGCACTCTACGTATGTTTCAAACTTCGTTGCTTCGTTTAGGATTTATAGAATAGGCACCCTGCACTATGTATGTAACTGTTGGGTGTATTTATTTAGTAATAATTCAGTAGAAAGAGGTCGAAGCTGGGTCGATCTTTGGTATAGTAACATCACAGAGCTTCATGTTTCTCCAAGATATAAAACTGAGATCATTTGTCAGTCAACTAAAGGAGTATAAGTTCAGAGGCCACGACCTCACATCGGCTTAAATATAAACTTTTACGACGGGAACACGATTCTGAAACTCGCCTTCCGACAGCCATTGTGTGGTTACAGCACTAAAAGTGTGGACTTTACGAAAACTCCTACTTATCTTTACATAGTATAAAATGAAGTCACTTCCGGTGTCTGTTCGCTTATATCTTTTAAACTATTCCACGGAATTTAATGCAGTTTTCAGCACTAGATAGAGTGATTCGTGAGGAAGGTTTATATTTATAATACATACATACTTGTTTATTATTTATGATGGAATTATATGGAAAGCGGGTATGGTTCACCATTTAAACTAGCGGTACATTCACACATACATAATACATCCCTAAATTATAATTATTTTATTAGTTTATTTATAAATAAGTCCTCCTTTAATTATTTATGGGGTTTGGGACTCTGCCGATAAACCAAAGAGTTTGGATATATAAAAAAGAAGTAAAAAGAAAAGAATGATTTTAAAATTTGAATATTGACGTCGGTTGATGACGAGCGGACTAGCGGTCTATTAAAAAAATCTAGCGGAAAACTGGAATTGCGGCGATTCAACAAAAGCGGAGAATCCTCATATAGATTGGCGGAGTCAGGGGTAAGCGTAGATATATTAAAATTGGTGTATTTATATAGTATCTACTGTTTACTTAGTTCGTGAAGCCGAGACAGCGACGGAAACTTCCAGATCAACCAGCGGCAATCGCGGGTATAGGCTTTGGCTGATTTGGTCAAAGTTTATACAAAACATTTTGGTCCTATCGAGCGCGGATATTGTTGTTCTGGGGTTCTACCGTTGTCTTGGTTTTTCGTTCTATTACAAAAACGAACGAATTTTTGAACGATTTGCACCGAGCGGATAGGTGCAAATATTAAGGTACACATGCACAAGGAAACTCAAATTATATTATAATGCGGTAGGGCTACATATATATATAGTCGATTTCCCTTTTAATTGGTAGTATAGTATGTTTCATGCATTACACATAGCACGCTGTTGGTTTATTTGGTGTAATTATAATACGCTTTCCTTTGTGGGTTGCATAAAGCGACAATAATTATTTTTTGTCAATATAATAATAAAATTATATTTCAAAAGTTGAAGTTTATATTTGTGACAGACATTAGCTGTTGACATAAGGCATTTGGTGGCCTAGCGGTTTGAGCGTAAATATAGAGTGGTATTACTGAACGCGGGTTCAAATTCCACTTTTTATTTTTGTTTGTTTTTAATATATTTTTTAATTCTATATAATTTTATTTCTGGTCTCAGTATTAATTGAGGCAGTTATTGTTAAAATTATAATTTTCCTATATTTTCAAGATGCCTCCTAAAGCCAACCCTAGACTTTTGAAAGTGAAATATGATATAGCTTCTCTGAATTTAGATAAACTTTATGATCTTTCACAATCGGGGTTTATTTCGGAAGGAGACAGAAATGAATTTAAGTTAAGATGTGGGGATTTGGAAAAAATATATACCGAATTCACTTTTAATCATACGGAACTCCAGGCCGGCTTGGAGGATGAAGTTGATTCGGAAGAGTTTACAAAAAGATATACGGTATATAACCAGAAATATTATGATATAAAACTGAAGTATTTGGAATTGTTTCCTGAGAGCAGTTGTCAGTCATCGGAGTATGGCACTGCTTCCTCCACGGATAGGGCAAAGGGCAAGCGGGCACTTTTGCCAAGGGTTCAGCTTTCAACCTTTTCGGGTAAAATAGAGGATTTTGCGTCTTTTATGGATTTGTTTGAATCACTAGTTGGGAAAGATGCAACATTGTCTGACACTGAAAAGCTATATTATTTACTTGGGTCTCTGTCTGAGGAGCCAAAAGCGCTCACCAAGCATTTGTCCATTACTAGTGACAATTATTCAATAGCTTTAGATCTGTTGAAGAGTCAATACGGTAGCAAAAGATTATTAGCGGATAAATTATTACATAATTTATTGGGAACCACTAGGGTTACCAAGACCTATTCCTCATTGAAACCATTTCTAAATACCTTGCTAGAAAACACAAAGGGCTTAGAGAAAATGAATTTTCCTGTGACGGCATGGTCTTACCTTTTATTTTTCATAAATTTCCAAAAGCTTGATGCTAGTTTGAAAAAACGGTTTGAAGCGAAAGTAATAGATAAAGAGTTGCCTAACTTTTCTGACTTTATCCAGTTTTTGGAAAACGAGGTTAGGATCTTGGAATCCAGTGGAGAGGGGCTCAGCTCGAAAAGCGGTTCTTTTCGTTCACGGGTACACCATTCAACATCTGTGAGTGAACCGATAGGATGTAGTTTTTGTAAGCGGGGAAGCCATTCTTTATCAAAATGCGAACAGTTCTTATCTTTGAATCCTCGCCAACGTAAAGAACATGTGAAAGAATATCGGCTTTGTTTTAGATGTTTAGGAAAGCATAGTATCAACCAATGCCAATCGGGTTGGTCTTGTTACAAATGTAAATCTACCAAACACCACTACCTCATTCACTTTGATTTACCGGCAGCGGCTGCAACTGAAAGGGTGCCAGGGGGTCCACCAGCGGGTGGGGGACCCAATGTGGATCCAAGTCGGTCAGGCGCATCCGGAGCAATACATGTCGCACGAACGTACCTACTTATACCACGACTAGGGTAGCGGGCCCTGTTAGGGATCATAATATGTCAAATGCATTAGCAGTGGATGGTGGTGCGGCTTTAACGGCATGTAACACAAAGAAGGCTGTAGGTAGTTATCGGCGGACAGTGTTACTCGCAACGGCTGTAGTGCGTGTTATGGACAGATTCGGTGAATATCATAAAGTGCGCGCGCTATTAGACGGGGGTAGTCAGAGTACCTTCATCACTGAACACTGTGCTAGTAGGCTTGGCTTAAAACGGTTTAAGTCAAATATTATTTCAGTTACGGGACTAGGGGGAAGGCCGGTGAGTGATTGTAGGGGAGGGGTAAATTTGACCATGTGTCCTACGTTTTCAGAACGCCCTAGATTGGTCACAACGGCAATAGTATTGAGTAACATCACTCATAACCTACCGGCTGACACACTCTCCCAGGGTTTAGCGGATTGGTATAGGGATATTTATTTAGCAGATGATCAGTTTTATGTTAATCGACCTATAGATATTTTAATTGGCGCGGATCTCATGGGTGAAATAATGATTGGGGGTTGCGTAAAAGTTAATGATTATTTACCGTGCGCAATGAATACGGTATTTGGGTATATACTAATGGGTCCGGTAACCCATGCGTCTTCTCAAAATGATAATTTTCACACTCAAACGTTGTTCGCGGCGCATTCTACCACCGACCAAATATTGGAAAGGTTCTGGGAGGTGGAAAGTATTCCGGAAGCAGTTTTGGTTAACCCTAAAGATGCCGAATGTGAAAATGGGTTTCGGAAAACTCATCAGCGGGATGAGCGGACAGGGAGATATGTGGTACGATTGCCTTTTTTAGACGATAAACCCGACCTGGGTGACTCATTTTTAATAGTTAAGAAACGGTTCTTGGCAATGGAAAGGCGGTTAGTTTTAAACGAAGCATTGCGTATTAAGTATATTGAATTTATGCGGAATTATGAACGTATGGGGCATATGTCTGTTTGTGACCGGGACCAGACGACTATGCAGGGGAAAATGGGAAAATGTATGTAATACCTCATCATGGTATTTTTAAAATGGGTTCGGATAAAATTCGGGTAAAAGGTCATGAAACGACGTGGCTTTTAGATTTGGTTAAGCAAGTTAAAGACTTGCCGGGAATGCGGAAAACGTTGACGGTTCATGTGGGTACTGCGGAACCAGACTCCATATTTAATAGATACAGCTCGTTAATGATGCTACAGTCGGTAGTAGCTTATTGTATTCGATTTATACATAATGCTAGGTATCCTTCTAATAAAATTACTGGTGTTTTGACAGTTAAGGAACGAAAATCGGTCATGGATCGCCTTATTAAATTAATGCAGCAAACGGAATTTGCTGCCGACATAGACTGTTTGAAACAAAACAAATTGTGTTCCACACGGTTAAGACGGACTTCCTTTTGTGGATAACACGGACTTACTACGTGTAGGAGGTCGCCTAGACCATTCGAGTCTCCCGTTTCAATCAAAACATCCAGTTATTTTGCCTAAGGATCATTCGTTGACCAAATTAATTATTGATCATGCACATCGGGTCCATTGTCACGTTGGAGCAACAGCTCTACAGGCTATCTTACAAAAAGATTTCTGGATCCTGTCGGCTCGGCAAGCCATCCGGGGTCGTATTTTTAAATGTATTTCGTGTTTTAGAACTAAGGCGAAGCCGGTCGAACCTATAATGTCCGCGTTGCCAAGTGACAGAGTGAATGCAACTGGCGTATTCCATACGGTGCAAACGGATTTTGCAGGGCCGTTTTCAATTAAATCATCTCGTCTAAGAAATGCTAAAGTATTAAAAGCATACTTATGCGTGTTTATCTGTTCTGTTACCAAAGCGGTACATCTAGAGGTTGTTAGTGATTTAACGACAGAGGCATTCATAGCGGCTTTGACACGGTTCACTTCTCGTCGCGGACTTCCAAGCGTGATACGTTCCGATAATGGTACTAACTATGTAGGGACGAACAAACATCTGAATGAGGTTAATAAATATTTAATGAATAGGGAAGTCGAGGATAGCCTGATGAACGTGGCAGCCAAGAGCGGTATCACTTGGTTGTTTAACGTTCCTGGGGCGCCTCACTTCGGGGGTTTATTCGAAGCAGCTGTAAAATCGGCAAAAACTTTATTAAAACGTATGATCGGGGAACAAGTTTTGACCTATGAGGAACTGACTACGGTGTTTGCTCGAGTTGAAGCGGTACTCAACTCTAGACCACTGTGTCCGTTATCTAATGATCCTACGAATCTTGAAGTGCTGACACCAGCACATTTCTTGGTTGGCAAACCATTACTTGCTGTACCAGAATATAATCTGGAAGATGTAACTAAAACGCGTTTAGTTCGGTTTAGGCTAGTTCAGGCTATAGCTCAAAGTTTCTGGAGGCAATGGAGTGACCGGTACCTGCATTGTCTACAGAACCGTAATAAATGGACAACACCGACGAATCCACCTAAAGTGGGGGACCTCGTTTTGATTAAAGAGGAGAGTGTGCCTGTTCTTAAATGGAAATGCGGGAGGGTTATAGATGTTCTGCCTGGAAAGGATGGGGTGATCAGATCTGTGAGGCTGAAAACTCCCTCAGGAATATTTTTGAGACCAGTGGTAAAAATAGCCAGGTTGCCCCTGGAGTAGGTCACAGAATTTGTTTTTAGTTTCAATTTTATTTTTATTTTTATTTTTAATTAACTCTATCGGTAAAGTTTAATAGTTCTTTGTTAATTTGATAAAGGCTTTTCAGCCTTTCTCGGGCGGGGGGATGTTTATTATTTATGATGGAATTATATGGAAAGCGGGTATGGTTCACCATTTAAACTAGCGGTACATTCACACATACATAATACATCCCTAAATTATAATTATTTTATTAGTTTATTTATAAATAAGTCCTCCTTTAATTATTTATGGGGTTTGGGACTCTGCCGATAAACCAAAGAGTTTGGATATATAAAAAAGAAGTAAAAAGAAAAGAATGATTTTAAAATTTGAATATTGACGTCGGTTGATGACGAGCGGACTAGCGGTCTATTAAAAAAATCTAGCGGAAAACTGGAATTGCGGCGATTCAACAAAAGCGGAGAATCCTCATATAGATTGGCGGAGTCAGGGGTAAGCGTAGATATATTAAAATTGGTGTATTTATATAGTATCTACTGTTTACTTAGTTCGTGAAGCCGAGACAGTGACGGAAACTTCCAGACCAACCAGCGGCAATCGCGGGTATAGGCTTTGGCTGATTTGGTCAAAGTTTATACAAAACAATACTATAGTACAGAAAAGTCGAAAAATTCAAAGATTTGTAATGTGTTGTCGCAACAAACATATTTTTACCTAGTAGTGACATCGACAATTGTAGTGACAACTAAATTGATTTAAGCGATAATAAGTTAAAGTGATACTTGCATAAAGTACCTAATACGATGACAGTTGTGATAAAAAATGCTAAGCCACTTCAACTTTGAATGATAGAGCCAAACTGTGGACAGTTTTATCTACAGCATGAATAGGCCGGCGCGGTCGTTACCACTGTCTCACAAAATATGTATTGTAAATCAGTTTAGAAAAGAGCTACCTTAGAGCTTCCTACCCGTTCATCTTTAACCAAACAGCATTCCGAACTAGCGGTAGAGCTAAAATTTGACTGAATCTAAATGATGTTTGACATTTTAATGATTCAAGAAAGGATTTGATTTGTATATAGCTTCGTTATAATAGAGGTGCTATTTTTATGGTAGGTATTAGTACAATTTTGTTACGTTTTTGGTAAATACCTAATATATTTGATTCGTTATGTTACATCCGCCATTCTAATATTCACCATTTCTCCGTGTAGTTAATGTAAAATTGATCAAGTCCCAAGTCTCTAGCTCATACAGTATAAAATAGTTTTTAAAGCTACATCTGTGTCGGGTTCATTGTCGACTGCTATAAACTGCCGGCTCGAGGTAGAATACTCGACAACTATGTATCTTGTTCAAATCTTATAAATAAAGTAATACAAGCAGCGAGTCACATAGATACGACGTAGGGACGCTGATAAAATATGGATGTTTGTCATTCGATATATCGATTTATCGATATTTTTTAAGTATCGATATCATATCTAAATCGAATGTTGTTTTTAAAACACATAGTCGTATCTCGTGTATTATTTATTTTCAATCCAAATTTCATCCAATATTGACTTCCGGCCGTTTTTAAACTTAATAATCTCTTCTTTAGTGTTTCACCAGACAAGGTGTTTTTTATTTGAAATATAAATTAGATCCGACCAAAATGATCAAATAATAAAACAAATAGAATTGGCTATGTATCGAGAAAAAAATACAATAAAACACAATGCACAAAATCACTATATTAGGCTATTTTTCAATGAAATCGATGCGGGCCAGAGCGAAGAAGCACGGAACTGTAATAATATAGCATAATAAACATATTAATATAATAAAAATATGCTTTTAACAGAGCGCAATATTGGATTGAATAATATGTAACCCTGATTATTATTTTTTTTAATAAAAGTCCTTCACATCGGAGCGTCGGCTATTGTGAAAAAATATGGATAACTGAGTAAACATTTATCCTCATCAACATGATTTATTTAGCTTAATCGGTTGCGTAATACTGGTTTTCAAATTCAGTTGCAAGAATAGACCCAAAAGCGAAAATAATTTCGAAAATAATTTACTCTAAGTAAGAAGTGTCTATAAGTGTCTATAGTCTCTATGTAAGAGTAAGAAGTGTCTATTGATGCGGACTGGAAGCTGATTGGTACATATTCTGTTCTGACAAGTCT
Organism: Amorpha juglandis; assembly: GCA_949126905.1. Lineage (NCBI taxonomy): Eukaryota > Metazoa > Arthropoda > Insecta > Lepidoptera > Sphingidae > Amorpha > Amorpha juglandis. The sequence continues at coordinate 9,709,976 of OX421388.1, forward strand.
CGTCTCCGCTCTACACGGCTACGTTTCCACCGAAGCGAAGCGGAGAAGTACAGAAATATAAATAAAACTAATTCCTTTAAACCCGAGCGGATATTAAATATGTATGTCAAACAACATTTATCTTTATATAGTATAAAATGAAGTCGCTTCCGCTGTCTGTTCGCTAAGATCTTTTAAACTATTTAACGGATTTTAATGCAGTTTTCAGCAATAGATAGAGAGATTCATGAGGAAGGTTTATATGTATAACGCATACATATTATATAGACAGGGAGCCCTCGGGTAGCTGATCCACTTGACTACTATCAAGCTCATTTTCCGTGAGTAGCTTCGTTTCGATGAGACGACCAACTATTCCCTATGCGAAAATTCTCTATTGTGGTAGCTAACAGAGGTAGCAAGGATAGAATATTTCGATTTGATGATACTCAATCAATTATTATTTTATTTGTAGGACAATATGACAGTTAAATTATGTAAATAATAACTAAGTAAAAACAAAGATCAGCTGGTTAGTAATCATACCTATTGGAAGGAGGGGCTTCCAATAGGTATCGATAACGAGGTCATAAGAATGATTGATGAAGCTACTCACGGAAAATGAGCTTGATAGTAGTCAAGTGGATCAGCTACCCGAGGGCTCCCTGTCCAATAGTACAGAAAAGCCGAAAAATTCAAAGATTTGTAATGTGATGTAACATATTTTCGCGGGTCGCTAATAATACATAAAATTCAGGTGCAGATCCACGATGTCACTAAGAAGAGGGAAGGAATTGTTGTACAGGTAATTTACAGGTAATTTCTACTTGATGTACTATTTAATTTTATTGTCCAATTTAAAGTGCTTTAATTTTATTTTGACATAGAGGCATTATACAGAGACTAATAGAAAAGCATTACACGCTTTGCTTCTCGTCACTTCTCCGCTTCGCTTCGCTTCAGTGAAAAACGCACCTATCAGAAATGAAGCTACATCAATACGACCTCTTCCTCATTAGACGTTTTAAGGACCTCCGCTTGGTGTCGCTGGTAGAACTCTGCTGGTACAGACTGGGGTCCCGGCTCTGTAATTAAAAACATTTTTTATTTTTCTAGTTTATATGTCTACGCAATTTCCTAATGTAATATATTTATAGCCTCCGTGACGCAGCTGGCGAGTAGCCGTAAGTAGCTGTGAAGCGAGATGCCGCGGGTTCGATTCCCGCACCGAGACAAATGTTTGCGTGATCCACAAATATTTGTTTCGGGGTTTGGGTATTGTGAGACTGAAAGTGTCTCGTAGTTCCTGATACCGACGAAACTAGCCTCGTAACTTAATGTGGGGTCAGGGCTATGTATGTGACTGTTGGGTGTATTTATTTATTTATATAAGGTGAAGTGAAGCCCCAAGCACCAGCATGGCGTAAGGTTCAATATCTAATTTAGAATTAATTAGCGAACTTATGATATTGTTTTTTATAATATGAAAAATAGCCCGTAGTTGTGTTATTAAGCTGTCAGAAATGAAAATATGTAACAGAAAATGCTTGTATTCGAGACTTTTGACTAAATCATAATTTGCTCCATAGATCTCAACCTCAGACTATACATAGTATAAAATGAAGTCGCTTTCGCTGTCTGTTCGCTTAGATCTTTAAACAATTCAACGGGTTTCATGCAGTTTTCAGTAATAGAGTGATTCACAAGGAACATATTATAGAACAGAAAAGCCGATAAATTCAAAGTATTTGTAATGTGATGTCGTAAACAAACAAACATATTTTTATCCGTGCGAAGCCGGCACGGGTCGCTAGTAATACATAACTCAACTTCACATATGTTCTATTAGAAAATTAAATAAAATTATAAATCACTTTCAAAGAACTCTGAATTATTTATACCAAAGGCTAATGTAAAGTCGAAGAGTATACTAAATTCTTTTGAATTTCGCTTGAAAAGACAGCTTCCAGTGAAATCTCTTATAAAGGATAAATCAAGACCTTCAAGAGGTAAGGTTAAACGAGCTGAGCTAGACAGCCTTATCTTTGTTTACTGACAATGTAGACAATTTTGAAATAAACTCTTTTCATTTTATTTTAAAAAGGGTCTAACTTAAAGTGAAATCTACAGACGTTCTTTGTGTTTTAAAAATGTTTACGCTTTTTATGGAATGAATTACTGTTAGTGCACACAAGGGTACAAAAACTCACATGTTCAAATAAGTGTAAAGTGACTGCACTACACCTGATGGTAAGCGCAGTGCAGTCCAAAAAATCCACCAACAAACACCGAGTTTATCGGTGGTCACCAGAATCATGCCGGCCTGTATAAATGCTTCTTCACACTCCGAAGAGGGAAGAAGCAAATCGAGGGGCCTGCGACAGGACAGGCGGATGACTGATGCAGGCACAGGGATACAAGGATGTACGTCTATACCCGCCCCAATCACCATCAAGTCATGTCGCAAGCCCGTCAGGTAAACCGGATATACACTGGCTGATCCTGGAATGCGATCCACACAAGGCGTGTGAATCACTATGGCAGGTTTTGCTTCGTTGTATGCAGGCGCAGACACGTGATAGCATACTTGTAATCTATCTCATTCTATCGCAGGCTAAATCCTATTCATGAATATGTTTGTCTCTGTCATGACGCATTTTCGTTTCATCGAGTTTCAAATAACGATTCTAAAGAAGTTTCACTTCAAAAAATCTGTTACTCCCATTCTATTCCACATGTCTTAAATTCCCAAAATCGAATGCAGCTCTCAAAAAGTTTCCACTATCATAATGGCTGGTGTAAATCAACGGGCGTGCTCCCCGGGGCATCGAACTCGCAACCCACCGTACATCAGGCGGAATAACGAGCGGCCGGCCCGCGGGGAGACTTTACCCAGATATATTAGCAGGATTTTAAACTATCCTCAAGTATTGTAAACTTCACAACGAACTGTCTAGGTGCTTTTTTCTAATTTTTTTAGAGATCTTTAACTTTTTTTTTATGATATAGGCCGACAACAAGCAAGTGGGTCACCTGATGGTAAATGATCTCCACCGCCCATGTACGCCCACAATACTAGAAGAATCATGGGCGCGTTGCCGACCTTAAAGGAAAGGGATAATTAGGGATAGGGAAGGGGAGGGTATTTGGGCTTAGATCTTTAACTTTAATAAACAATTTTTTTTTATTTATTGACGAGACGAGCAAGGCGCTTGCCTGAAGGTAATCGCCTGCCCATAAACGGAAGCAACACCACACAGAACTTTGAATTACAAAGCACTGCATTGCACTGAACTGACCTAGTCACCCCGAGAGATAAGATGCTAAGTCTCATAATGCCCAGTAATTTCACTGGCTTCAATACCCTTCAAACCACTGTTGCTTGGCGGCAGTAATAAACAAAGTGGTGGTACCAACACAGACGGCCTCTCGCATACGAGGGACCGTGCACGGTTGATGGGCGGTGGAGATCACTTACCATTAGGTGACCCACTTGGTCGTTTGCCGGCCTATGTTATGGAAAAAGCTGAAGAAGAATATATTTCATAAGGTTAAATGAAACTTAAAAACTACTTCAAAAAAATCTCTGACAAAAATATCAATAATTCATGGACGTCTTGTATAGTCCGACGTACATTTTCTAGTCCCTCGTGGATTGGCAAAAGCCGCAAAATACCATTATGTCGTTTTTACTATGCACTCACTTCTCATTGGATGGACTTTACACTGTTTATGGGTTTAGATAAAGGCTATCTAGTTCCAAAGACCTGGGTTCGATCCCAAGTCATGCTGCAACACTATAACTAGAGATGTATGATGTAATGTTGCGATGCGCGTTGTAACATTCAAGACGGAAATTAAATGAATACTTATTTTTGTATGAAAATAATATCTAACAAATTATCAAAAGTCGTAGAACAAAAATAGTAGCTTATAACCTTAGGAATCTACCCCTGCGAGATTGCTGGTGTTTTAAAAATAACCCTGTATACTGATTTTATTTTATGAAATTCATTAATTTAAATTAATTGTAATACTGTAATAACTTTAGCATTTTTGCCTATCCACTGTCGATATAAGTTCGGCGGTGTTAAGACCTCTGCCTACCGCTTCGGGTTAAACAAGCGTGATTTTTTTTTTATTTTTTTATCCTGGCTCGACAAAGCGACTACGCTAACACCTGATGGTAAGTGTAGCGCAATCCAAGAATAGTGTCGACCAACGATAAACAATGTGTCCATCGTAGGTCGGCAAGATCATGCCGGCCTGCCAAGGCCCAAGGGGGAGGGGAAGGGAAAAGGGATGGGAAAAGGGTTAGGATCAGGGTGCAAGCCCCCTGGGGAGAACCGGATATACACTGGCTGACCCTGGAACGCGACCCACACGAGGTGGGCCACTATGGCAGGTTTTAGCACCAGTGTACGGTGGTGGCTATCCGGTCGGATACAAGTATCCTCCCACCAGCAGCTTATGTCGTACAGATACTTACACTGACATTCTTCCTCACAATAATGGCCACGCCACCACCGCGGCCGGGCTTCGCCCCAGCAGGTCGCGGCACACGTCCCACCAGGCACCGATCTCTTGAAAACGGCAGCTCCGGTTCGCAATCTTCATCTTCCTCGGAGGCTATTAAAAAAAAAGCTAAATGGTTTACAAAGTAGTTTATTATATAACTTCCCTCACATGTTTGAGTGGTAGAGCCACGCTGTAGACAGTTTTGTCTACAGCATGAATGGGCTGGCTCGACCGGGTCGTTGCCACTGTCTCACAGAAAACCGACGTAAAGTAACGGCTTGCTGCTGCGTTTCGTACGGTGTACGTAATTATCCCTTAAGGTCGGCAACGCGCCCATGATTCTTTTGGTGGTGGGCGTATATGGGCAGTGGAGATCACTTACCATCAGGTGACTGACCCACTTGCTAATTTGCCGGCTTATGCTATAAAAAAAGTTTATTATTTAAGTTTCCTCATATTTATTTATTTATATAACAGCACCACACATTTCTTACGTGAAAAAATTATACGTCCTCAGTTTTTAAGCCAAATTGTTTCGTGTGACTTATCCGAGCATAGTAGTAATAAATAATAAATAAATAAATACACCCAACAGTCACACACATAGTCCTGACCCCACAGTAAGATACGAGCCTTGTGTCGTGGGTATCAGGAACTACGGAAGACTTTCGGTCTCACAACACCCAGACCCGAAACAAATATTTATGGATCACATATATTTGTTTCGGTGCGGGAATCGAACCCGCGGCCTATCATTTCACAGCCAGCTACTCGCCCACTGCACCATAGAGGATGAGTAAGAAATATTCAAACAAACAAATTCCTATGTCTTCGAAAGGCGAATTTCGATCCACTGTGTGCCGCCTGGGTTGGTAGCACTGCTTTGTCTATTTCTACCGCCAAACAACAGTATCTCGGTGTGTGGAGGCACAATCGTGTTTCGGTTTGAAAGATAATGTAGCCAGTGAAATTACTGGGCATAATAAGACTTAACGACTTATCGCTGAGTCGTGAATGCAGTCGATGTGCCTACCGTAACCTCTTAGAGCAGTATTATTATAATCTTACTTTGACTTTCCGTGCCATGAAGTCCTTAAAGTATGTTTATTTCGTTACGTTCTTTTAAACACCCCCACTTTCTGGCCCGTTTTTTTTTGTTAACAATTCCCTTATTGTAATATTGTCTGGTAGAGATCACTTTTAGCGATAAGACCGCCTATTAACATTGTTGTAGTTTTAAGTTTCTTATGTATTTTTAAATTGGTATTCAATAAAGCGTTATCTATATATCTATCTATCTAAAACCGTATCATTTTATAAAAACTGAACAAAAAACAAAAATATATCGCTGACTCGTGAAGGATTTGAACCTCCGCCCTCCGATGATCAAGCGTTTGTTTATATCGGCGCTCTAACCTACTGAGCTAACGAGTCTTAAATTTTCTTGTTCAATATACGAACCTGCTCCAATGGTATGACGTCATTTAAACAATCTTACTCATCTACACATTGTAATTTAGACTGAATTTAATCGGAAATAAGGTCGATTATCTTGTATGGTGTCTGAAGGTCGATACCACAACGACTGAGCTATTGTTTTGGTATTGCATGACTCAGGTTACTGTATTTTTATTTGATTGAATGACGAGACGATCAAGGCTAGGCGCTCGTCTGATGGTAAGCGCCACGCCTGCCCATATACAGAAGCAACACCACACAGAACTTTGAATAACAAAGCACTGCATGACACTGAACAGCGCTCGTCACCCCGAGACATATGATAAGTCTCATAATGCCCAGTAGTTCACTGGCTTCAATGTCCTTCAAACCGAAACACAACAGCGCTTACACAATGTTGCTTAGTGGTACCAACCCAGACGACCTCCCGCATAGGGGGGACCTACCACCTTTCAAAAGAATCATTCGCGTTGCCATTCTTCCAGATAATTGGGAAGGTATAATTAAGGGAATGGGGGGAATGACTCCTAGGGTCGACCCGGTGGAGCCGGCCCGTACATACTGTATACAAAACTGTCTACAACGCAGCTCTACTTTTATGACTCTACCACGTGATTTTGTCCCCCGCTTTACTATGGAGAGAAGTGGACAATTAATATTTCCAACTCCTCCCTAAACTTCTATTTGTCCCCCACATTGCTATGGAGGGAAGTGCACAATTAATATTTCCAACTCCTCCCTAACCTTCTATCTGATTCATTTCGTTGCGGGACAAACACATTTAGGCATTTCCAGAGACTCGCCGAGCTTCACTGCTCGGTGTCAACAAAAATGCGTGCCACTGTTGATCCTGGTGCACAGGAGCGTGTGGGCGGGATAGTCTCTACCATTTGAATGAAGTCGACTCACATTCTCTATCTCTGTCGTACTTGAGTATCCCGGGCAGTTGGTATCTCACTCTACTGCCACTTCTACTCCTGTAGTCCGAGTCTTCGGGTTCAGATCTCGCGTGCCACTTGCATTTCTTCTTCTTGGCATTACCGCTGGTGTATTTTAATATCCTTGAATATATACTGAGACACTTATTATGTATAGTGCAATAATTTCTATATGCATAGAAATAAATACTACTTGCAGAATCGGCCACGCGTTGCTGTTGGCACGGTATATGTTAAATTATATTGTAGTAAACTATTTAATACAGTATACGCCATCTATTGAATACTTTATCAATCCAGCCGATAAATTACCTTACACCGCCATCTGTTAGAATCTTATGGAACTCACAGATAATTATAACTAATAATTTGCAAAAAAAAATATTGCGACTATAAATTGAGATATAAACCAGTTTCTCGTAGTTATAAATATTAATTAGTATTAATTCATTATAAGTATAAATGTTTTTATTGTAAAAAAAATCAACTTTAAAATACTCTACCGAAAAGCTCGCGTATTGTAGCCCTTTCCAGTGACAATATTACTTTATAATTCACAGTTCTGGATGGTGTGGCTCTATATTTTGGCGTAGCGCTAATCATCAAGAGGGCCACCCGTGACGTCATGTTAAAATATTAACATACATCATCCCGGCCAGTTCTGAATTATTACACGTTCTACTACTGGCCACGGGCCTGAATTACTAACAAGGGATTAGTCCCTAGCCCATCACGCTGGCCTAATGCGGGTTGGTACAATTTGTTTAAAAACTAACGATAATTTCTTTTTCTTTTTTATGTTTTCCACTGAGCTGCAAGTGTCTTCGGTTTCCTCAGAATCTGATAAGTACGGTACCTTACCCATCTTCGTCAATGAAACTATTTTCTTTTCGGAAATGAACTACTAAAATGGCTACGCGAATTTGCGATTCATCTTCTATTTCTACATATTTTATTTTATTTTTTCAGTTTTTTTTATTAACAAAACATTGCATTTGCTTGATGACAGCGGTTTTAAATTTAGTTTTAAAATGACAACCAAAACACGTGTGCGTGCCAGTTTTAACTCAACTTATCATAATTAAATACTCCTTCGTAAACTCCATTTTCTTATTCGGAACTGGGGAATTAATAAATCCAATTTGGATAAAATAAGCATTTCGCGCCTAAACGAATTACCGCCAATTAACGCACTTTGTTACAATTTAGAACGGACGTTCCTTTTTCAAAATTCAACGGCTGGCGAGAATCATTCCTTAAACTCAATTTTCAATATAAAGAGATGGTTACACATTATGTCATATTACATTATTTATTATCGAATATTTAATAATTTAACTTTAAACAAAATTTAATATCTACGTACGTTAGGCCCCGTTATTTGTGTAAATTTTTCATGCAAGTTTGACGTAACATTTTTGTGTAAGTTCAGAACTAAGTATGCATACATATAGCATTCAAGTTTATTTTAATAGAACCCAAAGATTCCATGGAAAAGCCAGTAGAGTTTTTTATAGCATAGACAGGCAAACGAACGGGTCATCTGATAGTAAGTGATCTCACCGCCCATGTACGCCCACACAATAGTAGAAAAATCATAGGGGCGTTGCCGACCTTAAAAGGAAGGGATAATTAAGGAATTAGGAAAGAGAGATTTGGGCCTCCGGATACCTCACTCACCATACAAAACGCAGCAGCAGCAAGCTACTTTACGTCAGTATTCCTAGAGCCAGTGGTAACGACCAGGTCGAGCCGGCCCATTCATGTTGTAGACAAAACTGTCTACAATATGGCTCTCCCAGTTTCTGTCTATTAATTGATAGTTAAATGTTACTCTAATATTGTGAAATAGGCCCAATCATGCAATGAACAAAACAGTCTTCAGCACAGTTGTTCAGCTTAGTAACTTACTTAATTCTTTCCATAACAGAGCTGCGAAAACAACCAATGTAACAACTGATCCAATTTAATTCAGTTATAACAACTTTTGCAATAAATTAGGGACTGCATAATTCCTTGATTACGCTATTCATAACTTTTTGTTAGAATTCATTTGGATACGTTTAAAGCTCGTTAATTATGCTTTGTTTTATATTGAGTACTATAGGAGTTTTGGCGGGAATTCTGACAGTGCAGTTCATCGCTTATTTTAATTTATTTCATAAACAAGTTTAGAGTTGTGTTTGTTGTATAAAAGTGGTGTGGATTTGTTCAATAAACATTGACGGTGATGAACAGTATATGGAAATATTGAAATAAGTGAATTAAGAATCGTGCTGAAATGAGTTAACACCAAAACTCCAACAAGACCTTAAAATCGACCGCATCCGTGTTTCATAGTTCTTGTAAAAAATAACTTGAGAATAAATTATACTTGACACTGGCTAAATACATAATACTGCGAAAGCCATAAATAAAAAGAAGAAGAAGAACGTGGTGTATCATTCACGTGTTTTATTTTTTTGCATTTGCGTATTAAAATTCGTTGGTTAATTAATTATGTTAATTATTCTGAAGTTCCACTTCTGCCGTGTGTGAATTGCACACACACACTTTTTTTGTTTGAACTGGATTCATCGAGAGGCTTTGTTTGATGAAAATCTGTTTAAAGATTTAAACATTATAGATGTTTTATAATTGACGTCATCGATCCAGATATTGAATAAATAACCAGCAAGTTTACGTTAAAAGCTATAACTTAACAACTTAAAGCTTATGTACTAACTACTAGTGCAGTTAATACCCGCTAACTTAACCCAGTTTAGGTTTACGTTAGTTTAATGAAATATAAGAGCGATATATTGAATTTTGTATAGTTTACAAGGTTTATTGGGTAAGTTTGTACATTATTCTACAGACATTAAATGCATTTGCTTGTCCAATATAAGAGAGGCGAGAAATTCATAAGTTTTAACTGGCAATATTTTTTCAAATACCGTCAAAGGATTAAATGAACCTACTTACGCAACTAGGAACCTCCCACCAGCGCTCCGTGTTTGTTAAGAACAATAGTTCTGACTTGTGTAAGTAAACTGCACTATGCGCGTACGGACAGACCTTCCGACCGGTTTATTAGTCTTTACAACTCCCGGACTGGCCGGCAAATCAATTTACACGATATTTGAACTAATGGAGTTGCCGGTAGCTAGTATTTGCTAGTTCCACACAGGTACATTTCAATAGAATATTTATTACGATGATCTGGACTGATGGTTGTCTTGTAATGTCAAATGCAATTTGGTCGAGTCACTTGCACGAGTTGGCGTTTGTTTATAGCAGCAGCCGGCAAACAAATAAATGATTCACCTGTAAGTTTTTTTTATCCGAGCACGGCAAAGTGACTGCACTATACCTGATGGTAAGCGTAGTGCAGTCCAAAAAACCAACGACCACCGACAAACAATGAGTTTATCGGTGGTCATCAGAGTCATGCCGGCCTGTATAAATGTTTCTTCCCTCTTCAAAGCATTTATATAGGCAGGCAGGTGACCACTGATAGACTCATTATTAGTGGTCGCTGGTTTTTTGGACTGCGTTTACCATCAGGTGTAGTGCTCTCAATTTGCCGTGCTTGGATAACAATATATTTAGTTACCAACTCGGCAGCGACTCGCTACTCGACTAACCCTAGTCTGAAACGTCTACCGCAGTAACCCGTTCCGTGACAACAGTCTAATTGAATATTTACTGAGACAGCTCAATCGCTTTCGATTTCAAACCGCTCTCGAGGTCCGGTCTCTCCGACCACGACTGATTGGTACACGTAGCTTTGTCTCAAACCCTAAGGATTATAAACCGATACAAACCGATGAAGTTCGGACCTAGTTACATAGATTATCCATCACAATGATAATATCTATATTATTATTTGTTTTATTTAATTTATTTTTATTTTATTTTTAGCTCTTGCAGTACTATGCATTTAACCAGTGTCAAGTACAATTCATTCTCAAGTTATTTTTACAAGAACGATGAAACACGGGTGCGGTCGATTTCAAGGTCTTGTCGGAGTTTTGGTGTTAACTCCTTTCAGTACGATTCTTAATTCACTTATTTCAATGTTTCCATACACTGTTCATCACCGTCAATGTTTATTGAACAAATCCATACCACTTTTATGCAACAAACACAACTCTAAACTAGTTTATGAAATAAATTAAAATAAACGATGAACTGCACTGTCAGAATTCCCGCCAAAACTCCATCTATATTATTGGAGAGTACATTGCCTTTTTTCCGCGAAAGTTATAAAAAAAAAACGGCGCACGCCGCGCCGGTTCCCGCCCTTTTTACTTCGCCGCCAGCCGTCGCCAAGACAACATAATATCTTCTATTTTTTGCGTATCGGTATATTCAGGCGGTGCAATCTTCATTCAAATATCCAAGCACACGTTATGATCTGACATCTGACACATCCTATAAAAATCAGAAGTAATACAAAGCCAAAGAAAGTGTTTAATTGATGGAACTTTTTAAATCGTAGGGTTATTAATATACTAATGTTTTGTGTACGCCGACAGAGGCCGCATCGTATTATTGAAATAATATATATTAATAAAATATAATTTTGGTTAAAGTAAATAGTAGTCATTTAAGTTAAACCCAAAATAATAATTAGAAAACAATATTTAGATTTTGACAAGTTTGGTACAATTTAATGGTTAATGCTGGTATACAATATGTGTGACATGACATAGGTTGTCATGACAACCTAGTTTATTTGTCTCTGATAGAGGTGTTATATTAGAATCGTTTATTCGTATTCCTATTACCGAATATAACGCTTAGCCAATATTATGTTATCTATCCTGTTACTGGGTAATAGTCAAATAATAGTGAAAACTGAGAACTTATCATATTATTCGTTCATAAAAGACGCGCAATATAACCGTTATTGGTTAAAGTATTATGTGAAATAGTTGAGAAATCGCTCACATTATTGATATAATTAGGTATACCTTATAGTGATTTACTTTACCTTCATACTTTAACAGGCTTAGGGCAGTCAACGAAATAGTTGGCGTGTTTACAAAGTCAATCACGATATTTCATTTACAATGATTTATAAGTTGTATTTACAGTATAAATATAGATTAAATGGTATTTGCCGTAATTGTGAGCTCGCGGGAGTAACGCCGATATGCTTGCTTTGTATGTGTTTCTATTAATGAAACACATACATATTATATTTTTATTATTCTTTATTTGACTATTAATGAATAACCTATTACGACAAAATTTATATTACCTAATATTAAACTCCTGTCTTGTACCTGTTACATATACCTAACACGAATATATTAGTCACACCTCTAGTCACTGATGACAACTGAAAATTATAAAAATGGCGGTTACTTGAAAGTTTGTATTTGTTTTATCCAGGCAAAAGCTATTTCATTATAAAAAAAGTAGGATACACTCAGGTAAATGCATTCATTTCATTTGCATGTGGTTTAGTTGGTTAAATTATATGAATACAAACCAAATGTGTATGTGCATTTTTACAGATTCACACTATGTTGCATCCATTTCCAAATATTAAAAAGAATCGAGAACTATTTAGATCTTGGATTAAAACTATAGGAGGTGATATTCTGGGCCTGGTTAACCAGTATATAGACTTCGAAGACTAGCATGCTCACTTTGAGCAAAAATATTGCACTCGTTTCAATGGAATTAGTAAAATAGCAGTACCAACAATTAATATAACTGGTGAGTCTAAATTTTATTGTCATAAATTAAATATCCTGGGCAATGTGCTACCACATTAGCACTAGCACTGGTAGCACCCGGGGTGGATTTCAGTGTCAAGAATGTAAACTTTAAAATACCTAATTTTTAATGTTTCTAACCGATTTTAAAAAGAAGGAGGTTCTCAACTTTCGAGTATTTATTTTAAACTGATTTCAAAAAAAGAAGGATGTTCTCAATTCGGCACTGATAAAAATAAATTGCACCTACTGTCTCCAAAAAGATCTCTAGAAATTATTATTGCTGCCTTTGTCATTGTTTCTTTTTAAATATCTGTTAAAGTTTTGTTAAAATTTACTTTGTAACCGAATTTGTAAAAAAAAAATCTATAAAGTTTAGATAGAGCTGCGATGTAGTCCTTCACACTACTAATAATAAAATGAAACTGGTCAATGCATAACTTGTGATTGTGTTATTGTATTGGAATTTACATGCTAAATCAATAATGCCAATTTTTTCGTCAGTAAAAAAGAAAACAAAGTTTTGTGTATTTGATAGCCTCCGTGGCGCAGCGAGCAAGTAGCCGGCTGTGAAGCGGGAGGCCCCGGTTTCGATCCCCGCACCGAGACAAATGTTTATGTGATCCACAAATATTTGTTTTGGGTCTGGGTGTTTTGAGACCGAAAGTCACGTAGTTCCTGTTACCCACGATACAGTTTCGTATCTTACTGTGTATTTATTGATTTATTTTTGTGTAGTATGTTATGCCGAGATACTAACAGTACACTTGGTCAACCTGCTAGCCTTTTTTCGCGCCAGTTGGTGGTCATCCAACAGGAAATGGGTGACACCCGGGCGGACCAGGTCCCCGTCCCCTAGCTACGCTACTGATCCTGGTTTAAAAACATGAACTGTGATTCAAATGAAAATATTATGTCTTAATTTAAGATTTAAGTACATAGCATATTATAGTACCTATTTTACTTAATCTTTCATTCAACATCCTATGCTACAAATGTCTTATTTCTACAGTCTATGTCACATACCAGTAGTTAATTAACCCAATATTTTTATTTACAGGGCCATTGGCAATTCCTGCATTGAACATTGTTGAACGAAGAACATTACGAATTACAAAAGCAAAATGTACTGGTTAATATATCATAATGTTCTAAAGGTAAAAATATGTTATTTATTAAAAACCAAGATGTTATTCAATTCAGCTCCATAAATAATAAGAATAATGGCATTCATAATGATAAATTGATATACACTCCAATGGCGTCAAGTGCGAACCTAGAATATTAGCGCCACTGATGTTTGTAAGTGGCTATTTTATAAAAATCTCGAAACAAAACATTTGGAAGCGATGCGAAGTATGCAACAATTCATTAATTAGTACGCTGCAAAAGGAATATATCATGTGCAGAGAATATGCAGGTCGAAATTGGCCTCACAATCCCAATGATTTATTAATAAAAACACTCTCAGAAAGGCAGGACATATGCGATGACGTAATTAAAAAGTATACTAATAAACCACAATATATGTGAAGATGATAGTCACTTGCCTTACGTATTTAAATTATATTAATTATCCTGCACATAAGGAAAAACTACGAGAGTATATAATTAATAAAATAATTAAGTTTTTTATCATCGGGTATTGTAAACACATAAATAAAATTATATTTGGGAGACGGAGCGTGGATAACAACAATGATAGCGTACAAATAATGGCTAAAAATACTTTTCTAAATATTCAAACATTAAAAAATAAAAATACATATAAACAATCATAGTTTTATTTATGATTTTCCTAAAATCATCTAGTTTTGCACCGAATTAACATTGGTAGTTAATCTATTGTTAAAAATCAATTGATTAACTACCAATGTTAATTCGGTGCAGAACATGTATTAGTAATTTTATGAGCGGAGGAAGACTTCAATGAAAAGGTACTATGTAGAGAATATAGATGTCGCTTTATAGGCATATGCGGTGCCTGTTTTGAGTACTGAGTTGGGCCTCTATTTCAGTTATATAATAATGTGTATTATATAAACTCTGTGGGTATATTTGTTTGGTAGACATTTTTCCGGTTTACGTGTTAATTATTTTAATTGATAGTTTGTGGTTGATTTTGTACTTGATTATTAAAATTAAAATACTGAGTAGTGAGTGTTATTGTGATATATTTGTTTGTAAAATAAAATTGAACACACAAGAATGTATATAAAAATGAATGTTTGTGTGTATGTCTTTTATATAATCGTAAACTATGCATTTGATCATGTGATGATCTTTAGCAAAGTTGTTGTGCATGAGCCCATGAAGGTTTTTTTTTATAGCAACGGCCGGCAAACGAGCGAGTGGATCACCTGATGGTAAGTGCCCGTCTCCACCGCCCATGTACGCCCATAATACCAGAAGAATCATGGGCGCGTTGCCGACCTTAAAGGAAAGGGATAATTAGGGATTAGGAAGGGGAGGGAGATTTGGCCCACTGGATATCTATCTCACCGTACCAAACGCAGCAACAAGCCGCTACTTTACGTCGGTTTTCTCTGAGACAGTGTTAACGACCCGGTCGAGCCGGCCCATACATGCTGTAGACAAAACTGTGAGGTGTGGCTCTACCACTCTCTCTCCGCGTGTCTTTATTCAGTATATATAGTCAGTCAATCTAGTTCCAGCCATTCGTCTAAACTAACATAACAAGGTGGTTACAATTTTATTATACAATTAACAAAGTGGTAGGGCCCTTGTATCCGAGAAGCTGTCTGGGTTGGTACCACCGCTTTGTCTATTTCTGCCGAAATGTAATAAAGTGAAATGAAGTGTAGAATGTAATGAAAACTTTTGAAGAGACGTCATAAAACTGTTACGAAAACAATTTTATCCAATAGAACCATAATGCAAAATCCAGATTCAATCGAACGCTCGAGGCACGTTGTACGATGAGGCCGGAATCGAATCTCGTGCAAGCTGCGACATTATCGATTATCTGCTTCGATGTATCGATATACATTGATGTTGGCACAGTTACACGGATTTTTTTTTTATTTAATTGAACGACGACACGAGTAAAGCGCTCGCCTGATGGTAAGCGCCACGCCTGCCCATAAACAGAAACAACACCACACAGAACTTTGAATCACAAAACATTGCATGGCACTGAACTGCGCTCGTCACTCCGAGACATAGGATGTTAAGTCTCATCATCATCATCATCAGCCACAAGACGTCCACTGCTGAACATAGGCCTCTCCCAAAGATTTCCAGACCGACCTGTTGGAAGCGGCCTGCATCCAGCGACTTCCTGTGATCTTTATCAGGTCGTCTGTCCACCTTGTAGGTGGACGTCCAACGCTGCGCTTGCCAGTACGTGGCCTCCATTCCAGAACCTTTCTTAAAAAAAAAACAACCTACAACCTTTCCTCTGCGCTCGCCAACCCGCCTGCCAAGCGTGGCGATTAATAGCAAAACCTCCCAAATGATAGGACAGAAAAGTCTCATAATGCCCAGTAATTTCGCTGGCTTCAATGTCCTTCAAACCGAAACACAGCAGTGTTTACCCACCGTTGCTCGGCGGCAATAATAGACGGCGCGGTGTTACCAACCCAGACGGCCTCTCGCAGACAGACCTACCACCTTATAAAGCCGAGAGAGATTTACCGAGTGCAATGCAGCGTGTAATGATCGGTCCCCAATTCGCCACAGGCATCCAGATTGAATACACTCAACATTCAATTACCAAGGAATAGTTCCGTGCATTTGCATTAGTCACGGGTCAGGTGCAGGCCTACGATTCGGTTAACATAATCCATTTAATACTGGCTAAGTTGATGGAGAGCAGCGATAGCTCAGCGGGGAGTGGTGTGGACTGTCGAGACGAAAGTCGCAGGTTCGAAACCAGCCCCAAGAGCATACACCACTGACTTTTCTAAGTTACGTGTATATTAATTGTTAATTATCGCTTGCTTTAACGGTGAAGGAAACATCGTGAGGAAACCTGCGTACCTGAGAACTAGATAAGATTTTTCGAAGACATACCTTCTGCTAACCCGCATTAGGCCAGCGTGGTGGACTAAGGCCTTATCCCTCTCATTCAGTAGAGGAGGCCCGTGCCCAGCAGTGGGACGTATATAATAAAGGGCTAGTAAAAAAAAAGTTGATAGAGTACAAATGAGCCAGTGCTCGTAGCTGCGTAGTCATGAGAATTATTCCCCACAAAATGCAACCCATAAGATCGAACGTCAGCTCTAGCCCGCAAAATATTTTTTCGGATTTTGAAAATTGTTATTCGATCCTGCGAAATAATATCGATAAAAATAATTTTACGAAGATAATCACAATAGATACATAAAATAATAATAACGAAAACTATAAATATTACTTCTAGAGTGTTCTAAACTTATTAGAGAGCTGACGGAACCTATCTTTTATTTTTATATCATAGACGGGCAAGTGGGTCACCTGTGTGTGATGTTCACCCCCCATGTACGCCCATAATACTAGAAGAACTAGGCGCGTTGCAAACCTTAAAGGGAAGCGATAATTGAGGGATGGAGAAGGAGAGGGTAATTTGGGCCTCCGGATATCTCACTCACCGTACGAAACGCAGCAGTAAGCCGCTACTTTACGTCGGTTTTCTGTGAGACAGTGGTAACGATCCGGTCCATTCGTGCTGTAGACAAAACTATCTACAGCGTGGCTCTACCACTCAAAGTCTATCTGAGTTGCACAATTACGTAGGTGAGAAAAAAAAATGAATCATTTTCTTTCTCTCCGACCAAAAATAAATGAATCCTATATCTTTCCATGAACAATAAGAAAATCACCTACGTAACTCAGTAATGCTAACCGTGAGTAGAGATCCCTTGTTGGCTATGTTCGAACCCGTGACCCTTCCGTCTCGGTACTCCTTTCCCCTCTGCACAAACTTAATAATTTTTTTTTTTAATTATTTTTTTTTTAATTAAATTATTTTAAATTATTAACAATTGTCTTTCTTCTTTTTAAAGCCTACCGTACTGATCCAAAACATTCCAAATTCCGAGAAAACCTAAACGCACTCTCGAAAAATCCTTCACAAAATTCTAAATTAAACACTAGAATCACACTCCAGCTGATTTGTGGTCTACTGCGAAAGATGTATCGGGGCCTTTTAGACCGTAAGGCCGCGGAGACCGAAATAAATCTAATATACCATTGAAAGGGTTATTCGCGGGCTCGTTACGCTCCATTGTAATGTTTTAAGTGTTAAGGAATACAAATTGCGGTCTGTGTCGGTTACGGTATTCTGTTACGTATTTTTTTTTATCCTGGCACGGCAGTGTCTACACTGGACCTGATGTTAAGTATATAGTCCTTCTCATCGATTTCGATGACGGCGACCCTTACATATATCGCTTTTGTATGTTTACTTTCATTCTTTCCTAGGGTGAGCTCTGATATGACTGGCTAAACCGAACTTAGTCATAAATATTCGGTCACGGAGGCTGTCAGTGTATCATTTACAGAAACACACTTTACTTATTTTTGACACAAAGATTGTATAAACAAAGATATCCAAGCGATGCGTATATCCAACCCAATCTTCACATAACTATCACAGTTATTTCAATAAACAGACACAATTTCATAACGCCAGAACGGAGGGTAAACTACAATGTTTGTTTAGTATGTTATGCCACAGTTTAATAATTGTACAGTGCGTCACCACGTTTGATGTTGGCTAAGACGAATGAGAATCTTAACTATTTTTTGAAGTGAAAATTCTTTAGAATCGTAATTGAAACTCGATGAAACGAAAATGCGTCACGACAAAGACAAACATAGTCATAAATAAGATTTAGCCTGCGAGAGAATGAGATAAATTACAAGTATGCTATCACGTGTCTTTGCGCCTGTGTACAACGAACCCTTCGGAAAATGTGTCATAAACAATGTGGTGTATTATTCAAGTGTTTATTTTTTGCATTTGCGTATTAAAATTCGTTGGTGAATTTATTTATTTGAATAATTCTGAAGTTTTACTTTTTCCGTGTGTGAATTGCACATACACACTTTTCTTATTTTTATTTGAGCAAGGCAAATTCACACAGATGTTAAACGCAGTGCAGTCCAAAAAACCAGCGACCACCGAATACCGTATAAAGAATAAAAAAACAATTAGGTAGAACTTTTAATCTCAAAATAAAACTTTTAGTTACCTACACCCCATCATCATCATCAGCCACAAGACGTCCACTGCTGAACATAGGCCTCCCCCAAAGATTTCCAGACCGACCTGTTGGAAGTGGCCTGCATGCAGCGACTTCCTGCGACCTTTATCAGGTCGTCTGTCCACCTTGTAGGTGGACGTCCAATATAATATCCACCCCATCATACAATACACATTTTATATTATCAAGTCAGACCAAAAACAGCGACAACAATTTGCTATCAACTGAGTAACTATCACGTGAAAGGCTTTCGTTAAATGGTTACATTCGAGGTTCCGGATTACTATATATTATTTAATTTACCTATTTAAGAACTGCCAGTACTGCTATCCTAATATCACAATAAATATCAATTGTGTAAGTAGCATTTCCCAATCAAGACGCGATGTCTCGAATTCTCGATCACTTTTTCTAATCTCGAGAATTCCCGCTTCGAGAATCCCCAGTAATGCCACTAGCGATCTATAAGCGAGGCATGCTCATGGAATATTAAAGTGCCGGTGCAACCGCGTTACATTCATGTTACAAATAGCACTTGGAATACGAAATAGGTCTAATCCGCCCCATTCAGCAGCCACTAGCAATACTCGGGTCCCACGCAACCGTAGCTACGCGACCTAATATTTATTTTATAGTATAAGGCCGGCAAATGTGTGTGGCTCATCTGATGGTAAGTGATCTCAACCGCCAATGTACGCCCAAGAATCAAGGGCGCGTCGCCGACCTTAAAGTAAAGGAATAATTAAGGGGGAATTGGGCCTCCGAATATCTCACTCACCGTACGAAATGCAACAGCATGCCGCTACTTTACGTCGATTCTGACTTTACCTAATAATATCAACCCTGAATTAAGGTATCCTATAGCTGGAAATGGACCTCCTATACATCGTTAGTTCACCATGCTGTAATAATGCGGCTTAGCAGACTTCACATACCTTCGAAATTCAAATTCAAAATATTTATTCATTCAATCTATAAAATGCTACAATACATTATTTAAACTCTACCGCCAGTTTAAGTTTTAAGGCTGTTTCGCTAGAGAAGAACGGGTAAGAAACTCTAACGTTGTTCTTTTCAAAACATAAGGTTTAGATACATATCATAGTTATACATACTGGCTGGAATTAATCTTCACATAGTATAAAATGAAGTCGCTTCCGCTGTCTGTTCGCTTAGATCTTAGATTGCTGGTGGGAGGATACTTGTATCCGACCGGATAGCGACCACCGTACACTGGTGCTAAAACCTGCCATAGTGGCCCGCCTTGTGTGGGTCGCGTTCCAGGGTCAGCCAGTGTATATCCGGTTCTCCCCAGGGGGCTTGCCCCCTGATCCTAACCCTTTTCCTATCCCTTTTCCTTCCCCTCCCCTTTGGCCCTTTGGCAGGCCGGCATGATCTTGCCGACCAACGATGGACCATTGTTTATCGTTGGTCGACACTTTTCTTGGATTGCGCTACACTTACCATCAGGTGTAGCGTAGTCACTTTGCCGTGCCAGGATAAAAAAAAAAAAAAAAAAGGTCTTTTAAACTATTCAACAGATTTTAATGCAGTTTTCAGCAATAGATAGAGTAATTCATGAGGAAGGTTTATCATCTTACCTACGATAGAGATCAAAATACGCGAATATTAGATATTGAAATAAAACTAATTTAAACGGATTTAGTCCAAGAAAAATTTCTGACTCGTGAAGGATTTGAACCTCCGCCCTCCGATGTTCAAGCGTTCGTTTATATCGGCGCTCTAACCTACTGAGCTAACGAGTCTTGTTCGCAACACATTCAATATGAGGAGGTGTTTCAGTGCTGTGACGTCATCATGCATCACATTCTATTACGGGATACACATTGGGAAACATTCCAAATGCAATCTAAAGCATGACATTAAAATGCAGGTTGAAAGAACGGAGATTCATTTAGAGATTCAAATATTTGATGAATGACGAGACGAGCAAAGCGCTCGCCTGATGGTAAGCGCCAGGCCTGCCCATAAACAGAAGCAACACCACACAGAACTTTGAATTACAAAGCACTGCATGCCACTAAACTGCGCTCGTCACCCCGAGATACAAGATGTTAAATCTCATAATGCCCAGTTATTTCACTGGCTTCAATGTCCTTCAAACCGAAACACAGCAGTGCTTACACACTGTTGCTTAGCGGCAGAAATAGACAAAGCGGTGGTACCAACCCAGACGGCCTCTCGCATACGAGGGACCTACCACCTTGTATGTAATAAACATAATTAAAAATAATCCCTCTCATTCAGTAGGGGAGGCCCGTGCCCAGCAGTGGGACATACATAATACAGGGCTATTAAAAAACTTATCATCTGGCACACGAGGTTACTGACATGTGGAATGCGGCCTCGACAATCATTGTCCCGACAGTCGTTATTGTTAATGGGTTGATACCAAAGAGCCTTGACCAACACCTTCAGAGGGTCTCAATTGATCGTTGGGTCAAGAGCCAGATTCAGAAGGCAGTGTTATTGGACACGGCACGCATAGCAATCGCTTACCTTCAGGCGAGCGATTTGCTCGTCTCGTCATTCAATAAAAAATATTGCATAAAGATAAGCGTGGACGGACTCTACATAGCTCGCCGCATATTACGTCATGTACTCGATTAAGCTCGGCGAAATGTCTATGTAATGGTTACACCTCTGCCTATCCCTTCTGGGATTACAGGCGTGAGTGCGGATGTATGTTTTGGTGTTCTGTTTATGGGCAGGCGTAGCGCTTACAATAAGGCGAACATACTAGTCGCGTCATTCAAGCAAATGAAAAAAAAAGTGTGCGTGTGCAATTCACACACGGCAGAAGTGAAACTTCAAAATACAGAATTATTAATGAACCAACGAATTTTAATACGCAAATGCAAAATAATAAAACCACGTTGTTTACGACACATTTTCCGAAGGCTTAATTGTATGCAGGCGCAGACACGCGATACTAGTAATCTATCTCATTCTCTCGCAGGCTAAATCCCATTTATGAATATGTTTGTCTTTATTTTTCGTGACGCATTTTTGTTTCATCGTTTCAAAACACAAGGACTCTAAAGAAGTTTCACTTAAAAAATGCAGCGCAACTCTGCCTCATACATTTTATATGTATTGCAATACTTTTTGTACGATGACTCCTTTGATATTGTAATTGGAATGTCTCCCAATGTGTTTCCCGTAATAGAATGTGATGCATGATGACGTCACAGCACTGAAACACCTCCTCATATTGAATGTGTTGAGAACAAGACTCGTTAGCTCAGTAGGTTAGAGCGCCGATATAAACTAACGCTTGAACATCGGAGGGCGGAGGTTCAAATCCTTCACGAGTCAGAACTTTTTTACAATAGTTAAAAGACCATGTGTTAATTAAAGTGTGTTATCAATGCCTGTTTTCACAGACCTGTTCTTAACTTTAGCTGACTCCTACGTCCCAACACTTAACACATCTAATCAGAGGGAAAGCAGACAATTTTTAAACTAATTTTGGATATTCATATCCGCCCGGATGCTGGTGGTAGGATATTCATATCCGCCCGGATAGCGACCACCGTACCCATGGTGTTAAAACCTGCCATAGTGGTCCACACGCCTTGTGTGGATCGCGTTTCAGGATCAGCTAGTGTATATCCGGTTCTCCCGAGGGGCATGCGACATGACTTGATGGTTGATTGGGGCGGGTATAAGGGTACATCCTTTTATTACTATGCTTGCATCGGTCATCCGCCTGTCCTGTCGCAGGCCCCTCGATTTGCTTATTTCCTCTCCGAAGAGGGAAGAAGCATTTATACAGGCCGGCATAACTCTGGTGACCACCGATAAGCTCATTGTTCGTTGGTGGTCGCTGGTTTCTTGTAATGCAGTCACTGCCGAGCTCGAATAAAAATTTTTTAGTCGCTTAGTATTTGACACTTTTTCCCCACAAATCAAAAATACAAATCTTTCCTCTTTATAATATTAGTGTAGATGGGTTTTTCTTTCTTTCTTTCTTTCTGCCTTGCGTTATCCCGGCTTAGTGCCAGGGTCCGCCTTCCTACTTAAACGCCTCCACTTTGGCCGATCTTGAGCATCCTCTATAGTGAGACCTTTGGCTCTCATGTCTCCCTCCAATACGTCAAGCCAACGCTTTTTGGGCCGTCCACGGGATCGTACCCCTGGTACGATCTGGCTCAGGCACCTGCTACCGACGTACTCCTGTGGTTTCCTCAAAACATTATTTGAGTGGTAGAGCCACGCTGTAGACAGTTTTGTCTACAGCATGAATGGGCTGGCTCGACCGGATCGTTACCACTGTCTCACAGAAAACCGACGTAAAGTAGCGGCTTGCTGCTGCGTTTCGTACGGTGAGTGAGATAACCGGAAGCCCAAATCCCCTCCCCTTCCCAATTCCTAATTATCCCTTTCCTTTAAGGTCGGCAACGCGCCCATGACTCTTCTGGTGGTGGGCGTACATGGGCGGTGGAGATCACTTACCAACAGGTGACCCACTTGCTCGTTTGCCGGCCTATGCTGTAAAAAAAAAAAAAAAAAAAACATGGCCAAACCACCTCAAGCGACATTCTTGGAGTTGTATCAGCCACGTCGCGGATACCAAGGCTGCCGCGGATGTACTCGTTACGTTATATTAGTGTAGATGGGTGCTGATTTTTAAGTGTAGTTATTATAAACAATCAGTGTACTTGGCCGCATCTGCTCGGCCACATAATATAAATATGTCAGTGTGTTTGTTTAGGGATTCTTCCCGGGTTGCCGGTCCCGGGGTATAACTCTCATCCCGGGAACTACGAAAATTTCAGGAAGTCGGGAACAGGTTTGTAAACTACAAAAACATAAAATGGAATAAAGCCACATCTAAGCCGTACTTTAATAGATCGTTCCAATAAATACTGATAACACTGGTCTGCAAAATAAATTTTT
The DNA here is from genome assembly GCA_949126905.1 of Amorpha juglandis. Lineage (NCBI taxonomy): Eukaryota > Metazoa > Arthropoda > Insecta > Lepidoptera > Sphingidae > Amorpha > Amorpha juglandis. Next base: position 9,733,712 of record OX421388.1, read on the forward strand.
TTTTTCCTCCTCCTTGGTTTCATGCATGATAACGTCATATTTGGTGCTCTAAACACGGAATATAACATGCAAATAAATACAGCACATAGATTTTATATACAATGTCGATTTAATTAAAAAACTATATTATCAAATCAACAACAATTACAAAAAGTTTAAAAAGGCTATGGTCTATGTTTTATACTGAAAAATGCGTATTTTACAGTCACAAGTTATAGAAATATCAGTAAAATCATCTTATTATGGTAATACAATTCAAGTTATATCGTAGTTTTTTTGGTTATCCACGTTTCCATCGAAGTTTCTCGGCGAATCGATCAACAAAAATCAGTAAACATTGCTGCTGACCATTTTCCATTGTAGCGTCTTTCAATATGCATAATAACCATGTCACCATGCTCATCTGATACGGCACCGAGATTTTCCGGAAAGAAATCTACATGCGAGTCCAAAAAATGAATTTTAAGTGACATATTGCATCCTAAAGCTTTATAAACAGAAAGAAGCTTTCGAATGATTTGTCGGTAGTAGTATGTTGTTGTAGATGTTTGGATACACAATCTTGTTTTTTTTCGAGAATCTTCGTGTTGATGTCATGCAGAAATAGCAGTCGTTTTCCTGATTCTAAGGTTAACTCCAAAGCATTGGCATGGTAAACGGCATAGATGCGTGACTTCTTTCAAGCTAACCTCTCAACGTTCTTGAACAACTGTTACAGTACATTTTTGATAACCAACTTTTATCCCTCTCATCGATAGAGAATCCAAAATAAAGCTGATAAGCTTTTTTAACAAGATCTGTTGTCGCATTTGGCTGTGTTTTTATAGTAAACTCACCACTAATGTAGCAAAAACAGTCTGTAGAATTCTTACAAGTGCGCGGCATTTTAGAACTTAAAATCGAATGGAATTCATTTAAAAGAAAACTATTTTATATTTAATATCTCTGTTCATAATGGATAACCTACACATAAAATACTTAAGAAAATGTATATATGATATGAATTTTGAGCAAAACTTACTAAAGTATTTGATATAGAAAGTAAAATACAAGAAAATTACAATTAAAAGACAAGTTTTCAACCTACTGTTGTAAAGTAACAGTAAATACTGCGCAGGCGCATATGTACTACCATAGAAATCACTTTCGGCACTTTCCTTCTTTCTCTTACGACTAGTAAAAACCTATTTCGTACGTATATACATTGCTTATAATGTTAACGCATAAAACGAATTAAAAATAACCTCAATATTTATGATATTTTGGAAAAAAAATCATATCGAAAAATCTAGACGTGATAGAAAAAATCGGACAGCGGGAACAGATTCAGAGCATCAAAATCTTCATATTTATGACAAAATGGTTTGATGGAGGATTTTGTTGCAGACCAGTGAATCAGAGTTACCAGTGACAAAAAATAATAAAACAGGATAATTTCTGGTACAATAATTTCGATGAATTATGAGACTCTTCCAAATCCTGATGTGATCGATTGGTTTTAATTACTCTTAGTAAGTAATGTGCAGTTTCCTCCACAGTTGTAAAAACTACAAGCCAAATATTTATGTAACATGTATTAAAAAAATATGTTGCGCCGACTCCATTGCGAGTGAGATAAGGGCAGATGGAAGAAGAGTAATGCAGGGCAGGCAATAGAGACAAAGAGACACTGCATACCCTGACAATTTGTTAATTAAATTAAATAAAAAAAGAAATAAACCACAACTAAATATTTTCAATATTGCCGCGCTTGCGTCCCAGAGCCAGTGACCCGCCGCGTAGGCACGTAATGAGTCAATTTGCATACAATCAAAGCTATTCTACAAATATATCTTCTGTAATGAAATGCGGTCTTAACATGTAGTAGTAAATATTTATTTAAGTCAGAACACGTACACTAAAAAAACAAGACACTGTCTCCTGGAACGCGTATTGGCTGAAAAGAATAGGTAGGTAATAGGTACGCCCCAATTTGAAAATACGTTAATTTATTTATTTAGCATTAGATATTATTTCATCCACATATCATACTTTTCATACCAGTGTTGCAAATTTCTGTATTTTTTTTTTTTAAATTCGAAATACTGATATACAAAATGAAAATTAGAAAATGCATATTTCGCTTTTTAGTTTTTTGATCAGTTTAAGTAGAAGTCTTTGTTATGTTTATACAAGAATTCGAAAAAAAACAAAATCTACCGAATTCTCTCGATTGTTTATTGGAAATTTACCAAGTATCTGGTTTTTAAAGATTTACAATATTCTCGAGGACGTGATGATTCCCGGGTTTCGGGATGCTTAAGGCCGCGGACTCGAAGTCAGCGGCAAGCGGCGGCGGCGCGGGTGCGGCGCGTTCAAATGGGGTACACTACAATAATACGACAAACCTTATTCCGACAGTCACAAATACGAATTTCAAAATACCGATTTTCATAATTCCGAATGGTTTAAAATTCCGAATATAACAACTCCGATGTATCATTTATCCTATTTTTATAATTCCGAAATTTCAATATTCCTAACGTATATAATTACGATTCTCAAAATGCCGAGTTTCAATAGATCGAATAACAAAAAGTCCGAATTAATGATAATTCGAAACATCAAAAATACGAATTCCGATTATTAAAATACCTATTAATTAAAATTCCGAAATAAAAACGCCTTCTAAAACTGAATAGAAAGACAAATCAACACATAATTGCTTGTCAAAGAGAAGTATAATAGTAGGAGGAGGTAGAAACTAATGTCAAATATGCGTTTTCTTTCCAATAAAAATATTTTTTTCGCGGGTCTCAATTCTAACGTAACCCAAATGATTCACCAACAATAGAGAGGATCTGGCGCTCGGCGGCCGCTGCCGCGGCACGCTCGCTTCGCTCGCTCGCCTTCGCGCTTCAATGGTCACAGTTCTAACCTAACCTAACCCAAATGTATGTAATGATTATACTAACTGAATCAAAATCCTAATTTCAGCAATTAATTCGGAATATTGAAAATCGGAATGTCATTTTTCGGACCGAGAACTCATCGAGCATTTGACTCTTCGAACATATAAATATCGGAAAACTAACAGATCGTATTTACAACTTTCGGTAAAATAATTTTCGTAAATTTGAATAATAGACTATATAATTTTTAGATATTATGAAATTCGGACTTTTGAACATCGGAACATCGAAATTCGGAATAAAATATTTCGGAGTATTTGGGTGTTCCCGTTCAAATGCATGCATTTAAATGGACCCGGTCTCGAAGGCAGCGGCGCGGCGCGGGCGCGAGGAACGACGTACGAGCGGCGCGCGCCAAATGAGCGGCAACTGCGCGTCTGCATTGACGTAGTGCTGTGTATTTTCAAAAATGCCCGCCGACGTGGTGGAGCAACTTATTTCAATGATTTTTTTATATGGAACATCATATTCACATCAATTTCGTTCGCGAACAGACACTAATTTCTCATAGTACAACACTACGCCGCTCTAGCGCCGCGCGATCTGCCCGCTGACTTCGAGACCGGGTCTCCGCCGCACCCGCGCCGCCGCCCCGCACCCGCTGACTTTGAGTCCGCGGCCTTAAAGCCGGGAAACAAAATCCCCAACCAACAACACGCGTTTAAGCTCTAACATCAACACTAGCCAGCGGAATTCATTATTTTATCGATATTATATAGAAGCATTGATTTGCATTATTCAAAATACTAAAAAACAAGTTAATTCGCGGGCTAGTGCTGATGTTGAACACTGTAGCTAATTCCTTAGTCCTCCACAATATTCTCCGTCTCTCGGGACCCCTCTTCAATATGTGTTTGACTTATGATAAGTACAACGCGCCAATCATGCTATTTGCATTCACAATGAGTCATGAAACGACCAATCCTTATCCGCTTCAAGCCACGCCAGTCGCCATTCGATAAATCGGAGCGTACATTAGCGCGTGTGTACTAAAAAATTGTTTTAAAATAATTTAAAACATGGAAGAGACTTCAAAGATTAACGAGTGTGATAAAAAACAAAGACGATCTTGTGACGGAGAGTCTCCTTCGAATGCCGCGCAAGGTATGTGTATTTATTATGCTAAAAGCTCTTTGTTTCTCCCATGTACACATGTTATACAGTGATGAATCATAGTAGTTCCAATAACTTTTATAGTTAAGGGCCGTCCGTGAGCCATACTGAATCGTGTACTCGGCGAGTGCAGAATATGCACGTATTTAGCGAATAATTGATTTAAAAAATCAGGTTTTGGTCTTTTCGAAAATTTAAAACGGGCAAAATATTCGTTATTAAATTGCCTATCTAGTGATGTTAATCTCATTTGATAACATTCTGTACTTTAAAAGGAGACGCACGGAATCTTTGCATTTTTCCCATTTTTATGGTTCATTTATAACGACAATTTAAAAATATATATCAGCATTAACATGAATTTGAATCGAACAAAGTAAAGCTGACAGATTGTAAAATTATATTGTATATTTATTTAATCAATATTTATTTTAAGTAATGACTAGATAGCCTCTAAAAACCTCGATCGCGCGGTGTTTTGCTCACGGACGGCCCTTAAAGCAGATACACGCGGTTATATCTAAGCTGATATACAGACTTGGTTTAACAATAGCTTCGTCTTTTTATCAATTCGATTCATCTGTTTAATTGCATTTTTATTTTTATTTATTGAGTTTGTTTTAATTGCTTGCGATTTAGTTGCTGATCAAATAAAACAGACTCGTGTGAACCCGCTACAACAAAAACTCTGTTGTTCATTTCGATATTGAAACGTTAGAAAAGTGTAGACAAAACTCCACCATAAATATAATTAAATAAAACTAAACGAAGGCTGAAAAGCTTTCGAAACGTCGGGGACCAAAATTAAATAAAAAACCGCGATATAATCCGTTTAAATTAGTTTTATTTCAATGTGTAACATTCGCGTAAACATAAGAAATGATTATAAATAGTGTTGACAAGAGGCGTGTCAAGACTTGTAATGTGCATGCAACGACACGTTAAATCTAATGTGATACATGTAACCAACACACATCTAGCTATTTTAAATTACGTGTACATTAATTGGACCTAGTTACGCCAAAAGGAACTAATTCAAAGCAAGGTAAAATGGAAACAATGATTTTGTTTTACTAAATTTAATAATTTTGAACTAATTTTGTTTGTCGTATCATTTGGGTTTTGCCATTACTTGCCACGCTTGGCAGACTTCGAATAGTGGAATAGTTTTCGGTACTCATGCGCCGATTCCGATCAGTCTAAAGTGATGTGCTACAATTTTATAGAGGAAGTCAATATCTACAAAAAAGTCCGCGATACCATATGTCTAACTACTAACAGTTATATCACAATAACTACTTTTTATGTTAAAATATGCAATAGTTAATTATGTAGATATGATCTATTTACAAACAAATAAAAATCATTAAAAAACTTTATTTATAATATACTCTTTCTTAGTAACCCCGCAACGCAAAAAGAAAGTGTGTTAAAATATATAATTTAAAAAAAAATGTTAAATACCCGTGCGAAGACGCCAGTACATAATAAATATAAGGAAAGCGAAATAGAAATAATATATAAGAAAAAATTGACTGAATTCCAAAGGGGTAGGCACAGATGCAATACATACCATGGTTCACCGAGCTTATTTCCATCCCATGATGTGATAGGGGGCGAGCCTATCGCAAGTTTCAATCCCGGGTAAATGCAGTGTGATTTATTAAAAAAATGTGTTTGCCCGACCTAGGCTTTGCATAATAACGCCTGAGTTTCTCAGTCTAAGCGATCATGGCGATTACAGAATCCCCACAATTCCTTACATGATAGTCTAGATCAGAGGTTACCAGACTTTTTTTCTCCGAGACCGCTTTCAAAATTTAGCTAGTTCCGGTGGACCCTCTGCGGCGCTTTGCAAATCTCGACACGTGCGGAATATGGAATATGCAAGTTTTTACAAGTAACAGTTGCTGAGCTTCTTAAAATATTATCTACATTCAGATCGTCTCTGGACACATCTGCAGGCTTATTAGACATTGACAGCCTCCGTGGCGCAGCGGGCGAGTAGCCGGCGGTGAAGCGAGAGGCCGCGGGTTTGATCCCCGCACCGAGACAAATGTTTGTGTGATCCACAAATACTTGTTTCGGGGTCTGGGTGTTGTGAGACCGAAAGTCTCTCGTAGTTCCTGATACCCACGACACAAGACTCGTATCTTAATGTGGAGTCAGGACTATGTACGTGACTGTTGGGTGTATTTATTTATTATTATTAATAGTGGGAAGACCTTATGGGGGTGTGGCTATTCTCTGGAAAAAAGGTATTTTTGATACGGTTTCGGTGATAGTATGTAGCATCTTACGCATTACGGCCGTTAAAGCCACCATAGGTTGTTGTTCATTATTGTATTTTCTGTTAATAATAATACAAGTATAATTTATTCTCAAGTAAGAACGATGGAACACTGGTGCGGTCGATTTGGTCGCTGTTAACTCCTTTCAGTACGATGCTTAATTCACTTATTTCAACGTGTCCATACACTGTTCATCACCGTCAATATTTATTGAACAAACCACTTTTATGCAACAACCACAACTTATGGTCCGGGTTCCCTGGGCCAGCTGATCCACTTGATTACTATCAAGCTAATTTTCCGTGAGTAGCTTCGTTTCGATGAGACGCCTAACAACTCCCTATGCGAAAATTCTCTATTGTGGTAGCTAACAGAGGTAGCAAGGATAGAATATTTCGATTTGATGATACTCATAAATGTATTATTTTATTTGTAGGACAATATGACTGTTAAATTATATAAATATTAACTAAGTAAAAACAAAAAAATGCAGTAAGTGATGATGGAGAAATTGCTAATATGTTCATGGAACATTTTAAGGTACTGTCCCCATTAGGTCCCTCGGGTACGGCAACCCATGTTGACCCTGACAGTCAAGGGGTGGAGCCACTATTGCATTTTTCCTATAAGCAAGTTAAAACTATTATTGAGAGAGATATGTTGAAAGTCTGTGGAGATTACGCTGCTGCTCAGGGATTAGCGTACAATGTTGAAAAATGTCTGCTGGTGGGAGGATACTTGTATCCGACCGGATAGCGACCACCGTACACTGGTGCTAAAACCTGCCATAGTGGCCCACCTTGTGTGGGTCGCGTTCCAGGGTCAGCCGGTGTATATCCGGTTCTCCCCAGGGGGCTTGCCCCCTGATCCTAACTCTTTTCCCATCCCTTATCCTTCCCCTCCCCCTTGGCACTTTGGCAGGCCGGCATGATCTTGCCGACCTACGATGGACACATTGTTTATCGTTGGTCGACACTACTCTTGGATTGCCCTACACTTACATCAGGTGTAGCGTAGTCACTTTGCCGAGCCAGGATTTAAAAAAAACCGAATACATGATCTTTGGAGCTACCAGTAAATACGCGGATAACCTGGAAAACCCGATAATAATTACTTCCCACGTAAACAGGATACGAGCCAGTCACAACAGCATCCTGGAAAGCGTTGCGGAGACTGCAATGTCACCTATTATCAGGCATTTTGTGTGGAAGATGACATACTAATTTCTCCACACATAATATGCATTATCATTATCATTTCTCTTTGTCACTAACATTAGTTCTTCAAGTAATTATTTTGTATTACTAACACAATGGATTTTTGTTGTCCGAAAAATAAAGAATTATTATTATTATTAGCCAACATTTTACTTCTTCGCTATATGGAAAGCAGATAAATTTTCGTGGTCCCCTGCTTACGAATTATAAACCCCCATTTTTTGTCACCCAACGTAGACCCCTCGTCGAAGCTCCTGTGGACCCCTGGGGGTCCACCTGGACCACTTTGGGAACTAAGGGTCTAAATGCATGTTACCCGCACATGTAAGAGCACACTTAATGTTGAGAAGTGTTCTAATGAAGTATATTTTTTTAGATGAATCCAGCAAAATCTACTGGACGTTTTTGGAACACGCAGGACCTGCATTTCCGCCGCCGTATGAGCGACTGCCTGAAGATGTTAATTTCAAATATGATGGAATTAATGTTAAATTATCAGACGATGCCGAAGAAGCAGCAGTATTACATGCCATGAAGCAAAACTATGAACATGCATCAAAAGAACAATTCAAAAACAATTTCATCAAGAGCTGGCATAAGGTAATGAAACCACATGAAAAAAAATTAATTCGAACCTTGTCCAAATGTGACTTTGATGAAATTAAACGATATCTTGAGAATAAGAAACAAGATGAGGCCGCCATAGAAACAGAAAGCAATGCGAGTAAAGAAATCGAAGAAAAATATGGTTATTGTATAATTAACGGGAATAGGGTTAAAATTGGTAACTACAAAATAGAAAAACCAGATATATTTTGTCCAAAAGGTGATAATCCTCTAATGGGTAAATTAAAGAAACGGATCCTTCCATCAGATGTCACCATCAACTGTTCAAAAGATAGCAAAATACATGAACCTTCACAATGGAAAGAAGTGGTGCACCGACCAAATCGCAGTTACTTGGCTTTTTGGATGGATGAACTTCAGAATAAACGCAAATACATTCGACTCGATGAGAGTTCTGATCAAGAACAAGAAAGTGATAAAGAGAAATTTGACACTGCAAAAGAACTCCACAAACACATCGGTAGCATCCAAGATAGATATCGTAATGATTGGAAAGCAGATAATCTTGAAAGTCGAGAGCGAGGAGTTGCTTTATATTTTTTAGATACTCTCGCATTTAGAGCAGGCAATGTAAAGGAGACTAACTCTACGGGTTGCTGTACTCTAAAAGTTTCCAGTTTACAGTTGTGTGGTAACAATGTGGTACACTTTGATTTTATAGGCAAATCTGCTGTTAGATATAATAGAGATGTGACTGTAGAAGAACCGGTGTATAACAATCTTAAGCTATTTATCAAATCCCCAAAATCCAGACTTGGCGGCGATCCCCTGCCTGAACAACCGGCGACTATAGAAGAATCAGAAGATAACAATGTAGAGTCATTAATCAAAAACCTAAACCTCAACGATGGAGAAGATCCGCCGGTAAACCAACCAATGACTGACGAAGAACCGGTGTGTATCAATCTTGAGTTATTTAAAAAAACATCAAAACGCAAAACTGGAGATGATCTACTGTTCGACCAGCTCACCTTAACAAAATTGAATAATTATTTAAAAGATCTAAATTTAATACCAAATTTTACTGCAAAAGTCTTCCGTACATACCGAGCATGTGCCACATTTGAAGAAAACTTGGAAAAAGAAACACCTCAACATGGTACACAACAAGAGAAAATTATAGCGTTCAATAAAGCAAATTTAGAAGTCGCTAAATTATGCAATCACAAAAACGGTAAGACACAACACATTCTTCACACATTCTTCAGCAAACTCTGCATGAGCGAGAAAAACAATGCTGGAGGAAACAAAGGCCCAGCTGTTTATCATTTAGTGTAAATGTAAAGTTGCAAGTCAAATGTCGACATATTACTCACTCCATAAAAAAACATTTTTTTTTATCCCAGCACGGCAAAGTGACTGCACTACACCTGATGGTATGCGTAGTGCAATCCAAAAAAACAGTGACCACCAACAAGCAATTCATGCCAGCCTGTATTAATGCTTCTTCCTTCCTCGGTGAGGGAAGAAGCAAATCAAAGGGCCTGCGACAGGGGCTTTTTTTATTTATTTATGTGTACAATATGTATACATAATTGCACTTTATATATGTTTATATTTAAGTATTGATTGATTTCTGATCTTTTTATTGTCATAATATGAACTACTAGATCTTTCAGTACCTAAAACTTCTGTGTATCCTAAGGTTGTCTGGAAGAAATCGCCGGTTGCGATAAGACTTACTGTATGATGTAACTTTATTGGGTGTACAATAAAAAATCTTCTATCTAGCGATGGATCTATCAATCTATCTATTTATAGCCTAGCAATGCCATCGAATTTGATACTGCGTGGGTGAACTACTTTAATCGTAGACTTAACATTGCTTTATGTTGACCACGCGTTTCTATAACGCGTTGTATATTATTTGTTTTAGTGAGATCCTCATTACCACCAAGGACCTCAACATCCGATGAAGATAAACAATACAAACTGCTATCTTCGAAAAGTGATTATATTGACCCGCGCATCGTAATTGCATGGTAAAAACAACTTAAAATACTTAATTGCCAAGGAAATCATTATTTTTACGGTTTCGTAACCACTGGTATCAACAGAACCCCATTACGGAGCCTACATGATGTATCTGTCCGTCTGCCTGTTTCATATTAAAAGGGCTATATTGTTTGAAACATAATAGGTAGCCGGCTGAAATTATCTAAGAATGTATGTCAGGCCAAATATCCTAAATAAACAAAAAAATAATTAAGTACTATACACTTGGGGATTTACTAATAAATGTTGTATACGAGTGTCATACTTATACAGTGTTTTGTCTTCTTATAATAAATGTCACTCAACATAGCAAGACAAAATATTGTATAACTATTACCAACATATACAATGTTTATTAGTAAGGACTTTGGTGTGCAATGGCCGCATTTTTATATTCTTATTCTTCACCTGAACGACGAGACGAGCAGCTCGCTCGCCTGATTGTAAGCGCCACGCCTGACAAACAGAAGCGACAATACTCAGAACTTTGAATTACAAAGCACGCTGGTCACATTAAATTGTTTCATAATGCCCAGTAGTGTCAATGGCTTCATGTCTTTCAAGACAGAGCAGCCAAGCACGGTTGCAGTGCTTAGATACTACTTAACAGTAAAAGTAGATAAAGCGGTGGTACATACCCAGACAGACTCTTGGCAGACATCACCATAAGCGCCGACAAAACTGGTATCAGTACGGATCTAAGCACATGTTTAGCGTCAATTATCAATAGCGTATAGAGAAATCACCTTAATGGGATACATAACAAAGAAATTTGCTTTCAGGTGCAAAAGAAACAATATACCAATCGGATCATGTTACAGCAAGGAACTACGAGAAAAATTTCAATGGGCCATCGAAGAAATTGGCGATAATGAAATTGATTACGTATTTTGTCAAAATTAATAGATCAAAATTACTAGACCTCGGAACTGAACTCGATTAGAGGCCAGAATTGAAGTATAATGAATGGGGAAAAATGTGTACTAAAGCGTGGAAGTTGGAAAACCTTTTTCAAAGAAAAAGTGAGTGAACGCGGTTTATTAACTGATAAGAATGAGGTTCAAAATGGGTATAATATTAGTATGAGATTGTGAAAGTTGTTAAAGGTATGAAATCAGGAAAGTCTGCAGGGTATGATAGAATAACTGCCGAGATGCTTAAGGCTAGACATGGCGTCATAGCTAGTCAACTGTATCGCTTTTTCAGTTTGTGATTAACACCGGCAAAATGTGTCTGTGAGCCGGTCTAAATGTCAGGCAATAATTGTGGGTAGCCCAAGGATGATGAGCAGACTGAGTATCACGAAGATTCCAACTGTCACATTTAATGGATCTGTCATACCTTGGTGTCCCAGTGTCAAGGATCTTGGACTACACACCGACTCCAATCTGAGCTGGCTATCCCAGATAAACTCTGTCAGCCGAAAGGTCACCCACCGGCACTCTTCATGCTCTATATCGCCTGAAAAATTTGCTATCTTCTAAGACCAAGACTTTGCTTGTGCAATCCCTTATCCTTCCGGTAATCGATTATGGTGATGTGTGCTATTTTGATCTGAATGCAGATCATCTTAACAATTCTGACCGTCTTCTCAATAACTGCATTCGATTTATTATTCAACAGTCACACACATAGTCTTGACCCCACAGTAAGATGCGAGTCTTGGGTCGTGGGTATCAGGAACTACTAGATACTTTCGGTCTCACAACACCCAGACCCCGAAACAAATATTTGTGGATCACACAAACATTTGTCTCGGTGCGGGGATCGAGCCCGCGGCCTCTCGCTTCATAGCCGGCTACTCGCCCGCTGTGCCACGGAGGCTGTCAAACTATAAACATAAACTTTAGGAAAGGAATAAAAGTGAATATTGGAAAGACGCAAGTGATGGTTTTTGAAAATAACGAGAGATGGAAAATATGAAAGAGAAAGGAGAGTGAGTGCGGGGAACCATATGAATGGGTCACTACATTCTTGTATGAGTAGTCAGCAAGTCTTAAAAAAGGCTCGTCTTGCCTTGCACAGTGGAGTATTAGTGACAACTTTAATGTACGAAAGGAAAGCTGGGTGTGGCAGAAGAACAATGAAAATAGTATTAATATCAGGTGCTAGCTAGATAGCAGGTGGAAGTCCGTTCTCTCTACCTACCATTATGGAAAACAGGCATGAGTCTATGTTATATCGGATCAAAGATCTTAATAGACGCCTATAATCTGCTACAACATCCGTGTTATACGCAATAATTATTGGCACGCTTGGTTTTCTTTCAGATTTAAATACTTACGACGTCTATTTACATCTTTGGTCTGTGTATAATACTGTGTAATCAAATCAAATTGCAATTTATTAATTAAGTTTACTATAGCGGCTTTATAAATACATAACTAGATACAGATAATATAATCTTTTTTACTATCCTTTGCTAAAAACATATATCCAGGTACTCAGAAGCCAAAAAATATTTTTTTACGTTAGATATTCTGAATGCTACAACCACATTTTTATATTTGTATGTTTTTTTTACTTAATATGTGCTTCTAAGACGGACCGAAGGTATCAATAGACTCCTCTTGTCTCGACATCTTTTGGATGTTGTATCGCGTCAGTGTATAACAATTGGCACGCTTGGCTTTTAAACAGATTTAAGTGCGTTCAACGTCTATTTACATCTTTGGTCTGTGTATAATACGATACAAATGTTTTAGACAATAACAAAACCAGTGTTATGTGCTGCGCAGGAAAACAGACAGCATTACAGGAAGTTCTTCCTGGTGAAGACTATGGACATTAAAATGCCGACGGACCCCTCCATAGGCACCGTCCTAACTGGTGTAATCTTTAGTCATCATCATCATCAGCCACAGGACGTCCACTGCTGAACATGGGCCTCCCCCAAAGATTTCCAGACCGACCTGTTGGAAGCGGCCTGCATCCAGCGACTTCCTGCAACATTTATCAGGTCGTCTGTCCACCTTGTAGGTGGACGTCCAACGCTGCGCTTGCCAGTACGTGGCCTCCATTCCAGAACCTTTCTGCCCCATCGGTTATCGGTTCTGCGAGCATCTTTAGTCACAGGGAGCAAAATAGTCTACAGTATAGAAAGCTTCTTCTCAACTACGCTGTATGTTTTCCGGTAGCACTTTAATATAATAACATATAACATTAATTTACAATGTTTTAGTAAAATTTAAGTTTATGATGGTTAAATAAATAAATATGTATACATATAATCTCGTTTCACTGTCGTTTTGAACAAAGTGTCAATATATAAAAAAAAATTAGTGGTGTCGTGGGACACCAGGTAGGAACGACGTTCCTTCGGCTAATGTAGAATCGACACAAATTGCAAAAAAAGTCGTGCTCAATTTTATGTAGGTTTTCTTGATTTTTCTCTTAAATTTTGCTGATTAGTTTTTATTTAAATACAAGAAAGTATTTAGGAAATTCAGTATTTTAGGAAATAATAAATTACTTAAAATAAAAAAACATCGTAATTCAAATTATCAACTAAAATAACAAAATATTATTATGTCTCTTTATTTTTGTTTGACAACATAAAATTACATAGAAATAGAAAAATAGAAATAAAATAAAAGACGTGTGGCACTCGGAGACTGCCGCGGTAAAACTATTGTATAGCATTTTTTATCAACTTATGTAATTATAAAAATACTTCAACTATAACTGGCTGAATGAATTTCATTTTAAAAAAGGAACTAACGCTGGCTGGTTATGGGACTGTCGTGCCTGCGCACGTCTCATTTAACGCTTTTATTCCACGCATTTTTTCCACGCATTTTTCTTACGGTTTTACTATCACATTTTTTTCAGTTCGGTCACGCAGCGAAATCCCTATCCCCTCCAAGCCTGCCGTAAGGAACTTCGTTCCAAAAATCGGGTCACGCTGTTTGTCCGCGATGAACTCCCAAAAGTACTGAACCCATTTCAATGAAATTTTCAATTGTGACGTTTGGCAAGTGTGTGGTGTCCCGCGTGCGGGCACAATAAAAAAAAACCCACGTCCACAAAATTAAAAATCGTATATTTTTTTTTTTAGTACAGGGGGTAGGTTCTGGCCGTCTGGTTTTCTCGCCACGTTCGAGTACCGTCCTTGGGTCAAGGCGAAGGAAGGCCGGGCAGGAGCTCGTGGCACGGCGACCGAAGGCGGCCACGCGGTCTGGAACCCGCGGACGGTGAGGCAGCGGTGAACTGGCCGACGACCGTCGACGCGACTCGTAGGGGATTTATAACGGTGTCGCAGCGGCGACCTCCGAGCGTAGACCTCGCAAGGGTAGGACTTGCGAAGGTAAAAACTCGCAAGGGTAGACTTGCGAATGTAATACTTGCACCTTGTAATTTACATACAGGAAAATATGTGAGTGCCGGGAACCGAACCCGCACCAAATCCCCACGGACGGAACCGTAAGCAGTTGGTGCGGTGTTACGCTACACTCAGAACGGCACCAATTAAGTTTAAGTACAGTTAAATTATACAACGGCTACTAATTCAAAACGTGTCGGTACACGAAGAAAAAAAATGAAGCTACGAATTACTTATTTAAATTGAATTGAATTGCTTACTGCTTCGAGCAACGATACACTTTTATAATTCACTTTGTTTAACATGAGGAAAGATCTAACATTAGAAAAAATAATCGGCGGTTACAATTTGAAAATTACTACGTATAATTTGTTCAACAAACTTACCCAATGGGGGTGCCTAAGAAACTACAATGGTGTATAATATAATACACGCTGGAATTTCTTGGATTACCACTTAATGGTAACGGGACAAAAAAACTTATCCACGGCACACAGACTCAGTGGAAGTAAATTCGTCTTGACGCTTGAGAGACCGTCGACAAAATGACCGAGTTGTGTGGTCCGGTCGATGCGCTGCGGCCCGAGCGTGTAACGGTAAATTACTATACAAGTGAGTTCCCGCGGTGTGCACCGCGCAAAAATACATTTAATTTTAAGAATTTTTTATACTATCTTTTGCTAGTGATATGGCTTGTTACTTGCAGCTGTTACTAGGTAACGTACAACGTTACACAATAAAATTTTCAAAGTTTGATCCAAGTTGAGAGATAGGAAAGTTTATATCTCAATTTATAGTCGCAATATTTTTTTATTGCAAATTATTTGTTTATTATATGACAAAGAGTTATAATTATCTGTGAGTTCCATAAGATTTTAACAGATGGCGGTGTAAGGTAATTTTTTTTTTTTATAGCATAGGCCGGCAAACGAGCATGTGGGTCACCTGATGGTAAGTGATCTCCACCGCCCATAGGTATAATTTATCGGCTGGATTAAGTAAGTATCCAATAGATGGCGCATACTGTATTGAATAGTTTACTACAATATAATTTAACATATGCCTTAGCCACAGCAACACGTGGCAGGGTCTGCTAGTAAATAAATAAAAACGTACCGTCTTATAACTGTGAACATAGTTTATGTATTTTTTTATTTAATAAGTACATAATTATATCAATTCAATAAATATTGAAGTATACTTTGTGAAATTAGTTTATTGTACAGTCTTGACTGCCCTTTCTTGCTCCTTCTTTCATCTCCATCCCATGGTTGCCTGTAAGACATTGCCTTGAGCGATAAGGCCGCCAATCATACTTCTCATCTTAGTTATATTTTTGTGTCCTGTACTCCTTGTGTACAATAAAGTTTAAATAAATAAATAAACATATTTTTTTTAAACACATTCAAATAAAATCCGAGCTGGAGACGACTTGTGTTATGGTTTTGTGTAGGTGTTTATATTTAATTTGTAGACAAAATAGCTAAAAACGAGACCTAAAACTGTATTTTCATAACGTGGCGAGGACCTTCTCGCATCGCACACATTTATCGCTATTTCCCCCTGCGTTATACTTCCTGCATCGCAAGCACTGTCTCCTACTGCTCGGTGACATATCAACCCGCCACCTGTCAATATCTGTCAACTCTAAACTGACAGATGACAGCTCCAATATCTCACACAAAACGCTGTCATTTACACCGTCCGCTGTATTTAATTCGGTTAATTTACGGTACAAATCAGATTTAACATGAATTTTAGCCGAATACTTCTTTAAATTTTCATTATTCGCCAATACGCATACATCCCTTTTTATATCCAAAATGGCGTCCATAGTAGAAGTGTCGACTTGTTCAAATGGCAACACCGGCCACTCGGTGGTAAAATAAAATGGTTTCTCGACCAACGGATGGTGTTGCCAGACTTCTTCGATTAAATGCGGCAATATGGGCCCTAAAGCCTTACACAAAGAGACCAAAATTGTATTAATGACTAGTTGCGCCGACAACCTTTCTTCGGAATCTTTTTGGCTACAATACAACCTGTCCTTGACACAATGGCAATAGAGACCTGAGACCTTATTACTGATGAAATAAAGTATAGTTTGCGCTGCATGATTATACCTAAAGTTGTCGTAATGATCGGTTATATGTTTAGTGAAATCTTGAGTTTCTTTGAGTATGTAACTATCGAAATAATTCAACGTAGGTTTTCGATAAAAATCGTCTTTTTTCACATCATTAACTACGCTCAGTAGATATCTCATGATGTTACGGACCCTTATTATTTCACCTTGACAATCATCTAACAGTTTTTTGCTTATCACAATTTGCGAATGCTGTGTTGCGTGGCTCGCTACCCACCACCTGAAACAAATTGTACGTGTAGATAGATTCAGTTAAGCCTTTAGCTATTGTAATGTAATGTTGCGCAATGGGTTAATAAACTCAAGAGTGTACCAATATTGCACCATTTGTATTAACAAAGTAGCCTTTGGTATTTAGGACTTCTTAATAATTATATTCAAATAAGTCTTCGACGAATGTTACTCCGATGTATCAAAAGTAGGTTTAAGCAACGTCAGTTTTATAATATGTATAAATAAGTTTTTCGGCAATAAGATCAGCATAACAATAAAGGACTCAGAACCAACAACATCATGTATTAATTCAAGCCATTTATTACACTATAGAAAGTCCGGGCCCGCGACCTAAGGGTACGTGGTCAAATGCCAAAATCCAGTAACATCTTTATATATAACTATTTCCTGTCACGTTGTTTGTCCACGATGGACTCCTAAACTACTGAACCGATTTTAATCAAATTCTGCAAACTGTGTGCAGTTTGATCCAACTTGAGAGATAGGATAGTTCATATCTCAATTTATAGTGGCAATATTTTTTTATTGCAAATTATTTGTTCATTATATTATTATGACAAAGAGTTATAATTATCTGTGAGTTCCATAGGATTCTAACACATGGCGGTGTAAGGTAATTTATCAGCTGGGTTGAGTAAGTTATATATTTTTTTTATTTTAAGTATTTTGGGACGAAGCAAATCGAGGGGCCTGCGACAGGACAGGTGGATGACCGATGCAGGCACAGTAATACAAGAATGTACCCCTATACCCGCCCCAACCATCTAGACATATCGAGATAATCGGATATACATTGGAACGCGATCCACACAAGGCTTGTGGATCACTATGGCAGGTTCTAACACCATGTGTACGGTGGTCGCTATCCGGGCGGATATGTATATCTTACCACCAGCAAATTAAGCTGGTATAACGCCAGAAGCAGAAGAGAAGCCGCGACCGAAAGATAGTATACCAAAATACTATAAACTCATACCGCAGTGTATCCACTCCGTATGCCGGTTGGTTGTTCTTATCTTTCCCACCGTTTATAATGGTAGCGGGTTCGATTACGTTGCCGATGGATTTTGACATTTTCCTTTTCTTTTCGTCAACCACGAAACCGTGGACGAATATTGATCTGTAATAAAGAAAAATATGACAGTCTGCGAACCAGTTATGAAACGAGAATAGGAGGTTTCGATTCCCGCGCCGAGACGAATGGATGTGTGATCCACAAATATTTATTCGAGGTCTGTGTATTGCCCATAAACAGAAGCAACACCACACAGAACGTTGAATTACAAAGCACTGCATGGCACTGAAATGCGCTCGTCACCCCGAGACATGAGATATTAAGTCTCATAAAGCTCAGTAATTTCACTGGTCTCGATGTCCTTCATACCGAAACACAACAGTGCTTACACACTGTTGTTTGGCGGCAGAAATAGACTGCGCGGTGGTACCAATCCAGACGGCCTCTCGCATACGAGGGACGTACCACCTTGTAAAATGAATGTTTTATGATATTCTGTTGTATAATATTATACATTTATTTTTATTTATGTAAGCAATACAATTTTTGTATAATTATTTATGCAACTCAGAAATGTACTGATAAAAAAATAAATCAAATAATATTTCATCAAAGAACCTGCATACCTGAGAACTCGATATTTCGAAGGTATGTGAAGTCCGCCAACCCGCATGAGGCCAGCGTGGTGGACTAAGGCCTAACCCCTCTCATTCAGTAGAGGAGGCCCGTGCCCAGCTGTGGGACACGTATAATACATGGCTAGTAAAAAAATCATCAAAGAGATAAGGGTACGATTTAAAACACACTTGTAAGGTGGAGCGTCGTTCAACGCTAGAGAGGTAAGCAGAGAAGCCTGAA
Source organism: Amorpha juglandis (assembly GCA_949126905.1). Lineage (NCBI taxonomy): Eukaryota > Metazoa > Arthropoda > Insecta > Lepidoptera > Sphingidae > Amorpha > Amorpha juglandis. The sequence continues at coordinate 9,752,480 of OX421388.1, forward strand.
ACCATCCCGTCAGTTGATCGACACCTTCGGAGTATAAATCAGCAGTTCTCCCTCCAAGAGTACTCCAAGATAAACCCGAGTCCAACCATATGTCCATTATATCCTGGAAAAAATAAATGGTTTAGCTCCTATACAGTTTAGTTTACATAATTTGTATCAAGTCAAGAGGTTGCCATACAGTCGAGTACAAATTTGTATCAAGTCAAATGGTTGCTATACAGTCGAGTACGAATTCGTATCAAGTCAAGTGGTTGCCATACAGTCGAGTACGAATTTGTATCAAGTCAAGTGGTTTCCATACAGTCGAGTACGAATTTGTATCAAGTCAAGTGCTTGCCATACAGTCAAGTACTAATTTGTACCAAGTGAAGTGGTTGCCATACAGTCGAGTACAAATTTGTATCAAGTCAAGTGGTTGCCATACAGTCGAGTACAACTTTATATCAAGTCAACTGGTTGCCATACAGTCGAGAACAAATTTGTATCAACTCAAGTGGTTGCCATACAGTCGAGTACAAAATTGTGTCAAGTCAAGTGGTTGCCATACAGTCGAGTACAAATTTGTATCAAGTCACGTGGTTGCCATACAGTCGAGTACAAATCGGTATATAAAGCCAACATAGAACTTCAAAAGAATGTTCAGGATTTTCCAAACTGTTTACCTTTCCTTTAGATATATCTTCATGATTCACGTCATATTTCTTCATCACTTCATCAGTGAGCAACTGTTCCACATCGCAGGTCCACCATGCATCGGGTCCTTGAGACTCCACGAGGTCACACAACTTCTCTATCACGCTCCTATAAACATTATATATTGATAGATCCGTGTAGAGCCACATTTGTCTACAGCAGTGTGAAGCAAAGTGTGGGTCGCGACCCCCAAGGGACCAACCCACAGCAAAGTAAAATGGAGTGATGATGAATAAGCTATAGTATTGTAAAGTTTCATCAAAATCCATTCAGTAGTTTTTACGTGAAAGACTAAGGCCCAGCACACACGGTGAAACGCAACTGCAACGAAACTGCAACTTCTAGTTACTTTTGAGTTTCATTTGAGTTTATGCCATAGACTCCAAGGAGAGATCGCACATGACGCAACCATTTTTAAACCGGTTTGAAACGCGTTGCAAATCATTTGCTATGAAACCGGCGTGCAGGAAATTGGTGTTTGCGTTCGTTGTGGATTTCGCGCCTTTTTGGTTCCAAAATGGCTGACGACGAAAATAAAAACATTCAATTTGTGTTGGAAGTTGAGAAGTATCCTTGTTTGTACAATACAAAACTATCAAGCTACTTTGGCAGTCACAAACATACGGCAGTTGATATTTTTCTCAATGTAGGGAAGTATCCACATACTTCTTTTACGCGTCCTTCTTTGTCGAAGGTACAAATATAGAACCACAACTTCTTCGTCACTTGAACTAAACATTTTGTAGACGTCCGTTCTCAATAGCGAAATGAGTATGACTAATTTCATCAGATTATGGTTGCGGCGTGTGTGGAAAACGATTGAAACTGGTTTCAAACCAATAATTTGAAAAGGGTTTCGTTGCAGTTGCGTTTCACCGTGTGTGCTGGGCCTAACACACAACACAACATCCATCCATCCATACTTACAAAAGCGTTTATAATATTAGTAGGCTGAGCCGGTTACCTGTGTACGATGACGTCACTGGCGGTATAGAGCGCTGGCACGGGCACGCCCCACGCTCGCTGCCTGGATATACACCAGTACGGACGCTTCTCCAGCTGGGATCTGAACCCTTGCCGGGACTGGGCACTGCTGGACGGCGGCAGGATCTCCACTCCATCTAGGACTGTCTGGGTACAGACATCATCATCATCATCATCATCAGCCACAAGACGTCCACTGCTGAACATAGGCCTCCCCCAAAGGTTTCCAGACCGACCTGTTGGAAGCGGCCTGCGTACAGCGACTTCCTGCGACCTTTGTCAGGTCGTCTTTCCACCTTGTAGGTGGACGTCCAACGCTGCGTTTGCCTGTACGTGGCCTCCGTTCCAGAACCTTCCTACCCCATCGGTTATCGGTTCTGCGAGCTATGTGGCCTGCCCACTGCCACTTCAGCTTGCTAATTCGCCGAATAATTAATTGCCGGCCTATGCTATATATTATATTTTTTTTTATCAAATATCACTTACCAAAGCCCTCTCCTTCAGCCTGGCTGTATCGATAAACCACTGACGGCTGGCCCTGATGATGACCGGCTTCCTGGTCCTCCAGTCCAGGGGATACGAGTGGACGTACACTCCTCGGTGGATCACCGAGTCACCCAACCTGCTGATGATGGCCTCTTGACCCTCGCCGAGGACTTGGAGACCATCGAGACCTGGGTCCAAGTCGGTGTACCTACCTGACTCGTCCACGTTACATTCCTGGAAATAGTTTTTTTTTATAGCATAGGCCGGGAAACGAGCAAGTGGGTCACCTGATGGTAAGTGATCTCCACCGCCCATGAACGCCCACCACTAGAAGAATCATGGGCGCGTTGCCGACCTTAAAGGAAAGGGATAATTAAGGATTGGGAAGTGAAGGGGATTTGGGCTTCCGGATATCTTACTCACCGTACGAAACGCAGCAGCAAGCCGCTACTTTGCGTCGGTTTTCTGTGAGACAGTGGTAACGACCCGGTTTGAGCCAGCCCATTCATGCTGTAGACAAAACTGTTTACAGCGTGGCTCTAACACTCAAAAGTAGTTGGGGAAATGATAAATAATATGGCTATGGCTGCTAGCTGGATTGCTAGCTGGCTATGGATATGGCTTCAATACTTAGATTTTTTTTATTGCCTTGATAGACAGACGGGCAAACGGCCCGCCTGATGGTAAGCGGTCACCGCCGCTCATGGACATCGACAATGCCAGGGTCACAGCCAAGCCGCTGCCTACCACTGAAGGGATACTCTTTTTAAGCCTCGTTTAAAGAAGGACATGTCATAGCGCTCGGGAAACACTGAGGCAGGGAGTTCATTCCAGAGCTTACACGTGCGTGGTATAAATGAGCGCTGGAAACGTACGGTGCTAGATCGCATGGTTTCCAGGTAGTAGGGATGAACTCTACTGCGGTGCCGGGTATTACGATGTTGTGCGGTAGTGCGATAGTTGGGGAAATGATAAATAATATAGCTATGGCTGCTGGCTGGATGGCTAGCTGGTTATGGATATGACTTCAACACATAGATTTTTTTTATTGGCTTGATAGGCAGACGAGCAAGCGGTCCCGCCTGATGGTAAGCGGTTACCACCGCTTATGGACATCGGCTATCCCAGGGGCACGGCCAAGCCGCTGCCTACCAACCTGTCCTGTCGCAGGCTCCTCGATTTGCTTCTTCCGTGTGTGTGTGTGAAGAAGCATTTATATAGGTTATATAGGTGGTCCCTGGTTTCCCTGGACTGCACTACTCTTACCATCAGGTGTAGTGCAGTCACTTTACCGTGCCCGGATTAAAAAAAGACAATTCGTTCTAGTTTTATATGAATCTATGATCGCGGTTTCTCAAATATTAATTCTTTGAGAAACCGCAATTGCAATTGCAGGCAATTGCCTGTGCCACGTTTTTGGAATGTGTCCCAATGTGTTTCCCGTAATAGAATGTGATGCATGATGACGTCACAGCACTGAAACACCTCCTCATATTGAATGTTCTGAGAATAAGACTCGTTAGCTCAGTAGGTTAGAGCGCCGATATAAACTAACGCTTGAACATCGGAGGGCGGAGGTTCAAATCCTTCACGTGTCAGCTTTTTCTTTTTCTTCATTACTTTAGAAAATAATGTTTGTCTTGGATTTATTCATAGGTTAAAAAGCCATATCATTTGTAATTAAATTTCATTGAGGTGATCTACTTGTTTACTGATACATACGCACTCACGCCTGTAGTACCCGAAGGGGTAGGCAGAGGTATAACCAGTACTCTCACATTTCGCCGAGCGTAATTTCGTCCCGTGATGTGATAGTCGGCGAGCCTACCGTCACACCGGGCACAATTCCAGACTCAGGACTGATACTGAGCATTATGATAGAAAACCCCAACATCACTTTTATCCGACCCGGGGATCGAACCCGAGACCTCAGCACAGCAGTCGTACAGCGTGCGCAATACAACTGCGCCACCGAGGCAGTTGTCCACTGATCTCTATTATTAAATAAAATAAATAAATAAAACCAACAGTCACACACATAGTCCTGACCTCACACTAGGCTAACCTGTACCGTGGGTATCTGGTACTACGAGGGACTTGCGGTCCCATAACACCCACACCCGAATCTAATATTCGTAAATAACACAATCATTTGTCTCTGTACGAGAATCGAACCCACGGCCTCTCGCTTCGTACCTGGCCACTCGCTCGCTGCGCCATGGATCCTGTCATTGGGTTATACCTATATGCTACAACCAGATATTTGCTGGTGGTAGGATATTCATATTCGCCCGGATAGCGACCACCGTACACATGGTGTTAAAACCTGCCATAGTGATCCACACGCCTTGTGTGGATCGCGTTCCAGGATCAGCCAGTGTATATCCGGTTTTCCCGAGGGGCTTGCGACATGACTTGATGGTTGGTTGGGGCGGGTATAGGGGTACATCCTTGTATCACTGTACCTGCATCGGTCATCCATCGGTCATCGCAGGCTTTTTCCCTCTCCGAAGAGGGAATAAGCATTAATACAGGCCGGCATGATTCTGGTGACCACCGATAAACTAATTGTCTATCTTTGGTCGCTAGTTTTTTTTTTGGACTGCACTACGCTTACCATCAGGTAAGCATCAGTATCAGCAGTCACTTTGCCGTGCTCGGATAGAAAAAAAAGGCCTAGGACTCCACTCACCACAGTCATGTTGTTCTTGAGTGCTACCAGGAAGTCGTCCGGTCCGTGAGCGGGTGCAGTATGGACCAAACCCGTACCTTTGCCTTCGGTGACATGATCACCCTCCAGGAATGGTAAAGAACCCTCCACCAGGCAGTTCTTGTAAGTAGCGCCTGCTATTCCATAACCTGAAACCAATAAAAAAAAATTTTTATCCAGGCTCAGCAAAGTGAATACGCTACACCTGATGGTAAGTGTATCGCAATCCAAAAATAGTGTCGACCAACGAAAAACAATGTGTCCATCGTAGGTCGGCAAGATCATGCCGGCCTGCCAAAGGGCCAAGGGGAGGGGAAGGAAAAAAGGGATGGGAAAAGGTTTAGAATCAGGGGGCAAGCCCCCTGGGGAGAACCGGATATACACTGGCTGACCCTGGAACGCGACTCATACAAGGTGGGCCACTATGGCAGGTTTTAGCACCAGAGTACGGTGGTCGCTATCCGGTCGGATACAAGTATCCTCCCACCAGCAAGTATAATTTTGTATTGTGAGCTAATTGTGAGCAGTTTGGGTATGTTTTTTTTTATTTAACTGAATGATGAGTCGAGCCATTCAATAACCTCACAAGCACTGTTGTGTTTCGGTTTGGAGGACATTGAAGCCAGTGAAATTACAGGACATTAAGAGACTGAACATCTTATATATCGGGATGACGAGCGCAGTTCAGTGCCATGCAGTACTTTGTAATTCAAAGTTCTGTGTGGTGTTGCTTCTGTTTATGGGCAGACGGCGCTCACCATCAGGCGAGCGCCTTGCCTCGTCATTTATAAAATAATTAAAGAAAAAAATAATTGTACAGACACTTTTTTTTTTATAGCATAGGCCGGCAAACGAGCAAGAGGGTCACCTGACGGTAAGTGATCTCCACCGCCCATGTACGCCCACCACCAGAAGAATCATGGGCGCGTTGCCGACCTTAAAGGAAAGGGATAATTAGGGATTGGGAAGGGGAGGGGATTTGGGCTTCCGGATATCTCACTCACCGTACGAAACGCAGCAGCAAGCAGCGGCTTGCTAAAGTAAAGTAGCGACTTTACATCGGTTTTCTGTGAGACAGTGGTAACGACCCCGTCGAGCCAGCCCATTCATGCTGTAGACAAAACTGTCTACAGCGTGGCTCTACCACTCATTCCACTTACCATCAAACTCCACAACCTTTTTGACCTCGACACCCAACATCTTCTCCAACTCTTCAATCAGCCCGCTACCCACCAGAAACAGATCTCCGGGCTTATTTGACAGTTCCACTATGGCGTACTTCATCTGAGGGTTGTAGCAGATGGCACGATTGGCTACCAGTGTCCATGGCGTTGTCGTCCAAATTATTGCTGATATGTTCTTGCTATGGAAGGTAAAATCAAGTAGTAAGAAATTGTGTTGGTTGAGGCCATAAAAAACATGGTGAAAAATCACAATAGATAGATAACAAATATTTTAATGGTTTTTTTTATAGCATATGCCGCCATACAAGTAAATGGGTCAACAGATGGTTAGTGATCTCCACCACTCATGCACGCCCACAACTACAAAAAGAATCACGGGCGGGTAGGGGACGTTAAAGGGAAAATTAAGAAATTAGGAAGAGGAGGGGAATTTGTACCTCTGGATATCTCACTCACAGTACGAAAGGAAGAAGCAAGCTACAACTGTGAAACAGTGGTAACGATCCGGTCGAACATACCCTCTTCGAAGAGGGAAGGAGCAAATCGAGGGGCCTTCGACAGGAAAGGCGGATGATCGATGGAGGCACAGGGATTCAAGGATGTACCCCCAATACTCGTCCCAACCAACCATCAAGTCATGTCGCAAGCCCCTCAGGTAGGGGTGCTCGATATGTATCGATATGTGATAAAATATCGATACATTTATTCGATATATCGAATCAATGCGATATTATCGCATCATTGAAGTCGATATATAATATCGATATATTTTATCCGATATATTGAATCAATGCGATATTATCGAATCATTGAAGTCGATATATTTTATCCGATATATCGAAATAAGGATATCGGAAAATATAAAATCTATCGGATGTAGCTAAAAAAAAAAACAACATCAAATACCAGAATAAGTATTGAATGTTGTTTTTTTTTTTTTTTTAACTCTTCGATATTATTTTTGTTAATCATTTTCTAATAAACTCTTTTCCTTCCTACAATTCGATATATCGAAAATATCGATATTTTTGACCGATATATCGCTATATATCGATACGATATTTCGATATATTATATCGGAAAAAATATCGATATTTTTTGTACACGATATATTATATCGGAAAAAATATCGATGTTTTTTGTACATGAACATCACTACCCTCAGGAGAACCGGATATACACTGGCTGATCCTGAAACGCGATCCACACAAGGCGTGTGGATCACTATGGCAGGTTTTAACACCATGTGTACGATCGTCGCTATGCGGGTGGATATAGATATCCTACCACCAGCAAATAGACATAGGTTATGTAGTGCACTTTCGCACATTCTCTGCGAAATTAGTGCACACACTAAGTCTATATTATCGGTGGTCTGTGTGATAAACTGAACATTGGCCCATCCTGCAATCAACCTGGTGAATATCCAGCTAGATCAGGCTGGCATAAATATGGTTTGGTCAAAATCATTTTTAGACTATACCTACCCAGAATTGAATCCGAAGCCTTCTTATTTTTGAAGTGAAAATTCTTTAGAAAGAAAAAATCGTTGTGATTTGAAACACGATGAAACAAAAATGCATCATGACAAAGACAAATATAGTCATAAATAGGATTTAGCCTTCGAGAGAATGAGATAGATTACAAATATGCTACCACGTGTCTTTACGCCTGCGTACAACGAAGCCTTCGGAAAATGTGTCATAAACAACGTGGTGTATTATTGACGTGTTTTATTTTTTTGCATTTGCATATTAAAATTCGTTGATTAATTAATTTTTTTTTACTAACGCCCGTATACTGAAATACTACTCAAGTATTTAAGATCGTTTTAAGCAAGTTGAATCCCTCTTAGCTGTCAAAATTGTATGAAAATAAGTAGCCGTTAGCCATCAGACAGTGTCGTGGGTATCAGGAACTACGAGAGACTTTCGGTCTCACAACACCCAGACCCGAAATAAATATTTGTAGATCACACAAACGTTTGTCTCAGTGCGGGGATCGAACCCGCGGCTTCTCGCTTCACAGCCGGCTACTCGCCCGCTGCGCCACCGAGGCTGTTAATTTATTTATTTCATACATTGACACTCACCCATTTAGTTTATCAGTCAAAATACTCGGTGGTTTATCAATACTGAATGTAACATACACTTCAGAACTCTTGTATTGTGGATCATACTCCAGTTCAGCTTCAGCCAATGCAGTCCTGAAAGTTAAGAATAATAATTTAATTATAACAAGGTGGTAGGTCCCTCATATGCGTTTAACACTGTGTGTTTCGGTTTGAAGGACATTGAAGCTAGCGAAATTACTGGGCATTATGAGACTTCAACATCTTCATGTCTCGGGATGACGAGCGCAGTTCAGTGCCATGCAGTGCTTTGTAATTCAAAGTTCTGTGTGGCGTTGCTTCTGTTTATGGGCAGGTATGGTGCTTACCATCAGGCGAGCGCCTTACTCGTCTCATCATTCAATGAAAAAAAAACAAAGAATTCCTGTGGTGGCGCAGTCGTAATGTCTACTCGCAACGACTGCTGTGCTAAGGTCTCAGATTTGATCACTAAGTTGTGTAAAAGTGATATTGGGTTTTTCTACCACCAAGTGCTCAGTATCAGCCCGGATTCTGAAAGTAAGCCTGGTATGGTAATAGGCTAGCCCCTATCACATTATGGGACGGAAATAATCTGGGCGTAAAGTGGATGTAATATTAACACCTCTGCCTATGCTTTCGAAGATTAAAAAGCAATGGTTTATGTGGTATAAAATAACTCTATGCATAGCATGCATTAGTTGTCTTCTGAACCTGCCTTTATCCCATTAGCAGTAGGGCCAGCATAATTACTTAAAAACAAACACATTCATTTCGGTTCATTTCTTTAGATGCTACTGTGCTACAGATACACAGACAGACAAAGGGGTCCAACATATGCCAGACCTCTTTTTTTAAGATTTCTTTTTAACATAGAAAAAATATTTAAATATATAAAACTCAAAGGTGACTGACTGACATAGTAATCTATCAACGCACAGCCCAAACCACTGGAGGGATCGGGCTGAAATTTGGCATGCAGGTAGATGTTATGACGTAGGCATCCGCTAAGAAAGGATTTTGATAAATTCTACCCCCTAGGGGATAAAATAGGGGATGAAAGTTTATATGAATCTCGCGGGAGGAGCCGTGAGCAAAAGCTAGTTCTCATATAAATCAATAACTTACTTCGATGATGGGGACCAATAAACAGGCTTCAAAGCACGGTAAATAAAACCCTTCTCATACATATCGTAGAACAACCTTAACTGATTTTGCACATAACTTTTATTTAACGTCAGATAGCATTGATTCTCCCAGTCTGCCATAACACCCCAGCTTCTAAACGCTTCTTTTTGTTTCTGAACTGTCTCTAAAGCGAAATTTTTTGCGATATGTCTAACGTTTACAGGATCTGTGAAGTTTGTGTCTTTTGAAGCCTTTTTTGCTTTTTGCAAAGCTTTTAGCTCTATGGGAAGGCCGTGACAATCCCATCCTGGTATGTAGTGTACTTTGTTGCCTTGTAATATTTGACTGCGGTTGCTTATGTCTTTAATTATCTGAAAATAATTTTCGCCAAAATAATTTTTAAATTTAAAAGTCCACCTATATACAGATTGTATATGAAGTGCAAATAAATAAATAAAATAATAATTGTTTTCGTTTTTTTATCCGAGCAAGTCAACGTGAGGGCTCTACACCCGATGGTAAGCCAAGATATTAATACAACCTTCAATCAAAATATTCAGGTGATATCAAGGCGGTTTGTATTTTTTTTTATCCGAGTGCAGCAAAGTGACTGCATTACACTTGATGGTAAGCATAGTGCAATCCAAAAAACCAGCGATCACCAACAAACAATGACTTTATCGGTGGTCACCAGAGTCATGCTGGCCTGTATAAATGTTTCTTCCCTCTTCAGGGAGGGAAGAGGCATATTGAGGAGCTTGGGACAGGAGAAATGGATAACTAATGCAGGCACCAGCATACAAGGATGTACCCCTATACCTGCCCCAATCAACCATCAAGTCATGTCGCAAACCCCTAGGGAGAACTGGATATACACTGGCTGATACTGAAAACCGATCCACATAAGGCATGTGGATCACTATGGCAGGTTTAACACCATGTGTATGGTGGTCGCTATCCGGCCGGATATGAATACACTACCACCAGTCCTTTCATTCGATTTATATAAAAACAGCTTTTTTAGTACTTTTTACCTTATTAACAGCATGGCCCATATGTAAATCTCCATTAGCATAAGGTGGTCCATCATGTAAAACAAACTCTGGACCTTTCAGGTTTTCCCTTTGCCAGTTATAAAGGTCAGAAAATTGTGCTGTCTGCGGAATATAAACATAAGTGCAGTATTAAAATTAACTGATATAACTACAGCTCACTGCATCTTAATATTTTGGAAAGTGTAGGTAGATCCAAAAGAGTATTTTTAAACTGTTTTACTGTTTTGTTTTTCACAAAGTACCTCATAAATTCGATCTTTTATTGCATTACTTGAACGAGCCGGAAAACTTGTCTTGGGAGTAAGAATTGTGTGTGAATATGTCTTTGTTTTGGGCTCAACCGAGCTTTTTGTGCGCACACAATTGATACAAATCCATTTTTTAGAACCATTTCTGTAACTAAACAGCCAATTCTTAGAGAAAAACATTTTAATAGGTTATATTTAATATTTTTCAAAATTGACATTCTCTTTCTGGCAATGTTGGTACCTCTGAAGCGCAGGCCTATATCAATAGGGATGCCAAATTTTACAATTGAGGATGTGACCACCCACCAGGGTTGCCAACTGTTTGAAAACTTTCCCCCTAAAGCAATTAAAATGTTGCCTAAAACCCACTAAATTCAAAGTAAAACCCCCTGACGGTGACACAAGTATATCATTTTCAATATAATGACATAAATTAGAATAGTTATTCAGTTAGGGGTGCTCGATATCTATCGGATGTAGCTAAAAAAAAAAAAAAAACAACATCAAATACCAGAATAAGTATTGAATGTTGTTTTTTTTTTTTTTTTTTTAGCTATTCGATATTATTTTTGTTAATCATTTTCTAATAAAGTCTTTTCCTTCCTACAATTCGATATATCGATAGAATAGAAGTATGGAGAGTAGAGCAATTAAAAAAAATTCAATAAAAATTTAACCCCTAAAAATACCCCCAAAAAATTATTCCCCCTAAAAAACTCCCTGTCGAGATTTTTTCCCCCTAAATTTAGGGGGAAAACCCCCAAGTTGGCAACGCTGCCACCCACCAGAGTCCACCCCCCCCGTGACCACGAAGGCTGAAAAGCCTTCGAAACGTCGGGACCAAAATTAAAATAATAACCCGCGATAAAATCCGTTTAAATTAGTTTTATTTCAATGCTTTAATAAAATAATATTATGTTTGTAAGGCCTTGATAAATGTCGGAGTTATTTTTTATGATAAAGTTTCAGAACGCTCTCTTTTTGACGTATGCACTAAACAAAACAACACATGTTTTTGCGTCGTGTGTACTAAATATTATTCCTATTTTATCCAGTTAAATCTCACAAAGTAATAACAAAATGGTAAACATTCCTTCTATAATATCAACTAATAACACAAAAAGTTCCATAACATTGTCACACTAACCTATATTTATTACAGCCTAAAGCAAAGAACTCGAAAAAGAAGTTTATCGACAAAAAGAAAGCTGTGACTTTCAATCTAGTGCACAGATCGCAGAGGGATCCCTTGGCGGCTGACGAAACAGCTCCCCAACGTGTTCTTGTACCTGTTAATGCAACTGTACCGCCGAGAAAGGAAAAAGATCCTGTAAGTAACTAAATCCTTTTTTCTTGGAAACTACATACTCTATCCTAGGTATTATTAGTACTTATCAGGTACAGTGTAACTTATTTATTAAGGAACTCACTATTCCCTACTTTTGAAGTACATAAGATTGGTTGTAAATCCTGTTATGATTATATTGATAATGTAATAAATAAAAAAATAGTGATCCTTATTATGTGATTGTAACTTGATGATTTACGTAATTTACTTGACGTTTAAGCGAACGTTACACATTGAAATATAACAGTTTATTATTTTATTTTGGTCCCGATGTTACTGATAAAAAACCACAATAAAATCCGTTTAAATTTGTTTTATTTCAATTAATAATTAGATATCATGTATGTATATGTAAATATAATGTATGTTACAGGAACTAACACCCGAGCAGAGAAGGGAGGAGCAAGTAAAGTATGGCATATACTTTGATGATGATTACAATTACCTCCAACATCTCAAGGACACCAGAGAAGTGACACTTGTGTTACAACCTGTAAGTTTAAACTCTGCTTACACAATCCATGCTGAGTACCTTGAACAGACTAAAACTGAGCATTGTGAGACTTAACCAACTCCGCTCTGGCCCATGCGTGCCCCTGGGCACATAAATTTAAAAGTCTAGAAAATAAATAACAACATGTTAGGAATAAAAAAAACAAAATTAAAATTGCGAATAATGCTTTCAGTTACTGTTAAGCAAATAGTTTTTGTAATTTATTGATGAGGAAAATATTACAGGGTACTGCAAAAAAAATCCATATTTATTGCTCTCGCACATCTGGAATTCTGTACCCACACCATAATAATACATAATTTGTCTGATCTATTATCTATAATGATTCAGAAGACAAAGCACTATAAAGATAACATAGACCAACAGACAGACAGGTAGACAGATGACATAGGCTCTATAAGAAAGCTCTTATGACCCTAGGAGAAAAAATATGCATAAAAATCTAATTATACCCAGTTAGAACCCTTAAAAGTATATCAATTTATTTTGCAGAAAGCAGCTTCTAAAAGAAAAATAAAAGATGAAGACACAAAAGCAGATGACAATGGAGAAGAACTTCCCATTCCGGTGACAGAGAAGCTAACGTTACCTAGTTCTGTGTTCGCTTCAGAAGTGGAGGAGGATGTGGGATTGTTGAACAAAGCAGCACCACAAGGTGGGTCATAGATATTATGTTTTTTTTTAATTTGATAAAATGGCGAGATGAACAAGGAGCCTGCCTGATGGTAAGCGCCACGCCTGCTCATAAACAGAAGCAACACCACACAGAATTTTGAATTACAAAGCATACATAAGATGCTAAGTCTTATAATGCCCAGTAATTTCACTGGCTTCAATATCCTTCAAACTGAAACAAAACAGTGCTTCTGCTTGGCGGCAGAAATAGATATACCGGTGGTAGCAACCCAGACGGCCTCTCGCAACCATCTTGTAAGATTTAATGTAAAGAAGCTTGTGATTGTGAGAGTAAATGTTTTAAAAAACCTATCATAGTAGCTTGTTTAGGGGAATCACATTTCGAGGTCAACCAGTGTATCTTACTGGATAAACTTTGGGTGACTGGAAGTTACAATTTCAAGCCGGCGTAATTCTGCCGACTGTCTAGGCACGCAATATCCGTAGAAGGTTGACATTATATTTAACATCAGGTCCAATATCGTTAGGATGGATGACAATCTTATTCAGTTGCAAAATATTTATATATACTCATACTATATCCTAGCTTAGGACATATTAGAACTATATTTTCACACTTTTATTAGATTGAGACGTATGTTTGTATGTAACGGAATCTTTGAACATGATTTTGACCTCCTTCAAAACATCGGATTAAATCGAAATTTGGCATACTTATCAAGGACCGATGACAATTAAATTTTTTAAAGAAAAAAATAAAAAGAAAATTTTTTTTTCTAAAAAATAAATAATTGGCTAAAAAATAAAAAAACCCCGCCTTTTTACAATAAAATACATTTTTTTTATATGATATTTTCAGGGCTATGTCTTGATCTGGACCCTGAAGTGGTGGCAGCGTTGGACGAAGATTTTGACTATGATGACCCAGATAATCAACTTGAAGATAATTTTATTGAGCTGGCTATGGGTGAAGGTAAAAATACATATTGCAGTAATAATTCATCAATCACATGACAGTCGTTATGGTAAATATGACGATTCGTTTTTTTTTACACGTTATATAAATTAAATCGATATATCGGTTTGCGAATAGGAAGAGGATCTTTTGTCGCATCCTTATTAAAAAATATATAATTTTATGATATAATTTTTAAAAAATTTCAGACATTTTTCCTTTTAATATAGTTGCATATGTATCCTTTGAGTATGTAACCCTATAGTATATTTCACGGTATTCAGCGGCTTTGCTGTGCCCCGTGGCACTGCTGAAGTACATGAGTGACGGTAATCACTTACCATCATGTGGATGGTCACCTCATGTACCTTTGAAATCCACTAAATATATCTCACTCGAAACGTAGCAGCAAGCCGCTACTTTACGTCGATTTTCTGTGAGACTGTGGTAACGACCCGGTCGAGCCGGCCCATTCATGCTGTAGACAAAACTGTCTAAAGCGTGGCTCTACCACTTAAACTCACTCACTGCATATGAACGATTATTGATATTGTATGCTCGATGTTCAGGTGATGAAGATGAAGATTATGATGATGATGATGATGCTGACAGCATGTCCGGTGATGATCATTCAGACAAGGCATTCGCATCCGACCTCGATACCGGTGACGAAAGTGATTCACAGGTATAATTCAATACAATAGTAAAATATAAGCAGCGATAGCTCAACGGATAAGGTGGACAGACGACCTGATAAAGGTCGCAGGAAGTCGCTGGATGCAGGCCGCTTCCAACAGGTCGGTCTGGAAATCTTTGGGGGAGGCCTATGTTCAGCAGTGGACGTCTTGTGGCTGATGATGATGATAGCTCAACGGAAATTGGTACAGTCCATCGAAACTAGAGTTACAGGTTCGAAACCAGCCCTAAGAGTGTGCAACTGTTACTTTTTTAAATACATGTGAAGGAAATGTGATGAAACCTGCATACTTGTGAAGTTCTTCATAATAATTTCGATAGTAAGTCCGGCATGGTGGACTAAGCCATAACCCTTCTCATTTAATGGAAGAGGCACTTGTCCAGCCATGGGTCGTGTATAATACAGGGCTAGTATTATTAATATTTTTTTTGCCTTGATAGACAGACGAGCAAGCTGTCCCGCCTGATGGTAAGCGATCACCGCCGCTCATGGACATCGGCAATGCCAGGGGCACAGCCAAGCCGCTGCCTACCACTGAAGGAATACTCTTTTTAAGCCTCGTTTAAAGAAGGCCTGGTCGGGTGCCCGGTGGCTCTAATGAGCTATGACCTTAATTTGTTTTTTTTTTAGGATGGCAACACACCAGGCCCGATGCCGATGTGGGACGAGAGGGACAAAGACGACACGAGATCCCGTTTCTCACAATACTCCATGTCTTCAAGCGTGGTGCGCAGGAATCAAGGGCTTACGTTACTCGACAACAGATTCGAAAAGGTAATCTATCTATATATATGTCGGAGATTAAAATATACACGAATGTCCGATGTCATTTATTTGAGTGGGTTTTAATATTATTTGATCGGTAACACCGCGCATTCATCATAGATAACACAAGTTGTGAATAGTTTGTGACACAAGTCTAGAGTGAAGTTGAAACTGTCAACTGTTAATGTCACATCAGTCAGTAGTGCGCTCGATCGAAGTTCAGTACGGTTACTTCCGAGACAGCGTCTGCGCCGATGTGCGCGCTGATTGAAAATAAAAAGTAATATGAGTAGTAGCGAGCGCGAGCGAGTAGATTATGTTCCGCCTGAAACCGCGACATATACAAAAATGAATGTTTGTCCGTATGTCCTTTATAGAATCGTAAACTATGCATTTGATCATGTGATGATCTTTAGGAAAGTTGTTGTGCATGAGCCCACGAACGTTTCTGAGTTGGTAAGACCAATTTTCGACAGATGGCGCCACTGGTATTCCAATGAATTTCATAACATAGACTACTTTTATCCCGGAAAAAGCAGATCGCGGGCGGAGCCGTGAGGGACAGTTAGTTAGTAATAATATTAATTTTGATATCATGTATGTCTTTTTTTTTATAGCATAAGATCGGCAAACGAGCATGTGGGTCACCTGATGGTAAGTGATCTCCACCGCCCATGTTTGCCCACAATATCAGAAGAATTATGGGCGCGTTGCCGACCTTAAAGGAATGGGATAATTAGGGATTGGGCAAGGGAGGGGTATTTGGGCCTCCGGATATTTCACTCACCGTACGAAACGCAGCAGCAAGCCGCTACTTTACGTCGGTTTTTTGTGAGACAGTGGTAATGACCCGGTTGAGCCGGCCCAATCATGCTGTAGGCAAAACTGTCTACAGTGTGGCTCTACTACTCATAAATGTCTATGGTAGTTGCATCAATTTTATAATAACTTTAAACTAAGATGATCATCATGTGTATTCGACAGATGTTCGCCGAATACGATGACACGGAATTGGGCGCTTTAGATCTGGAAGAGATTGACGGATACTTACCAGAGTCACATCGGATGTTGCTGCACGCCGCCGAGGACTTTGAGAAGTCGCAGAAACGGTACCAACTTGACAAGGAGAAGGAGATCGCCAGGTACACATTGTCAAGTGCAATACAATAGGTTTGATGCATGTATTTTTATTATTAATTTCTTAAAAAATTAAATTCTTCTTCGGGTCGTCATCAGTAGGTGTATCAGTATATGTATTATAACTGCGCAATCGAGGGAGTCAAGAAGCAGGCACCATTAACTTCTCTCGGATTAATACCTAATACAACGACAGGCTTGCCCCTCGTCTACCTCATGAGTATCTTTACTGCATCCATGCCTCTAATATGACAATTTCTATTGTAAAATGATATTAAAATAAAAAATACATTTTTAAAAGACAAAAAAAAGAGGAAAAAAAATGGAATATATAATTGATGGCGAAAAAAACTAACACGGATTTTCTTTCTGCCTTTCTTCTTCGGGTCATCATCAGTAGGCAGCTAGAGAAATGTTGGTAGGTTAGCTAGGCTAGGGATATTCCTGCCAGTAAGGTCCACGACACATCTCCTTACCTTTTAAACCCTTACAGATTTTTTGTTAATTTAACCTACTCCTTCTTGCCCTTGTCCCGATTTCCATATCCTCCTAGTCCGTGAATCCCTTCATTTAAGGATGCCCTCCCTTTTCCAATGCTTGTTGGTGTGCCTTTTCCTACCAGCCTATAGCGCGGCGGTTAGTCCAAAATTCCCTTAATTCTAAGTTAGTCTTATTAATGACAAATGTTCTGTACTTGACCCGTCATAAGCGCTTTCTTAGCCTACATGATTAATAAAGATTTTGATTTTGATTAATTTTAATCAATAGTTTACATTGATCATCCGGTTCTCCCTAAGGGGTTTGCTATATGACTTCATGATTGGTTAAACGTTGGTTGGTTAAACGGTTGAAACGAAAAAGCGACAGTAAAAGGAGACAAACATACTTTTAAATAAGATTTAGCCTGCGAGAGAATAAGATCGATTACAAGTACATGTTTGCAAATACGCTATCACGTGTCTTTGCGCCTGCGTACAACGAAGCCTTCGGAAAATGTCGTAAAATTCGTTTGTTAAATAATTTATGTTAATTATTCTGAAGTTTCTTACTGTGGGGTCAGGACTATGTATGTGACTGTTGGGTGTATTTATTTATTTAGTTTCACTTCGGCCGTGTTAAATTGCACTTTTTTTGTGCAGATTACAACGTCTACAAGAGATCGAAGAGGAGTCGGAAGAGGAGATGGTGACGATGGAAGTGGAGCCGAAGGAGAGGTGGGACTGCGAGACAATCCTCTCCACGTACTCGAACCTGTACAACCATCCAAAGATCATCGACGAGCCTAAGGTAATTAATGATTGTGATGTATCCTACTTCGTACTAATATTATAAACGCGAAAGTTTGTAAGTATGGATGTATGTTTGTTACTCTTTCACGTAAAAACTACTGGATGGATTTTAATGAAACTTTACAATAATATAGCTTATACATCAGAATAGGACATAGGCTACTTTTTATCCCGGGAAAAGTAGATCACGCGGGCGGAGCCGCGAGCAAAAGCTAGTTTTCTTATATTTGCTTGAATGACGAGACGAGTACATCGCTCGCTTGATAGTAAGCGCCACCCACCTACCTATAGACAAAAGCTGTCCACAGAATTTTAAATTACAAAACACTGCATGGTACTGAACTGCGTTCATCACCCCGAGACATAATATGTTAAGTCTTATAATGCCCAGTAATTTCACTGGCTTCAATGTCCTTCAAACCGAAACACAACAGTGTCTACACACTGTAGCTTGGCGGCAGCTATAGACAAAGCGGTGGTATCAACCCAGACGGCCTCTCGCGTACCTTGAGAAAAACAAAAAGATAGAAGAAGAAAGAAGATAAACAAAAAGGAGATGGAGATTACAGAAAACACTGTATACTTGTACCATCTCATTCTCTTGCGGGCTAAATCCTATTTATGAATATATTTGTCTCTTTTTACTGTCGCTTTTTTCGTTTCATCCAATTTTCA
Organism: Amorpha juglandis; assembly: GCA_949126905.1. Lineage (NCBI taxonomy): Eukaryota > Metazoa > Arthropoda > Insecta > Lepidoptera > Sphingidae > Amorpha > Amorpha juglandis. The sequence goes on from OX421388.1 coordinate 9,771,073, forward strand.
AATCACATCGCTGCTAAAGAAGTTTCACATCAAAAAAACACCAAAAACCTATTGTCTATTTGCAGAAACCCAAGAAAATCCAGATCAGTGCCAAGACGGGTATGCCCAAGGACACTCTAGGCAAAGACAACAAGTTAACGATCAAGTCGTTGGCAAAGTTCAATGCCATCAACGACAACGCTGAACAGGAATCAGATGAGGATGGCAGGACTCATGCTGAGTCCGTACTGTCTACCCTCAGCGTGCTGTCGCTCAGGTGAATATTTTTTTTATAGGACTGCCAAAAAATTTGTCAACAGATTTTTTATAAAAAATTACAAAAAATTTTTTTTTTTTGTAATAGCATAGTCCGGCCAATGAGCAAGTTGGTCACCTGATGGTAAGTGATCTCCACCGCCCATGTACGCCTACAGTACTAGAAGAATCATATGCGCGTTGCTGATCTTAAAGGGAAGGGATAGTTAAGGGATTGGGAAAGGGAGGGGATTTGAGCCCCCGGACATTCGGCCCATCCGGCCCATTCATGCTGGCATTCAGGCCAGGATCCCCCTCCCCTTTCCAATCCCTTAATTATCCTATTAAGATCGGCAACGCGTCTATGGGTCTTCTAGTATTGTAGGCATACATGTGCGGTGGAGATCACTTACCATCAGTTGACCCACTTACTTGTGTGACGGTCTATACAAGTAAAAACGACCCATTTATTTTCATTACTTTACATTTCTCTTCTCAAATAAACATGCATTAAAATCTGAATCTATTTCAGGCCAAAAGATGAGTCCGCGGAAGAGAAGAAAGAGCGCAAACGTCTTCTCAAAGAGTACAGGAGGGAGAGGAGAATTGAGAAGAAGGCGAACAAAGAAGTTTTCAAAGAAGAGAAGAAACGGCAAGAGAAGATTATGATGAACAACAAAAACAATGTTCAAGGGAACAGAATACTATAGTGTATTGTGATGGTTATAGACATAGATCATAGACAATAAAATAGATGTCGTATATGACATTGCATTATGAAATAAGTGAATTAAGCATCGCACTGAAAGGAGTTAACACCAAAACTCCGGCAAGACCTTGAAATCGACCGCACCCGAGTTTCATCGTTCTTGTAAAAATAACTTGAGAATAAATTATACTTGACACTGGCAAAATGCATAATAATGCGAAAGCCATAAATAAAAAAGAAGAAATACGGATTTTTGTGCACCGCGCCAAAGTGTAGATTACCACACGCCTTGTGTGGATCACGTTCCAGGATCTGCTATTGTATATCCAGTTCTACCGAGGGGCTTGCGACATGACTTGATGGTTGGTTGAGGTGGGTATAGGGGTACATCCTTGTATAACTGTGCCTGCATCGGTCATCTGTCCTGTCGCAGGCCAGGATTTGCTTCTTCACTCTTCGGAGTGTGAAGAAGCATTTATATAGACCGGCATAATTTTGGTGACCGATAAACTCATTTTTTGTCTGTGGCCACTAGTTTTTGGACTGCACTGCGCTACCATCAGGTGTAGTGGAGTCACTTTGCCGTGCTCGGATAGAAAAAAACACAAGTTAAATGACTTCTCTTAGACAGTAGTTATTTCAGAAAGATTATAGTACTTACCTCATCTATTATATTGTCTGTGGTCTGTGGTTATAAACAGTTTTGGATGTAGAGTTTAAGGAATAATATACGTATTTATAAGTAAATCACTGTTTTTAAGTTATTTAGAACTAGCATGCGCCCGCGGCTCCGCTCGCGTGAAGTCTTGCAACGTTATATTATCGATATTTGGGATACCTTTTTTATTTATGAACCGATTGACATGAAACAAACACTAAATGTTAAATGAAGCTTACCACAACATATTAGTGAAAACTACGTCTAAATTGGATCAGCCGTTTCTGAGATCATCGCGCACAAACGCACAGACATACAGACAAAAATTCTAACAATCATTGTATGGGGTTCTATTGCATTGATAAAGGTCCCTTATAACATTTTTTCTCATATATCTTCCATGTACAGGCAGCGATCCGTTACATTTTTATTATATGTATAGATAACATCGTTCACGAATATTCTAGAACCTTCCGTTGATCGATGGACCGCTCGCGTTACGGAACGTTTCGGTTCACCCTCCCATAAGAAGTTATCGCTTCAAAAAAGAAGCACTTTTGGAGCGACTGGAGGGCGGTGGGGCGGTTGAAACGACTAACGTCAGAGCAAACAAATTTAATGTCTGGAAATTTTTGGTTGAGGCCTATGTTCAGCAGTGGACGTCTTGTGGCTGATGATGATGATGAAACAAGTTCCCCCTTCCCAATTCTAGTTTATTTATCTCTGTTCCCAAGCCCTTAATATCCCTCTCCTTTAAAGTCGGCAACGCATCCTTGATTCTTCAAGTATTGTGGTTGTACATATGCGCTGATCACTTACCATCAGGTGACCCACTTGCTCGTTTGCCAACCTTGGCTATAAAAGTTATTTTGCAAATATTGTACATGTTCGTCGAGTGACTACGAATGTATGGTACAATGACCAAGCGTATAAAAAATATTTTAATTTGTAAAGAAATAAATACTTATATTCCTGACTTCCATATCCCACATACATATCCGAAAAACATGACCCTCCGTTCTTTGTGCAGTCGGGTAAATAAAACAAAGTCATACAGTAACATTATATATTGTTTCTATAATTAATCGCTTAAACTAATGATATATTTAAATATCGACTATTTATATACAAAAAAAAATGTCAATATCTGTCGCCACTTAACCAATATCACGTCATTTCAGCCAACATTGGACCAGTGGGTAAATTTGACCCAAACCTAAACATTTAGATACTGATTTTTTATATTTACTCGAATATTACACATTGAAATAAAACTAATTTAAACGGATTTTATCGCTGTTTTTTTTCACACAGTCCATCCCGTGACCACGAAGGCTGGAAAGCTTTCGAAACGTAAAAATTAATAAAAAACCGCGATAAACTCCTTTTAAATTAGTTTCATTTCAATTAAAGATACTGCTAAAATGAATCACCTACTATTAATTCCGCGTAAAAAAATCTATCATTTACTTAAACAAGCATTTCTATTATGCAAAATTACCTATCAAGACCAAAGTAACCTGAAATCACGACGCTTATGCTGTAGCGATGATTGACATACAGATCAAACTTAAAAAATAATTAAATGTCATATAATACGGAATGTAACACATTCCTAAATTTGCCATGGATAAGATTGCCAGTAAAAAAAAGTGTGCGTCTCGGGAGGCTCGACAGAAGTGATAACTTAAACTAATGTGGTTTAAAGTGAGAGAGGAGGAACCTGCCTACTGCTGCCGTATGCGTGAGAGAAAGAGAAGCTAGACAGAGTGGCGCCGTAACGCGTTACGTTACGAAGCGGTTTACCCTCCCATAAGAAGTTATCACTTCAATAAACACAATTTTTCCTGTTCCAAAACTAGAGGTTATAAATTTCAAATTAATTTAATAGCGATTACAAATTCATTTACGGCTCACACAAGCAGTAATAACATCGTGGGTTTCTAAACTAGATAAAGTTAACATTGACTAGACCAGTGTTTCCCAACGTGGGGCCCACGCCCTACAGAGGGGCAATTTGATAGTTAAGGGGGGCAATTTAAAAATGGACTCGACACGACTTTAACCCTTTCGCTTTTGGGTTATTTAAATGCAATGCTAGATATCGGTGACAAATTTAACAAAAAAATGTTAAGGTGGGGCATGGCCTAAAAAAGGTTAGGAAACACTGGACTAGACCCTTAGTTCCCAAAGTGGTCCAAATGGAACCCAGGGGTCCACGGGAGACTCGACGGGGGTCTACGTTGGCGTGACAAAAAAATGGGGATTCAAAATTCGTAAGCGGGGACCACGAAAATGTATCTGCTTTCGATAGTGAAGAACTAAAATGTCGGCTTGACTTCACCTATCAATGTAGGCAGATATTTTTTTAAGAAGCTCAGCGACTGTTACTCGTAAAAACTTGCATATTTTTTGTCGAGTTTTGGGAATATGGTAGAAATGTAGCTACAGGCGGTCCAATGGAACCAGCTAAATTTTGATAGTCTATGAGAAAATCTGGTTTAGAACAATATCTTTACTGATCATAGGAATTTTACTCCATGGTGGGGTAAATTTATATTGCACGGTAACAATATTTTCGCATAGGAAAAACATATTTTTCGTAGAACAATCTCATTATTGGAAAAACGGGGGCAAGCGGGCAGGTGGCTCACCTGATGGAAAGTGATCACCGCCGCCCATGAACACCTGCAACACCTGTATTACTGTCGAGGGTACGTTTATTTTGATGCACGGCAATGTTATTAAACATGGCAATCTTATCTCTAAACCCCATTTTAGATGGAGAGACTATCGCACGACCGAGTCAAGAATTTAACAGAATGGTGCCACGAGGCCGTGTCATGCAATTTGAAATTAAGAATACAATGATGCGTCCTCGTAAATGACAGTTGTCTGTGATATTCTCGCATGTCTTACGAGAAAATCTACATACATATGTAGTCACGCTAATCCCCGAAAGGACAGGCAGAGGTGTAATAAGTACCACCAAGATTATTTACGACCCATGAAGTGATAGGGGCGAACCTATCGCCATACCGGACACAATAGACTCCGGGCTGACACTTAGCATTGCGTGATAGAAAACCCAATAGCATTGCGTGATAGAAAACCCAATATCACTTAAACCCGACCCAGGGATCGAACCAGAGTAGTCGTAGGAGAAAATCTCTCCATCCAAATGGGGGTTAGTGGGCCAATGCGTTTGTTTTTGATCGTAGAGCGAGTGGACTAAGACAGGACGAGGCCTTCATAGTCGAGCGAGTCAGGGTCGGGGCACTCCATGCGATTCTTCAAATGTTGAAGAGTGTTGTGGAAATGTTTCGTAATCTGTTCCACTTCCTCCGATTGGTCCAGATTTGCAAGCTCTTCGCGGATCTTCTGAATAATCTGTAATGGAAAATTATATTATTTATTCAAACTTTATTGTACATGTCGGAGCATAAAGAGTACGGACACTGAATTGACCTATTTAAATAACGTTATTCTACGTCAATTGTCGGTACCGCCACTCATAGTGATAATTTGAGTGTGGTTTGTGTTGTTTACCAAGTAATTCCACTTTCGAAGTGGGGAGAATGCAAAACCCTCTATATAGAATGGCGTCTTGTCATTTCATAGATTAGTCTAGTTCCGTCCGTGAGCAAGAACACATTGTAACACCGGTGGTTTTTCTGTCGCCGGCTCTTTTCCACCTACGACTATATTTCCGAGCCGGTAGTAGCTTAAAAGAGTAAATAAACGATAAAGTGATAACCCTGTGTGTTATTATTGAAACTTATCATACGCCGTACATCTTGACTACATCGAGTAAAGAATGACGGTTGTAAAACCCTCCTCACTGCCGCATCTACTTGGAGCTCTCCGCGTCATACACAAGGAGTACAGGACAAAATACTAAAATATAACTAAGATGAGAAGTACAATTGGCGGCCTTATCGCTCAGGGCAATGTCTTACAGGCAACCATGGGATGGAGATGAAAGAAGCAGATAGAAAGGGCAGTCAAGAGTGTACAATAAGCTAATTTCAAAAAGTATACACACGTATAATTGATAACTATTTTAATTGACTTGTTATATCACCTGTTTAGTAAAATATTTTTTGTTTATAGCATAGGCCGGCAAACGAGCAACTGGGTCACCTGATGGTGAGTGATCTCCACCGCTCATGTACGCCCACAACACCAGAAGAATCATAGGCGCGTTGCCGATCTTAAAGTGAAGGGATAATTAAGGGATTGGGAAGGTGAGGGGATTTGGGTTTCCGGATATCTTACTTACATTAAAGTGAGAGAGGAGCAGCCTGCCTACTGCTGCCGTATGCCTGAGAGAAAGGGGAGCCAGACAGGCGCCGTAACGCGTTACGTTACGAAGCGGTTTACCCTCTCATAAGAAGTTATCACTTCAAAAATAGATCCCGGAGATGGTCCTGCTGCGCCACGTGGCACGACTTCTTCAGGCACTCCAGCGAGCGCGTGCCGTCCTTCAGCGGTGGGTGAGGTGTGGTTGTGTGATGGTGTGTGGTGGTGTGATGGTGTGTGGTGGTGTGATGGTGTGTGGTGGTGTGATGGTGTGTGGTGGTGTGTGGTGGTGTAGTGGTGTGGTGGTGTGGTGGTGTAGTGGTGTGGTGGTGTGGTGGTGTGTGGTGGTGTGGTGGTGGTGTGTGGTGGTGTGTGGTACGCACCGCGTCGATGAGGTTGGTGGTGGCGGCGTGTAGTGGTGTGGTGGTGTGGTGGTGTGTGGTACGCACCGCGTCGATGAGGTTGGTGGTGGCGGCGTGTAGTGGTGTGGTGGTGTGGTGGTGTGGTGGTATGTGGTGGTGTGGTGGTGTGTGGTACGCACCGCGTCGATGAGGTTGGTGGTGGCGGCGTGTAGTGGTGTGGTGGTGTGTGGTACGTACCGCGTCGATGAGGTTGGTGGTGGCGGCGTGTAGTGGTGTAGTGGTGTGGTGGTGTGTGGTACGTACCGCGTCGATGAGGTTGGTGGTGGCGGCGTGTAGTGGTGTGGTGGTGTGGTGGTGTGTGGTACGCACCGCGTCGATGAGGTTGGTGGTGGCGGCGTGTAGTGGTGTGGTGGTGTGGTGGTGTGTGGTACGCACCGCGTCGATGAGGTTGGTGGTGGCGGCGTGTAGTGGTGTGGTGGTGTGTGGTACGTACCGCGTCGATGAGGTTGGTGGTGGCGGCGTGTAGTGGTGTGGTGGTGTGGTGGTGTGTGGTAAGCACCGCGTCGATGAGGTTGGTGGTGGCGGCGTGTAGTGGTGTGGTGGTGTGTGGTGGTGTGGTGGTGTGTGGTGGTGTGGTGGTGTGTGGTACGCACCGCGTCGATGAGGTTGGTGGTGGCGGCGTGTAGTGGTGTGGTGGTGTGTGGTGGTGTGGCGATGTGTGGTGGTGTGGTGGTGTGTGGTACGCACCGCGTCGATGAGGTTGGTGGTGGCGGCGTGTAGTGGTGTGGTGGTGTGTGGTGGTGTGGTGGTGTGTGGTGGTGTGGTGGTGTGTGGTACGCACCGCGTCGATGAGGTTGGTGGTGGCGGCGTGTAGTGGTGTGGTGGTGTGTGGTGGTGTGGTGGTGTGTGGTGGTGTGGTGGTGTGTGGTACGCACCGCGTCGATGAGGTTGGTGGTGGCGGCGTGTAGTGGTGTGGTGGTGTGTGGTGGTGTGGTGGTGTGTGGTGGTGTGGTGGTGTGTGGTACGCACCGCGTCGATGAGGTTGGTGGTGGCGGCGTGTAGTGGTGTGGTGGTGTGTGGTGGTGTGGTGGTGTGTGGTGGTGTGGTGGTGTGTGGTACGCACCGCGTCGATGAGGTTGGTGGTGGCGGCGTGTAGTGGTGTGGTGGTGTGTGGTGGTGTGGTGGTGTGTGGTGGTGTGGTGGTGTGTGGTACGCACCGCGTCGATGAGGTTGGTGGTGGCGGCGTGTAGTGGTGTGGTGGTGTGTGGTGGTGTGGTGGTGTGTGGTGGTGTGGTGGTGTGTGGTACGCACCGCGTCGATGAGGTTGGTGGTGGCGGCGTGGTTGCCGCGCTCGCGCAGCAGCGCGTAGCGCCCCACCAGCTCGGCCAGCAGCTGCGCCTGCACGCCGCCGTCCATGCACTGCTGCGCCACGCGGCACGACTTCTTCAGGCACTCCAGCGCACGGACACCGTCGTTCAACGGCCACTGGATAATAAACATATATATATGTCGGAGCATGAAGTGTACGGACATTGAATTGACCTATTTAAATAACGTTATTCTACGTCAATTGTCGGTACCGCCACTCATATTGATAATTTGAGGATGATTTGTGTTGTTTAACAAGTAATTCCACTTTCGAAGTGGGGAGAATGAAAATCCCTCTATATAAGATAGCGTCTTACCATTTCAAACATTAGTCCAGTTCTGTCCGTGAGCAAGAACACATTATAACACCGGTGGTTTTTCTGTCGCTGGCTCTTTTCCACCTACGGTTGTATTTCCGAGCCCGTAGTAGCTTTAAACGATAATGTGATAACCCCGTGTCGTTATTATTGAGACTTATCATACGCCGTGCATCTTGACTACATCAAATGAAGCGAGAGGGTTGTTAAACCCTCCTCCGTGACGCATCTACCTGGAGCTCGCCGCGTCATACAGACATACTTTTTAACACGCTCTTATTAGCTTCAGACGTATACGTTACGTTAGTATGTAACGGAAACTTTGAACATGATTTTGACCACCTTCAAAACGTCGGATTAAATCGAAATTTGGCATACTTATCCAGGGTCGATGACAATACAATATAAAAAAAAAAATTAAAGTATTGTAAATCGTGATGTGTGTAGAGTTTGCCTTATGTGTCGATAGATGGCGCGGGCGTCCGCGTAGATTTAGATGGTGATATGGTTTACTATTTCGTTAACCCGCTTTTTAGTAGTCGGGTTAGGAATTACGTGATATCCAATTGAACCCACTTGTCTGGATCTCTCTGCATCTCCGCTAATTATAGGGAATACCGTAGTATCTAAGATTTATACCGAACTTTGTATTGTCAACTTTTTTTTTTTTTTGCTAGCCCTGTTTTATACATGTCCCACTGCTGGGCACGGGCCTCCTCTACTGAATGAGAGGGGTTAGGCCTTAGTCCATTGACAATTAGTTTCTCATAATAAATCATTACGTTCTGAACATTACATCAATACATGTCTTATTTGTGAAGAACCTCAACCAACTACAATATATTTCACAGTTCGGCGCGAGTCGCAGTGACGAGCACACGCGTATCGGATTATATTTCGTGTCATTAACGTTACTGTTAAAACTACCTAACTTTATTTTATTTTTGTGTGAGAATGGAGGAAGATGAAGATGAGGAAAGTTTGAGTGATTTGGAGATACAATCTAATGTGGAATGTGTTCGCGAGCCCTGTACAACATTAGAAGGAGAAAATTCTCAAGATAAAAGAAATATAGGAAATCCGGGAAGAATTGTGGAGAAGAGAAAAGAAAGAGAAGATGAAAATAGCGAAGATGACGAATTTATAACGGTTATCAGAAGAAAACCCAAACGTTTTATTAGAAGTGAATCGTTGGAGGTACAAAAAGGTAAGGCGGTAGACAAAAAAAAAAATGATGACAGTCAATATGCAGAAAATTATGAAGTTTGTGTTACTTCTTTGGATGCCCTACCAAAACAAATAGCTATGGCCAGATTATTAAAGTCAGAGAATATTAACAACATCACAAGAATGAAATATAAAAGTTTGTTTAAAGTACTTATTCAATTTAATAACAGGGAAGATGCTATAAAATTATTGGAAAGTAGCAAAATCAAAGAAAAAGGCTTTAAATGTCAATTAGCTCAAGAATTAACCCTATCATATGGTTTAGTGAGAGGAGTGGATCTGGATTTGGATGAAAAAGAACTTATGGATATATTTCAGTCAACCGTTGACATTTTTTCTGTCAAGAGATTAAAGCGTTTGAACTCAGATGGAAAATGGGTCGATAGCGAATCAATAAGAATTTGTTTTAAAAGTAACATCCTACCACCTTTCATAACTGCTTATAACTGTCGATTCAAAGTAGATTCCTACGTTTTCCCAGTGACGCAATGTAGAGGATGTTGGCAATTTGGGCATTTTTTAAAATACTGCCCTACTAAGAAAATGTTATGCCCCAAATGTGGTGGTGACCATTTAAATTGTAATTTAGAGAATTTTAAATGTTTGAACTGCAAAGGTGATCATTTTGTCTTAGACAAAAAATGTCCGCTCTACTTAAGAGAAAAATTTATCAGAGATATTATGAGTAAGGAGCAAGTAACGTATCGCAGAGCCTTACAAATAATATATGAAAAAAAACGAAACGAAGAGATTAGGAACTCACATACAAGAGAACATTACGTTCCGCGCTCCCAATCTATTAATATACCAAATGATTCACCATCTTACCGGGATAAACTTGTCATGAGCTCGGACCATCGAGAAAAATTGTCAAATGAAATATATTTAGAAGAAGATTCACAAATAAATTCCTTCGAAACTGGGACAAACTCTCAAGAAACAGGAAAAAATAATAAGACACGATCAAAAAATCGACATAACTACTATGATTGTACAGAGCAGCCAAGGGAAACCGAACATGAGCAATTACAGAAGGAAGTAAATAATTCCAAAAGAACTGAAGAAATGGGGTACAGATTTGAGTTTATGAAGCTGTGGATCGAAATGAAAAGAATAATAATGTCAGAAGATAAGCTAGAAGATAAAATTTTTGCTGTGTTAAAAGTTATTGCGGGAGAAGTTAAAAAAATTGTGACTAAAATATTATTTCGTAGAGGGTTATTAGAGCAAATAATTAATTTCATAAATGGATAATTTGGCTAAGCATATTAAGTTAAATATATACCAATGGAATGCTCAAAGCCTTAGGCCTAAAATTGTTAGTTTTTTGGACTTATTGGCCAGGGAAAATATTCATATAGCCATTATTAGTGAGACGTGGCTTAGTATCGACGCTATGGTTAATGTTAGCGGGTATAATATTTACCGAACTGATAGGTATGATTCTTACGGTGGGGTGGCAATTATGGTTCATAGATCCATTCAATCTCACGTACATCCATTCCATTTAATTAACTCGGGTATTGAAGTTTTGTGTGTAAAATTGATTAACTGTAAAGACTTAGATTACGTTTTATCTGTCTATTGCCCTTCATCAGTACATACCCAACAATCCGACTGGGATGCACTTTTTTCAGCATTTTCTGCCAAAACTCTTATTGCCGGGGATTTTAACGGCCACCACACAAACTGGTCGGTCAAAACAGACACGAGAGGAACTCAAATTATGGATTCGGCACTTGACAATAACTTTATATCTCTTAATAATGGTGCGACCACACGGTTGAAGCTTGTCAATGGAAATATACAAAAGACTTCACCGGACATATCTTTTGCTTCTTCTGATCTGGCTATCAAATTTATTTGGCAAGTTTCTAATGAAAACCTAGGTAGTGATCACCTTATAATTCAATTATCGATTAATATACAAAATGATTCTTATTTTATCAAAAGTCGAAATTTTAAGAGAGCAAATTGGGAAGGATATTGTCAAAGTATTGCCGAAAATCCTATTAGGTTTGATGTCGGCCCTGATAATTTACAAGATATGTATAATCTCTTCATTAATCAAATTTATAGGGCAGCAGATATATATATACCCTACAAGAGGTACTATAATAAGCCAGAGCAAAAATTTTCTCCGAAAGAATATTGGAACCCTCAATTATCCAAAGTAGTTGCTCAACGAAGACTGGCTTTGAAAACTTTTCGGCGTAACCCAACACCAGTAAACCTGACTAAATTAGAGGCTTTAACTCGTGAATCACATATCCTTATACGTAAAGCAAAGTTTCTTAGCTGGCAAAAGTTCTGTAATTCAATTGACGAAACAACCTCGGCTTCGGTTCTATGGCGCCGCATGAGGTGGATGAAGGGCGTAAGACAAAAGAAGTTGTGTTGTTCTTTTGAAAAACAGAGCGAACTATTGTTTTCACTTGCACCACACTATGCTGCAAATGCCATGCCAACCTTTTCTTCTAGAAATCAGCTTTTAGAATCAGACTTTTCGATGCAGGAACTTAAAAGCTGTCTGAAAAAGAAGGATACAGCGCCAGGAGAAGATAGTATAACCTATTCTATGATCTATCATCTGCCGGACACAGGAAAACAGTTTTTACTCCGGTTGTATAACAACATTTTGTGTTTTGGTGTGGTCCCCAAGCAGTGGCGAAATATACAAATAATTGGTATACCTAAAGCTTATTCTAACCCTAATGTTGAACCTAAACTAAGACCTATATCCTTAATGTCGTGTTTGTGTAAAATCTTCCACTTAATGTTATCTAGGCGTTTAGAATGGTTCATAGAGAAGGAAAAAATTCTTTCACCTCATACGGTTGGATTCAGAAAGTCTCAATCATGCTTGGATTCATTGAGTCGTTTAGTGACACACATACAGATTGGGTTTTCAAAAAATATTCAAACTCTGGCTTGTTTCTTAGACATTGAGAACGCCTACAATAATGTGTCTGTTGATGTTGCAATGAGAATTTTGGATAAGCTGCAAATAGGCACCAAAATATGTTCATATCTTTGGTCTTTTCTGAGCGAGAGATATTTAAATATTAGGTCTGATAATAAACAAAATATAATCTCTAGATCGACCAATAAAGGCCTCGCGCAAGGGGATCCGCTGTCTCCATTGCTATTTAACCTTATAACATTTGAAATATGTCAAAAAACACAAAATGTATTGTCATTGCAATATGCCGACGATTTTGTTTTATTTGTTAGTGACAAGGAAATTAAAAAATGTGAAAAGGATATTCAAGATGCTTTAGACTCTGTAACCAAATCATTAGACGAATTAGGACTAACTTTATCTCCGAACAAGTCAAAGTATTGCATATTTAGCAGGGGCAGAAGAAGATTATTTCCTACTCTAAAAGCAAGTGGACAAATATTAGATAGGTCAGAATGCATAAAATATTTAGGTATATGGTTAGATGAGAGCCTACGCTGGGGAAAGCACATTAACGAGATTAAAGATAAATGCTCTAAATTCCTTAATATTTTAAAGTTATTGGCCGGTAGTACTTGGGGTGTTCATATGAAACATCTACGCAGACTATACATATCGCTTATTAGGAGTAGGTTAGATTATGGTAGCTTTTTATATGACTGCGCTGCTAAAACACATATCAGCAAACTTGATAAAATCCAAAATCAAGCGCTTAGAGTTGTGGGAGGATTCATCAAAAGTACCCCAATTCACGTCATGGAGTGTGAGCTAAATTTGATGCCCCTATGTTTAAGAAGACAATTTTTGGCTTATAAGTTTATGTTGAAGAGTGTATCCCGGTCTGGTAATGTTACTGTTGATCTGATATCGGATTTAAGTTCTCTTTGCCACTTAAGTTATTGGGCTAACAAAAAAAAACCATTGCTTATGAATAAGTTTAATGATGTAAAAGAGTTTGAAATAGCCTCATCAAATGTTCTTAAAATGTTTAGTCTAGATATCTGGGTATCAGCCATTGACTTGCAAGAAAATATTAACACTGATTTAGAATGTATAAAGGACAACAAATACAATATAGAACCTAATATCTTATTAAAGAACGTAATAATGGAAATCTATACAAAATACTTTGGTTGGCAACTATTTTTCACAGACGGATCAAAGAGCGTTCAAGGACAGGGGGCGGGATATTTTTATCAAAATTTAGACATCAAAAAGGGGTTTAAAATAAACAGCCACGTCTCTATAATGTCACTGGAACTCATTGCGATCTTTCAAGCCATGTCGTATGCCGCTGGTCAAAGATTAAATAAAATTGTTATTTTTTCTGACAGTAAAAGCGGTTTGCAACATTTGGCTCGATGCGCCTCTGGTATCAGAGGTACATCGATAGCCTATGATATTTTGAATATGATCCACAATTTTAATAAGAATGGCATTGCATTCAGATTGCAATGGGTTCCAGCACATATAGGCGTTAGGGGTAATGAGGAGGCTGATCATATATCAAAAGTAGCAGCATTAAGAGGTAACGACATGGATTTTTATCCTGATTATTTAGATCTGATCCCTAAATTCAAAATTAAATGCTTTAATATTTGGCAAGATTATTTTAATAAGATTTCCGAAACAAAAGGTATTTGGTATAAATCTATTCAGTGTGAGCTGCCTCGTTACCCTTGGTTTGATGATACTAGACTTAGCAGAACATATGTTAAATTAGCTTTAAGACTTCGATCGGGACATTTTCCATCGGCAAAGTTTGCATTCCTGATGAAAAAAGTTGATTCGCCAAACTGTACTGTTTGCAACATCATTGAGGATGTACAACATTTGTTGATGGAGTGTTTAAAAAACAGAGTAGAAAGGGATAAATTTATTAAGCAATACAAAATTAATAGATGGGATGTGGGTCTGATTCAGTCCATCCTTTCATACCCAAGGACTGATGTGGCTAAAGGACTCTGCAATTTGGCGACCAGTATCTAGTTGTGTAATATGTGTCTATCTAATAGGTTAAATAGTGTAACGATAGGGTACAATAGGGTTGATATGTCCATGTGGACAAAAACCCTAAAAAAAACATTAAATAAAAAAAAAAAAAAAAAAAAAAAACTACAATATATTTATATTTTTCTAAATTATAAATAATGTTTCGTAACCGTAGTTTGTAACTCATAATTCACCAACAGATAAATTCGCGTGATGTTGATATGTGTGTGAGAGCGAAGGTTATTCATGTTCTTTTTTTTTATTCTGGTTCGGCAAAGTGACTACGCTACACCTGATGGTAAGTGTAGCGCAATCCAAGAATAATGTCGACCAACGATAAACAATGTGTCCATCGTAGGTCGACAAGATCATGCCGGCCTGCCAAAGGGTCAAGGGGGAGGGGAAGGAAAAAGGGACGGGAAAAGGGTTAGGATCAGGGGGCAAGCCCCCTGGGGAGAACCGGATATACACTGGCTGACCCTGGAACGCGACCCACACAAGGTGGGCCACTATGGCAGGTTTTAGCACCAGTGTACGGTGGTCGCTATCCGGTCGGATACAAGTATCCTCCCACCAGCCACCAGTTAAGTTAGTTTACTTCAATGTTACCTCTTTGCCATCCTTAACGCCCTTCCAGAAGAGATGTGCACACAAAGCCACAGCTCTGCTTTGGTCTGGTTTCTTCAGTAACTTGCTAGCAGCCAGAGCACACTGTGTGCGCATTGGTTCTGCGTTTTCGGCACCTGGAAAAAACTTCTTATGTCACTTTCGACACTTCAGAGATCGTAGGGTAGTTCAAATCTATTGGTAAAATTATATTAGATTCACGGAGTGAGCCCATCGAACAAAAAAAAGTGTGTGTGTGTGTGTGTGCAATTCACACACGGCAGAAGTTGACACATTTTCCGAGGGCTTCGTTGTACGCAGGCGCAAAGACACGTGGTAGCATACGTACAAACATGTATACGTAGAGCGCTTGGGCCGAAGCAAGGATTAGGCATATACGACGCCTTTGTAAGACGACGACTGTATAATGTGCAGTCCGTTGCCTTCCCAATACAGGAAAAAAAGGAGACCAAGATTAGGGGAGTTTTGGCGGGAATTCTGACAGTGCGGTTCATCGCTTATTTTAATTTATTTCACAAACTAGTTTAGAGTTGTGTTTGTTGTATAACAGTGGTGTGGATTTGTTCAATAAACATTGACGGTGATGAACAGTGCATGCAAACATTGAAATAAGTGAATTAAGCTTCGTGCTGAAAGGAGTTGGCGCCAAAACTCCGGCAAGACCTTGAAATCGACCGCACCCATCGTTCTTGTAAAAATAACTTGAGAATAATTTATACTTGACACTGGCTAAATGCTTAATAATGCGAAAGCCATGAATAAAAAAAAAAGAACACTGTATATTTGTAATCTATCTCATTCTCTCACAGGCTAAATCCTATTTATGTTTGTCTCTGTTTTATGGTCCCTTTTTGTTTTCATCGAATTTTTAAACCACAACAGTGCTACAGACATTTCATTTAAAAATCTACAAAATTGGTCCACATATTATGTGGTACCTTGAAGGTATATTAAGATATTCCTCCTCCTTTCTGAAGTCGGTTGAAAATATTTACTCACCGAAGCAGTTGATTTGTTCGAAGGTGGCAATGATCAGCGTTATCGCCGCCAGCTGCGCCTTACTGTCGGATATTTCATCTTCGTACAGCGAGAACGCCTGTGACAGGTACTCGTATGCTATCGTCTCGTGGTTCGCGAATCCTATCTCACTGATGGCCAAGGCACCTTGGAGATATAACCTGAAATGTAATATAATTGTTGCTGGGAGCTGGTGGGAGGATACTTGTATCCGACCGGATAGCGACCACCGTACACTGGTGCTAAAACCTGCCGTAGTGGCCCACCTTGTGTGGGTCGCGTTCCAGGGTCAGCCAGTGTATATCCGGTTCTCCCCAGTGGGCTTGCCCCCTGATCCTAACCCTTTTCCGATCTCTTTTGCGCTACACTTACCATCAGGTGTAGCGTAGTCACTTTGCCGAGCCAGGATAATAAAATAAAAAAATAGGAGGAGTAGAGCCACGCTGTAGTGTGACAGTTTTGTCTACAGCATGCATGGGCCGGCTCGGTCGAGTCGTTACAGCCACAAAAACCGATGTAAAGTAGCGGCTTGCTGCTGCGTTTCGTACAGTGAGTGAGATAACCGGAGGCCCAATCTCCCCTTCCCAATCCCTTTCCTTCAAGGTCGGCATATCATGGGCGGTGGAGACAAATTATAAAAAAATAATTCAATATAAGTGCTTCACTTCTACTTTTACTGAGTTGTTAGGATTGTATTGTAAATGTCAGCAGGCCATTAGAATCTCAGCCATACCTGAGCGGCAACTCAGCCAACTCAGCCTTCACGAGCATGCTGATCGTCTGATGGCAGAACTGGAATATCTTCTGACATTTCTTCTCCCACATCACGTCCTGACAAAAAAAAAAACAATTAGAAATATTTAGAAACATATTATGTAGGAATAGGTACCACCGCTTTGTCTATTTCTGCCGCCAAGCAACAGCGTGTAAGCACTGTTGTGTTTCGGTTTTAAGGACATGGAAGCCAGTGAAATTACTGAGCATTATGAGACTTGTCTCGGGGTGACGAGCGCAGTTCAGTGCCATGCAGTGCTTTGTAATTCAACGTTCTGTGTGGTGTTGCTTCTGTTTATGGACAGGCGATTATCATCAGGCTAGCGTCTTGCTAGTCTCGTCATTCAATCATTCCAATCTCTCACATTAATCATATCCTACTAATATTATAAACGCGAAAGTTTGTAAGTATGGATGGATGTATGTTTGTTACTATTTCACATAAAAACTACTGAATGGATTTTAATGAAACTTTACAATAATATAGCTTATACATCAGAATAAGACATAGGCTACTTTTTATCCCGGAAAAAGCAGATCACGCGGGCGGAGCCGCGAGCAAAAGCTAGTACTATAAATGTGAATATAAGTTTGTTTGTTACGCTTTCACGCGAAAACTACTTAACCGATCATCATGAAACTTTGTACACATGTTCTTGGAGGTATTAGAAATAACATAGGCCGGCTAAAAGCAAATCACGCGGGCGGTGCCGCGAACAAAAGCTAGTTTATAACATTTGAACGTACGTCATCCTTCAGATCCTTGTAAATGAAAGCGAGCCGATACGCGTGGAACAGTATAGGCGGGAAGGTGTGTTGTATCCTTGTCGCCCCTCCCGCTTGTAAAGCTTTACGAGCCGCGCTCAGGATCAGGTACTGCTGGTCCGCTGACTCCGACTTTAGGTGGTGGATCAACCTGCAATAATTACATTTTTTTTATATATAGCATAGGCCGGCAAACGAGCAAGGTGGGTCACCTGATGGTAAGTGATCTCCACTGCCCATGTACGCCCACAATACCAGAGGAATCGTGGGTGCGTTGCCGACCTTAAAGGTAAGGGATGATTGGTGATTGGGAAGGGGAGGGGGATTTGGGCTTTCGGATATCTCACTCACCGTACGAAACGCAGCAGCAAGCCGCTACTTTACGTTGGTTTTCTGTGAGACAGTGGTAACGTTCGGTCGAGCCGGCCCATTCATGCTATAAACAAAACTGTCTACAGCAAGGTTCTACCACTTGTGAAATATCACCTGTTAATGTTGCTGGTGGTAGGATATTCATATCCGCCCAGATAGCGACCACCGTACACATGGTGTAAAAACTTGACGTAGTGATCCACACGTTTTGTGTGGATCGCGTTTCGGCATCAGCCAGTGTATATCCGGTTCTCCCGAGGGGCTTGCGACATGACTTGATTGTTGGTTGGGGCGGGCATAGGAGTATGTATCCTAGTATTACTGTGCCTGCATCGGTCATCCGCCTGTCCTGTCGCAGTCCCTTCCATTTGCATTTTTCCTCTCCGAAGAGGGAAGAAACATTTATACAGGCCGGCATGACTCTGGCGACCACGGATAAAATCAATGTTTGTCGGTGGTTGCTGGTTTTTTGGACTGCACTATGCTTACCATCAGGTGTAGTGCAGTCACTTTGCCGTGCTCGGATAAAAACAAAGTTTCCTATGTTGAATATTATACATTATTTTATTGTACTAGCCCTGTATTATATTCGTCCCACTGCTGGGCCCGAGCCTCCTCTACTGAATGAGAGGGATTAGGCCTTAGTCCACCACGCTGGCCTAATGCGGGTTGGCAGACTTCACATACCTTCGAAATTCTTATGGAGAACTTCACAAGTATGCAGGTTTACCTCACGATGTTTCCGTCGCCGTTAAAGCAAGCGATAATTAACTATTGGTATATACGTAACTTAGAAAACTCAGAGATGTATGCTCTTGGGTCTGGTTTCGAACCTGCGACTTTCGTCCCGACAGTCCGTACCACTCCCTACTAAGCTATCGCTGCTATCATTTATTATTATTTTATATGCAACAGAAAGTAATACGAAAATACACCCTTTTGTTAAAACACAATCAAAATCGGTTCCAAAAGCAGCCCGCAACTTTAATTTAATTTCTATACTTTAATTTAATTTTAATTTCTATACTTTATCTTTCTTCTTTCTGCCTTGCGTTATCCCGGCTTAGTGCCAGGGTCCGCCTTCCTACTTAAACGCCTCCACTTCGCCCGATCTTGAGCATCCTCTATAGTGAGACCATTGGTTTTCTATTTCTATACTTTATACTAGTACTAAAGAAACTATGCGCTTTAATATACCTGGCCAACAATCCCTGCTCCTCCGTGAAGTCCTCCACGTCGGGCTCAGAACTGGGCTGGTCCGACTGATCCTTCACCAGAACGTCCAACATTGCCAATACAGATTCAACCTGTAACAAACAGAATGTAACCGTTAAATCCTTTTCATCAATAATAATTAAACTGATAACCCTTCCCTCCTTCCCGCCCTCACATATAAAATGGAATGAAAGAGTGAATCAGAGGGAGAGAGATAGGGAGAGATATGAGAGGGAGAGAGAGGGTGAGAGGGAGAGAGGTCGGGAGGGAGAGACGGAGAGAGGGTTGGAGAGAGAGGTGGTGGGAGGGCGAAAGGATTGTAGAGCGAGGAAAAGAGGAGGGAGGAAAGGAGAGAGAGAGAGAGAGAAGGGCGAGAAGAGAGGGGGAGGGAGGGAGAGAGAAAAGGAGGGAGGGAGAGAAGAGAAAGATTGAGTGAGAAAAACGTGGTCACATTATAGCACCCATATTTATGCAGATAGAACAACTCACATCCTCCGGAGTGGAGATCATGGTATCACTCTCCAGCACATCGTTGACCAGGTGGACGGCGATCATGATCCTGCCAGGATGGTTCAGGTGCTTGATCAGTGGCGCGTAGTTCTGCAGTTTGATCAGCGTGAGGATGTTCTTGTAATGGTCCGCTGGCAGCTTCAGGATCTTCATCAGCTCCTTGAACACTGGGGTGTTGTGTTCGAGGGTTTGTTTACCACTGGTCAGAGAGAAATAAATGTTGCCAGTTATTTTAATTTACTTTTTAAGGAGACCCTAAAATGTGCTGTTTGTAGTTTATTACGTGGACTTTACGTATGCGAAAGTCCCTATGGCTAGGTACCATCGCTTTGTCTATTTCTACTTTTCTGTTCGAAGAGTATTGGAAGGTAGCGAGTGATTTAATAAAAAAAAATATCACGGAGCATACAAGATTGTTAAGTTTTATTAATGTTAAAATAAACTTAAATTTGTTGCTCTGAAAATATAGACATTTATTTCATCAGTATAACGTTACAGACTAAAATACCAACGTTATTACAGTATTTTAGTATAAAACTTAAAAACTTTACCTCAAAATATACAGACACAACATTTACATGTAAATATGCAATAATATTTCAGACTAAACCAAATAAAAATTGAGATGTCCAATTCCACATCAAATTTTTGTTTCCAGTGGCGATATAATTCTTAATTAACCTTTCCCTTTTTAACCTAAGGGCCATAACCTTTATTTATTTTCTACTAGCTGTCCCTCGCGGTTTCACCTGCATGTTACTGCCCTGCTCCCATGGGTCATAGCGTGATATACATATAAACCTTCGTCATGAATTACTCTATCTATTGCTGAAATCTGTATTAAAATCCGTTGAATAGTTTAAAGACCTAAGCGAACAGACAGCGAAAGCGACTTAAATTTTATACTATGTAAAGATTTATATAATGTATAAAAAAATCACCAATCAAGAACAATACAAACTAACAATATAAAGCTAACTTTAAACCATCACCAATCTATGTTTATGCTTACAAGTACCATCCCATTACAAGAACAAAAGCTAAGCAATACTTAAACAGCGCATGCATATGTCAGTACTTAGGGATTTAATTTACTGGTGGTAAACCGTAAATTAAACCGTAAATTAACATAACCGCCCGGATAGTGACCACCGTACACATGGTGTTAAAACCTGCCATAGTGATCTACACGCCTTGTGTGGATCGCGATCCAGTATCAGCCAATGTATATCCGGTTCTCCCGAGGGGCTTGCAACATGACTTGATGGTTGATTGGGGCGGGTATAGGGGTACATCCTTGGATCCCTGTGCCTGCATCGGTCATCCGCCTGTCCTGTCGCAGGCCCCTCGATTTGCTTCTACCCTCTTCGGAGAGGGAAGAAGCATTTATACAGGCCGGCATGATTCCGGTGACCACAGATAAACTCATGGTTTGTCGGTGGTCGCTGGTTTTTTGGACTACATTGTGCTTACCATCAGGTGTAGTGCAGTCACTATGTTGTGCTTGGAAAAAAACAATAGTAATACTATCTTTTGCTCGCGACTTCACTGAGACATTTTTTGCGATAAAAAGGATACTTTGTGATGTCAGGAGAAAAAAATGACCCACTACCAACCAACACTAACCATTAACAACCAAAACATAATCCCTAAGTACTGACACAGTATAAAATTATGTCAGTCCCTAGGTACTACCATTATTTATATAAATTTTAAAGAATTACATGATAGCAAAATAATAAAAGCTTCGAGAGAATTAAATTTGTTCCGAGGTAAATTGGTTTAAGTTATCAAATCACTGTTTACTCTTTTAAACAATTAATCAGTGGTTAAGGCTGTCACTAAGACTAATTCGTAAAATTAACGTTGGGTTACAGTACAATTCTGTTATGCGTCAGTTTTCTTACGGAAGTTTCTGTAGAGGCAGAATTTGTAGAAGTGCCTTCAACTTATGAAAAATAAAATACACCCAACAGTCACACGCATAGTCCTGACCCCATAGTAAGATACGAGTCTGTCGTGGGTATCAGGAACTACGAAAGACTTTCGGTCTCACAACACCCAGACTCGAGTCAATTTGTCTCGGTACTGGGATCGAACCTGCAACCTCTCGTTTTACAGCTGACTACACGCCCGCCGCGTCACGGAGGCTATCATATTGCAGCTATTTTATAATCCTTGATGATGCCAATTTTCTTTATACATAGATTATCGGTTTAAATGAATCTATAACCAAAATAATCCATGTGTCGAATAAAAAACGCGAACGCTTTTATTGTTCCACTGTTTTTATGAGGAGAAATAAATTTATTTTCTTTCTTTCTTTCGTTAACCAACTAGCAAATCCAAGATATCGGTACACGAAATAATTCAACATAAAGTCAATCCCCCGGAACAAACTTAATGAAAGCAAAATATTTACATGCCACGAACACAACATCAATTTGGAAATATCTCTAAAACATATCCAGAAACATACATAGAAATAGAATTATAGACATACCAATGTCAAACAGTCCTAGGGACTGACTCTTATTGTACAGTAATAAATAAAATACCACATACACTTTCTTAAAGATGTACGGACAGTACCTAGCCTGGTGTATATCTGCGCATATCTTGTCCGTGTGGGCGAGCACTCGGTCCACGTAGTTCAGTTTGTCCGGATGGCACCGCTGAGCCAACTTCAGCAGTGCAAGCTGGAGACTGAGCATGTCTTCGGGAGACATGTCTGTGCGACTCTGGTGACCGGTGTGCGTGTTAGGTGAAAATTCTCAAGAATCTTAATAGTCCCCTAACCATATTTACCAATGCCATATGTTTCAAAATGGTGCTGCCACACCGGTGTTATAAAATGTTAACAAACATTTTCTAACATTAAACATTTACTAACATTATCTAACATTGTCATAAAATGTATCAAATTTTTGTTAAGGGGTTAGGTGGGTTTCACAGGCGCAAAACAGGTACATTTTTACGATTTTTTTTTAAATTAACCAACAAAATATTTCATTCTATCAGTTTACCATATAAAAGATATACAGTGTTATTTTGACACCCTGTTACTAAATGAAACCACATATTCGTCATCGCCTCTGCTTACCTTGTACCAAACATGAGGCTTGAGCTTGTAGTAGTTTAGCCAAAAAACGTGATTTAAGTTTTGAGCCTTTTAAATCACGCTGTACGGTTTTTGCACTTAACTCTATTAAATAAAATGTCACAGCTGACGATGTTATTATAAAACACAAACGCTTAAGAAGGGCAACTTCATACATATGAAAATACGTCTCAGACTCACAAAGACGCTCTCGACACATTCACTGAAAAAGTTGCGACAGTATTACTTAGTTCATTGATAATGACAAAACGTAAAAAAAAATGTGTTTGGGAAATGCACATATCTATAAATAGGTAACACAAATTTGACTAAAAACAAATAATCATTATAAAAGTTACAAGATTCGATTTTACTTAGGATTTTATTACATTTCATAGGGTAATCTAATATTTATTTCAATTCCTAAATTACTATTTTGCGCCGTTTGCCTTCTGTACGATTGGCGTTTTTATAAAACGGGCACATTAACCTTGACGGTATAAAGCTCGCAATACATGCTGCCGAGTGATGACTAACACCAACGTATAGATAGTATTTTTGGGTATCAGGATAGTATCGTGGGTATCAGCAACTACGAGAGACTTTTGGTCTCACAACACCCAGCCCGGGGTCTGGGTTTGTTTCGGGAAACAAATATTTGTGGTTCACATAAACATTTGTCTCAGTCCAGGGATCGAATCCGCGGCCTTTCGCTTCACAGCCGGCTACTCGATTGGTTTTCGATAAACTTGCCGAACGTCTAGGCACTAGCGCTTGCCTTGTATTAATTTATCTACACTCGTGTTGGCCTAAGCTCGTCCGACATGTATTCCAAGCTTAATGGTAATGTATGTGTGTGTGTCTCATTCATTCGATGACGGGTGTGTATGTTGAGTTTTATATGTGTGTGCGCGCGTATACAGACTGTTTAAAATTAATCTAATGTTAACGGCATTTAATTTGTTAGGAAATATTATTTTTTTATTTTGCCTTTAATAAGAAAGTGTCTTAGCTCAAAGTACTTGTATTAACGAACACTACACATGGTTTCATTTAAGTATAGGGTGTCAAAATGACACTGTATATTTCATAAGTAGTATGTGAAATTTTCATCGAAAAATATTGAAAATTAAAGCGTGGACAGGTCATCTCCTGTGACCCCTCAAAAAAAAGGTCTCTCGGCGTAGTCAGGATAACTCATGACAGATTCATCTGAAATGCAAAAACTAAATTTTTTCTGTTAGTAGATGCTTAAAGCTCGTGCTTGAACGAAGGAAAAAAATAAAAAACAAAAATTGAATTTTTGGCGGCGTTGAGAACAAAAACCCTTTTTTTGAGTAAAATTTGCACCCTTCATGGCCTTGAAAAATCACTTAAAATAGAAAAAGAAAAAAATCCTTCGTTCAAGCACGAGATAATGTTATTTTGAAGAAGTGTGCAAAATTTGAAGGAGATCGGTTCATAAGTTTTCGAGAAATCGTGACTACCGATTTCAAAAATGTAGTTTTTGAAAAACGCGTTTTTCTGGAAACTACCTCCTCGATCTCCTTCAAATTTTGCACACTTATTCAAAATAACATTATCTCATGCTTGAACGAAGGATTTTTTCTTTTTCTATTTTAAGTGATTTTTCAAGGCCATAAAGGGTGCAAATTTTACTCAAAAAAAGGTTTTTTGTTCTCAACGCCGCCAAAAATTCAATTTTTGTTTTTTATTTTTTTCCTTCGTTCAAGTACGAGCTTTAAGCATCTACTACCAGAAAAATTTTAGTTTTTGCATTTCAGATGAATCTGTCATGAGTTATCCTGACTACGCCGAGATACCTTTTTTTGAGGGGTCACAGGAGACGACGTGTCCACGCTTTAATTTTCAATATTTTTCGATGAAAATTTCACAAACTACTTATGAAATATATATCTTTTATATGGTAAACTGATGGAACGAAATATTTTGTTGGTTAAATAAAAAAAAAATCGTAAAAATGTACCTGTTTTGCGCCTGTGAAACCCACCTAACCCCTTAACAAATGTTATAAAATGTTTTGTAAACATTTTATAACAGCGGTGTGGCAGCACCATAAGATTCGAAGTTTGTTAAACATGTTTAGTTTTTTTTATAGCATAGACAATTTATAGTAATATACATTTGGACCTACTTACGCAATCAGGAACCAACCCATGGCAAGTTCAAATGGAGATACATACTGATTTTGTTTTTAACATTGTTTTAACCAGGTCGAATATAAAATCGCGGGCTGTCATCGTCGAAATAACAATTTGTTTTCACTTTTAACATTAATAATTGATAGTAATCTAATCGTCTGTTACGAATTTACGAGCCTGTGGGACAGTAATTAAGATTAACAACTAATTAAGTTGATTAAAGACCCTTTAGCTCATTGTCTAACACCCGCTAAAAATGAAAATATGTAACAGGACAATTATTTAATAAACAGACTATTAGTTCTTAATGTATTAATAATAATCATAAATATAGGTGTAACCAGTACACCCACATTTAGCCGAGCGTATCTCCGTCCCATGATGTGATAAGGGAGTCGAGCCTATTGCATTTAATTCCAGACTCCGGAGTGATACTGAGCATTTCGTGACAGAAAAACCCAATATCACTTATACCCGATATCGAACCCGAGACCTCAGCGCAGCAGTTGTACCGCGTACGCAATACAACTGCGCCACCGAGGCTGTCATAGACATTTTTTTTTTATGGCATAGGCCGGCAAACGACCAAGTGGGTCACCTGATGGCAAGTGATCTCCACCGCCCATGTACGCCCATCACCAGAAGAATCATGGGCGCGTTGCCGACCTTAAAGGAAAGGGATAATTAGGGATTGGGAAGGGGAGGGGATTTGGGCCTCCGGATATCTCACTCACCGTACGAAACGCAACAGCAAGCCGCTACTTTACGTCGGTTTTCTGTGAGACAGTGGTAACGACCCGGTCGAGCCAGCCCATTCATGCTGTAGACAAAACTGTCTACAGCGTGGCTCTACCACTCATAAAGGTCCCAAATAGGGGATGAAAGTTGGTATGAAAGATTTTTGATGGCGAAACGAAGTTCGCGGGCACAGCTAATAGACAATAATACATTTATAAATTACCTGAGTAATGGCAGCCACTTGATCTGAGAACACTTCGAATAACTGCACTTCTTGCTCCTTACCATCTTCAAGCACGACGCTGAGGTTCACGTTGCCTTCGTTTCTCTACAAATAAGAACGTGATGATTTTTAACCGACTTAAAATAAAGGAGCTTCTCAATTCGTCTGTACATAAATCTACATACTTATAAATAAAAAAATCGTGTCACGTTGTTTGTCCGCGATGAACTACTAAATGACTGAACCGATTTTAATCAAATTTTACAAACTGTGTGCAGTATGATCCAACTTGAGAGATAGGACAGTTTATATCTCAATTTATAGTCGCAATATTTTCTTATTGCAAATTATTTCTTTATTATATGACAAATAGTTTTGTAGTGAAATTTCTTTGGCACCGTTGTGAATTAAAAACTCAATGAAAGGAAAAAGCGACAGTAAAAAGAGACAAACATATTCGCACTGAGCCCGGGTAAAACCAGGTAGAAAGAAAAATGCTGCCGTACACATGGTGTTAAAACCTGCCATAGTGATCCACACACCTTGTGTGGATCGCGTTCCAGGATCAGCCAGTGTATATCCTGTTCTCCCGAGGGGCTTGCGACATGACTTGATTGTTAATTGGGGCGGGTATAGGGGTACATTCTTATATCCCTGTGCCTGCATCGGTCATTCACCTGTCTTGTCGCAGGCCTGTCGATTTGATTTTTCTTTTTTTAGGGACATTTATACAGGCCGGCGTGACTGGTGACCACCGATAAACTCATAGTTCGTCAGTGTTCGCTGGTTTTTTGGACTGCACTACGCTTCTTACGCTTTGTCATTTTGCCGTGCTCGGATAATTAAATCTAACTGGATATACACTGGCTGATATCAGAGAGCGTCGTGCTGGAACGAGCCACTGTACACACCTGGCTATAAGATGCGAGTCTGTCTATAAGAGCGATGATTATGTTCTTAATGTTCACTCCGGGTTGCAGTTCGGCGCACGACTTGAGGAACGGCTGCAGGTTCGCCAGGTGGAATTCATCAGGGAACACCTACAGAATAAATAAATAGAGTGAGAATGAGAATAAATAGATTTCTGATAAGTAATAGTGTGTAAGCACTGTTGTGTTTCGGTTTAAAGGACATCGAAGCCAGTGAAATTACTGGGCATTATGAGACTTAATATCTCATGTCTCGAGGTGACGAGCGCAAGTTCAGCGCGTATAACGTAATGTAAAGCTAATCAAAAATCCGGTTTCGCTCGGAGTCAACGGACGTGCTTTCATTCTACTACCGACTGAGTATTGTCGGGGATGCACACGCTCATTGAACTCAAATTTAGAACGCTTTACATTGCGGGTTTTGTTGATATAAAATTTCCAAAATGGCAAGTAAATAGCAAAGGAATAGCGTTCTCCGTCCGTGTTAAGGTTGTGTTTTATGACCCTTTTGACTGTTTTTTTATTATTTGATTGGATAACGAGACGAGCAAGGCGCTCGCGTGATGGTAAGCGCCACGCCTGCCCATAAACAGAAACAACATCACACAGAACTTTGAATTACAAAGCACTGTATAGCACTGAACTGCACTCGCCACCTCGAGACAAAGATGTTAAGTCTCATAATGCCCAGTAATTTCACTGGCTTCAATGTCCTTCAATGCAAAACACAACAGTGCTTAAATACTTTTGCTTGGCGGCACAAATACGTAGGCTCGAGCAGATTAAAGACTACCTGGTCTCCGTACCTGTATAATGCACTCCATGAGGTACTCCTGAGCGATGGCGTCCCTGCAGCTGACCACCTGTTCCAGTATGCCGGGCAGCACCAGCCGACGGTACTCGTCCTCCGTGACAGACTCCAACTGCGACAGTCGCACCAGGTTCGTCCCCACCAGGATACGAAGCTCGGACCGTTCGCGCTCACGACGCTCCTTGTCTCTATGAGGAGAGCTACCTGTATAATGCACTCCATGAGGTACTCCTGAGCGATGGCGTCCCTGCAGCTGACCACCTGTTCCAGTATGCCGGGCAGCACCAGCCGACGGTACTCGTCCTCTGTGACAGACTCCAACTGCGACAGTCGCACCAGGTTCGTCCCCACCAGGATACGAAGCTCGGGCCGTTCGCGCTCACGACGCTCCTTGTCTCTATGAGGAGAGCTACCTGTATAATGCACTCCATGAGGTACTCCTGAGCGATGGCGTCCCTGCAGCTGACCACCTGTTCCAGTATGCCGGGCAGCACGAGCCTACGGTACTCGTCCTCTGTGACAGACTCCAACTGCGACAGTCGCACCAGGTTCGTCCCCACCAGGATACGAAGCTCGGACCGTTCGCGCTCACGACGCTCCTTGTCTCTATGAGGAGAGCGTAGGGGCATGAATAATAAACTCACACATGTATCCCTTAAGCGGTAGACAGAAGTACACTCACGGTATGCCGAGTTTATTAATTCTATAATGATTTCCTACGTTTACGCGAATATTACTCATTGAAATAAAACTGTCCACCCCCACCCCAGTCCACCCCATGACCACGAAGGCTGAAAAGTCTTCGAAACGTCGGGATCAAAATTAATAAAAAACCGCGATAAAATCCGTTTAAATTAGTATTATTAATTCTATGATAAATAAATAAATACACCCAACAGTCACACATTATCCTGACCTCACACAAGGTTAAAACTGTATCGTATGAATCAGGAACAACGAGGGACTTGCGGTCCCACAACACCCAGACCCGCATCAAATATTTGCGTATCACACAATCCTTTATTTTGGTGCGGGAATCGAATCCCCAGCCTCTCGCTTCACACCCGACTACCCGCCTACTGTGATAAGTGAAATCTATCGACATATCGTTCACAAATTACAATCCCGGACAACCCAGCAGTTATCAAAGAAAACCATCAAAATTGTTCATCCAATTTGAGAGGTTAATCAAAGATACTACTATAAGGACATTAATTAGAAATCGAGTGGTCATTTAATCGATATGATGCAGAGAAACCGTTGCATGATTTGCGCGCGGAAAAAAAATCGCAGAACATTAGTTATATGAAACCTTTTACTAAAAGGTACCTACAGTACGCGCGAATTAATTTGACCAGCCTGAAGTTGAAGAATACCCGGAGAATACATATTAATCGGTATATTTTCACATGTACGTCTCGACATTAAGTCTAAAAAAAGTTTAAACATTTTAGAGTAGAATTTTCGAGTGGTAGAGCCACGCTGTAGACAGTTTTGTCTACAGCATGAATGGGCCGGCTCGTCCGGGTCGTTACCACTGTCTCACAGAAAACCGACGTAAAGTAGCGGGTTGCTGCTGCGTTTCGTACGGTGAGTGAGATATCCGGAGGCCCAAATCCCCCTCCCCTTCCCAATCCCTAATTATCCCTTCCCTTTAAGGTCGGCAACGCACCCATGATTCTTTTGGTATTGTGGGTGTACATGGGCGGTGGTGATCACGTACCATCAGATGACCCACTTGCTCGTTTGCCGGCCTATGCTATAAAAAAAAAAGGATAATACTTACCTAGAGTGCCCTTGATGCTGCATCCTTACCCACAGCTTGTTCATTTCAGCGAAGTTCATCAGTACAAAGTCTATAGCGTCACGTACCTGTGGGGAAATAGAAACTATAATATTTCTAAGAATAATAAACCTAACTAAAGAAGGCTAATTTAATAAACTGCTGATGGTTGAAAACCGACGTCAATTAGGTAGAAGAAGATGGATAAATTATAAATGGTTGAATACATTTTTTGTAAACATTGCTAAGAACCATCTCGATTACACTAGTATTTAAAAAAACTCATTAAAACTTGTCCATTTGTTTAGGCGCTACTATAAAAACTTCTATAAAAAACCACCGCCGTCACCGCTGTCTATGACCAACCACAATACCAGAGCAACCATCACGTCGATGCGTTAACGACTTTTGAGGATTGGGGCAAGAGATATGTGGTAGGCACACATAGCACATTAGCCCTACTTAATAAAGACTTACGGTCCCTTCATTTTCATTCTGCGCTTCAATTGTGTCGGGCAGAACGTTTCTCGTGCACTGCAGTAAATAATTTCTCAGGAACAAACCGCGCAATGGATGCTGAACTCCTCGGCACATTTCCACTAAATCCTTGGGAATAATAAAAAAATTATAAAAACGCCGTCCTCTTATTTCCTGTAAATCAGGTTGAATAGTAGCATGCATCCTGTTGACACCGAGCAAAGAAGCATTTCGAGTCTCTGTGGGAATACCGAGCTGTAATTACTTGACAATATAAAAAAACCATAAATAGACCATAAGCCAGAATCGACAGTAGCACGCATTCTGTCCATACTGAGTAAAGAAACTCGTTACGTTTGGGACTGCTAAGCTCTTTTTTACTGTAAGTTGTATGACTACCATTTTTTTAGACCAATGAGTAAATAGTTCTTTCGACGATAAGTGATTTTGTGTTGCGTCGTGAGGCGATCTTAATAGACTCGTTTTTAGATACTATGCTCAGAAAAGCAAGCACATCCTTCTCATTAATACCAAACAAAAAGAGACAAAAAAGGGTTTGCTTGCTTTTTACAATTTTTTTTTGCTTTCGCTCTTGTTTTGTTCTTTATTATTTCTAATAAAAATTTAGGTGCTATTTGGAGTTTTTCTGACAAGTTGTTATTAGGCTAGAACTACAATTAGTATCTAAATGTATGGCAAGGAGGCCAGGGCGTCGCAAATGTCGAAGTCGAATTACTTAAAGGGTTTACCTTCAAAAGATCCCTCCTGAGACTCGAGTTGGTTTTGATATAGACCAGCCCCACAGTGATGAGCAGGTACAGTCTAGGCACTATGTTGCCAGCGTACTGCACCAGCTCGTACAGGTCGGCCACTTTCCGACCCTTCTGGAATTCCTCCAGAAGGTAAAGCTCTAGGTGACGGAGCTCGTCTGTTATGGCCATGTCTGGTGGGGAGTTAAGGTTTCGTGGTACACAATATGGTAAATCACTTGTTTTTCATAGTGTTCTGTACCCCATTGTCTTCGGTCTATCCATCTGTCCGTCTGTGTGTCTATCGGTCTATCTATCTGGACTACATTTAAATGTATCTACCTTCTGAACCATGTCACGTAGCTGGCTGTGATATTCACAGAATACGCCTTACTAGCCTTTCCTCGCGGCTCCGTCCGCGTGATCTGCTTTTTCCGGGATGAAAAGTAGCCTATGTTCATCAGGGGTAATGTAGGATTCTAATGCTGAAAGAATTTTTCAAATCGGTCCAGTAGTTTTTAAGTTTATTCGTTACATACAAAAATACAAATCTTTCCTCTTTATAATATTATTAGTGTAGATAATGTCGATGTAGGTTAAAGCAGATACAAAAAAAAAAGTATAACTTAAAGTGAAATTAAAGAAATAAATCGTTTTCTAATCATGTAGGCAATTAAAGTAGCGTATACTTGTTTTATCTTCTGCTTTCAATTACATACCGAATTAGGAAGTGAGCCACATAGCTTGTTAAATGTGTAAACTCGAGTCTACTCTTGTTTGCGACTGTGCAATACAAAAATAGGCCCAAGTCAAATCGCTTTACGTGTGCTGGATGTAAGATGATCCCTAAAGTTGGTGCAAACATGCGACTGGACTCTGTGCCCTAAACTGAAGCATGTTTATATAATGATTTCTTGCGTTTACGTGAATGTTACTCATTGAAATAAAACTAATTTAAACTAATTTAATTTCTGGGCAACCTACACCTAAGTCCACCTCGTGACCACGAAGACTGAAAAGCTTTCGAAACGGCGGGACCAAAATTAAAATAAAAAACCGCGATAAAATCCGTTTAAATTAGTTTTATTTCAATGAAGCATGTTTGTAAAGGATACAGAGTTCATAGTAACTCTTTGGTGAGAGGAGTGAAGTTCTCAACTCTCCAAGCATGGTCGATGCATGTTTCAATGCGTCCATCAACTTTGATTTGTCCAGACATCTCTTCATTTGAAATGCCTGTAACAACAAAAAAATATGATCGTGTATAATCTATAACGCGATGCGAATGGCGCGATGAGAGCTGTTTTCGGATGAATGAAAGAATGAAATTGTGTGACAACGTCTTAAGAAAATACTGATGGAATGGTAGCATTTTTCAAAAGAAAATTTTAATTTCATATGTTTAATAGATTTGTATGTATATAGAGAAGGAGGTAATTGGAAATCACAATGAAATTGGATCAAGTTAGATTTATTTGTACGCATAAATACAATTATGTCAATTTTTTCTACAATTTAATAGTTTTTACAAGTATAAATGTGCGTTGAGCAATAGCAGCTGTCCACGCAGACGCATCGCCCACTCAAGTAGGAGAGAGACGGATGTCGAACGCTGCCGAACGCAAAGGCCGATTGTGCTTCTTTGTCGCTCGTTCCGCGCTCTCGCTTGCACTTCAAGCCTTACATGGAACGGAGTCATGTTTTTTCGTGCGTGCAGCCGGCTCTATCGAATTATAAGACGTTGTCACGTCAAAAATATACTTGTCAATACTACGTAAAAACTTTTAGAGCGGGGGGGGGGGGGGGGTCTTAGCATTTACTACGAGTGGTGAGCGAAGGGCGGGGTCCAAAAATCTTAAAAATAGGTCACGTAGTATGGGTACGTTCCATTATCAGCATTCGCCGCAATTCTCACTAATTAGTTGGCGATAGACGGGCAAACTCTAATAATATTCACTCTCAGTAAATTAACGAACACCAAAACGTTATGTCGCGACAAGGTTCATGAGTGTGGGAGCACTGCATATTCTTCAGATCATTTGTAGACTTCTCCCGCGTAATAATTTTGTTAAACTGTAATATGGCCTTGCATTTGTTTTTATCGCCACAGCTCGCGAATGCTCGTCAGTAATTGTACTCTATCATCTCAACTTATTTCCCTCCACTATTGAACGTAAGCCTTCCCAAGTGAGCGCCAACCATCCCGGTCTTGGGCAACCCGCATCCATCCGTTACCTGCCATCTTTTTCAAGTCGTCGGTCCACCGTGTAGGCGGGCGCCCTACACTACTCTATTGTACTCTATGTACCGATTCAAAAAAAGTGGTTATGTATTTTTATTACTTACTTGTACTTTGACAACATTGAGAGCCTCTTCTAGAAGCTTCTCTTGCTCCTCAACAGGAGACGCCTGGTTCGTCATTTGTGCCTGTTACGACATACAATTTAGCTAATTAGGTAAATTATATCTCTAGTTGAAAATCTGAGGTGGTAATTTCAAGGTGGTAGGTCCCTCGTATGCGAGAGGCCGTCTGGGTTGGTACCACCGCTCTATCTATTTCCGCCGTCAAGCAATAGTGTGAAGCACTGTTGTGTTTCGGTTTGAAGGACATTGTAGCCAATAAAAATACTGGGCATTATGAGACTTAACATCTTATGGGGTGACGAGCGCAGTTCAAAGCCATACAGTGCTTTGTAATTCAAAGTAATGTGTGGTGTTGCTTCTTTTTAGGGGCAGGCGTTGCGCTTACCATCAGGTGAGCGCTTTGCTCGTCTCGTCTTTCAATCAAATAAAAAAAACCTATTTCTTAAATTATGGAAATACAAACACTTGAGGTTCGATTTTTCTTTTTTATTATGCTGGCAAGACAAAGTGCTTACACTGGACCTGGTGGTATGTAGAGTCCAGTCCAAAAATATCCAAATAGACATATAATGTCTCGACGGTCGCCAGATTTATACCATTACAAAGTTACTGGATATACACAGGCTGCCCCAGGAACGCGATTAGCTGAAAAGTTCCACTTTGCATTGCATGCTGGTGTAATATAATTATTTCTTTTCCCCAAAACAACAAAAAAAAATTCAAATCTTTAAACACTGTTTAGGTAAATATGAACTGTTACTATAGTCATATATATATAAGGTTATAATAATATTTTATTAAATAATTTAAATTGTAATAAGACAGTTAGAGCTTTATTACACAAGATATTTTAACTTTAAACAAGGTTTATATTGGGCAGTTTGTATGGATTACTATAGTTACTAGTTGTTAGAGACCTAGTTTAAAGTTAGAATATGTTTTGTAATAAGGCCCTTTATGATTATGACCTTTATTCATTAGTTTTTGTCAACATAATTTGATGCAAATATGCAACATTTCAACCCACTTCAAGTTCAAATTGATATGTTGATTTTATTTTGCTAAATTTATTAGATATTTTTTTTTATTAGATTATATTCCTTATTTTATAAAAGAAACATAAATGAAACATTCCGCATATACACTATGCAAAATAGAATTTTAAATTATTGATTAATGAATTTAGCAAAATAAAATTAATATTTCAAATTTTACTTGATGTAAGTTGAAATGTTATTGCATATTAATGCACAACTATCTATGATACTTAGTGCTTTAAAACTTCGATTTATTAAGAGTAAAATAAAAAAAAAAAAACAAAAGTTATAGGGTGTCTTAATATTCAACTAATTTGATAAAAAAATGTGATGGTGATTTATCAATGTTTAATTAGTCACACATGTTTTAGAAGCAGAAGCCTATAGCATCAATTATGTTGTCATTAACTAAACTGAAATATAGTTTCTTGTGGTCAAATGGGTGGTAACAAACTAAGATTACAGGACTTAAGTAATTTTAGCTTGACAGGATTCATATAAACTGTAGATTGACACATGCAGGACACTGTATTAAAACTAGCTTATACTATCCCTGTGCCTGCATTGGTCATCTGCATGTCATGTCACGCCCACCTCACATCAGCCTTTGTTTTGCTTATTTCCTTGTTAAGAGTGTTAAGAAGCATTTATTCAGGCTGGCATGATTCTGGTGACCACCAATAAACTCATTGTTTGTCTGTGGTCACTGATTTTTTTGCTTTACATGTGTAGTGCAGTCACTTTGCCATGCTCATAAAAATAGGTCTCAAAAATAGGTTTAGTTTACTTGGTGAGAACAAAATTGATGCTAATTATCTTTAATGGGTTATTTACAAACAATAGACTGTGGCTGCTGTGCTGAGGTCTCACATTCGATTCCCAGGCCATGTAAAAGTGATATCACGATTTTCTATCATGAAATGCTCAATATCAGCCCAAAGTCTGGATCTGTGGTTGGTATGGCAATAAGTTTGCTCATATCATCAGACAGAACTAAATTCGGCGAAATGTACCCATTCGGGGATTACAGACGTAAGTGTGTTTGTAACTTTGTTCTTATTTAATAGTAATTGAATCCTATGATTATTATAATTTATGACTGTAACAATTTCAATTTGTAACACTAAAAATCCTCAGAAGTAAGCAAAAACAACTTTTTAATAATTAATTCCACATAACATGCGTGATGTAAGCCTGCAGTCTCGTATCTTGTAACAGAGTTAGTGAACCAGTTACATCTCTACTTCACAATAAACGATGTAATTTTCATACAGAACTTCGAATCTCGCACAATTTTCGCAATTAAAACAACAAAACACGTTTCAACAGCATTTCCCGTACTGCGGAACTCTAAACACAGTCACCATTCTCCACAAACAGATAAAAACTTGATAATATTATCACAAACTCACTGTGGACCAAATGTAAAGGAACGGGTGGCTTATTCCGGCCATATGTACGTGTTAACATCTGAAATGCGGAGAGGATATTTCGTAACGCACCTGTGATACGTATCCGTTGCAATAAAACGCCTGATAAGGTCTTTTTATGCAATTTTTGTTAAAAATTAATTGTCGTAGGAGTTTGCCGTAAACAATCTGACAGTGACAGGTACTCTGACAAATGACGAATATTGAAAATAATTGCCAACAATTGAAAAAGTTTTTTTTATTTTATTTTTTTCGTTTCGTGCAATTTTCTTTCGTGTAGTGATTTGTGACACAGACCTATTGAAAATATGTGTAATTTTATATTTTATGAAAATAAATACACTCTGCCTCGACTGGCGTAGTTGTATTGCGTACGCGGTACGACTGCTACGCTGGCGCGGAGGTCTCAGGTTCGATCCCCGGTAATTTACTTTCTTTTTCTTCTAATTGCCTTTATCCCACTCGCAGTGGAGTCGGCGCAACATGCTTTTTAAAGCACATATTATAGAAAGATTTGGTTTGTAGTTTTTAATGACTGGCTGCCTACGAAGGACACACCCACACCCGAAACTAATGTTTGTGGATTACACAAATATTTATCTCGGTGCGAAAATCGAACACGTGGCATATTACTTTACAGCTTAGACTATTTATTCATTGCTTCACAGTAGCCTGCTACTCGCCCACCGCGGCACCGGGCCGGGGCACGGAGGCTGTCGGACCTTCTTTTGTATAATTTAAGTTACACCTCTGAATATTAAAAAAAAACCTATTGGCAGCCCTGCCAATTAGTGTTGCTGTTAAGGAGGACGCAGTTGAGTATGTAAGAGTAACCTCTTTTTTGTACTGATTCAGTATATGACTAATACCATGTGATACCTACATTTGAAATATGCTGTAGTTTCCTTGCCCTATCTTACAAGTGTGATTGACGTAATACAGAAAAAGACGCATACTGGTGAATCATATGGCTAGATCTTTCTTACTATTTCACGTAGTATGCGTCATGGGAATAATACAATAGTAATGCAACGTAAATAAAAATAGCACTTGTAAAAATTTTTGAGCCGTTTGACTCTTACTTTATTTGTTATATTGTATGGAACATTACAAATGTACTTATTGAAATTATTTGAAATAAAACTACATAATTTAAACGCATTATAACGTGGTTTTATTATTTTAATTTTAGTCCAGAGGTTGTGAGAGCTTTTCAGCCTTTGTGGTCACGGGGTGGACAGTCCACCAGTAATGAGTAACATTCGCGTAAACGTAATAGATAGGGAGCCCTAGAGTAGCTGATCCACTTGACTACTATCAAGCTCATTTTCCGTGAGTAGCTTCGTTTCGATGAGACGCCCAACAATTCCCTATGCGAAAATTCTCTACTGTGGTAGCTAACAGAGGTAGCAAGGATTAAATATGTCGATTTGATGAGTCCCAAAAATTTATTACTAACAGGTTATTTTTTTGTTAAATCTGATGATAATTATCTAAATTATTCGAAAAGATATTTGTCCTACAAAATGTATGGTTTGATCAAAGAGTCCCCCCCTTTCAACATGTATGTAATTATTTCGGATGGGCAATAATTGATGATAAATATGAATATTACTGGTTTGATGGTCCCCAAAGTCCATCTTTTGAAGAATTATCTTCTGGCATACAAGGTACTGGTCTGGAGTCCCTGGGCCAGCTGATCCACTTGATTACTATCAAGCTAATTTTCCGTGAGTAGCTTCGTTTCGATGAGACGCCGAACAATTCCCTATGCGAAAATTCTCTATTGTGGTAGCTAACAGAGGTAGCAAGGATAGAATATTTCGATTTGATGATACTCAAAAATTTATTATTTTATTTGTAGGACAATATTCAAATCATTTTTTATGACCTCGTTATCGATACCTATTGGAAGCCCCTCCTTCCAATAGGTATGATTACTAACCAGCGGATTTTTTGTTTTTACTTAGTTAATATTCATATAATTTAACAGTCATATTGTCCTGTATATGTATATATATATACATATTCTATATATATATATATATATATATATATATATATATATATATATAATTGGAATCTCGGAATCGGCTCTAACGATTTTCATGAAATTTAGTATATCGCGGGTTTCGGGGGCGATAAATCGATCTAGCTAGGAATCATTTTTAGAAAATGTCATTTTGTTCGTGTTTTATAAACTTAAACATAAACTTGGAAGAAAAATATGACTCTTCCTGACATCTATTGGCAAATAATAATACTACTTTTTTGTGAGCACAACAGCAGATGGCGTTGTTAAGTAACACGAAGTCAATGAGTGTTTGCTTTGAGGTTAGACTTAATTCCTGACATCTATTGGCGAATAATAATACTACTTTTTTTTTTCACAAGAGCAGAGCTCGGTCGCCCAGGTACTGTAATTTAAATTGTCATTTTTTTCTACGATAGTGTGTACTTTGACCGGACTTTGATTGGACTTTGACCGGACTATGACCGGACTTTAACCGGACTTTGACAGGACTTTGACCGGACTTTGTTATGTAATATAAATTGATATTTTTGTGTACGATAGCGCAATAAATGAATATTGTGTTTAATCACATATGTAAATGATAGTACTTTTATGCTGATAAATAAAGCAATTCGTGTGAAATTATTCCCTCTTCATTCCAAAATATTAAAAAATGCACAACGTTAATGTTTAAGTTTTCACTTCTGCCGGCACTCCCGGAGTTGCAAGCCATTGTTTTTTTTATATGTAAATACATAATAAATTTTAAATAAATAATACATTTTTTACTGTATTTATTTACTTAATTGTTGTACTAGTTTACAAAAAAAATAAGTTATTTAAAAAAAGGTGTTTTCACTGTCTCTTATGTTACAAATAGGAAAATGAAAAAATTACAATTCTTGTCGGACTAGTGATACATACCTGTTTTCTTGTAGGACATTGTTTGATTTGGATAGAGAACACACTAACCTATTATGTAATACTTTTGTCCTACAGTTAGTAATGAGAAAAATGGTCTTGTGGTATTAACAATTTCTGAGCGTAGGACGGGGATAACGTACCACGCAATTTGTAGGACAATATGACTGTTGAATTATATACATATTAAGTAAGTAACAAAAAAAAAAGCAGCTGGTTAGTAATCATTTTTGATGACCTCGTTATCGATACATGTTGGAAGGGGGGGACTCTTTGATCAAACCATACATTTTGTAGGACAAATATCTTTTCGAATAATTTAGATAATTATCATCAGATTTAACAAAAAAATAACCTGTTAGTAATAAATTTTTGGGACTCATCAAATCGACATATTTAATCCTTGCTACCTCTGTTAGCTACCACAGTAGAGAATTTTCGCATAGGGAATTGTTGGGCGTCTCATCGAAACGAAGCTACTCACGGAAAATGAGCTTGATAGTAGTCAAGTGGATCAGCTACTCTAGGGCTCCCTATCTATAAGAAATCATTACAAATGTAGTACTCTTGTATGTACTACTATAGAGTAATATTGTTCTGTGGTCTTACAACCCTAAAATGTACATTGTGTGACAGGGTCAATATCGATAACGTAAGTATAAACAAAAACAGAAAAATGGATAATAAACCGTCGCTTAGTCAGTATTTCGGCGGTGCGGAAGTCCCTCCCGCCTCCCAGTTTTTCGACGAAATTGGCACATCGCCGTCTGATATGATACAAAGCATATATTTGGGAGATAACGAAGGTAACTTTCCGAGCTGGATTTTCAGTATTTCCTCTATTAAATGTTCATATCTACTGCTTTAAAAGTATACTTTAAATGTGTATATATAATTTTCAGGCAGTCAAACAACATCTGCAAGTCTCTTTCCCCAAAATATGACTGCATCTTTTACACAACAGCGGCCTGCTGAAGAGGTAACATTTTCGAACGTGGTGCCGACAGTGACTGGTTCTACGGCTTTGCCAGCTACGAGTCTGCCGGACCCGTCAACTTTTTTTGACACCATCGGACCAGAACCACAAATAGGGCCTGTGAAGAGTGTTATAGCCAGTCCAGCGATTCTTAGTGATGCAATGGATGGACTTAGTATCAAGGTAATTTCTTTTATTCTGCCACGGCAGTGACTACAGTGGACCGGATTTTAAGTACAGTGATAACAAAATATGACTATTAAGAGACAGAGAGATAATTGTTGTACATACTTTTGCCTAATTTATCTATGTACCTACTTAGTTTAAGTGTATAATTATGTAACATTGTTTGATCAATAAATTTAAAAAAAAAATAGCATCACTCAATGGTCAACAAAATGCTGGCCTGAAGTTACTGGATATATATGGCTAATCCAGAATATAACTCGCTTGAACTAACCACTATGGTGGGATATTTAACATGTGTACAATGTCCAATATCCAGTTAGATACAAAAATTATCTTAATTTAATTAGATTATACAAGAATTTTACCATTACTATAAACCTTTTAATTTAGTGGTATCATTGTAAGAATCAGATGAGCATATTATAAAAAAAATACAAAGCATTTTTTTACATAAACCTGTTTAGAATGTGGTCTCTTATTAAATACCAAGACTTAATGGTGTTAAAAAAATGTAGGTACATATGTGTAAATATTTTAATCATAAATAATAAAATTATCACCTTTTTCTATGTAAAGAATAATAGCTAAAACCTCTAACATCAATTAATAAATTATCTGTAATTTCTAAATGGCATATATGTTGTTCTAGAACCAACCAGTTGATAAAGAGGCAGATAGAAGGAGAGATGCGTGGATACCGAATGAAGAAGCCAAGAAAACTTTAATGAAGGTATTCAAATCAAATCATTTATTTGTAAATGTAGGTAAACATTCCATAACAGATGTGTATTGTATTTTTTAACATGCTTTATCACTAAAACTACATTTTGTCCATTTTTTGGTCCTAGATTAGAAATTTTTTTTTTTTTTTTCATCTATTGTACCAACAGTTATTTTTAACAAATTATATCCCCCTACCCCCTACTCCTATATACATAAATACCCCATAAACAAGTTTTACTACAGACAGATGATAACATATAAACATTATTTAAGCATTTATTAGCAGGGTTCGAAAATATCCGATATTCATTATAAATATCAAAATATCGGATATTTATGATATATATCCGATATATATCAAGTTTGATATATATCCATTTTGTATGAAAGCCATATTATTATTTTATTGTATTATTTATGAATACTGTTTGCATATTGCAAAATCTACTTTTAGATAAGACATAATCAACTAAAAAACATAAAATCTTCTTTTAGGACAGAAGTGTTGCCATTAATGGATTAGAACTTACCATTAGGGAGTATGTTTTAACTCTACTCCCACGCCATCTACATTTGGGAAGTAGAAATACAGTAACAAACGTTAAAAATTACTTAATATCAATTTATTTAACCATTTTTGTATTGCAATATATTATTAAACATTTGATATATATATTCATTGATATATATCATGAAACTCAGTCTGATATATATCGGATATATATCGGATATATATCTTGATATATATCCATTGATATATATCCTCGAACCCTGTTAGTTAGTTAAAAACTCTTTTATCTTTTTCTATCATTACATTTTATAAAAAGGCTAGAAAGAGATGTAAACAGTGTTTAACTATCCCATAAATTATATATTATATTTATTATTTATATATAGTATAAATTAGATTCAATTTATGTATTTATATAATCAGGGCGACGTTTTCACTGCAGTGAAAAAGCCCTTAATTAAGAAGAAAAAAAAAACTATCCCATGCTTAAGATAGTTTATAAGTATAATGGCCCTATGTTATCAAGAAAAATCCGTTTTTATCATTGTTTAAATAAAAAGTAATTTTATTTATTTGTCCAAACAAGACCATGCGTGAAAAAGTAAGCTCATTTTCTTTCCATAATGATAGGAGGCGACCCTATCGCCATACCGGGCACAATCCCAAACACTTAGCTGATACTGAGTGTTTGGTGATAGAAAAACCCAATATCACTTTTACCCGACCTGGGGATCAAATTCGAGATCTCAGCACATCAGTATTACCGCATACGCAATACAATTGCACCACCGAGGCAGTCGGGCAGCTCACTCAAGTGTTGTTCTCAAATACAGGCATAACCAAATTCAAAATCCCAATGGATATTCAACATAGTTTTTTTTTTGTTTCAGGCACAATCATCCCCAAAAGGTTCTTTTTTTCCAGAAAGGGAAGTCCTCACTATGCCCGGTTTAGTATTGGAAGAAGAGCTGGTAAGTTATTCATACTTACTAGGTGGTAGGTTCCTTGTATGCGAGAGACCGCTGGGTTGGTACCACCGCTCTGTCTATTTTTGATGCCAAGAATCAGTGCGTAAGCACTGTTGTTTTTCGGTTTGAAGGACATTCGTACCAGAGTAATGTGAAAAGGTATCTGTCTGGAGACCGACCACCATTCATATGGTGAAAAATTAAATATAGTGGTTCTTTTCGATGACGAGCGTTGCGGGACCAGCTAGTGTATATCTATTAAGTTCAGGCCGGCATAATTCTAGCAACCGTCAAGGGGCGCAATGTCTTGACTGTCGACATAGAAAAGTTATGTTAAAAACAATTTTTTTAAAACTTGCCCTGACAGACTGACTGATTCTTCAACGCAGAGCCTAAACCGCTGAGGCTACAAACTTGAAATGTTGGCAGTAGATGCCTTTTATGTTGTAAGCATTCACTAAGGAAGATTTATTGCAAATTTCACCCCCAAAATGAACAAGGCGGGTCGATCATGCGGGCGTAACCGCGAGCAATAGCTACTATTATTATATTTACGTAATTAAAGCACGATATTTAGGTCTTGCAACATTTTTTTTATATTCTATGA
Source organism: Amorpha juglandis (assembly GCA_949126905.1). Lineage (NCBI taxonomy): Eukaryota > Metazoa > Arthropoda > Insecta > Lepidoptera > Sphingidae > Amorpha > Amorpha juglandis. The sequence continues at coordinate 9,813,196 of OX421388.1, forward strand.
CAGGCTGATGCACTCCAAGAAGTGGCTGTAAAATACCTAGGAGTCAGTTGTGCTGGTAGCCGTGGCGTGGTGAGAGCTGAACACGTGAGCCGCGACGAGGCAGGCCTCAGGGAGTTGTTGCGAACTGGATACTTGCGCGCCGCTGTCAACCTCACTGCTGTGTTGATCAGTGCTGCCGGGCAAGGTAGAGACTGAAGAATTGTAAATATAAGTGAGTCAGGTAAGGCACATCTCGGAGAGTTGTTGCTGCGCGTTGCTGTCAACCTCACTACTGTGTTGATCAGTGCTGCTGGGCAAGGTAGGGCCTGTAGAATTTAAGTATAAGTTTATCAGGATAAGGCAAATGTCAGAGAGATGTTTTGCACGGGCTACCTGCGCGCCGCTGTCAACTTCAATTCTGTGTTGATCAGTGCTGCCGAGCAAGGTGAGAGTGAAGAGTTATAGATATAAAAGAGTCGCGATGGGGTCTCAAAGAATTGGCGCGTACGAGCATGTTGCGTGCAGCTGTCAACCACACCGCCATGGTGATCAGTGTTGCCGGATATGGTAAGAACACAGGATTTGCGAGCATGAGTTAACCGCGACGTGGCATGCTACAGGAAATGATTGCGCACGGGCTACCCATGCGCCTTTGTGTTGATCACTGATAGAGAAGGCAATACAACAAGGTGGTAGGTCCCTTGTATGCGAGAGGCCGTCTGGGTTGGTACCACCGCTTTTTCTATTTCTTCCGCCAAACAACTGGGCATTATGAGACTGAATATCTTATATGTCAGGGTGACGAGCGCAGCTCAGTGCCATGCAGTGCTTTGTAATTCAAAGTTATGTGTGGTGTTGCTTCTGTTTATGACCAGGCGTGGCGCTTCCATCAGGCGAGCGGCTTGCTCGTCTCATTAAATTAAATAGTAAAAAAATGCTGCCGAACAGAATAGGATCGAGTTATAGACAAGATTTGCGATTGGTGATCGTCCAAAACCCCTATTTTATAAATCCGAAACGAACCAACGAAGTTCGGAATATACATAGAGTAAAGTAGGCATAGAATATTAATATTTGTGTTATAAATGACTGCTATAAAGATTAATTTATAAGTAATACGTAAATTAAAAAATGATTAGATTTTTCTTACTTATTATTGTTTCCTAGAATATTTTTGTGATGTGTAGAAAAAATACAATTTCCAACATAACACGTTGTAATAATAAAATATACTCCGCTTTAAAACATGATAATCCTTCTACTCACATCTGTCAATAAAATATTTATAACTGTTGACACCATGCACCACCCCACGCTCTTTTTACAATAAAATACATTTTTTTCTTCAAATTTATTTTCTATTTTTTAGTTAGGATTTTCAATAAAAGCGTGTTTTTAGTTTTTTTAACTATTATCTCTCGATTATTAATTCATAAGTAGTTATTACTGATTACACAATACACGTAGCGGCTCCTTCTAATACTCCAGATCCCCTAGATGGAACGTTTTTTTAACTATTATCTCTCGATTATTAATTCATAAGTAGTTATTACTGATTACACAATACACGTAGCGGCTCCTTCTAATACTCCAGATCCCCTAGATGGAACGTTTTTTTTAACTATTATCTCTCGATTATTAATTCATAAGTAGTTATTACTGATTACACAATACACGTAGCGGCTCCTTCTAATACTCCAGATCCCCTAGATGGAACGTTTTTTTAACTATTATCTCTCGATTATTAATTCATAAGTAGTTATTACTGATTACACAATACACGTAGCGGCTCCTTCTAATACTCCAGATCCCCTAGATGGAACGTTTTTTTAACTATTATCTCTCGATTATTAATTCATAAGTAGTTATTACTGATTACACAATACACGTAGCGGCTCCTTCTAATACTCCAGATCCCCTAGATGGAACTGGTATGAATTTGGTACAGATTTGACATTATTATTTAGTGCAATTGTTATACTTACTTCTACGAGAACAATCGTGAATTATTAATTAATATCGATTTTAACCTTATAGCAGTATGAATGCACATTGCCCTAGGTATAACATTTAAAATGTATGATTTACTTTCAAAGGTATTATTTGGGCCAATCCCGGCGGCACTGCAATGCCGGGCCGACCCGTGACGGGAGTGGAGCGAGCCCCGAACATCCCGTCGATTTACAAAAATCAGTTTAATATACTGGTCCCACAATGTGGGAACTTTCAGATATTAAGCTGAAAAGAACAGATACTTTAAATTATTTTAAAAAATACTACCCAAATCTGGGTCAAGACCTCGGCGCTTTGCCTACTGTGTGTGCGGACTATCGAGTACAATAACGATGTATGTTGGTAATAGTTTTATGAGACTTTAATTTTTATTAATAATAATAGTCATGACAACTTACTTTGGATGTAGCTAGCTTCATGGTTCCCCTTTTACCCCATAGGAGCATCATAGGTTTGGGTTGCGGCAGGGGTGGCCCTTGGGCCACCCCGATGCCGGGAACATAATAATATGTATTGATCTATTCAGATCTATTGGACATCCCATGAGATACATGAGGCTCGAAGCAGCCAGATGAGGGATGGGACCAGTCAGGTCAGTCTTGTGTAGGTTCCGTGCGATATTGTCGTATGCCAGACACATGTTCGACATAAATGTCGCGGGACCACCGAATAGTGTCGCTGACCATAAAGCGGCGCATCATGTCGGCATATCTCTTGCTTATTCTCAGCTGGGCAATGACTAATTCATTACAGCTGTCCCATGCGCCCAGGGCTCCCACCATGAATGCCTCCACTGTTACTGAGTATCCCTGAGCCGTCAGCTGATCGACTATGGGACGGTACTTGTTTATCTTTTCCCGTCTTGCCATTCTCAGGGCCTCTCCGCGGTTTTCAAATGGGACACACACGTCTATTATGTTGATGCGTTGGTTGGTGTCGTCACGAACAACTATGTCTGGCCTAAGAGCTGCTGCTCTTCCCCGTGTGCCACCTACCGACCTATTCACTGTAACAGTGCCATCGCAGCGGGCGGCATTGACGAGCCGGTTTTGGATATTGTGATGTCTGAGCTGCCTTGCCTCCGCGTGCACTCCGCAGTGGCAGAGCACGTGCGGGAGCGACTCAAGTACATCGCCACATCTGCGACATCTCCTGTCCGCACCAGGCTGCCATCGGTTAGCGGCATTCAATGGGAGAACGTTTAGTCTGGCCCTGTGAATAAAGCGCCAATCGCAGAAGCGGGTATTTCTGCCACTACGGACGAAATGGTTTGATACTACCTTCTTCCTGGTGGCGTCGAGTACCTTGCCTTGGTCTCTTTTGGCAAGGAGCAAACCCGTGTAGTACTCCACTAATTTACGTCGCAGAAGATTCGCCACGCGATTCTTTTGTCCTGGCACGACAAGACTTTCATTTTGCCCGCAGATCACACCAAATACCCCACTGTCGGAGCACCAGTTCCAGCGCAACCCGATTTTATTCTTGATTCTCATGGTTGCGCTTCTCACACCTGACCAGAACGAACTTCGAGCGCTGGAGCGCGGCATATTCATATCCCCCGAGAGATAGCGGGCCACATCAGCGTTGCTTGCTTCTTTTTGAAGTCTTTCCGAGGCTGTCCTTCTCAGCAGCGATTCCGCTAGCATTCTTACGGCAGTGTCTCCCGAGTGTAGAAGCCTGTAGCTATGGGCCACGGTGAGCAGATCATAAAGGTCCGATAGCGGCAGGATACCCCCACCACCTTGAGATGGCGGCAGATAGACCAGCTCGGCACTGGCTCGCTGAGGAAGGCTTAGCCAGCATTTAGCAAGCTTTCTTATGTGTTTGTCTGCTTCGGTTAGGTACTCCTTCTCTAAATGTCCTCCCTGCATAATGAAGTCAAGGCGTGGCAATAGAAAAGTACGGACTGCGTCGAGCTTTTGCCATGGGGCTAACAAAGAGTCTCCGATTCTCTTAGCGTCATCTAGCAGGTCCCGTATGGAGTGCACAGGTGTTTGGCGGACCTGGTAGCCCGTGGGGATACCCAGATGTTCATAGGCATCAGTGGAAGAGAGTGCAGGCATGGGGGCTCCCTGAATATCGAACACGGTCGGTAGCACCCCGCCGTCCTTGCCACCCTTTATATGCAGGGTTGCACACTTTTGGGGATTAAAAGAGATGCCTATCGCCCGAGTTACGGTTTCCGCTGTCTCCAGGAGCCTCCTCATTGCCACCGGTGAGTCCGATACGATGGCCCCGTCGTCAGCGTAGAAAAAAGAGGTAAAGCGCTGTCCCTCGAATGTGTAACCCTCCCCTGTATTGCTCAGGCTGCGAAGTAATACCTCAAGGGTTAAGTTAAACACGTCCGGACTGAGTGGACAACCCTGCCTGACCCCCGACTGGACGTGGATCGAAGGCGTGTTCCCCTCCGCCACACGTACGCTAGTCTTTATACCCGCGTAAAGGGAGGAGATTACATTTTTCACCTTTACCGGGAGACCGTGGCCCTCGAGCGCTCTAAATATGGAGGAGTGGGGAATAGAGTTAAAGGCGCTAGTCAGGTCCAGCCATGCAACAACCAGTTCCCCATCTCTGGTTTTTGCATCTCTGATTATTTCACTCAGGACAAAGTTGTGTTCGAAGCAGCCCTCAAAGTTCAGGAATCCTTTCTGTGCGCTGCTGAACCTGCCATTAGTCACCCCCCACCTCTTGATCCTTTCGGAGAGGATTGCGGTGAACAATTTGGGAACCGTATCTCCCAAGGAGATAGGTCTCCAATTTTGAATATCTCTCGCATTCCCTTTCTTGTGAATCAGGATCGTGTTGGACTCGCCCCAAGAGGAAGGGATGAATTCAGTGCGCCATACGGCGTTAAAAAGCGCCGCAAGCACACGACTTCCCGGGTCAGCCTTTTTAAGGTCACAGTATTTGACGCCATCCGGTCCGGGCGCCGTATTGGCCCTCCGTTTGAGACTGTTAAACACATCTCTCTCCCTGAAGACCGCGCACAATCGTTCCGTGCTCTCGGGGGTGGGTTCGCTTTGGCCGAGTACATTTGGCCAGTCTCCTGTACCGTCTCTACTGGCAGACAACTGCCTGAAATAGGTTTCAACAGTGGCAATATCTATGTCGCAGCGCTTGTTGGGTCCTGCGAGAACCTTCTGCACAGCTGTTTTTCGATTTCGACGGTACAGACGTTGAATTCTCTTGGCCTCCTGTACCCGGTCAGGCGGTCCAAACGGAACATTTCGTGCCGCTTGCGCCGAATTATGGCCCCCGGCCCTTACAGTTTCAACCGCTCTGCCACTAAACCTTCCCAGGAAAGTCGCAACACTTGGCATAATTTCTTCCAGTTGGGATGGGTTAGTTACAGAGTTTAGCTCAGCCACCAATTTCCTCTGCTCCGATGAGGCAGAAGGTGCGTGCTGTACTACGGTGGCCTGGGGCTGCGTTGCGGGGACCTGCTGCTGTGTGTATGTGTGGGAAAAGAACAGATACTACACTTTGATCTTAGCCAAAAGGCCGAGAAGCGATACCTTACTGTTGTTACTCAGAGGTAGTCATAAAACCGCGGAGAATCTTGACACCGCGATACAGAAAAAGCAATGTATTGTACAGCTCCATCTACCGAATACGACGTCGAACTATCCAGTGCCTGTTGGTTCGTTCTAACGCATGACAACTGCTATTAGATAAATATGTAGTTACTCTCTCCGGTTTTCATTGTTTATTACACAATCTAAATAAAAAAAAGACATTTTGTACCTATACTAATTGCAAAAAATATAAATATAAACTAATATAGGTACATATATGTAGTTTGAAAAAACTAAAAAACACGCTTTTATAGGAAATGCAACCAAAAAAATACAAAATAATTTTTAATAAATTTGAAGAAAAGAAACTATTTTATTGTATACAAATAATAGTGACAAAAAAAAGAAAAAAAACACGCTTTTATAGAAAATCTAACTAAAAAATAGAAAATAATTTTCTATAATAGCGTGTTTTTTAGGTTTTTTAACTATTCTTTTTTTCACATATGTTTTAGTTACGAATTAATCTTTGTGATAGTAATATAAATCAAAAATATTATTATTGTAATGGCTATTCTATAGCTAATACACTCTATGAATGTTCCTAATTTCGTTGCTTCGTTTCGGATTTATAGAATAGGCACCTAGGTTTACGTTCACGAACTGCATTTCGTATCATTTTATAGAATAGGGACCGAAGTACCTAAATCGTGGAATGTTTCAATAATAATAATAGTAATGCTAGCCCTGTATTATACACGTCCCACCGTTGGGCACGGGCCTCCTCTACTGTATGAGAGGGGTTAGGCCTTAGTTCACCACGCTGGCCTAATGCGGGTTGGCAGACTTCACATACCTTTGAAATATCTTATCGAGTTCCTAGGTATGCAGGTTTCCTTCACTGTTAAAGCAAGCGATAATTAACTATTGATATACACGTAACTTAGAAAAGTCGGAGGTGTATGCTCTTGGGGCTGGTTTCGAACCTGCGACTTTCGTTTAGACAGTCCGTACCACTCCCCGTTGAGCTATTGCTGCTTTTATTTGTTGTTTGTTGTGGATTGTTTCAAACCGTTTGAAAAATAAAATTATTAGTAAAGCAATGTTTTAAGTAATTAATTATGAGTTATAAAGCTCTTTTACTTGTCAAAACAACAATTAGATAAATTTAGGCAGCTAATAAATTTTAAGAATGTTGTAATATTTCTGGTGTTTTAAATAAATCAAAAATACTGAATTTAGATAGCAAAATCTGAATTATTAAACCTTATATCAGAAGTGGACCATAAAGGGGGGCACAGGATCAATATCATTCTATTATTATTACCTTTTACGTGAAAGTTTTTCCATAAATTCTTTAGGTCGCAACCCGTCGACTGATTACGACCCTTCCAAGATAAAATATATTAGTTGTAACCGTTTAACGAATACATACTCAAAGTATTCAATAATCATTTGAAAATTAATGCCATCGCGATTTATTATTCTACGAATGACATCTATTGAAATATTATTGCATTAAAAATTATGTGAATTTTATTGTGATTAGTCAAAGAAATCTGTCAGTGTCATTTTTCCACATACATATAGTATCAATTTGAGGGTATTTGAAAAAATCCGTCAGTGTCAATTTGTAGTGAAACCTTTTTGTGCATTGTTTATGTGTATAAAAAATATTACTGCGTTAAATGGAGAATCTTCGGGTTTTTTATTGCTTAAATATTTAAAGATGTTTAACATGTAAGTACTACAAAATAAAAAACTAAATTAATAGGTTCTGCATCAGAATTTTAATATGGGTTCTGGTGGTAGGATATTCATATCCGCGCGGATAGCGACCACCGTGCACATAGTGTTAAAACCTAACATTGTGACCCACACACCTTGTGTGGATCGCATTCCAGGATCAGCCAGTGTATATCCGGTTCTCCCGAGGCGCTTGCGACGTGACTTAATGGTTGTTTGAAGCGTATATAGGGGTACATCCTTGTACCCCTATGCCTGCATTGGTCGTCCTCCTGTTTGATCGCAGGCTCCCCGAATTGCTTCTTACCTCTTCGGAGTGTGAAGAAGCATGTATATAGGCTGGCATGATTCTGGTGACCACCGATGAACTCAATGTTTGTTGGTGGTCGCTGGTTTTTTGGATTGCACTGCGCTTACCATCAGGTGTAGTGCAGTCATTTTGCCGTGCCCGGATAAAAAAAAACATGTGAATCATCTTTGCTATGTAGGTTTATATACATGCCCATCATTCCTCCCTTTTTGGACGTCATCGGTTCACAGTAGTTTATAGTTTTTTAAAAGATCGACGCCAGTAATTCAGCGTATTGACAGCCTCCGTGGCGCAGCGGGCGAGTAGCCGGCTGTGAAGCGAGGGGTCGCGGGTCCGATCCCCGCAACGAGACAAACATTTGTCTCGAACATCTGGGTGTTGTGAGACCGAAAATCTCTCGTAGTTCCTAATACCCACGACACAAGACTCGTATCTTACTGTGGGGTCAGGACTGTGTATGTGACTGTTGGGTGTATTTATTTGGGTGTATATGTTTTGTAGGCGTGGGTCGCATGCACCGTCCAAGCAAGCACACGCCACGGACCCTGCAGCTGTGGCTCACTCGGTTCGCGCTCATGCTGCGGATCAAGCTGCACGAGCCGCTGGCCAGGGAGGCGGAGCCCTTCGGCGACTGCACCAAGCCAGACTTGTTCTATCAGGTTAGTGTACAGTGCACACAGCTAGGCACCCTGCGTCGGACAATCGCACCAAAAAATCCCAGTAAGTAGGTAATTTTTAACCGATGAAAAACGGGGAAATGGCGTAGCCGGCTGTGAAGTAAGAGACCGCGAGTTCGATTCCCGCTTCGAGACAAATGTTTGCATGATCCATAAATATTTGATTCGGGTCTGGGAGTTTTCTCCGCAGAAAAATTAAAAATGAAGGGTTCATTTTTTATAGCATAGACCGGCAATCGATCAAGTGAGTCACCTGATGGTAAGTGATCTCCACCGTACATGTATGCTTACATACACATACATACTTACTAGAAGAATCACAGGTGCGTTGCAGATCTTAAAGAAGGGGGATGATTAAGGGAGTGGGAAGGGGAGGGGGATATCCCACTCACCGTACGAAACGCAGCAGCAAGCCGCTACTTTACGTCGGCTATCTGTTAGACAGTGTTAACGACCCGGACGAGCCGGGCCATTTATCCTGTAAACAAAACTTTCTACAGCGTGACTCAACCACTCAAAAAATTACAATATAAAAACAACTAATACGTTTTCCAGTTCTATCCGGACATATACGAGAATCGAACCGGTTCGTTGGTGCCGTTCTCGCTGAGATTGCTCCTCGCTGAGCTGCCGGGGCATCTCGGCAAGCCGGAGGAAGCTGTAGAAAGACTGTACTCTATGCTCGATGTCATACAAACGGTGAGTTTTTCACAATTTCATCCACAATAGAGGCCACGTACTGGCAAGCGCAGCGTTGGACGTCCGCCTACAAGGTGGACAGACGACCTGATAAAGATCGCAGGAAGTCGCTAGATGCAGGCCGCTTACAACAGGTCGGTCTGGAAATCTTTGGCGGAGGCCTATGTTCAGCAGTGGATGTGCTGTGGCTGATGATGATGATGATGGTGATCCATTTAAACTTTGTTATACATTACAAAAATTTCACATCGATTTGACAAACTTCTCCATTTTTAAAGTCGGTTAAGCCATACTCATGACTATTTACTCAGGCCAATACAAGAATACAAATTTCTGTGTTGCTTCTGTTAATGGGCAGGCATGGCGCTAACCATCCGACGAGCGCCTTGCTCGTCTCGTCATTCAATCAAATAAAAAAAAACTTATTATGTTTTCGATTCGAGAAGTCACACACTAATTGCTTGGGATTGGAAGTTATGTCTGGTATAGTGATAGGCTCACCCACTGTCACATTAGGGGACGGAAATACCTAGGCTCGGCGAAACGTGGGATCACTAGTTGCACCTCTGCCTACTCCTACGTAAGATCCTCCACCTCTTGCGGTTAATACCTCCTCAATTCATTATTTTGTCTCCTGCTACGGAGGGAAGTGACAATTAATATTTCCAACTCATCCCTAACCTTCTATCTGATAAATTTCGTTGCGGGACGAAGACATTTAGGCATTCCCAGAGACTCGCCGAGCTTCACAGCTCGGTGTCGACAAAAATGCGTGCCACTGTTGATCCTGGTGCACAGGAGTTACAGTGGTGGGTGTGTGGGCGGGATAGTCTCTACTCCTACGTAACGGCTTGAGCTTATATTTCTTCTTTGTAGATGCTGTCGAATGTCAAGGAAGGAAAGACCGAAGATGGCACCGGGACGATCACATCGGAGCAGGACAAGACAGAGTCGATAAGACTGTGGAGCGGAAGGGAGACCAGGGTCCTGCATTCTATCGTCAACTGTGCCATAGCTATGAAGGTAAGAATCAAACATCAATAATAATAATCTTTATTTACGTAAAGGTACAACAGTTACAAAATCATTAGGTAAGTACATATATGAAAAGAACATCAAGATTATGTACTCTAGGTTATCTTTAATAGATAACATTTTTTTTTTTTTTTTTGGGGCTCGGCAAAGTGACTACGCTACACCTGATGGTAAGTGTAGCGCAATCCAAGAATAGTGTCGACCAACGATAAACAATGTGTCCATCGTTGGTCGGCAAGATCATGCCGGCCTGCCAAAGGGCAAAGGGGGAGGGGAAGGAAAAAGGGATGGGAAAAGGGTTAGGATCAGGGGGCAAGCCCCCTAGGATGATGGTTGTACAGACATCAAGTGATAGTACCATTGCCTCCTAAACTGAGTAAAATACTCGTATCTTCAATGCCATCAATCTCGTAGATCAATGTCGTGTAGTGCTTTGTGATTCAAAGTTATGTAGGGTGTTGCTTCTGTTTACGCTATATTTTTCTTATGTACTTATTGGAACTTGAATCCGTATTGGAAATTTGATGTTTCGTAAACCCGTGATGTAAAATATACTAAACTCGGTGTCAATTGCCGCTCCCATACCTGACATTGCTCAATAAGTAGTACACATTCAACCATCAACAACCGTTGACCCCGAGCGTCAGCTGATTGTTTTATTAGCTTTACATGACGCTAAATAGCGTTAAAGAAAGTTATTTTAATAAATAAATACACCTAACAGTCACATACATAGTCCTGACCCCACAGTAAGATACGAGTCTTGTGTTGTGGGTATTAGGAACTACGAGAGACTTTCGGTCTCACACCACCCAGACCCCGAAACAAATATTTGTGCATCACACAAATATTTGTCTCGGTGCGGCGATCAAACCCGCGGCCTCTCGCTTCACAGCCGGCTACTCGCCTGCTGCGACACGGAGGCTGTCAAAATAAAGTCATTATATTTACCTGATCAAACATGACCGCATGAGGAATATAAAAGAAATATGGACGTATTTACATTTTTTTTAGCGGTATCGTGTCGAATCACTAGCACTACCAGTTATCCCGGATTTCAGGAACATTGTACAATCTTTTTTTTTTATTTATTCACATAACCACTACTTTTACATGTTGAGCCCTAATGCAGTAGAGTTACCATCCTTAAATATGTTATGCTATATTTTTGAAAATGAAAAAATATTTATTCAAAAATTACAAATGTTTTAACATAAGTACACTTAGTATTATGGTTCGAGAAACATTGTTACATTTGTAATTTCAGTGATTTATACAGTGTTTTTATACGCGGTCCCCTCACTAGGCAATCCTGTATCGAGGGGTCCCAGGTTAGAATCGTTATAAAGTAGGTCTACCACTGACACACACGGGTACAAGTCTACATATTTATACATCGTAAAACAAAGAAAGAAAAAAAAATATAATAATAAAATAAAATATGAGTAAAATAAATAAATTAAAAAAAACCATATACCTATTGCTATTACTATTTTTTTTTTTATGGCATAGGCCGGCAAACGAGCAAGTGGGTCACCTGATGGTAAGTGATCTCCACCGCCCATGTACGCCCATCACCAGAAGAATCATGGGCGCGTTGCCGACCTTAAAGGAAAGGGATAATTAGGGATAGGGAAGGGGAGGGGATTTGGGCTTCCGGATATCTCACTCACCAAACGAAACGCAGCAGCAAGCCGCTAGTTTACGTCGGTTTTCTGTGAGACAGTGGCAATGACCCGGTCGAGCCAGCCCATTCATGCTGTAGACAAAACTGTCTACAGCGTGGCTCTACCACTCTAATTATTACGTATGCATGTACATAGTTATTATTTTACAACAAAAAGCGTTGAATTATATGTATATAAGTAAAATTAACAGTTAAGGCTTAATAAACTTATTTTATATTTATATGTAGGTTATTGTTAAATATGGATTACATTATATTATTAAATATAATATAATATTTAGTTCAAGTAAAATATTTGGCAGTTGGTTAGGCACTGACGTTTATTTGAATTATATGTGGCCAGTAGCTATGCTACTCTTCTAAGAAGTCTATACTTAACAGTTATACACTATTTTCTCGACTGCCTCGTATGACAGAGTAGCTAAATAATGTTGTATTTTTCGTTTTGCCTCTAGAACTGGGAATAGTCTGAAGTCAGATAGTTTTTATTGAAATAAAATTAATTTAAACGGATTTTATCGCGGTTTTTTATTTTTAAATTAGTTTTATTTCAATGAGTAACATTCGCGTAAACGTAAGAAATCATTATGGTGCTGCCACACCGATGTTATAAAATGTTTACAAACATTTTCTAACATTAAATCTAACATTTTATAACATTTCTTAACATTTTATAACATTGTCTAACATTTTATAACATTTGAAAACATGACATCGGCCCTTCTTCTTTGACGGCTTCTTTGACGACGCCGCTCTCAAAAGTACCGCCGCCCGCTGTTAAAAAATGTTCAAAAATGTTACAAATTGTTAAGAAATGTTTACTAAATGTTGCTGCCACACCGCTGTTATAAAATGTTATATAACATTTTCTAACACCGGTGTGGCAGCACCATTAGTTAGTTTTTATTTTACATGATCTGTTTGCAGGAGTACCGTCACGCGAGTAAGATACTGTCGTCACTGGAGCATGCAGCCACCAGTACAGGCATGAAGCGAGCAGCCAGCAGTGCGCTGTGCAGGCTGTGGCTGTGCGCGGGTCACCTGCGAGCGGCAGTGGCCAGCTTCGACGCGGCGCGGGACGCGAGGCATGTCATGTCAGTACATACAGGGTTAATTTTAAAACACCAGCAACCTCGCAGGCCCATATAGCTGACCCCATACGGAACAACTTTTGTTCTACGAATTTGGATATAACTCAATATATTTAAAAAAAAATGATTTTACAAGTTTTTGTTGTGTCGTGTTTTTCTTCGTAGACTGCGGCGCGGCGCGGCCTGCGCGCACATCAAAGCAGGCCGTCAGCTGCTCGGGCGTTGACCTTCAAAGCCGCTAGCCCGGTTCCCCACGCTTCGCGTGTTTGTTTACGTAATCTGCGATGCTCGTTGTAACATAAAAGATGGAATACTTATTTTTGTATGAAAATAAAATCTAACAAATTATCAAAAGTCGTAGAACAAAAGTAGTAGCTTATAACCTTAGGAATCTACCCCCGCGAGGTTGCTGGTGTTTTAAAAATAACCCTGTATACGTAAGTATATACGCATTGTCTATTTCTACCGCCACGCAACAGCGTGTAAGCACTGTTGTGTTTCGGTTTGAAGGATAATAGTCAGGGTTCCCTGGGCCATTTTTCCACTTGACTACTATCAAGCTAATTTTCCGCGAGTAGCTTCGTTTCGATGAGACGCCCAACAATTCCCTATGCGAAAATTCTCTATTGTGGTTTTCAATCAATTTTTATGACCTCGTTATCGATACCTATTGGAAGCCCCTCCTTCCAATAGGTATGGTTACTAACCAGCTGATTTTTATTTACTTAGTTAATATTTATATAATTTAACAGTCATATTGTCCTACAAATAAAATAATAATTTTTTGGGACTCATCAAATCGAAACGAAGCTACTCACGGAAAATTAGCTTGATAGTGATCAAGTGGAAAAATGGCTCAGGGATCCCTGACCATAAGTATTTATACCTTCAAATTATGCCCCATTAAGACCCGTTTAAATAAATACCTGTCTGTCTGTCCTATGTTTAAATGGCTATCTTTTGAATGATAATTGAGAGGAAGTTCGTATCCAGCAGTGTGATAGTATGATACGGGCCAGGGCGCCTATTCTATAAATCCGAAATGAAGCAACGAAGTTCGGAACATAGAGTGCACTACGTATAGAATAGCCATTACAATAATATGTTGGATCTATATTGCTATCACAAAGATTTTTAACTATAAACCTTAGTGAAAAATGATTGATTTTTCCTATTTATTCTTGTTTAAGTGATAAATAAAAATAAAAAACATCATTAAAATCCCAATTTATCACGTTAAATTAATAAGGCATATTCTCCTTTATAAACATGTTTTTAACGACTTTTTTTTTATTTCAGTCGCAGTATTTTATACTAGCTTTTCCTCGCGGCTCCGCTCGCGCGCGTGTGTGATTTTTCTGGGATAAAAAAAAGCCTATGTCCATCAGGGATAATGTAGGATTCTAATGGTGAAAGAATTTTTCAAATCGGTCCAGTAGTTTTTATTTGTTAAATACGACAATACTGATATTTCCTCTTTATAATGTTAGTGTAAATTAGAAATATTATTATTGTGATGGATATTCTAGGATACATTAGGTCCACGTTTCTGAACTTCGTCGCTTCGTATCGTTTATGGAATAGCTCCCCTAGTATTATTGTATTCGTTTCAGATGTCCCACTCCTGATGTGAGGGAGTATGTAGACCTGGGTCTCATAGACATCGCACACGGCAAGTATCAGGACGCTTACAACAACTTCGCGAGGGCAGCCGACCAAGAACCCACCAATATAATGGTATGTTACACGTTAAAGTGGTACAACAATCTTTTTTTTTATAGCATAGGCCGGCAAACGAACAAGTGGGTCACCTGATGATAAGTGATCTCCACCAGCCATGTACGCCCACCACCAGAAGAATCATGGGCGCGTTGCCGACCTTAAAGGAAAGGGATAATTAGGGATTGGGAAGGAGAGGGGATTTGGGCTTCCGGATATTTCATTCACCGTACGAAACGCAACAGCGAGCCGCTACTTTACGTCGGTTTTCTGTGAGACATTCATCATATAGGCTAAGAAAGCGCTTATGACAGGTCAAGTACAAAAAATTTAAGTCATTAATAGGACTATAGGCTGGCAGGAAAGGCCACACCAACAAGCATTGGAAGAGGGAGGGGATCCTTAGATGTAGGGGTTCATGGATTTGGGTGGAGGATATGGCAACCGGGACAAGGGTAGGAGGGAGTAAGGCATATGCGAGAGGCCGTCTGGGTTGGTACCACCGCGCCGTCTAATTCTGCCGTTAAGCAACAGTGTGTAAGCGCTGTTGTGTTTCGGTTTGAAGGGCATTGAAGCCAGTGAAATTACTGGGCATTTTGAGACATTTTATGTCTCGGGGTGACGAGTGCAGTTCAGTGCTTTTTAATTCAAAGTTCTGTGTGGTGTTGCTTCTGTTTATGGACAGGCGTGACTTACCATCAGGCGAGCGACTTGCTGGTCTCATCATTCAATAAAAATAAAAAGAAGTTAAACACAAACATTGCGGAAGTGCAACATTTAAATCGTAGTACTGTATGTTTGTTTACAGGTCGCGAACAATCTATCAGTCTGCCTTCTTTACATGGGTCGTCTTAAGGAAGCTATCGCGGTATTACAGAAAGCGATCAATTCAGACCCAGAGAGAGGCCTAAACGAAAGCCTCTTGGTAAACCTATGCACGTTGTACGAGCTGGAGTCCTCAAAAACCAACGAGAAGAAACTAAACCTGCTGCGGATGCTGTGCAAATACAAGAGCGATACCATACCTAACGTGCTAGAGTGTTTGAAACTAAGCTAATGTGTCTTATTATATGCATTGATTTATATGGATACAAATATATAATATTTCAACCCACATCATCATCATCAGCCACACGACGTCCACTGCTGAACATAGGCCTCCCCCAAAGATTTTCAGACCGAAGAAGGCCTGCATCCAGCGACTTCCTGCGACCTTTATCAGGTCGTCTGTCCACCTTGTAGGTGGACGTCCAACGCTGCGCTTGCCAGTACGTGGCCTCCATTCCAGAACCTTCCCACCCCATCGGTTATCGGTTCTGCGAGCTATGTGTGTGAGCTTTTCTTGAGTGGTAGAGCCACGCTGTAGACAGTTTTGTCTACAGTATGAATGGGCTGGCTCGACCGGGTCGTTACCACTGTCTCACAGAAAACTAACGTAAAGCAACGGCTTGCTGCTGCGTTTCGTACGGTGAGTGAGATATCCGGAGGCCCAAATCCATCCCCTTTCCAATCCTCAATTATCCATTTCCTTTAAGGTCGGCAACGCGCCCATGATTACTCTGGTATTGTGGGCGTACATGGGCAGTGGAGATCACTTACCATCAGGTGACCCACAAGCTCGTTTGCCGGGCTATGCTATAAAAAAAATATGCATCAATACATTGTATAAAACAAAGTCGCTTCCCGCTATCTGTCTGTCTGTCTCTATATATGCTTAGATCTTAAAAACTACACAACCGATTTTGATGCGGTTTTTTAATAGATAAAGGGATCCAAGAGGAAGGTTTAAACACTGATAATTTTAGAGGTTTCTAATGTGATGTCGTAAATAAAAACATTTTTTTACGCTTACATTTCAAACGTTGGCTAAACCCTACGAGATAGATCAAAATAATGTACAACCGTATTGTACACCTTAAAAAGGTCTACAAAAAAGTCAACGATAGTATATGTCTATCTCTTAGGGATAACCCACAATAACCATTTTTAATCCTTTACTTTTTACGAGAAATAATGGCTTATTTACGAAGCGATTTTAAGCAATACAGCATTAATCCTTATCCAATTAAGTACCTTAAATACATTGTGAATTTAATATAGATTAATATGGCCCTAAACAGCATGTATTTTAAATAAATGTTTTCGAAGATGTTACAGATTTAAAATGCAGGGACATAGCGGTTGCGGCGGTACCGGAATTTACTATTTAGTATCAGCATAACGAATAAACTTAGAAACTACTGGACCGATTTGAATTCTTTCATCATTAGAATCCTACATTATCCCTGATGAACATAGGCTACTTTTTATCCCGGAAAAGCAGTTCACGCGGGCGGAGCCGAAAAGTCTGGAAGCCTCTGCTTTAGACCATAGATTCTCAACGGAGACGCAAGGGTGCAAAAAGAGAACCAATGTAATATATTTTTATTATGGCTTCCAATTGATGAGGAAAAATTAAAAATAACGACGTATGTAACCACAATATTGATTTATAAGAAATAATACTAGGAAATAAAGTGTATTTTGTATAAATAGCGTCTTAGCGTAATAGTGCGTCTTCGTCTGTACCACGGCGAGTGCTCTGAAGAATTGTTTGACTTTATCCCATCCTCACCTTTCCTTAACAGAACCACGCGTGCTGGCTTGCGGAGCCACAGATTCGTGGTCTCCTCCTCCATCTCGGCTCGAACTAAAACATTCGCTAAATCGTACTTCTGCCGGACCATTAAGCTGTGGAATAGTTTGCCAGCACACGTGTTCCCTCCTTCCTATAATATAGGGTCCTTTAAACGGAGTGTGAAGAAGCAGTTTGGCAGGCCGGCATGATCGTGCCGACCAACGATAGACACACTGTTTGTCATTGGTCGACACTATTCCTGGATTGCGCTACGCTTACCATCAGGTGTAGCGTAGTCACTTTCCCGAGCCAGGATAAAAAAAATATAGATGCTTATGCTTTTGTATTATTCGCTGTGTCAAATAAATTATGTATCTTATCTTATCTTATATCTTTAAATGAGCAATTCTTGTATATATATTTATATATAATTGGAATCTCGGAATCGGCTCCAACGATTTTCATGAAATTTAGTATATAGGGTGTTTCGGGGGCGATAAATCGATCTAGCTAGGAATCATTTTTAGAAAATGTCATTTTATTCGTGTTTTATCAACTTAAAGTAGTCCCAATTTAAACTGAAAATATGACTCTATCTTCTATATATAAAAATGAATCGCTGAGCGTGTGTCTCGCCAAAACTCGAGACTGGCTGTACCGATTTGGCTAATTCTGATCTTGAAATATTTGTGGAAGTTCAGGAAGGTTTACCCGGTGAGAAAAAATGAGTAACATAAATAATAAGTAAAGGAAAACACTAAAAACGACAACTTAATTTTCCAATACAAACTGTTCCTGGGTATGAAACACTTGATGTCTTTTTGATGTGAAACAGGGACAGCGAAAGCGACAGCGACAGCGACAGGGACAGGGACAGGACTGTCCCACCGGGGGGAGGTGGAACACGACCTGACCTAGGTCGTCGAAGTTAATTAAATGTGCGACGGGCTACCTCACGTACAATGGTGCAGTACCTTACTTAATTGCATTTAATGTAAATGAAACATTTGTATTAAGTTTTGACCACATTTTACACAAATATATGTAGGTGATACGAAGTTCACCGGGTCATCTAGATTAAGATTGGTAATTAATTAATTAAGTCAAAGAGTGCTTGCTTTGAGATTAGACTTAATTCCTGACATTTATTGGCGAATAATAATACTACTTTTTTTTTTTTTTACCCGAGCAAAGCTCGGTCGCCCAGGTACTGTATATTTAAATTGTAAATATTCTGTTTGTATATGTGAATAAATAATGTGAACAATATATGTTTTTAATTCTGAAATCTTAACTGCCACGGCGAGGTATTTAGTTAAAAATATTCGCCATTTCTTACAATTTGATACCATTTCAGAGACATTCATTAAAATGATTTAACTGTTTCTGTAATCCACGGAGCATAACGAATTTTTTGTATAAGTATTTATTAACATACTTTTTTGCTGCTGCTGCGATCTCGGGTTCGATCCCCGGGCTAGGCCCAATGACATTGGGTTTTTCTATCAGGAAATACTCAGTATCAACCCGGAGTCTGGAATTATGCCCGGTATGGCGATACAATATGGGATGGAAATACGCTCGGAGAAATGTAGGTGTACTGGTTACATCTTTGCTTACCCCTTGGGGGTTAGAGGCACCCCTCGAGGGGGTTTTTTATAGCATTGACGGGTAAACGAGCAAGTGGGTCACCTGATGGTAAGTGATGTCCGCCGCCCATGTACGCTTAGAATACTAGAAGAATCAGAGGCGCGTTGCCAACCTTAAAGGGAAGGGATAATTGAGGGATTGGGACGGGGACGGGGTATTTGAGCCTCCAGATATCTCACTCAACGTACGAAACGCAGCAGTAAGCAGCTACTTTACGTCTGTATTCTGTGAGACAGTGGTAACGACACGGTTGAGCCGGCCCATCAACTACAGCTTGGCTCTACCACTCATAAAATCTCTCTATACCTACTATCACATAAGCGAGTCATCGCTAATCTACACTAATATTATAAAGAGGAAAGATTTGTATTTTTGTATGTAACGAATAAACTTAAAAACTACTGGACCGATTGCAAAAATTCTTTTGCCGTTACAAAGCTACATTATCACTGAGTAACATAGGCTACTTCTTTTTTTTGTGTTGACGCTTGCTGTAAGCCTGACGCTAGTCGGCTGTATACAGCTTCACCGGACTTTCGGGTGAGCGCTTTAGGCGCTCTCAACCCTTTCATTTAAGTGACCACGCTGAGGGCACCCCCTTTGGGGTACGGACCTCGGCTCAGGACGGCCACTGGGGGAAGCTACTTTTTATCTCGGAAAAAGCAGATCACGCGGGCGGAGTCGCGAGGAAAAGCTAGTATTGATATAAATCTTCAAAAACTACTGTCGTTTAAAGATTGCTCAATATTTCAGCTATCGACACACAAAAATGTAAGATAAGAAAGTATTATCAATTGTGAGCTATGAATCTAGCGTTTGAAAGACATTTTCAAGTGCAAATAAATAAGTAAATGTTTATCATTGGTGTTTTTTTTATTTGATTAAATGACGGGACGAACAAAGCGCACGCTTGATGGGAAGCGCCACGCCTGCCCATAAACAGTACCACCACACAGAATTTTCAATAACAAAGCAATGCATTGCACTGAGCTGCGCTCGTCACCTTAAGACATAAAATGTTGTCTTATAATGCCCAGTAGTTTCACTGGCTTCAATGGCCTTCAAACCGAAACACAACTCCTTACACACTGTTGCTTGGCGGCAGAAATAGACAAAGCGGTGGTACCAACCCAGACAGCCTCTCGCATACACGGGACCTTGTAAATTTGTAATTGTAAATGCATTTCGTTGCTTTGATTTCGTAGTACTTATATAACAATATTTTTTTATTTAAATCACGAATAAATGCTACTATAGCGTGAGTATATACGTTTCAGTTATATAATAATGTACTCTGTGTATATACGCCTATACTGGTTGTTGTTTAGAAATTGATGGAATATAAATGACTACCTCGGTGGCGGGTTGAATGAATAGTTTTTGTTCGACTAAAAACAATGACGGAGTTCCAAAATCACGTGAAAAATATGGTAATACCTTATTACTATGACCTCCATAACGTAGCGGACAAGTAAACTTCGAAGAGGTGCATTTTGCGCATAAGTTCATGTCTTGTATTTTTTCTCCCTGAACGGGGAGGCCAAGGTGGAAATGGTGCTGCACCCACGGTACTAAACGAGCAAGTGGGTCTTCTGATACTGATGTGATCTCCATCGCCAATCAATACCAAAAGAATTAAGGATGCGTTGACTGGGATTTAAACATCACGGACCACACATTTCCGTAACACGTTATAGTTTATGGGCCGGAGGGTGACAGTATCAGTTGGACTAGTGGGAACTAACATTTTTATCAGGGAATTACGACGGGAAAGACTTTCACGCGGGCGGTGTCGCGAGATAAAGCTAGTCACAAAGTAAACGGGAAATAAAAATGACACACATGTAGATCAAAAACTGCATTTTATGTGAATGATAATGAACACACGACATCAATCCAGATTTTATTACAATTACACCTCAACTTCATTGCTTTTGGACGAATACACTATACCTAACTCCTTCCAGTGTTGTGGCGTGACTAGCACATGGCTTAGGGACCTTAAGGGCCCGCCATACTACGACGAAAAGAACGTTATAAACATCACCAGTGTTGCATTTTCAATATTTTAATCCCCACAAAACTGAGGATATTATACTTTGACCCCTTCGTCTTAGTTGGTGTATCTTTATGTAGCATATCGTAGCGAATGAATGAGCCGAATTTAAATAGATTTTTCATTGAAAGCTGGTTCAATCGAGATGGTTGAAGATTTGTTCAGATTTTAAGAAATGCTTTCTCATTGTCGTTGGGGGATTTAACGGTGAATTAAACTTCCTCATACATGAATTTAAAATAAAACACCTTCAACAGCTTATCACTTATTTTCCGTCGTAGTATGGCGGGGTCCTTACGTTTCGCGCGGAAGTGATAGTCACCTCTAGCGGCACGCGCGGAGGTAGTGATTGTCACGCAGTTTTTGTCATTCTCATCTTTACTACAGGCACACCACAAGTGACTAGCAGTTACGCGCGGACCTTAAAGTGATAACATCACAATATTTACTTCTGAAACCTTTTAACCTTAGACACCAACATCATACTAAATTCAAGTGATTTCAACGATCATCAGCTTTTTCCTCTGAACTATGAATCATTTTCATGTTAGCCTCTAATTTCTTTCACAGTTCAACTTATGAGTTTGGTGAGTAATTATGGCTCTGTAGTTAGAATTCCAAATAACACGAGCTTCTTAGCTACAAAAAACAGTGTCAAAAATGATTTCAATGTACATTTTAGATCCGGGATCGTAAATTACACATTTGTATTTAATATTGGTAAATTTGAAGTCCGACACATCCAGTAGTACTATGATTTAAATTAACCGCTTCGTTTTCTACGAATTAGTAAAAAAAATCCCGTCTATCCGGGTCCGGTCAGAAACTCAGGGGAAATATACATACATAATGTAACATGTTTGTGTTGGATCAAACCTTTGTAATTCAAAAATTCAAACCGTTTGCTTACGCACATTTTGAATCATAGTACTGTACTTGTACAATTCGTATGTATAATTTTGTACAAGTACACAGAAAGTATTCTAATGGTTATAAAGCAATTTTCATTTATATTTCATTCATTTTTTATACCATACTCAGTCAACGAAGACCTGGCGTAGAACTGCACAAGCATGTGCATTATCTGCTTAAACACAACCTTCAATTAAATATGGTTTAAAATATCATTCACGTGATATCATGGTTTGTATTTTTTTTAAATCCGAGCACGGCAGAGTGACTGTACTACAATTGATGGCAAGCGTAGTGCAGACCAAAAAACCAGCGACCACCGACAAACGATGAGTTTGTCGATAGTCACCTGTCATGCCTGTATAAATGCTTCTTCCCTCTTCGGAGGTTTGTATTTACAACTCTATAGATATTGCATAACGAAATTGATTCGTAATACAATACGTGGAGAAAAATTTGACCACCCTGAAAATAACCACTAGCAGCGTCGCATCCATTGTTTTAAAAGACTAAAAGGATGTGAGGATGCGACTACCCTCAGCCGGGCCAAGTTATTTCCCACATATTGTGATATGGGTGCATGTTGTGCAGGTTTGCGCCGTGCCATGATCCACGTCTGGAAGGAGTACCATGAAAATTGTCATACCGCATACAAGCGTGCTTCGTTACAGATACACAAGTACCCTACATACACAACCATCACGCGTACTCATACAAAAAACGATTTCAAACATATGTTTACAAATTGTTCTTATTTACAATCAGCTTCTATACCTAGCTGCGTTTGGGATGAGAATTTAAAAGTCCTAGCGTTAACGGTGAAAGAAAATGTAAAAAATCAGGCTCGAGTTTTCAAAAAAAAAATTAAGTTATATGGTGTCTGCTAACCTACATTATGTAACCGTGGTGGTCAAAATACCTCTCTCTTATAAGAAGAGACCCGTGCCCAACAGTGAAACTAATACAGCCTTCAATAGCTATATTAAATTAAATATCTTTCTCAAACTAAATATTCGTGAAAACCTTCAATAGGGAAGGTGCCTCATTTTTTTATCAATAAATAAGTATATCTAAAATCTGAATTAAGTATAGATAAGGTTATAAATCCATTATAAATTTAGGAAATTTTGAAGTTGGTGGAGGCGCAACTATGAAATCACACAAAGTGGATGAACGATACAAGACATGACGTTCGAGTCATATACATGCGGGCTTGCGAGCGAGATAGCGCTACTTCTTACTACGTTCCCACTCTTCCTGATACCGATATTTGAAATCGCGTCCCCATTTTAAGATTTCTTTTTAATCTATTTGCTGTTGGTTATATAATGTACAGAAAACTAATAGGCTTTCTGTTGCAATTTTTGATCTAGTCGATTCGATTACTAAGCATTGACCATGTATATCATATCAAACAAACCATTTCATTAACCAGGCTTCATCGATATAGCATGCTAAATAAAAAAAAAACAATCTCGGTAGATTTTCTTAATGACAAATTAACATTGCTTTATCAAGGTTTCCTTTGTAATATGTATGTTCCTTGATAATATGTATTAAAAACTGCACGCAAGTCGTTGTTAAAGACCGGTTAGGGAATTGATCAGCGAAAAAACAGCAGTCTTGATCCTGCAGCTGGCAGGTAAAACTCTCTCGTGTTTTAAATATCGAAGAGCCCGGCCGTAGCTCACCAATACAATACAAATATTACAAAACAAGTAATATAAGTTCCAGTGGACTCCTTGGATCACCAATCATCGGCCAACTTCTTTTACTTCAGTTTCTGTCCATCCAAAGGTTGTCTGGCAGAGATCGCTCGTAGCGATAAGACCGCCCATTGTAAAACCATTAAGTAGTCCTATGCTAAATTATTTTATGTGATTATTGGTACAATAAACAGTTTTTGTATTGTATTGTATATTTTGTCCTGTACGCTGAACACATATATCAGCTTTTAGAAAAAAAAATACGAAGACTAAAATCGTTTTAAATTTTCATCTCAAACGCGTTATTGATATATTGGTTGTGTAACTATTCTAAACGTCAGTGACTGATTTAATTTTAAGGGAATACAATTTCTAAGATAAATACAAAGAAAAAACATGATTTCTATGCATATATAAATGGCAAGCGAGACTGGGTTCGTGGTACATTATTCACATTAATGGTCAGCGCAGATCGACGGAGGGTACTCGCATAACAATTGAAAATCATCCTTATAACCTTTCTAATACGGCTTATAATATTGTTATATCGAAACACCGATGGCCTCGACCACGGACCATGTATAATATGTAGATGTGTAGACCCTTAGCATGCTTCAGAGCAACAAACCATAAAATCTAGCCGCACCGCGATGATATCACTCTAGAACAGTGTTTCCCAACGTGGGGCCCACGCCCCACAGGGCGGGCAATTTGATAGTTAAAGGGGGCAATTTAAAAATGGACTCGACACGACTCTAACCCTTTCGCTTTGGGTTATTTAAATGCAATGCTAGATATCGGTGACTAATTTAACAAAAAAATGTTAAGGTGGGGCATGGCCTTAAAAAGGTTGGGAAACACTGCTCTAGAATATGGATAGTATAAATTGGCACGCTTGGCTTCTATATAGATTGACAGACTACTACACTATCCGTGATCTGCGGGTTCGAAGCTACGCACGCAGTACTAACATCAGCTGTATTAGGAAAGGCAAAAGGTCGATTTTTAATTGTCATCAAGTTATGACACTTCGTCTACGCTTACCTAAACCATCTCTAATTAATCTTACACATGACTATCCAAGCTTATGACTTGCCAACGAACGTGACAGGTTCATCGCGAATATTTATAAACCGAGAGACAGACTGAGCCCACGCACGCAACGTATTAATGGGGGGTCGCGAGTTACCCGTAGCCACCAGCGGATCGATTTTAAGCCGCTCCTGGCCTTTTAAATCCGAAAAATAGTGCGAAGTGTTCCAAAAGGCGCGAAAGTTGTTTTTTATCCTTGCATTTACATATTAAATCCAGTGGCAAAATTAAATGGGTTCAATAAGTTGTGTATGTGGACTCAGACTTGTCTTACTCGTGTCGCATCGAAAGGACAGAGGGTACTGATCAAATTCGTGTCTACCATGATTTAATTTTCAGCATAAAATCGATAAACAATAAAATTACGCGTTCGATTTGTCAAACTGCTTTCATAAATAGCGTGTATACGTATCATTTATTTTACGACCACGATGCTAAGTTTTATCATCAAATGCCATTTTAATTACTTATAAATATATGTAAAGGAAAAAGGTTTTAAAAATGAATTATAGCAAATATTGCAGACTCATTTTTTTTTGCATGATTAAACAAATAAATTAAAATCGCATTACAGTATGAATATTTAGACTTCGTCGACCTTATTATATAATGTAGATTAATCTTGGAACTAGGTAAAACGGGAATCCGTATAAACTGGTCGAGTTAAATCTAGATTAAAGTCTACGTTTTGTAATAAGGTCGCGTATACACTCCCTTCTCGCGCCGCGACTAAGGGCAGTACGTGAACGCACACTACAAAATCTATGCGCACCACGATGTTATAGTCAAAATTGACACGCTTGGATTCCCACATATTATCCGATAGATCCTTGGAGTAGCCACCCAATAAGCGCGGAATAACTTAGCTCGCTTGAAGTTAATCAAAAGGATAAGAATGAAATTAATTATTGACATGTAAAAGTGATATTTATGATCCAATTTACTGAATAAATGATTTGATTTGGAGCGACACCGCTATTGGTGCAGTAGTGGGCTAGTGAAAAAACTTCGTTGCGGCCAAGTGTTTAGAACCTATTGTAGCACATAGAAAAACTAATTTTGCTAGACTTAGCATTGTCTTACACTCTATATGAAAGTAGCAATCTCGTATTGCCTCTCGGTCCTTTCGACCTGCGACTGCAGTGACCAATTAAAGCGTTTTTTAAATGTCACAGCGCCATTTTAAAATCACATTATGTACCAAACCCAACGGTAACCAGTCTTTATGATTCACTAAAGAAATATTTTTTATACCCAATTCGTCTGCCCAATCGAGAGGTAGTATTGTTATTTAAGATTTTGTGCAATTAATGCAGCACCAATGGGGTTGAATGTTGGTAAAAATCAATAAGAGGTGTAAAATAATTAAACATTTTGTTCAATCAACAAGAAGAAACCTTGTCAATTGTAGTATTTGTCTGTCCTTACTTAGTCTCATAAGTAATAATAAATAAGAATACACCCAACAGTCACACGCATAGTCCTGACCCCACAGTAAGATACGAGTCTTGTGTCGTGGGTATCAGGAACTACGAGAGACTTTCGCTCTCACAACACCCAGACCCCGAGACAAACATTTGTCTCGGTGCGGGGATCGAACCCGCGGCCTCTCGCTTCACAGCCGGCTAATCGCCCGCTGCGCCACGGAGGCAGTTAAGTAGTAGTACTTTAGTGTTTTACTAGCTTGAATGACAAAACGAGTAGGTTGCTCGCCTGATGGTAAGCGCAACGCCTGCACATATACAAAAACATACCACACAGAACAATGACAAAGCAATGCATGGCACTCGACTGCGTTCGTCACCTCAAGACACAAGTTGTTAATTCTCATAATGCCCAGTAATGTTACTGGCTTAAATGTTCTTCAAACCGAAACACAACAGTGCTTACACACACTGCTGTGCGGCAGGAATTGAAAAAGCGGCGGTACCAGCCCAGACGGCTTCTCGTATACAAAGGCCCTAAAACCACCTTGCCTGATTTGCCCTTTTTTATCTTACTTAAAATAAATGTCCAATCAACAATTTATATTTATTTTTACTAGTGTAAACTTTCAATACTATAAAATTGCCCCTTTAACTATCAACAAAAAAAGGGTGTTACAAGAAAGTTATGGTAGGCAGCGCCTTGGTTGTGCCCTGGCATTGCTGAAGTCCACAGGCAGCGGTGTCTACTTACACGATCATCTGTCTACCTGGGCAATAAAAATAAACATCCCTTTGTCTGTCTGTGGGTGTGTGATTTTGTATCTATTCGCGGCATCGCAGCACCTATACAAATGGACAGATTTAAATGCGTTTTTCTTTGTTTAGAATCTGGTTCAATCGAAATGGTTTAGAGAAAATTTGATCAGCCAATCAAAAGTTGCAGAAGGTGAAAATCAGCGCTGTATTGTGTTACGCGGCCCAGCACAACAGTAATGCCATTAACTGTCAATGGTTTTGTACTGTAAAATTAATTGTGATCTTTATTACTAAATTGACAGCCTCCGTGGCGCAGCGGGTGAGTAGCCGGCTGTGAAGCGAGAGGCCGCGGGTTCGATCCCCGCACGGGTACAAATATTTGTGTATAACACAAATATTTGCTTCGAGGTCTGGATGTTGCAAGACCGAAAGTCTCTCGTAGTTCCTGATACCCACGACACAAAACTCGTATCTTACTGTGGGGTCAGGGCTCTGTATACTGATGGGTGGATTTATTATTTAAAATTGTCTTTATTTCTGTTTTTTAAATTGACATTGATGGTTTCAATTTATGCTGGTCAAAATTACATTATCTTGCACCGATACCCCTGATTAGGGTTAATATAAATCAATACCAAACACCAACCAAAATAAACTTGATTTTTACCAACAATCACAATGAAAGGAACAAGTTGAAGTCTATTCAACTAAACTCTACGATTGTCTTATAAAATGGAACACATGCAAAAATACTGATTTGATCAATTGTAAAGAAAATACCTTCTGATTAAATACTCGATCAATTAACCCTATATATACATAAGGAATTTTCCACACGGCCTATTTATCACTTTGAAAACAAAAAATACATTTTTGACTGGCAGACGTCTGATTATCTAGGTATCCTCTAGTTATGTCACTGGTCACTGTCCTAACTAACTATTGAGCCTGATCTAATGATAAATGAGTATTGACAATGATAAGCATTATCATTAAATGTTCAGCACTTATCTCTTAAACTGTACTTTACTAAAATAATCATACGGAGCTGCCACAGCCCCTTAGTCTAGCTTAAACCCTTTTTGGTGCAGTTTTGCCATCCTGTCAGTTAGCACGCAGCAGTTTATTTACAAAAAATATTCAATAACTCTAATGTTAATCATTTACTACTTATTGCTAAGCCTCAAAATAATTATGTCCGATGGAAAATATTAATGTATAACTATACATTTGTTAATGTCAGAAGCTCGGAGCTCTGGGTGACTGTACAAAGTCCCGTAACTACAGCAAAATCCATAAGTACAATAGTCTATCAAATGATATAAGAGCTCGAGGCCCATAGTCACTGTCTAATAGTCTTGCAAAAATAAATTCCAAAACTGACACCAAAAAGTTATACAAAAAGTTTCTTATTGCATGTTTCACTTAAAAGGCGTAATAAGTCATGATTTCAGCACTGTGATGTTGAAATAAATAAGTTCGCTTAACACTACTCCAGTCCGGAAGATTGTTCACAACCGATTGCGACGGTTCCTTATAGCCCTAAGGCGCGCTCGGCGCATCTTCGCGGATTATATGTCCCCGTTTTGGCTAATCCCGATCCTCTTGATAAACTCTTCTTGAAGCATCACTGTCTTGATCATGTTGGGATGGGTACCGTACGTGATGGTCTGGTCTGGGGTCGAGCAGTACTGCTGCGTACCGTCTGTCAAGATAACCTGACCGTTGCTTAACGACGCTGTCGAGTCCACGGAGTTCCAGTAGGTTTCACTGGGCGAGGCGTTGTTAACACCAGGTGGCGGCGCGGCCGGCGCCCCCGTGTACCTGAAGTAAGGGTTCTTCAGGTCTAAAGTGTTTGATGAGGAGATGTTAGTGCCTTCGAGGTTCACCTCCATCGTCACATCATAGCTTTGTCTTTTGTTTGCCAGTAATAACACTCGCCCGGTTAACGCCTGACCTTGTTTGGCAAATATTGGCGTTTCTAACAAACAGCGGACTTGATACCAATGGGTGAGGGGCTCCGTCGGCGCTGTGGACAGCCAGATGTGCTGTGTCGCTCCGGCAAATAACACATCAAACCAGAAAGCAAGACCGTGGCATGTCCCAGACTGTGTTAACTCAAAGCGGAATGGCACTTCGATCCGATGTAAATCTGTTTCGTGTGCATTTAGGAAGTCAACGACATGTCTCACAGATCTCGCCATGCAGATGCGTACATCAAATGTGTCAACGATTGGCTGTCTAAAATATTCCTTCATGGCAGCGGTGCGGAGTGCGCTCAAATCTACTCCGTGGAAACATGTCTGGTACCAGAAGTTGGCTTTGTTATACTGTTCCATAAATAACGCGTCATCTGTGAACGGTGCTATGTGCAGGTCCCCTCTCGTCGGATACATGTTACCGTTGGACTTCAACCACTTCTTAGCATGAAGGTATGTTTCTAACATACGCTCATTGTATAACATGTAACCCATTGGCTCGGAAATAATTATGTCTACAGTCTCGGGTAGCTCAATCTCTTCGATCTTGCCCGCGATCACTGTGATGCGGTCGTGGAGCCCGTTGGCCCTGACTAGCGCCTGAGCGTGGTGCGCCATGTTACTGGCTTCTACTGCATACACCTTCCGCGCGCCCGCCTGCGCCGCGAAGAACGACAGGATGCCCGACCCAGCCCCAACGTCTAAAACAACCTTATTTTTAAAATCGTTCACGTTGGACAATATCGCCCGCTGGTAAGTACTCGTTCTAACATAATCCTGCATCATGTTCTGCTGCTGACTCAGGTATCCGTAGAACTGGAAATATTGCATCGCCGACGAGTCCTCAGTTCGCACCGTGAACACCGACGAGGAACGCCCTGCCTTAATCTTACTGACCAGCAGATGAAAGTTCTGGCAGTCCGCGTCCGACGCGAACTTGAAGAACAAAGTTTCATTGTCAATAGTGAAGATGTAAGATTGGCCAGCCACGCGGGAGCACTCACTCTGGCTGTGCACCGGGAACTCCAGCACCTCTTGTGCGAGCACTGGGTCCGCACGAATCACTTTCACACTCAACCCCTGCGGATCGTAGTCCACGTTTACATTTGTCGGAAAATTGAACCGAGGCGTCAACGCGCCATCACTGTTGACGGTCGATACCGTCACCCCGCGAAACGTGTTCGCCATTTTCGTTTACTTTACGTAGGGACGCGGCTGCTGTGTTATATCCACGCGTGTTTTGGCAAACAAAGAAAAATGCCGTTGGGAAGTTTATGTATGAGGCCGGCGTAAAATCGATCATTCACAAACTTCCTCCCTCTTTTTGTCTATGGTTGGCAGCGTGCTGCTAACTTTTTTTGTATTTTTTTTAATCTGTACTTTATGAAAAATTGATAAATGGATATTAGTACATTCAGCGTTGTGTTAGGTAACTATTTCGTTTTCTTTTAATTAAATACGATGAATTTTGCTTGAAATCTTGAAACAAAGCATCTTAATTTTTGATAAGGTACTCTCGCTGCCTTTAATGATGATATATTATTGTAAAGTTCATGACGATAGGATGTCTTTATTTCATGCTAGTCCCTGATTTTTGATGAAACTTTTAATTTGTGTCCCACTGAAAACCATAGAGCAGAAATAATGTTGCAAGGTCATGCATTAAAAACATAGATCCCATATATAAAGAGGATATTGAGCATAGAGAGAATAATTATATCTACGATATTGAGAGTATATTATATTTTTTTGTTGAAGCCGAATGTTACATAGCGATGGCGTCGAAGCGGAGCTAGAGTGCTTGAGGAGTTGTTAATTACCTTTTGAAGTTATACTTCTTTAGGCGCGTTATGAAAAAATGATGAGAGTGAAATTTTAAGATGCGCGCGCACCTGTGACACAAAATTAACAGTATGAAGTTAGGCGCGTTATGAAAAAATGATGAGAGTGAAATTTCAAGATGCGCGCGCACCTGTGACACAAAATTAACAGTATGAAGTTAGGCGCGTTATGAAAAAATGATGAGAGTGAAATTTTAAGATGCGCGCGCACCTGTGACACAAAATTAACAGTATGAAGCCGTCTGCTTAGCCGCTCATTAAGTCTCGAAAAAAAAGCTACCAACAAAATAGGAATTGAACCTCGATATTAGTCGCGCATGTTGGTACGCTCGTCACCTCTGATCACTGTTTTCATATTTATAATATTTATCAACATGTCTCTAGTTTATACATTCACAACACGTGTTTGAGTTTCATACAAGTGCGAATTATATATGTGCTAATAAATTATATTCAGTAGTGATTTAAATTGAATATTTTGATTGATATTACTTACTATTTGTGAATATTAGTGAAAAAAATTGTGCTTATATACTTTTTCAAGTGCTCCAATATAATTGAGGTTAACTATCCGTATGTATTATTTATTGATATAAATTAAAATACTTTTATTTAATATAATTAACACTAAATATTATTAAATTATTAATGTTAAATACTTATTATTATTGTAATCAATTATTTGCATGCAATTAAAAACTATTTTTTAATGATGCCAAAGAAGTATAACTTCTCACGCGCGTACATAAGTACACGCACCCATTTTTTTTTATTTTTTTATCCGAGCACGGCAAAGTGACTGCACTACATCTGATGGTAAGCGTAGTGCAGTCGAAAAACCAGCGACCACCGGCAATCAATGAGTTTATCGATGGTCACCAGAGTCATGCCGGTCCATAGAATTTCACACAGTTAATTTACTTTTCCTTACGGTTTGACTATCATAGAGGTAGCACACAGAACGATAACTTTACGCTAGATCTTAATTTTACCTATGGATTATGGATAT
The DNA here is from genome assembly GCA_949126905.1 of Amorpha juglandis. Classification (NCBI taxonomy): domain Eukaryota; kingdom Metazoa; phylum Arthropoda; class Insecta; order Lepidoptera; family Sphingidae; genus Amorpha; species Amorpha juglandis. The sequence continues at coordinate 9,844,712 of OX421388.1, forward strand.
TTGTCTGTATTAGCTAATATTACTATATTCTTCAAAGTAATATCAACTGATATGTGAATATCACTAATATTATGTTCTTACTTGTATCACCGCGTATCCGGTGAGTAATATTATGCGACCGATAGTGATACGCTAATATTCCGTATTCACTATTCATAAATATAGTGAATACGGTTCCATTAGCGTTTCACTATTCGTCGGATTGCCAATACATGAATACATTGAATATTAATATTATTATGCGACTGATATTAATCGGCCGATATAATATGATTATAGAGTTTATGGAGTATTAGAATATCACGATTCATCCGATAACTAATACATGATTACAATGAATATTACTAATATCTTGAAAAATACCAATATATTGGTTCACCTCTAGTGTCAGCCGTCAGGACAAGAAATGTCAAAGTAGTGATGTTCATGTACAAAAAACATCGATATTTTTTCCGATATAATATATCGTGTACAAAAAATATCGATATTTTTTCCGATATAATATATCGAAATATTGTATCGATATATAGCGATATATCGGTCAAAAATATCGATATTTTCGATATATCGAATTGTAGGAAGAAAAAGACTTTCTTAGAAAATGATTAACAAAAATAATATCGAAGAGCTAAAAAAAAAAAAAAAAAACAACATTCAATACTCGTTCTGGTATTTGGTGTTGTTTTTTTTTTTTTTTTTAGCTACATCCGATAGATTTTCTATTTTCCGATATCCTTATTTCGATATATCGGATAAAATATATCGACTTCAATGATTCGATAGTATCGCATTGATTCGATATATCGGATAAAATATATCGATATTATATATCGACTTCAATGATGCGATAATATCGCATTGATTCGATATATCGAATAAATGTATCGATATTTTATCACATATCGATATATATCGAGCACCTCTATGTCAAAGTAATAAACACTCGTTTTTGAGGTTATGCTACATGGCTTTCGGTTCATGCTGTTTTTGAAATTACTGAGGCTTAGAATAGTATCATGAGTAAAAAACTCCATAACTTGAAATGGGATACGGTGGCCTTAGAAGGTTTGCCTTCGTCAGTAACAGAAAACCTCCATGGATTTATAGGTTTAGAAGAATGTACCGATTACGGTATGGATAAAGACAATAAAAGACCGAAAAAGGTATTTTAGAATTATTTAACTGTTTCAGACGAACTGTCTTAAATATAAATTACGTTTCTGTATCTACAATAAAAAATTGTATCTACATTTAAAAAAAAGGATATAAATAATGTTACCACAACATAGGCCATCACATAGAATGTCTACATCGTGGCTCTACTCGACCAGGTCATTATGTAGTGTTTTATATGGTGAGATTACCTCTTACCATTGCCCCATTTTTTTCTCAAAGGCTAGTAAACCATCTAAGATTCTTCTGGTGTTCACAGAATAAATCTAATACATTCTGCAAGTGTACTTTTGTATGTGTACTTAGATCCTGGCCAAAGTCTCGGTCATGCATACTCTGATTTATATTTTTCAGAACAAGTAACAATTATAATAAAGTATATTTAAGTACATAATGCTTCAATTTCCATTTCTGTGTGTCCTTTGAAAAAGGCCTCCATCCTTTCCAATCTTCCCTCTCTGGTGCCAGTTTTATCTAGGCCCTTCCAGCTATCTTCACAAAATCATTGTCCTCTCTTTTTGGTGGTGGCCCTTCCATTTCCCTACTCTTGGAAACCACAAGATCACCAATTTTCTCCACTTCACCTTGTCTTATTATGTGGCCGGTGTATCAGCTCTTGAGACTTCCGAAACCCAACCCCCCATATTCTGATTTAGTTTTCACTGATGTTCCCTAAGTTAGTTGTCAACAGAACACACAAAATGTATTTTTGTTCTGCAAAATATAGAAAAGTCTTTCAAAATGGTTTAAAGGTGTTCCTCATCACTAAATTATGATGACACATCAGATACAAAAATGTAACAATGGTATTTTCTATCTCATAGCAATCTTTCAGTAACACCCATCTAAAAATTAAAATTGAATATTAATTTTCAGAAAAAGGACATAGAAAATTCAAAGAAACGGAAACAACCACAAACTGACATTACTGTAATTCCAAACAAAAAAGTTAAATTATCTAATGGTTTTATAGTGGAATCATGTAATAACACGATTCCTTCAAAAACAAATGAAGTGACAGAAAAAACAAATAAGAAGGACAAAACTAATAAAAAACAAAAGGAATATAAAAATATTACAAATAATCAAAATAGTACAAAAGGTAATACAAATAAACAAAATAATAAAAAAGATAGAAATAAACAAAATGATAAAAAAGGTAAGCCTAAATTAGGAGAAAATATAACACAAACACAATCAGATTTGACACCAGAGGATATGTTGACATGGGCTGAATTTAAATTACCTGAATCCATATTGAAATCATTAATGGAATTAGGATTTAAGAAACCTACAAAGATTCAAGAGTTGACATTACCTGCAGCTATACATGGTAAGACATTTATTATGTTAAGTTACATAGTATACTTTTTTTTTAATCTATTTATAACAATAGCTTTGGTTCTATGAAAGTGTTAAAGTTCATGTGGAAAAAACAGTTTTTAGTTAATTAAAGATGACTCTATGCCTACACTGTTGGTAACAGATTTTAAATTAACTTTAGAATACCTAAATGCTATTGAAATTGAAAAAAAAATGCAATCTAAATTAAGTTGATTTTAAATTTTATTGTGTTTTAATCTCTAAATTATTATGTTCAAGGTCGCCGAGACATTCTAGGTGCTGCTGAAACTGGCAGTGGTAAGACACTGGCATTTGCTTTGCCAATACTATCAGGCATACTAAAACTGAAAGAAAAAGCTGAAGTCAAAGGCTTAGATGTCTATGATATACCTTACAAAAAGACATCAGTTAAAAAGAAAAATATAGAACAAGATAACACAGACATAAAGAAAAAAGAAAGAGTTAATAAAAAAGAGAAAGTAAAAGTTAATCGTAAAGAGAAAGCAAAGGTTAATCAAAAAGAGAAAGCAAAGGTTAATGAAACGAAAGTAAATCACAGAAAAGAATCATCAGAAGATGGTTATGGCAGTGGTGATGAGTCAGAAGACAATCAAGAAAGTGGTGAAGAAGCAACAAATGGTTGTAAAAGTGATGAAGAATATTTAGAGGAAATAGAAGTGCCTTTAAGGAAGAATAAAGATTCAACTGAGGAAAATTATTCTGATGATGATAATTACATACATTTGTCAGATATGTTAGATTCAGATGATTTGGCTGACACGGACAATGAACAGTCAAGTGAAGAACTGGCTAATGATGAGCTTGATGATGATGATTCAGTAGATAGTGGAGAAGGTAATGAAGATATTGGTGAAGAACAATCAGGTGATGAAGTAGATAGTGAATCATATGATGAAAGTAACGAAGCAGAGAATGAAAATGCGGGAAATAAAAATGGTAAGACTTAATTTTTTTACATCAAGATTATTATAAAATCAATTATAATCAGTTGTAAATTTTTTATGATAGCAGGACAAATTAACCATAATTTTTGGATACTTTGACTTTCGGTAAATATTTTTTCTATCATATATAATGCAAGTGATCTCCACTGCACATAAACACCTAGAATACCAGAAGAATCATGGATGTTGGCGACGTAAAAAAAAAGGGATAATTACTAGGGGTATTTTATTTATTCATTTCATATTAACAGAATGTTAAAATATTGTTTGTTTACTTTGGGCCAAATTTAGATGCTATGGCTAAAGTAACCCAAAATGACGAAATCATTAACACGCTTTTATTAGCTTCAGATGTATGTATGTTGGTATGTTTGTATGTTGGTAGGTTGGTAGGTTTGTCTGTAACTTGTCTTTGAACCTGATTTTGACCTCCTTTAAAACGTCGGATTAAACTGAAATTTGGCATACCTATCAAGGACCGATGACAATGCAATATTATATACAAATTTGTAATTGTAAATAATTGTGTTGTGTAAAGTTTAGTTTAGCGCCATCTACATTTTTTGATTTTCGGGTTAGGAATTAAAATTATACTCTGGATCTACGCTAATTATACGGAATGCCGTAGTATCTAAGAGCGTCAATAGATGGCGCATTTTTACATGGCTTATTTGTGAAGAACTTCAACCGACTACAATATATTTATATTTTAACTAAAAAATGAAAAATAAATAATAGTTAAAAAAACTAATAAACACGCTTTTATAGAAAGTCTAACTAAAAAATAGAAAATAAACTTGAAGGAAACAATGTATTTTATTGTAAAAAAAGCGTGGGGTGCTTTTTAAGATACTATCTAAATGATAATCCTTCCACTCATATCTGTCAATACAATAATTATAACTATTGACACCATGCACCCCACGCTTTTTTTTACAATAAAATACATTGTTTCCTTCAAGTTTATTTTCTATTTTTTAGTTAGACTTTCTATAAAAGCGGGTTTTTTTTGTTTTTTTTAACTATTATTTATTTTTATTTATTATACAGGTATGGGTCTGGTCAAAGTGGAGTATGATGTTAATATACCTGGACATCTTGTGGTGAAGACTGGAAAGCCGTTGTATGCATTAATCCTGACACCCACACGAGAGCTGGCTATACAAATCAGCAGGCATATTATCGCTGCAGCTAAATACACAGGTATGGGCAGTGTTGTGCATCACTTAAATAAGGATTGAGAGTGCCTAACAAAAAAAAGTGTGTGCATTGAGAAAAATAGACACTAACTACTCTGACAATGCAAATTAAACAAAGTAAAAAATAAATAAATCGCAACCTAGACATGTCGAAATTCTAATTAAGCATCGATTTATATATTATCGATATTTTTTAAAAGTATTAATATCGATTTTGATATATCGATATATTAGCTCGACATGACCTTTTTTTATCATAATAGATAATTTTTTTGTCTGCTTTTCATGGCATTGTGTTATAAAAAATATTGATTATGATATTTATTTAAAATTATCGACACATCGTTATATCGAATTAAAATGAAGTTTCAAAAATTATCGATATTTATATAGTCTTTTTTAAGCTTTGTTATTAGTATGTGCAAAATAAAAATATTTTGCAAATATTTTGACAGCCTCCGTGGCTCAGTAGGCGAGTAGCCGACTGTAAAACGAGGGGCCGCGGGGTAGATCCCCGCACCGAGACAAATATTTGTCTGATCCACAAATATTTGTTTCGGGTCTGGGTGTTGTGAGACCAAAAGTCTCTTGTGGTTTTAATTATAGCGAAACTAAATATTGTAGGTATAAGAGTGGCAACGATAGTGGGCGGTATGGCTGCCGTGAAGCAGGAGCGAGTGCTCCGCTGCGGGCCCGAGATAGTGGTGGCGACTCCGGGACGCTTGTGGGAGCTTGTTAACCAGGGCCAGCCGCATTTGCAACAACTGGCTTCTGTCAAGTAAGTGCTTTTTTTTTTTGTTTTATTTTTTCCTTACTGGAACCGGCTAAGGTCGTAGACCATGCTGCCAAGTCTTCAGTCATATAATTTCATACGTTAATTATATCTAATGTAGGAATGATGAAACACGTGTGCGGTCGATTTCAAGGTCCTGTCGGACTCCAGGTGCTAACTCCTTTCAATACGACTCTTAATTCACTTATTTCAATGTTTCCATACAATGTTTATCACCATCAATGTTTATTGAACAAAACCACACAACTTTTATACAGCAAACACAACTCTAAACTAGTTTATGAAATAAATTTAAATAAGCGATGAACCGCACTGTCAGAATTCTAACCTCGAATCTCAAGTAAGTGCTTTATGGTTGTTATGATCATTTGTTCGTAAAGATGTAGATACTAATTATTTTTTATGTTTCGCGAATGTTGCACATTGAAACCGCTTTGTCTATTTCTGCCGCCAAGCAACAGTATGCAAGCACTGTTGTGTTTCGGTTTGAAGGACATTGAAGCCAGTTAAATTACTGGGCATTATGAGACTTTATATCCTATGTTTCGGGGTGACGAGCGCAGTTCAGTGTCATGCAGTGCTTTGTATTTCAAAATTCTGTGTGGTGTTGCTTCTGTTTATGGGCAGGCGTGGCGCTTACCATCAGGCGAGCGCCTTGTTCGTCTCGTCATTCAATCAAATAAAAAAATAAAAATTGGAATGAATATTTTTTTTGTTCTGCAATTGGTTTTGGGTAACGTAACTTATTTATTTAAATAATAAATAAAAACAAGTCAAATATCCCAAATTCGAAGCACAATGCTTAAATAAATCGACCTCTCGCATACGAGGGAACCACCTAGATAGATATCTAGATAGATTTGTCATCTAGATAACATCTTGTCATCTTTGACAGCCTCCGTGGCGCAGCGGGCGAGTAGCCGGACGTAAAGCGAGAGGCCGCGAGTTCGATCCCCGCACTGAGACAAATGTTTGTGTGATCCACAAATATTTGTTTCGGGGTCTCGGTGTTGTGAGACCGAAAGTCTCTCGTAGTTCCTGATACCCACGACGAAGACTCGTATCTTACTGTGGGGTCAGGACTATGTATGTGACTGTTGGGTGTATTTATTATTTATTTATAAATCGGCCTATCCTATACGAGGGAACTACCTAGATGGATACCTATAGATGTCTAGACAGATTTACCATCTAGATAACATCTGATATATATCCATATGACAAGTATACTTTAGATTTCTAGCCATAGACGAGACAGACCGTATGGTAGAGCGGGGTCACTTCGAGGAGCTGCATCCCCTGCTGGAGAGGCTCAACGCTGACGAGGTGCAGCGTGGCGGCCGACAGAACTTCGTGTTCTCCGCCACACTCACCATGGTGCACGACCTGCCGGCTCACATGAGGGGGAAGAAGGTAGGGTTTATGTTACAAATGGCTATGAAACGCCTTATACCAGTGTTTCCCAACCTCTTTTAGGCCATGCCCCACCTTAACATTTTTTTGTTAAATTTGTCACCGATATCTAATTGCATTTAAATAACCCAAACGGAAAGGGTTAAAGTCGTGTCGAGTCCATTGCCCCCCTTAACTATCAAATTGCCCCCCTGTGGGGCGTGGGCCCCACTTTGGGAAACACTGCCTTATATCGTCTATTTTCCGCACAGTAAATGACTGAGTATGGCACAACAGTGTTGTTAGATAAAAATTATACAGTGTCATTTTGACACCCTATACTTAAATGAAACCATGTGTAGTGTTCGTTAATATAAGTACTTTGAGCTAAGACTTTTTCTTATTAAAGGCAAAATAAAAAAATAATATTTCCTAACAAATTAAATGCCGTTAACATTAGATTAATTTTGAACAATCTGTATACGCGCGCACACACATATACAAATCAACATACACACCCGTCATCGAATGAATGAGACACACACACATACATTACCATTAAGCCTGCAATACATGTTGGACGAGCTTAGGCCAACACGAGTGTAGGTAAATTAATACAAGGCAAGCGCTAGTGCCTAGACGTTCGGCAAGTTTATCGAAAACCAATCGAGTAGCCGGCTGTGAAGCGAGAGGCCGCGGGTTCGATCCGCGCACCGAGACAAATGTTTATGTGAACACAAATATTTGTTTCCCGAAACAAACCCAGACCCCGGTCTGGGTGTTGTGAGACCAAAAGTCTCTTGTAGTTGCTGATACCCACGATACTATCCTGATACCCAAATATACTATCTATACGTTGGTATTAGTCATCAATCGGCAACGCTCGTCCAACATGTATTGCGGGCTTTATACCGTCAAGGTCAATGTACCCGCTTTATAAAAACGCCAAGCGTACAGAAGGCAAACGGCTCAAAATAGTAATTTAGGAATTGAAATAAATATTAGATTACCCTATGAAATGTAATAAAATCCTAAGTAAAATCGAATCTTGTAACTTTTATAATGATTATTTGTTTTTAGTCAAATTTGTGTTACCTATTTATAGGTATGTGCATTTCCCAAACACATTTTTTTACGTTTTGTCATTATCAATGAACAAAGTAATACTGTCGCAACTTTTTCAGTGAATGTGTCGAGAGCGTCTTTGTGAGTCTGAGACGTATTTTCATATGTATGGAGTTGCCCTTCTTAAGCGTTTGTGTTTTATAATAACATCGTCAGCTGTGACATTTTATTCAATAGAGTTAAGTGCAAAAACCGTACAGCGTGATTTAAAACGCTCAAAACTTAAATCACGTTTTTTGCCAAAACTACTACCAGCTCAAGCCTCATGTTTGGTACAAGGTAAGCAGAGGCGATGACGAATATGTGGTTTCATTTAGTAACAGGGTGTCAAAATAACACTGTATATTTGGCACGCTTGGTAAGCATACAGAGTGAAATATTATTGTCCGTGCATGGCAAAATTACACCAGACCTGATGGTAGCGTAGTGCAGTCCAAAAAACCAGCGACCACGAGAATCAGAATCATGACGGCCAAATGTATTATGACAGTATAAATGCTGGTATACATTTTCCCATAAATATTTACCTGCTTGATTTTAAACAATATTTACTCTGTTCTTTTATTGTAGGTGACGAAAAGAGGTAAAATAATAAACAGAAAGATATCAAAGATGACTTCGCAGCAGAAGATCGATAGATTGGTTACAATGATCGGCATGACTGACCCCAAGGTGGTGGACATCACTTCTACGAATTTGGGTAAGTGGAGTATATGGCCCGTATTCATAAACAACACTTAAGTAAGCTCTTGGAGGTGTTGGTGAGAATTCTGAAAGTGCGGTTCATCGCTGGTTTCAATTTATTTCAGAAACTAGTTTAGAGTTGTTTTTGTTGTATAAAAGTGGTGTGGATTTGTGTAATAAACATTGACGATGATGAAAGTTTGGAAACATTGAAATAAATGAATTAAGCATCTTACTGGAAGCAATTCACACTAAATCTCCAACATGACTGAAAACGTCCACGATATTTCATCGTTCTTGTGACGACTTGAGAATATAAATTATACTTGTCATTGGCGAAATGCATAATAATGCGAAGCCATGAATTAAAACAATGAGTTTATCGGTGGTCACTGGAGTCATGCCGGCCTGTATAGATGCTTCTTCCCTCTTCGAAGAGGGAAGAAACAAATCAATGGGCCTGCCACAGGGCAGGCGGATGACCGATGCAGACACAGTAATACAAGGATGTACCCCTATACCCGCCCCAACCAACAATCAAGTCATGTCGCAAGCCCCTCGGGAGAACCGGATACACACTGGCTGATCCTGGAACACGATCCATACAACATGTATGGATCATTATGGCAGGTTTTAACACCATGTGTACGGTGGTCGCTATCCGGGCGGATATGTATATCTTACCACCAGCATGATACTGCACTATAGCACCTAATGATGCTACATTATGGAGGATTTGACAGCCTCCGTGGCGTAGCGAGGGAGTAGCCGGCTGTGAAGCGAGAGGCCGCGGGTTCGATCCCCGCACCGAGACAAATGTTCGTGTGATCCACTAGTTTTTTTTTTTATGGCCTAGGCCGGCAAACGAGCAAGTGGGTCACCTGATGGTAAGTGATCTCCACCGCCCATGTACGCCCAACACCAGAAGAATCATGGACGCGTTGCCGACCATAAAGGAAAGGGATAATTAGGGATAGGGAAGGGAAGGGGAAAAAAAATATATGTTGTATTGACACAACGTCGCATAACGATATACGAAACGCAGCAGCAAGCCGCTACTTTACGTCGGTTTTCTGTGAGACAGTGGTAATGACCCGGGCGAGCCAGCCCATTCATGCTGTAGACAAAACTGTCTACAGCGTGGCTCTACCACTCATTTGTTTCGGGGTCTGGGTGTTGTAAGACCGAAAGTCTCTCGTAGTTCCTGATACCCACGACACAAGACTCGTATCTTACTGTGGGGTCAGGGACTATGTTTGTGACTGTTGGCTGTATTTATTTATTTATTATGTTCAAAGTATCGTTTCTGTACACAGGTACAGCGGAAACTTTAACAGAGAGTCGCATAGCTTGCTCGTTAGAAGACAAAGATCCATATCTTTACTACATATTGAAGAGGCATCCCGGAAGGACCATTGTGTTCTGTAACTCCATTGGCAGTGTGAAAAGGTACCATAATACTTCTTTATTTTTATTTGATTGAATGACGAGACGAGCAAGGCGCTCGCCTGATGGTAAGCGCCACGCCTGCCCATAAACAGAAGCAACATAGAATTTTGAATAACAAAGCACTGCATGGCACTGAAGTGTGCTCGTCACCCCGAGATATAAGATGTTAAGTCTCACAATGCCCAGTAATTTCACTGGCTTCAGTGTCCTCCAAGCCGAAACAAAACAGTGCTCACACACTGTTGCTTGGCGGCAGAAATAGACGGCGCGGTGGTACCGACCCAGACGGCCTCTCGCATACCTACCACGTTGTAAACATATAGCAAGACGTGCATAAATGAGTTGAATTACCCATAACAAAATAAAAATAATAATAGCCCTGTATTATATACGTCCCACTGCTGGGCACGGGCCTCCTCTACTGAATGAGAGGGGTTAGGCCTTAGTCTACCACGCTGGCCTAATGCGGGTTGGCAGACTTCACATACCTTCGAAACATCTTATCAAGTTCTCAGGTATGCAGGTTTCCTCACGATGTTTCCTTCACCGTTAAAGCAAGCGATAATTAACAATTAATATACACGTGACTTAGAAAAGTCAGCGGTGTATGCTCTTGGGGCTGGTCTCGAACCTGCGACTTTCGTCTCGACAGTCCATACCACTCCTCGCTGAGCTATCGCTGCTTTCCCATCATGTTTATAATAATAATTATTATTTTTTTATAGCATAGACCGGCAAACGAGCAAGTGGGTCACCTGATGGTAAGTGATCTCCACCGCCCATGTATGCCCACAATACCATAAGAATCATGGGCGCGTTGCCGACCTTAAAGGAAAGGGATGATTAGGGATTGGGAAGGGGAGGGGGATTTGGGCTTCCAGATATCTCACTCATCGTAGGAAACGCAGCAGCAAGCCGCTACTTTACGGTGGTTTTCTGTGAGACAGTGGTAACGACCCGGTCGAGCCGGCCCATTCATGCTGTAGACAAAACTGCCACACGGTGGCTCTACCACTCATAAATTTTACCACACGTTTCTGTAACACTTTGTATATGTATTAAAAACTTAAATAAAAATCGTATAAAGACGTGCATAAATGAGTAAAATTATCTATGTTATTTTTATCAATTGTAGATTGGCTCAATTGCTGACATCACTGAAATGCAAGCCCTTACCTCTACACGCGAACATGCAACAGCGGCAGAGATTGAAGAATCTAGAAAGGTAATGTTTATACACACGTATGTTCATGCCTGTATCCTCTATAGGGTAGGTAGGGATGTAACTAGGCCAGGCAAAAGGCAACAGGCTCATACGCCAGGCAAAAGGTACGTGTTAGGCTAGGCGCAGTTTGTTTGATGTTCTTGATTAAGCTGGTCTCGGGTTCGATCCCCGGGTCGGATAAAGTGATATTGGGTTTCATATCACGAAATGCTCAGTATCAGGTTGGAGTAAGGGTTTTTTAACACCCAACAGTCACATACATAGTCCTGACCCCACAGTAAGATACGAGTCTTGTGTCGTGGGTATCAGGAACTACGAGAGACTTTCGGTCTCACAACACCCAGACGCCGAAACAAATATTTGTGGATTACACAAACATTTATCTCGATGCGGGAATCGAACCCGCGACTTTTCGCTTCACACCCAGCTACTCGCCCATTGCGCTACGCAGGCTGGATGGCAATTGGGTGTCGCGATAGGTTCGCCCCCTTTCACATTATGAGACGGAGGGAGATACGCAGGTGTAATCATTCCACCTCTGCTTACCCCTTCGAGGGTTACAGCCGTGAGTGTACCATATGTCAGGTTCCGCGACGACCCGCACGGCGTGCTGGTGGCGACAGACGTGGCGGCGCGTGGACTCGACATCCCGCACGTGGATCACGTGGTGCACTACCAGGTGCCGCGCACCGCCGAGAACTACGTGCACCGTAGCGGCAGGACTGCCCGCGCCGACCGCGAGGGACTCACCATACTCATGATGGAGCCGGCCGAGGCGTACCTGTACGGGAAACTGTGCGCCACGCTCAATAAAAGTAAGTAACAACAATAAAAGTGTTATTAGCTTCAGACGTGTGTTAGTATGTTTGTATGTTAGTATGTAACGGAAACTTCGAACATTTTTTTTTTATGGCATAGGCCGGCAAACGAGCAATTGGGTCACCTGATGGTATGTGATCTCCACCGCCCATGTACCGCCACCAGAAGAATCATGGACGCGTTGCCGACCTTAAAGGAAAGGGATAATTAGGGATTGGGAAGGGGATTTGGGCTTCCGGATATCTCACTCACAGTATGAAACGCAGCAGCAAACCGCTGCTTTAAATCGGTTTTCTGTGAGACAGTGGTAACGACCCGGTCGAACCAGCCCATTCATGCTGTAGACAAAACGGTCTACAGTGTGGCTCTACCACTCTCAAAATCACGCTTTTATTAGCTTCAGACGTATGTAAGTATGTAACGGAAACTTGATTTTGACCTTCAAAACGTCGGATTAAATCGAAATTTGACATATTTATCAAGGACCGATGACAATGCAATATAAGAAACAAAATAAAAAATAAATAAATATTAAATAAATACATCCAATAGTCACATACATAGATAGTCTTGACCCCATAATAAGATACGAGTCTTGTGCCGTGGGTATCAGGAACTACGAAAGACTTTCGGTATCACAACACCCAGACCCCGAAACAAATAATTGTGGATCACACAAACATTTGTGTCGGTGCGGGGATCGAACCCGCGGCCTCTCGCTTCACAGCCGGCTACTCGCCCGCTGCGCCACGGAGGCTGTCGATTAACACGCTTTTATTAGCTTACTTTCAAAGTACAACAAGTAAAAGTAGTGTGGTAGAGCCACGCTGTAGACAGTTTGTCTACAGCATGATTGGGCCGGCTCAACCGGGTCATTACCACTGTCTCACAGAAAACCGACGTAAAGTAGCGGCTTGCTGCTGCGTTTCGTACGGTGAGTGAGATATCCGGGGGCCCAAATACCCCTCCCCTTCCCAATCCCTAATTATCCCTTTCCTTTAAGGTCGGCAACGTGCCCATAATTCTTCTGATATTGTGGGCATACATGGGCGGTGGAGATCACTTACCATCAGGTGACGCACTTGTTCGTTTGCCGATCCATGCTATAAAAAAAGAGTAAAAATACAACCTAGGTATGTTACTTTCACAGCATCAGAACTACCCACATTCCCGGTGCCGCCGCACAGTCTAGCCCCTCTGAAGGAAGTCGTGAAGGTGGCGAGAGAGCTGGACGCGTTGGATTTGAAGCGACGTCGAGCGGCTCAGTCTGTGGGCTGGCGGGACAAAGCCGCGAGGGAAATGGACATCATCGTCGACGATGATGACTTGTATCCTTTTATTTGTCTTTTTATTATGCGGCAAAGTGACTGCACTACACCTGATGGTAAGCGTAGTCCAAAAAAACAGCGACCACCGACAAACAATAAGTTCATCATCATCATCATCATCATCAGCCACAAGACGTCCACTGCTGAACATAGGCCTCCCCCAAAGATTTCCAGACCGACCTGTCAGAAACAGCCTGCATCCAGCGACTTCCTGCGATCTTTATCAGGTCGTTCATCGGTGGTCACTAATTTTGTATTCGGCTAATATGTCATATAATTAATGATACTAGCAATTCTAATTTATCATAGTGCAACTTACCGATAATTAAAAATACTGCGAACTTAATCCAGCCGATAAATTTCGTTACACCGCCATCTGTTAGAATCTTATTGAGCTCACAGATAATTATAACTAATAATTTGCAATAAAAAAATATTGCGACTATAAATTGAGATATAAACTATCCTATCTCTCACGTTGAATCAAACTGCACACAGTTTACAAAATTTGATTAAAATCGGTTCAGTAGTTTAGGAGTTCATCGCGGACAAACAACGTGACACGATTTTTTTATATATAAAGATAAGCAATTCATTCTCAATACTTGGTTCCTTAACTCCCAACCAGACCGGTGAAGCAGGTCGACCCGTCCATAGACAAGGCGATACGGGCCAAGAAGAAGCAACTGGAGTACATGCTCAGCCGACCGATGTTCCCTAAGGGATTTTCATTCAAGTACCCCACCCTGAACGACCCGACCGCTTTGAATGAACCTGAAGAGAAGGCTTTGCAGGTAACACGCACGTACTAACACACTTGTCTTGTCTTTTTTTTTTATTTTTTTATTCATGGCTTTCGCATTATTAATAGATAGGGAGCCGTAGAGTAACCGATCCACTTGACTACTATCAAGCTCATTTTCCGTGAGTAGCTTCGTTTCGATGAGACGCCCAACAATTCCCTATGCGAAAATTCTCTACTGTGGTAGCTAACAGAGGTAGCAAGGATTAAATACGTCGATTTGATGAGTCCCAAAAATTTATTACTAACAGGTTATTTTTTTGTTAAATCTGATGATAACTATCTAAATTATTCGAAAAGATATTTGTCCTACAAAATGTATGGTTTGATCAAAGAGTCCCCCCCTTCCAACATGTATCGATAACGAGGTCATCAAAAATGATTACTAACCAGCTGCTTTTTTTTTTGTTACTTACTTAATATGTATATAATTCAACAGTCATATTGTCCTACAAATTGCGTGGTACGTTATCCCGGTCCTACGCTCAGAAATTGTTAATACCACAAGACCATTTTTCTCATTACTAACTGTAGGACAAAAGTATTACATAATAGGTTAGTGTGTTCTCTACCCAAATGAAACAATGTCCTACAAGAAAACAGGTATGTATCACTAGTCCGACAAGAATTGTAATTTTTTCGTTTTCCTATTGGGGTATTTGACTATGTTTAATTTTATACATTATTTTGTATTTATTGGATAATAATACCAATTATAAACTATTTTGCGAAAACAGAATTGAAATTGGTTAAAAAATGAGGTTGTTGTTCATGTTTTAAATGTTGGTATGAGCAAAAGTGGGCGTGTAGTGGGAAAATCTCACTATCTCCCTCGCACGCGTGCATCGTAATGGCGAGACCTTGCTTGTGACGTAACATGCCATGTCGTGTATCCTTTTTCCGTCATGCGATAACTAACCCTTCCAGCAAATTGAAATGGATTGTAACTTATTTATTTTTTACTTAATTTATATAATTCTTTCATTAATAGATTTCGGGAAACGTAACTTATTGGTTAAAATAATAAAAAAAAATCTAGTCAAATACCCTTTTGTAACATACGAGACAGTGAAAACACCTTTTTTTAAATAACTTATTTTTTTTTGTAAACTAGTACAACAATTAAGTAAATAAATACAGTACAGTCAATCGGGGTAACTTTGATTAACAATGGTAACTTTGACAGTCAAATCGCCAACTACTTTTTAATTTTTACGTTGGCAACGTTAAGTGCAATACCATTGAATTTATGCAATATGTGTACACAACTAACTTTCTAAATGAACTCTTAAAAAAAACGAAGCTCTTAAACGAAGTTAATGTCAAAATCTTTCGAAAAGTTACTGCGCTCAAATGTTGTATTTTTTTAGTGGAAAACTTTCAGAAAACTCGTGAATCGTGCTGCTATCTTTAAATAAAAATATAACCGCAACTTTATGGTTTTATTGGCTTAACTATGACTCCATTGCATCTAACATTTGTTATAAATATAAAACAATGCTACCCTGAAGCCATAAAATGTTTAAAATTTATAATTCCTGTGATAATTAACATCTGTATCAAAGTTACCCATATAGGGGTTGTAACTTTGACACACGACAAAATTGCAAGTTTTTAATATAATTTACTATTTTTATAGGCCATAAATAATTTGAGAGTATGAAAACCAACCTGAGAGCACTGATTATGCTAACTCTTTTGTCTCATATCTACCATGAGTAAAAGTTAGCTATAAAATATAGTTTTGATCTGTCAAAGTTACCCTGATTGACTGTAGCTACAAAAATGTATTATTTATTTAAAATTTATTATGTATTTACCTATAAAAAAAACAATGGGTTGCACTCCGGGAGTGCCGGCAGAAGTGAAAACTTAAACATTAACGTTGTGCATTTTTGAATATTTTGGAATGAAGAGGGAATAATTTCACACGAATTGCTTTATTTATCAGCATAAAAGTACTATCATTTACATATGTGATTAAACACAATATTCATTTATTGCGCTATCGTACACAAAAATATCAATTTATATTACATAACAAAGTCCGGTCAAAGTCATGTCAAAGTCCGGTTAAAGTCCGGTCATAGTCCGGTCAAAGTCCAATCAAAGTCCGGTCAAAGTACACACTATCGTAGACAAAAATGACAATTTAAATTACAGTACCTGGGCGACCGAGCTCTGCTCGGGTGAAAAAAAAAGTAGTATTATTATTCGCCAATAGATGTCAGGAATTAAGTCTAACCTCAAAGCAAACACTCATTGACTTCGTGTTACTTAACAACGCCATCTGCTGTTGTGCTCACAAAAAAGTAGTATTATTATTTGCCAATAGATGTCAGGAAGAGTCATTTTTTTCTTCCAAGTTTATGTTTAAGTTGATAAAACACGAATAAAATGACATTTTCTAAAAATGATTCCTAGCTAGATCGATTTATCGCCCCCGAAACCCCACTAAATTTCATGAATTTCGTTAGAGCCAATTCCGAGATTCCAATTATATATATACAGGACAATATGACTGTTAAATTATATGAATATTAACTAAGTAAAAACAAAAAAATCTGCTGGTTAGTAATCATACCTATTGGAAGGAGTGGCTTCCAATAGGTATCGATAACGAGGTCATAAAAAATGATTTGAATATTGTCCTACAAATAAAATAATAAATTTTTGAGTATCATCAAATCGAAAAATTCTATCCTTGCTACCTCTGTTAGCTACCACAATAGAGAATTTTCGCATAGGGAATTGTTCGGCGTCTCATCGAAACGAAGCTACTCACGGAAAATTAGCTTGATAGTAATCAAGTGGATCAGCTGGCCCAGGGACTCCGGACCAGTACCTTGTATGCCTGAAGATAATTCTTCAAAAGATGGACTTTGGGGACCATCAAACCAGTAATATTCATATTTATCATCAATTATTGCCCATCCGAAATAATTACATACATGTTGGAAGGGGGGGACTCTATGATCAAACCATAAATTTTGAAGGACAAATATTTTTTCCAATAATTTAGATAATTATCTTAAGATTTAACAAAAAAATAACCTGTTAGTAATAAATTTTTCGGACTCATCAAATCGACATATTTAATCCTTGCTACCTCTGTTAGCTACCACAGTAGAGAATTTTCGCATAGGAAATTGTTGGGCGTCTCATCGAAACGAAGCTATTTACGAAGATTCAGCTTGATAGTAATTATTTTTACATCAAGGATCTGTACTACTACTTTTGAGCGTAGGACCGGGATAACGTACCACGCAATTTGTAGGACAATATGACTGTTGAATTATATACATATTAAGTAAGTAACAAAAAAAAAAGCAGCTGGTTAGTAATCATTTTTGATGACCTCGTTATCGATACATGTTGGAAGGGGGGGACTCTTTGATCAAACCATACATTTTGTAGGACAAATATCTTTTCGAATAATTTAGATAGTTATCATCAGATTTAACAAAAAAATAACCTGTTAGTAATAAATTTTTGGGACTCATCAAATCGACGTATTTAATCCTTGCTACCTCTGTTAGCTACCACAGTAGAGAATTTTCGCATAGGGAATTGTTGGGCGTCTCATCGAAACGAAGCTACTCACGGAAAATGAGCTTGATAGTAGTCAAGTGGATCGGTTACTCTACGGCTCCCTATCTATAAGCATTTAGCCAGTGTCAAGTATAATTTATTATCAAGTTATTTGAAGAACGATGAAACACGGGTGCGGTCAATTTCAAGGTCTTGCCTGAGTTTTGGTGTTAACTCCTTTCAGTGCGATGCTGAATTCATTTATTTCAATGTTTCCATATACTGTTCATCATCGTCAATGTTTATTGAACAAATCCACACCACTTATACAACAAACACAACTCTAAACTAGTTTATAAAATAAATTGAAATAAGCGATGAACTGCACTGTCAGAATTCCCGCCAAAACTCTATTAACACATTTGTCTTGTCTTTTTAGAAACAAAAAATTAACACTTGGTTGTCAAATATTTATTGGTGCGTTCAGAAATTTGTCTGTTTCATAGCTGTAGCATGAGGTCTATCTCTATGGTCTGTTTTGTTGGAATACAAAACAGTTTTGTTTCAGAAATAAAAAAAGTGTAAGAGTGTCTGTTGGTTTTGACCACATTTTACACAAATATATGTAAGTGATACGAAGTTCACCGGGTCATCTAGTAATTTATAAATATTTATGTTATAGGTAATGAAAAGGGCGATCGAAACTGGATCAATCAAGAAAGAGAAGAGAAAAAGCAAAAACGAGTCATTGTTAAAGCTTGAGAAGGCGATTAAAAAAAGCAATAAAAATAAAAAATAAATTTTCTATTTTATAAAAATGGTGTTTATTTTCAATTACGATTATTTCTGTAATAAACTACTGTTTTGCACACCGTTTCTTTATCCGAGCTCCGCTAAGTGATTGCTCTGCACCTGATGGTAAGTGCAGTGTAGTCCAAAAAAACCGGAGTCCATCGACAAACAATGAGTTTATGAGTGGTAGAGCCACGCTGTAGACAGTTTGTCTACAGCATTATTGGGCCGGCTCAACTGGGTCATTACCACTGTCTCACAGAAAACCGACGTAAAGGAGCGGCTTGCTGCTGCGTTTCGTACGGTGAGTGAGATATCCGGGGTCCCAAATACCCCTCCCCTTCCTAATCCCTAATTATCCCTTTCCTTTAAGGTCGGCAACGCGCCCATAATTCTTCTGATATTGTGGGCATACATGGGCGGTGGAGATCACTTACCATCAGGTGACGCACTTGCTCGTTTGCCGAGTTATGCTATAAAAAAAAAAGTAAAAGTGCAACCTAGGTATGTTACTTTCACAGCATCAGAACTACCCACATTTCCGGTGCCGCCGCACAGTCTAGCCCCTCTGAAGGAAGTCGTGAAGGTGGCGAGAGAGCTGGACGCGTTGGATTTGAAGCGACGTCGAGCGGCTCAGTCTGTGGGCTGGCGGGACAAAGCCGCGAGGGAGATGGACATCATCGTCGACGATGATGACTTGTATCCTTTTATTTATCTTTTTTATCCGAGCGTGGCAAAGTGACTGTACTACACCTGATGGTAAGCGTAGTGCAGTCCAAAAAACTGGCGACCACCGACAAACAATAAGTTCATCATCATCATCATCATCATCAGCCACAAGACGTCCACTGCTGAACATAGGCCTCCCCCAAAGATTTCCAGACCGACCTGTTGGAAGCGGCCTGCATCCAGCGACTTCCTGCGATCTTTATCAGGTCGTTCATCGGTGGTCACTAATTTTGTATTCGGCTAATATGTCATACTAGTGCAACTTACCGATAATTAAAAATATTGCGAACTTAATCCAGTCGATAAATTTCGTTACACCGCCATCTGTTAGAATCTTATTGAGCTCACAAATAATTATAACTCTTTGTCATATAATAAACAAATAATTTGCAATAAAAAATATTGCGAATATAAATTGCGATATAAACTATCCTATCTCTCAAGTTGGATCAAACTGCACACACTTTGCAAAATTTGATCAAAATCGGTTCAGTAGTTTAAGAGTTCATCGCGGACAAACAACGTGATACGATTTTTTATATATAAAGATAAGCAATTAATTCTCAATACTTGGTTCCTTAACCCCCAACCAGACCGGTGAAACAGGTCGATCCGGCCATAGACAAGGCGATACGGGCCAAGAAGAAGCAACTGGAGTACATGCTCAGCCGACCGATGTTCCCTAAGGGATTTTCATTCAAGTACC
This sequence comes from Amorpha juglandis, assembly GCA_949126905.1. Classification (NCBI taxonomy): domain Eukaryota; kingdom Metazoa; phylum Arthropoda; class Insecta; order Lepidoptera; family Sphingidae; genus Amorpha; species Amorpha juglandis. The sequence goes on from OX421388.1 coordinate 9,864,768, forward strand.
CCACCCTGAACGACCCGACCGCTTTGAATGAACCTGAGGAGAAGGCTTTGCAGGTAACACGCACGTACTAACACACTTGTCTTGTCTTTTTTTTTTTTTTTATTCATGGCTTTCGCATTATTAAGCATTTAGCCAGTGTCAAGTATAATTTATTATCAAGTTATTTGAAGAACGATGAAACACGGGTGCGGTCAATTTCAAGGCCTTGCCGGAGTTTTGGTGTTAACTCCTTTCAGTACGATTCTTAATTCACTTATTTCAATGTTTCCATACACTGTTCATTGCCGTCAATGTTTATTGAACAAATCCACACCACTTTTATACAACAAACACAACTCTAAACTAGTTTAAGAAATAAATTAAAATAAGCGATGAACTGCACTGTCAGAATTCCCGCCAAAACTCCGTCTCTTGTCTTTTTAGAAACAAAAAATTAACACTTGGTTGTCAAATATTTATAGGTGCGTTCAGATTTTTTTCTGTTTCATAGCTGTAGTATGAGGTCTATCTCTATGGCCTGTTTTGTTGGAATACAAAACAGTTTTGTTTCAGAAATAAAAAAAGTGTAAGAGTGTCTCTTGGTTTTGACCACATTTTACACAAATATATGTAAGTGATACGAAGTTCATCGGGTCATCTAGTAATTTATAAATATTTATGTTATAGGTAATGAAAAGGGCGATAGAAACTGGATCAATCAAGAAAGAGAAGAGAAAAAGCAAAAACGAGTCATTGTTAAAGCTTGAGAAGGCGATCAAAAAAAGTAATAAAAATAAAAAATAAATTTTCTATTTTATAAATATAGTGTTTATTTTCAATAACGATTATTTCTGTAATAAACTACTGTTTTGAACAACGTTTCTTTATCCGAACTCCGCAAAGTGATTGCTCTGCACCTGATGGTAAGTGCAGTGCAGTCCAAAAAAACTGGAGTCCATCGACAAATATGAGTGGTAGAGCCACGCTGTAGACAGTAATGTCTACAGCATGAATGGGCTGGCTCGACCGGGTCGTAACCACTGTCTCGCAGAAAACCGACGTAAAGTAGCGGCTTGCTGCTGCGTTTCGTACGGTGAGTGAGATATCCGGAAGCCCAAATCCCTCTCCCCTTCCCAATCCCTAATTATCCCTTTCCTTTAAGGTCGGCAACGCGCCCATGATTCTTTTCGTATTGTGGGCGTACATGGGCGGTGGAGATCACTTACCATCAGGTGACCCACTTGCTCGTTTGCCGGTCTATGCTATAAAAAAAAAAAAAAAAACAATGAGTTTATGGTAGTAGAGCCACGCTGTAGACAGTTTGTCTACAGCATTATTGGGCCGGCTCAACCGGGTCATTACCACTGTCTCACAGAAAACCGACGTAAAGGAGCGGCTTGCTGCTGCGTTTCGTACGGTGAGTGAGATATCCGGGGGCCCAAATACCCCCTAATTCCCCTAATTCCCCTTCCTAATCCCTAATTATCCCTTTCCTTTAAGGTCGGCAACGCGCCCATAATTCTTCTTATATTGTGGGCATACATGGGCGGTGGAGATCACTTACCATCAGGTGACCCACTTGCTCGTTTACCGATCTATGATATTAAAAAAAAAAAAAGTAGTCCATGGATGGACCCGGAATCATGTCGGCCTGTATAAATATTTATACAGGCCGACACGGCGATTACGGCCTCTCGATTTGCTTTTTCCCACTTCGAAGAGGGAAGAAGCAAATTGACGAGCCTGTGACAGGACAGGCGGATGGCCGATGCAGGCCAAGGATACAAGGATCAGTACTGCCAGTACCCGATAGTCAAAAGTTACACAGGACCGCTTGAAAAGTAATATCATTCCGACCATAAAAATAACGCAACGTAATTTCGGTGCAGGATAAAAATAGCTTCGCACTTCCAGAGACTCGCAGGGCTTTATTGCTCGGTGTTTTTCTTATCTGCGGAGTTCCAATAAGTGTGCATATACATGGGGTTTTTATGTGAGCGCCGTGCGGGATAATAAAAAAAACTATTTTTTATATTAATTGATATATTTTTAAAGACTTTTAATTGACCAAATCCTTAATGAAATAAACAATTATAGGTTAAAAATACGTTTATATTATTTTCAAGCAAATAAAGTTAAATTGAATTCATTGTATTGAATTGAAACGTCATTGTTCCGTGGCGGGCTTAACAGCGGCAACACAGTTTAATAGTTATTATGGATCACTTTTGTTGTAAAACGTATGTGTTAATTTCTGTAAAAAAAGACTATTAAAAAAAGCTTATCATGATTTGGTCGAGCATGCTATTCATCATTTAAACATTCAAAGAGTTATGTTGCACAACATCCTTGTAGAAATACGCGGATGCTTTCGGAGTTCGCGTTCGTTCTGGTGACGAGAAGTCGACTTCATAGAGTCCAAACCTAGAGTTGTACCCGTCACCCCATTCGAAATTGTCCATGAGTGTCCAAGCCGTATATCCTGCCACGTTAATCCCATCTTCTTTGATGGCCAGTAGGACCTACAAATAAGGATTGTTTTAGCTGTCTGTTGTGGTTTCATGGCGTGTTACAGTCCTGCCCCCAGGGTCATTTTTTACTAGCCCTATATTATATACGTCCCACTGCTGGACACGGGCATACTCTACTGAATGAGAGGGATTAGGCCTTAGTCCACCACGCTGGCCTAATGCGGGTTGGCAGATTTTTACATACCATCGAAAAATCTTATCGAGTTCTCAGGTATGCAGGTTTCCTCACGATGTTTCTTTCACCGTTAAAGCAGGGTCCTAGCGTGATTTAAACCTTCCCGAATAAAGTCCCTAAATGATAGTGAAAACGGCATTGGTTGCAAAGTTTAAGAGAAATAAGCAGAAAATTAGACACTTTTGTTTTCTGTCTTGTCTGCTACCACTCTCACAGACAACCGACGCAAAGTAGCGGCTTGCTGCTGCGTTTCGTACGGTGATTGAGAGCCCCAAATTTTCCTCTCCTTCCCAATCCCTTAATTATCTGTTCTGGTATTGTGGTCGTACATGGGCGGTGGAGATCACTTACCATCAGGTGACCCACTTGCTTACGGCAGGTATAGGGATCATCATCATCAGCCACAAGACGTCCACTGCTGAACATAGGCCTCCCCCAAAGATTTCCAGACCGACCTGTTTGAAACGGCCTGCATCCAGAGACTTTAGCTACTTTTATCAGGTCGTCTGTCCACCTTGTAGGTGGATGTCCAACGCTGCACTTGCCGGTACGTGGATTAGCAAGCTGAAGTGGCAGTTGGCAGGCCACATAGCTCGCAGAATTGATAGCCGATGGGGTAGAAAGGTGCTGGAATGGAAGTCATGTACCGGCAAGCGCAGGTGTAGGGATACCTTGATGGTAACCAGGTTTTAAGACTGATAGATACCTGCTTTAAGTACTCCCTATAATATTCAACTCGCTCCGTATCTTCCAGTCCAGTTGAACTCGAGTAACCATTTTCCGTGATGATGAACTTGATATCACCATAACTTTTCCTCAGCCACTGTAAAAGGTTACGCAGGCCGGGTGGATTCACCTGGAAGTTACATAAAACATACACGCCTGTATTCTTGAAGCGGTAGGCAAAGATGTTTTGGTTGGTGGAAGGATATCTGATCATTCTTGTAACTGACAATAAGGGACCACCGTCGTTCATATTGTGAAAATGGCGAGTCGCGTTTCGTGATCAGTCAGTTTAAATCCAGTAACTTTAGGCCGGTGTAATTCTGCTGAACGTCGAGGGACGCGATGTGTCTTGACCATTGTGACAAGTACCAGTACACTAATTACATTATTTTATAGTTCACTAATAATTATAGTGAGGGAATCAAGAAGGATGCAAAATCTTCTAATTCGCCGCACTATTAGGTTTATTTGCCTTCTTATTTACGATAGATACATCCATCGTCTAATGGTGGTCAACACAAATAGGTTTGATCTTACATTGCCCATAATTCATAATAGAAATAATTTTATTAATCCCCTTAAAAATATTTAATTCAGGAGCTAAATTAGTTGTAGAAGACATGATTTTTTTTTATATCCTGGCTTGGCAAAGTGACTACGCTACACCTGATGGTAAGTGTAGCGCAATCCAAGAATAGTGTCGACCAACGATAAACAATGTGTCCATCGTAGGTCGGCAAGATCGTGCCGGCCTGCCAAAGGGCCAAGGGGGAGGGGAAGGAAAAAGGGATGGGAAAAGGGTTAGGATCAGGGGGCAAGCTCCCTGGGGAGAACCGGATATACACTGGCTGACCCAGGAACGCGACCCACACAAGGTGAGCCACTATGGCAGGTTTTAGCACCAGTGTACGGTGGTCGCTATCCGGTCGGATATAAGTATCCTCCCACCAGCAAAATGAATGTAGAATGACAATAAAAAGATGCAATGCACTCCATTTACGATGACGTCAACTTATACGATGGTCATAACGCGGCGCATGTATCGTAAATTTTATAAATCTGAAGACTTAAATCCTTTTTCTTATCCCTTTCCTTTAAGGTCGGCAACGCGGCCATGATTCTTGTCATATTGTGTGCACATGGGCGCAGAAGATCACCATGCCATGGTCTACTCGCTCGTTTGCCGGCCTATGCTGTACAATATGGGTCTTTTTGGATCCGGTTGTAGTTTTAAAACACGTGCCGTTTCGATAATGTCTATGGTTCATATCGAAGATTCTGGACTATTCCATAGTAAAAATATGGGATAAATAATAGTAATACATAAGTAAATAGATTAAGTATAATTGCCGAGTGTATTTTGATGATGCTATGTATGTTATGTTCAGGTACATTAGTTGATACTGATTTATATATATTTTCTTTTACTTTTGTTCTGACTTGTTCAATTGCCTACATGATTAATAAACTATTTCATTTCATTTCATTTCAATACAATAGATATTCAATATTCCCTGATATAATATGGTACTACGTACATAGAACCACGATGAAGCTGTAGGTTTCCAATCGGGATGTATATCGTACTTGGCGTTGATGTCTGGCGTGTCACTCGCGGCATTAAGAGTCTCTCCCTCCATCGGCTTGCGAACCAGTCGACTGGTGTAGTGGTTGACCCCGTAGTAGTCAAACGTTCCTACAAATAGATTAACTTGATACAATTATTATTATTTGATACGAGCAAGGCGCTCGCCTGATGGTGTGAGTCACGCCTGCCCATAAACAGAAGCAACAGCGCACAGAACGTTGAATTACAAAGCACTGCATGGCACTGAACTGCGCTCGTCCGAGAAATAAGATGTTGTCTCATAATTTCATTGGCTTCAATGTCCTTCAAACCGAAACACAACAGATTACACACTGTTGCTTGGCGGCAGAAATAGACATAGCGGTGTTACAAACCCAGACGGCCTCTCGCATACGAGGGACCTACCACCTTGTAAATACGGATCACCAACGCAGTATGTTTTAAATATATTTGCTGAAATTTGCATACATACAATTAGATAACTTCTATGTTTTATTACGTCGGTTAAAATGTAGGAGTCAGAAAGTAAGAAATACGATATAAATAATTCACCTCTTACGAACTCAATTTCCTCCTTAGTGAATGCAGGTAGATTTGACGTGGAGTATCCTTTCGCCTCACTGCTGCTAGCAAGCGCTTGTTCTAAAACCGGCGGCCAGCCACCTTCTTTGGAGTAAACCGCGTGGGAGTACCGACCAAGCTATGAAAAAAGTTATTAATTAAGACAATATGAACATGATCATTGGCACTTTTGGACACTTGTTTTTTTTTACTAGCCCTGTATTATATACGTCCCACTGCTGGGCACGGGCCTCCTCTACTGAATGAGAGGGATTAGGCCTTAGTCCACCACGCTGGCCTAATGCGGGTTGGCAGACTACACATACCTTCGAAAAATCTTATCGAGTTCTCAGGTATGGAGGTTTCCTCACGATGTTTCCTTCACCGTTAAAGCAAGCGATAATTAACAATTATTATACACGTAACTTAGAAAAGTCAGTGGTGTATGCTCTTGGGGTTGGTTTCGAACCTGCGACTTTCGTCTCGACAGTCCATACCACTCCCCGCTGAGCTATCGCTGCTGACACTTGATTCTAGACCACTTTTTTTACTTCGCTAGCTTGAGGTAAGCGTCATGCTTACTCATAAAAAGAAACAAAAGTTGTACGAGAATAGAGGGGCCTGTGACAGAACAGGCAGATGACCAATGCAGTCATAGGGATACAAGGATGTACTGCTATACCGCTCAAACAACATCCATACAAGGTGTGTGCGAGGGACTTGCGGTCCCACAACACCTAGACCTGAAACAAATATTCATTTATTTCAGGATTCATTTATAGGATCACACGGCATTTGTCTCGGTGTGGGATTCGAACCCACGGCCTCTCGCTTCGATGCCAGCTACGCCATTACGCCACGAAGGCTGTCAAACATCAACTGTGTACATCCTACGATGTTTTGGTATGGATGTGTTCAAAGATTTTCAGCGTTGACTACAAGTAATAAAGAGTATTTGAGTGGTAGAGCCACGCTGTAGACAGTTTTGTCTACAGCATGAATGGGCTGGCTCGACCGGGTCGTTACCACTGTCTCACAGAAAACCGACGTAAAGTAGCAGCTTGCTGCTGCGTTTCGTACGGTGAGTGAGATATCCGGAAGCCCAAATCTCCTCCCCTTCCCAATCCCTAATTATCCTTTTCCTTTAAGGTCGGCAACGCGCCCATGTTTCTTCTGGTGGTGGGCGTACATGAGCGGTGGAGATCACTTACCATCAGGTGACCCACTTGCTCGTTTGCCGGCCTATGCTATAAAAAATAATTGTTCCCAACTCACCGCGTACTCCCTGGCTGTCTCAGCCAGGTCTTCATCTTCAGGGGACATAGCTTCGTACCAAAACAAAGCATTGGCCAGCGACAATTCACCTGAAATTCAAGAATACATGTCACTATGGTGCTAATAGTTTAATTTTTATACAATTAAATGACGAGACGAATGGTGCTGCCACACCGGTGTTAGAAAATGTTATATAACATTTTATAACACCGGTGTGGCAGCAACATTTAGTTAACATTTCTTAACAATTTGTAACATTTTGTAACATTTTTGAACATTTTTTAACAGCGGGCGGCGGTACTTTTGAGAGCGGCGTCGTCAAAGAAGCCGTCAAAGAAGAAGGGCCGATGTCATGTTTTCAAATGTTATAAAATGTTAGACAATGTTAGAAAATGTTAAGAAATGTTATAAAATGTTAGATTTACTGTTAGAAAATGTTTGTAAACATTTTATAACATCGGTGTGGCAGCACCAGAACAAGGCGCGCGCCTGATGGTAAGCGCCTGCTCATAAACAGAAGCAACAGTACGGTGACGATTGCGTCGGTGGCGTAGTTACATTGCGTACGCGTACTGCAGTTGAGGTGTCGAGTTCGATCCCCGGGTCGGGTAAGTGTCATTGGGTTTTTCTATCACGAAATGCTCACTATCAGCTCGGAATTGTGCTCGGTGTAGCGACAGGCTCGCCCCCTACTACATCATGGGACGGAAATACGCTCAGCGAAATGTGGGTGTACAAGTTACTTCTCTGCCTACCCAATCGGGTATTACAGACGTGAGTGCGTATGTAGGTATGTATGGTGGTAGGTCTGCTTTCTAACACACCATGGGACGGATATACGCTTGGCGAAATGTGGGACCATTGCCTCTAAGCGTAAGCTTATGTATGTAGGTATGTATACTTTGAAATAATGTAGTAACGAAATGATGTTTAATTTATTATTTATTACTCTATAAAATGAAAAAGCAGGTAAAATAATCTAACGGCAATGCAAGAGACCATCTGGGTACCACTGCATATTCTAAGCAGCAGTGTATGCTTACCATAATATTGCGGTCTAAATTCCTCATCGAAAATTCTATAAGCCTTTGCATGAGCCAAGAGTGTATTCTTGGTGCATAGGTAGATACCGACGTCTGGGCTGTATACTCCCGGGGCATAAGCACCGGAGCTATACGTCCCGTCACAAAATGACATCGGTTCGTTGATAGTGATCCACATCTTGACCCTGTCTGCGAAATGCGAGAAGACCACGCGAGCGTAGTCCCCGAACCAGTCCACGATAAGAGGATTGGTCCAACCGCCTGAAATTGTGGATTAGATTATTATTAGCAGGTGCTTTTTTATTTATAATCTCTTTATTGAACATCTTAATAAGCAGGATTACAAAAGAAACTAAAAAAACGAAAGAAGTAAAAATGACGTTCTTATTGCTAACTCTAGTTTCGACAACCTTAGGATGGACTGGATTTAATAGGAGAAAGAGTGGGCGATAGGCAAATCAGTGGTTAGAAATAATGTAGTCATAAACAAAAATATATAAATCGTAAATATACATTATATAATAAATAAACTGAATAAAACGTACGTATGTAACTAAACAAATACCTTAATAACGCTGATTAAGGAATCTTTTAAAAGGGTTTTTTTTAAAGAATAAAAGAGGAAATCCTGTATCAGTTGTTAATGATAAAGTGGATGGCAAAGGTGCAAGTGGATTACCTGATGCTAACTGATCTACAACACAGAACACCCACAATATTAGTATAATAATGGGCGCGTCGCCAGAATTATATCAAAGGAAGGCATAATGTGAAAAGGCTATTTAGACCTCCGGAAATCTCAATCACCGTACGAAATGCAAGAGCAACCTGCCATTACTGCAATTATATCGTCTGTTTTCTGTAAGACAGTAGTTCCACTCCACTAGAGCCGCCCCGTTAATGTTGCAGAAAACCTGTTTACGACTTGGCTCTATCACATATATGATATATATATGACAGAGCTACCTACTATGCTGATAATTTTAATTACTGATTGGCAGTAATTAAAATTCCAAGGACTACTTGCTTCGTAGACTATGCTATAATACCATTAAGAATATTGCTAACCCTATTTCGTATACAGAAAACGAGGGTTAATTTAAACAATCCTAAAGTTAGACTCGTAGATGGGAGTAAACTCACCCAATTCTTGTAGATTCTGCGGCAGATCCCAATGGTACAATGTTACCATGGGCTGAATACCCTTCTCAAGAAGACCGTCGATTAGATTGTTATAGTAGCTGAGTCCATCCTCGCTGATCTTGTTAGCAAAGCCGTTCGGCAGCAGGCGAGGCCACGATATTGACATTCGGTAGAAGTGCAGCCCAAGCTCGCTGACCATCTCTATGTCGCGTCTCCACAGGTGGTACGAGTCGCAGGCCACGTCCCCGGTAGAGCCGTCGGCGATGAAATGGGATTTCTCATGGACGAACCTATCCCATACGCTTTCAGCCTTATCTGAATGAAATTGGTATGAAAATGTACGCTATGTAGCAATCGTTCAACTAATTCTGACTCCGGGTACTAAGGTACAATAAAAATCGACTAACGTTTTAAATTATTTATTTCTAGAACGGATGGATATTTTTTCCATATCTGCATGAATCAGTGTAGAATTCAATTTTGATATTAATTACATCTATATGAATGCCTGCTGCTAGGCAGTTTCTAGGACTTGATATTCCTGTATTATAGTTAATACTACGTAGAATAGGGAGTGGAAATCATTACGGTCTTGTAATCTTTGCAGATAAATCAATCCTCAAAAGCATTGATTTATATTATGATTCTCGACTACCTCTGAAAAGCCATCCTTACCACTGGCATTCCAGCCACCTTCCACTTGGTACGATGCTGAAGCAGCTCCAAACAGAAATCCTGGAGGGAAGTCCAGGTCATTACTGCACGTAGCCGCTGTTAGCAGCAAGCTAAAAGAATTTACGCATAATATATAATGGCCGCCTTAAAAGAAAGAGGTGGGTTATAGGATTGGCAGGGAGTAAACGGATCTGGAAATCTTTGGGGGAGGCCTATGTTCAGCAGTGGACGTCCTGTGGCTGATGATGATGGTGATGATGATGAACGGATTTGGGTCTTCGGATATCCCATTCACCGTACGAAACGCAATGGTATCTTAGTTGCTAATTTAAGTCAGTTTGCTGTAAGACAGTGGTAATAACTTGATCGAGCCGGTGCATTGATGCTGTAGAAAAAACTGTCTATAACGTGGCTCCCCCACTTACAATTGAGCGCTAGCCAGTAACCAGTGGGCTTAAAATCCACGTGTGCAAAGGCTGACAATTTTTTGAAATGTCCGGACCAAAATTAAATAAAATACCGCGATAAAATCCGTTTAAATTTGCTTTATTTCATTGTGAAATAACCAGTTGTGATCGGTTGTCTCTTTATGTTCATCGAAGCTAGGTTGGTTGCAGATAAGACTCAGTTCATTATCAAAAGGAGAGGAAATAACATATTTAACTTCTCTATGATATTGATCTATATGATACATGACGCTATAATTTTATTAAATTCAAATAATTTATTCTGTATTTTTTTTTTTTGTATAGCCTAGGCCGGCAAACGAGCAAGTGGGTCACCTGATGGTAAGTGATCTCCACCGCCCATGTACACCCAGCACCAGAAGAATCATGGGCCCGTTGCCGACCTTAAAGGAAAGGGATAATTAGGAATTGGGAAGGGGAGGGGTTTTGGGCTTCCGGATATCTCACTCACCGTACGAAACGCAGCAGCAAGCCGCTACTTTACGTCGGTTTTCTGTGAGACAGTGGTAACGACCCGATTGAGCCAGCCCATTCATGCTGTAGACAAAACTACAAATATCACTTTTACATGTCAATATTTTTTTTATATTAGATTACATATTTATATTTTTTAGTATTATCTTTTATCGGCATTTCATACCTAGCCATGAGAAGAAATACCGAAACAAACTCATGGGTTATGGCCTCTTTTAATGTCCAGACATTGCTTATCCAGAATTGTGCGAGTACAATGTACAGGAACTCCTGAATGGGCTTTTTGAGAAAATAGCCCTGAGTATAACCATCATACATGGGACTCGCACTCACAAATGAAAATTACAATTTTGAAATTAAAATTAATATTTTTCTTAAAAAATATTAAAAATGTCAACGTGACATACCTTAAATATAAATAATGCGCCAATAGAGCAGTCAAGTGTAACAATTTAATAATAATAATGAATATTATAGTTTAGTAGTACAGTATAGTAGAGGACCATGGACAGCCGAACTTTGTATGGAGTGAGCGGCTCAATTCCAAGCTTTTATGTCTTCCAAATAATCTTTAACATTATAGTAAAATTTTTGGCAAAGGTTCTGTTGAATAAATAATTTAAATTTATTTATGCTTAATTGTTGAATATGGCTAGGGATTTTGATATAGAAACGTATACTTTTTTTTTATCCTGGCTCGCAGTGGCGGATTTATAGATTTGCCGCCCGTAGGCTATTCAATTTTTGCCGCCTCTAAATTTTGATATCTTAGTACACAATCATAACAACTTTCTATCAATAAAATTCCAACTTTATAATTTGTGCTCCATCATCCTCGTTACATCAACTTTTCCCATATAGTTATTATTATTGAGAACTATGGTACCGTGTTAGATCCTTGATTATTTTTACAGCAAAGAATTATCAAAAAACATTATTTTAAGGAAAAAAATATCTCAATCATATACCACTTTTAAAGTAAGGTAAGGTATGTATTAAAACTATACAATACTTACATAATATGAATTAAGCTAACGTAAAAAACATACATTTGGCGAACGTTGATTAACGTTTATTATTACACTCACAGTTTAAAAACAATATAATAAATTATATGAGTCGCTCAGCGGAAGAGTGGCCCAAGCCTTACACATTAAGTATGGAGATAATGAGCATTAATGATTTGAGAATTACATCAGTACTGATATTTTGGTATTTTCTCTAGTTATGTAAAAATAAAACACAGACCATACAAAGTAATCATTTTATTGATAGTTTTATGCTTACAAACTAGTATACAAGTTAGAAATTAAAAAAAATGTGTGTGGTGTAGGCCACTATTCTACCAAATAAGAAAGTTAGTCTTGGGTTAGGTCATCATCATAGAAGTCAGCTTCAGTATCTTGTGCAGAATTATTTATCTTCAGGTTGCGATAGAAATCATGTCCCTCCAATTCGACATAAGCTCTTAAGCTGTAATAGATCTTCATATTTTTTCTTCTCTATGGGGCGACCATTGGGGTACAAAATATCTAGATTAATATCAGTCAAAGAGGAAGAAAACGAGCTCTTTTTTCTTTAATATCAAAGCCGGAGAAAAAGTTTCATCATTACTGTTGGTGTACTTGTTATATTTTGTATGGATTATCATGGGTAAATCGCACCCATTGACTTTTTAGCCATTTTACTTTGGTTTTTTGACTTTTGTCAGTATTGTTATCCATTTTTCTGTTAGTTATTAGTTTTTCCAATTTTTCAATGCTTTTGAAGTCTTCTGTCATCATCTTCACAATAAAAGATATTGAACTCTTTTTCTTGGCATTTGATATAACACAATTCCAGTCTTCAGGAACAAAAATGTCCTTCTTATGTTTCTTTTCCTTTTCTACTAACCCAAAATCACGGTCACATGGTAGATAGCTATGACCAGATACAAGAAACTTGTGATCTATTTTTTAAATACCATTTATTTAAATATTATTTATTATTTTACATATTATTTTTGTTTTTTTTTATCTATCTATCTATACTTATGAAATAACATGTCCAGACTGACTGACTGATTCATCATCGCCGAGCGCAAACTATCAAGACTACAAGCATGAAATTCGGACTATATATTCATTTTGTTATGTAGGCACCCACTAAGAAAAGATTTTAGAAAATTCCACCCCTAAGGGGTCAAAATAGGGGATGATAATATGTATGAAAGTCCGTCATTTTGAAAGTTACATAAACAACATTTTGTATTTCGGTTATTGACGTAAAACAAATAAATTCGTGTTTCAGGAATTTTCGAAATTTTATTTAATAAGGCATGAAAAAGGGGGTCAAAGTAAATGCAAAAGTGAGTTTGTTTGTTACGCTTTCACGCCTAAATTACTGAACCGTTTTTGACGAATTTATCTACAGAGACAGATGGGACCCTGGAGACGGTTACAGGCTACTTTTATCCCGGAAAATGCTATTCACGCGGGCGGAGTCGCGAGCAAAAGCTAGTTAAAGATATATACCTAGAGTGGGTTGGGCCACTATTCTGTTGTTCTAAAATTATGAAGTGCTGAAGTTAAAGGGCCTATCAAATAATAGGCCACTTTTCCTACGAAAGTAATCATAAATTTAAAATGGAATACGAACATTCATCAACGCCATTTATCAAACACTACTGAAACTAAGATTTAGGCCAGTATAGTTTGAAGGATCTATAGTCTAGTATACAAATATCTACTTAACTCTGTTTCTGTAAATTTGTGGATTAGGCCACTCTTCCGCTGAGCGACTCATATATCTTTTCTTAATTATTTGTTAGCATTAAAGTTAAATTATAAAAGCATTACAATACTTTTTTGCGAGACTTTGAATTCGCAAAATCATTTATTATATCGTCGTACGAAATCTTGTTCATTAGCTCAAACTCTATGCACAAGAGAGCTAAAGCGTTTAGCTTTTCTTGACTTAAAGTCGATCGTAGGTAGTTCTTTACTCTCTTCAAGAAAGAGAAGCTTCTTTCATCTGAACAATTTGTCGCTGGTGTACAAAGAGCCATACGAAGTGCTATATCCAAGTTTGGATAAATGTTTCCTAGATTCTGTTCTCGCAGGAATGAAGACAGACTTATTAATGATCCAGAAATTGGTTTTATTGAAATTCTTTCAGACGAAAGGTAGCTTTGAAAGTGTAGTAATTCCTGAACTAAGTCTGTTTCTAAATCATTAGGATAATTTTTTTCTAAAAAAACTGGCTTTTTCCGTCAGAACTGACAACAACTCATTCATTTTGGTAAGAAATGAAAATCTTTAGTTAAATCCTTGATAAGCCTCTTGCCGTTTTGTTAACTCGGATATGAGTCTATCTATGACAACGAGAAACGTATTAACCCTGAAGTAATCACTCGCAGCTATTCCAATATCTTCATCTGGTGTCTCATAACATCTTTTTTTTCTTTTTGGTTCTCTTTTTTTCATCTCTCTTGTATATTCTTTCGATACACTTAACTCGATCGCCTTTTCTTCGAAGTACTTGAAATTCTCTCGTTCAGCTATGAAAAACTTATCTTAACTTAACTTAAAAAGTGATTCGTAAAGATCAGCAACGGTAATCAAATCTATGTTAGAAGTCTGAATTTGATCATTCACTTTGTTTATTCTCTCCAAAAAAACATCCCTTACAACAACCATTACCTATTAAAAACTAAAAATTAGTCAATTTTAGTCAGTATTTTTTACGCATAAAGAAATTACTTTTGAAATTGAATTTGAAAAGTTGCAAACTTGCTGCACCAATCATGATTAGACCATCGATATTATATCAAGATTGAATTGGGTAAACAGATCTCATAATTATTAGGTACACGGAGAAAAAATTATAGCAGTTATCAGTGAAGAATATATGTAAAAATTACTAAATTTCGATCATAATATCGAATCGCTATTGCGATATTCTAAAAGTTCATAATCATTAATGTATAATTATATAGAGCGTTTAGGAATTGTTCATGCAGTTCATTCATTTTTAATTTCTCTCCAATTTTCGAAATTCGTATTATGTGTGAGTATAATATTTTTTTTAAAAATTTGTAAACTGAAATTAAAAAATTATGAACTAAATTTGCCGCCCCTTAAAATTTGCCGCCCTAGGCTCCAGCCTACTCAGCCTACTGGTAAATCCGCCACTGCTGGCTCGGCAAAGTGACTACGCTACACCTGATGGTAAGTGTGGCGCAATCCAGGAATAGTGTCGACCAACGATAAACAATGTGTCCATCGTAGGTCGCCAAGATCATGCCGGCCTGCCAAAGGACCAAGGGGGAGGGGAAGGAAAAAGGGATGGGAAAAGGGTTAGGATCAGGGGACAAGCCCCCTGGGGAGAACCGGGTATACACTGGCTGACCCTGGAACGCGACCCACGCAAGGTGGGCCACTATGGCAGGTTTTAGCACCAATGTACGGTGGTCGCTATCCGGTCGGATACAAGTATCCTTCCACCAGCTAAACTTGGACATTTGAAGGAATTACAATTTTTTTTTAGTCTGGCCATGGGCAATATCAGTTTATTCTTATTTCTAGTATGTAACGTATGGATGTCGCTGTTTTTTGTAAAAACATTAATATTTTTTTTACATACATTAGATTTTCATATATGTATTGAGAAGCGACAGTCAAAATATTTATTTCTTTGAATAAATCGTTCAGAGATTGCCCACGTTTAAGATTGTAAATAGCTCGAATAGCTCTTTTCTGCAGCACAAAAATAGTCTGAATGTCGTCAGCATTTCCCCATAATAAAATGCCATACGACATTACACTAAGAAAATAACTAAAATAAACTAATCGCGCTGTTTCTACATCAGTTAGCTGGCGAATCTTGTAGACTGCGTAAGCTGCAGAGGTGAGCCTTTTCGACAACTGGTTTATATGTGGTCCCCATTGAAGCTTAGAGTCTAAAGTTATACCCAAAAACTTGGTGGTGTCCACAAGATCCAATTCTTCTCCATTTAAACTAACGCAGGTCTTAATAGTTCTAACGTTAGGTGTCAAAAATCTAACGCATTTAGTTTTTTTCTCGTTTAAAAATAAATTATTGACATTAAACCAGTTCACTACTTTTAAGAGAGTATTATTTACATCGTCAGTAACAGTTTGCTGTCGTTTGAGTTTAAATAAGAGTGAAGTATCATCTGCAAATAACACTATATGTTGATTGACATTAATAACATGAGGCAAATCATTTATATAAACGAGAAATAGAAATGGGCCAAGTATGGAACCCTGCGGAACACCCATAGTCACTACAGATCCCGAGGATCTCTGGCCATTTATATCAACTTTCTGAATCCTATTATCCAAATAAGAAATAACAAGATCCAGAGCAGTATTCCTAATTCCATAGTGATGTAACTTCCTGACCAATGTATCATGAGAAACACAATCGAATGCCTTTGATAGGTCACAAAAAATCCCTAAGGCGTCGTGGAAATTATTCCAGGCGTTAAAAATATTTTCTAAAGTTCAATTCATCGGTGGTTGAACGACCCCTTGTAAAACCAAATTGTTTCTTATGTAACAAATTATTCATATCGATAGTTGACACTTTTATCTGACATGTTTATCGTAGTTATTTTTCACAGGCGAGCGAGATAACCTCCAATCAGGGGGATTAGTATAACATATCTCGCAAACGAGGGATCCCACTCACTGGCATATAACCCCCATCAGGGGGATTAGTAATGTAACATGACATATCTCGCACTCGAGAGATATAGTCGAAGACAAACAACTCAGATAAAAGTATTAACATTCGATAAAATGACGTTAAGATTCGTAGATAAAATACCTCTTAGAGCTTGAAGGTTTTTTCTACTTTATCTCTACAACAACAACAACAACAAGCAGCGATAGCTCAGCGGGGAGTGATACGGACTGTCGAGACGAAAGTCGCAGGTTCGAAACCAGCCCCAAGAGTATACACCACTGACTTTTCTAAGTCACGTGTATATTAATTGTTAATTATCGCTTGCTTTAACGGTGAAGGAAACATCGTGAAGAAACCTGCATACCTGAGAATTCGATAAGATTTTTCGAAGGTATGTGAAGTCTGCCAACCCGCATTAGGCCAGCGCGGTGGACTAAGGCCTGATCCCTCTCATTCAGTAGAGGAGGCCCGTGCCCAGCAGTGGGACGAATATAATATATAGGGCTAATAAAAAAAAACACGTGTTATGAAAGGACCCATCGCACGATTTGATGACGCATTACAACACCTCGCCATCTACCAAGAATTCGCCGCTTCCCATGGAACCACCATACCATGGCACCTGCACTTAGTGGAATTCGGTAGCACCTGCATCCCGTCATCGCACATTACGAAACCTAAGGTTATATCAGTTAGCGTATTCCGATTTTAGGCACTCTTTTGTTCTAACATCGACGGGGAGTCAACCTCTAGAATGTAGTATTTTAATTGTAACTTTTTATTAATTAAATAGTTTGTAAGAAATTATATCGTATTTAATTCAACGACGGCCCAATGTAATTCACGTGTAAAGAATGACAAAGAATTTTATGAGAGTCATACGAGAGCAATGATAAGATAATTCTATCTGGGGATCATTTATATCTAAATGCATTTTCATTATTACGTGCGAATTACATCCTATACCTTTCGATAAGTACGATTTTATCAAACACCAGCTTTGCCCGCGGCTTCGTCTGCGTAACAAAGCATTGGATAGGCGTAAGATGTTATTTTATAATTAAATAATTATCCAGATTTCTTTAGTTCTAATTGAGTTTACTGAGACCAGGTCCTGGTGGAAATATGTGTGGATCATTCGACAAAGTGAAACGTTTATGTATAATTTCGATTTAAATTATTGTTATAAAGCTCCAATTTCAAATAGGTTATTTTTATTATGAGGTATTTGAGTCGGTTTTATTTTTGTAGAAAAGTTTCTATTTTGTGACATTCACCAAAATCATCGCATAAATGTAGTATGTAGTCACAGAGTACATTATTATATCTGAAGTTTTAGAATGACATATGGAGTTTTTTTTAAATTCAAACGTGACCAACTAGAGGTATTACACATTCGATTGAAAAAGAATCGGACTATACAAAAATTAAAAAAATATTCGCATCGATTTGAAGACCTACGCCAATTATCTACATTATTTTAAACACACCTAACAATAATACGAAAAGGAAAAAATTTGCTAAACAAATCTTCAGATTTACTTAGCAAATATTATAAAGTAAAAAATGAGGATGCGGTTCATATTTTAAATATTAGAATAAGCAAAAAAAAAACTACGTGAGTGTGAAAATCACACTAACTTCCTCCCGAGTTTTGGCGGGAATTCTGACAGTGCAGTTCATCGCTTATTTTAATTTATTTCATAAACTAGTTTAGAGTTGTGTTTGTTATATAAAAGTGGTGTGGATTTGTTCAATAAACATTGACGGTGATGAAA
Organism: Amorpha juglandis; assembly: GCA_949126905.1. Taxonomy (NCBI): domain Eukaryota; kingdom Metazoa; phylum Arthropoda; class Insecta; order Lepidoptera; family Sphingidae; genus Amorpha; species Amorpha juglandis. The sequence goes on from OX421388.1 coordinate 9,882,874, forward strand.
AGTGTATGGAAACATTGAAATAAGTGAATTAAGAATCGTACTGAAAGGAGTTAACACCAAAACTCCGACAAGACCTTGAAATCGACCGCACCCGTGTTTCATCGTTCTTGTAAAAATAACTTGAGAATAAATTATACTTGACACTGGCTAAATGCATAATAGTGCGAAAGCCATAAATAAAAAAGAAGAAGAACTTCCTCCCACGCGTGCACCATAACTGGTGTAACCTGCCTTGTGACGTAAGCACGATAAAAAAAAAACTTTTTGAAGTGATAACTTCTTATGGGAGGGTGAACCGAAACGTTCCGTAACGCGAGCGGTCCATCGACCAGCCAGCGTTAGCCGACCTCCCTGGAACATCGATTATTTCGAAGTCCCAGGTGGCGTCACACAGTGACCAGTCAACTTGGACCGGACTTTGACCGGACTTCAACCGGACTTTGACCGGACTTCAACCGGACTTTGACCGGACTTTAACCGGACTTTGACCGGGCTATGACCGGAGTTTGACCGGACTTTAACAGGTCTTTGGCCGGACTTCGACTGGACTTTAACCGGACTTTGACAGAAGTTTGACCGGACATCGTAACGTAACGCGTTACGGTGCCACTCTGGCTTCCCCTTCTCTCACGCATACGGCAGCAGTAGGCAGGCTCCTCCGCTCTCACTTTAACCCACATTAGTTTAAGTTATCACTTCTGTCGAGCGTCCCGAGACGCACACTTTTTTTTTTTTACATTGTTATCAGCTTTGCAACCTTTAAATATAACCACCCCTTTCTGTAACATGTTGTATATTCATTTCTTATGTTTACGCGAATATTACTCATTGAAATAAAACTAATTTAAACGGATTTTATCGCGGTTGTCTATTAATTTTGATCCTGACGTTTCAAAAGCTTTTCAGCCTTCGTGGTCACGGGGTGGACGCGACAAAATCTGTTTAAATTAGTTTTATTTCTGTGTTGTATATTCCTATTTAAATAATGAAATTTAATATCAACATTTCGACAGCCTCCGTAGCGTAGTGGGTTTTCTCGCTGTGAAACGTGAGGCCGCGGCCCAGGTTCGATCCCCGCATCGAGACAAATATTTGTCTGATCCACAAATATTTGTTTTGAATCTGGGTGTTGTGTTAAAGTCTCTCGTAGTTCCTGATACCCACGACACAAGACCCGTATCTTACTGTGGGGTCATGACTATGTGACTGTTGGGTGTTATTTATTTATTATTTATAAAAAAAAAAAAAAAAAACATTTAAAAACAATTTATATTTGTTCTCACCTGAACAAGACCACTTTCAAAGGTAACATGTCGATTACTGAATAAATAAAGAAGGGATTTAGTTCTGCCATCACTCCCATACCAATAAATATATATGTCCTACGTAAGTATAAATAAAACATAACTGTTTGTTTGTTCGAGCACGACCAAAAACCCACTGGTCCGATTTTGATGAAATCAAGCATACGGATAGAGTATAACTTAGATTAAAACTATTGTGCTTTTTATATTCAATATCCTTGTTAGTCTAGTGGCGTTTCGGCTGAGAAGCTTGGGCTCTTCGGTTCATAATCTGATCGAGCAACCACAATTTTGTATTTTAGATTTGACAAATTACACACAAATTGCCCGGAATGGCAATGGGTCGTCTATTTCTGCCGCAACAATGTGTAAGCACTGTTGTGTTTCGGTCTGAAGGACATTGAAGCCAGTGAAATTACTGAGTATTATGAAACATAACATCCTATGTCTTAGAGTGACGAGCGCATTTTAGTGTCATGCAGGGCTTTGTAATTCAACGTTCTGTGTGGTGTTGCCGCTGTTTATGGGCAGACGTGGCCCTTACCATCACGCGTGAGCTATACTCGTCTCGTTATTAAATCAAAAAAAGAAAATAATAGCAATGTGTTTATTTCAAGCCACGTCGGATGCTGTGGTCTGTCTCGACCTCTCATAGCGTAAGATAATAATATACGTTTATCTACTTATAAACGTAACTCATCAAATGATATATCAATTTATTGACACAAGTGTTTATAGATACATACCTATGGCCCACCGGGGCATTATCATGCTTCGAGGTGAAACTTCGAGAGACAGCTAGTGTTATTTATTGTAGCTGTGAAACGAGGCCGTGGGTTCGATTCTCCTACCGAGACAAATGTGACCGAAATATGTTTGTGTGATCCACAAATGTTGGTCGGGTCTGGGTTTTGTGGGACCGTAAGTCCGTCGTAGTTCCTGATACCCACAATACTGGTTAACTTAGTGTAGGGTCAGGACTATGTGTGTGACTGTTGGGTGTATTATTTATTGACAGCCTCCGTGGCGTAGTGGGCGAGTAGCCGACTGTGAAACGTGAGGCCGTGGGTCCGATTCCCGCACCGAAAAAATATTTGTCTGATCCACAAATATTTGTTTCGGGGTCTGGGTGTTGTGAGAGCGAAAGACTCCCGTAGTTCCTGATACCCACGATTAGTGTTGCCCAAATGCAAGAACAAGACGAGACTTAGCCAGTCTTGGTCTTGGTCTTGCGCCAATACACCTGGTCTTGGTCTTGCGCTCCCAGTCTTGGTCTTGGTCTTGGTCTTGCAGCAAGAGTCTTGCAAGTCTTGCAATTACCTATTAGTCTATTACTATTTATTAAAGTTTACTTTAAATCTTAAAAAAACGTATTAGAATTGGAACATTGTGAGCTTGAATTAACATAGCCATAGTAAAGATCAAGCAGATTAACAAATAACTGAAGATTTAATAAGAAATTCGAAAAATTAACTGACCTATATGTCGTTTTCCATGGAAGTAACTGTTTCTTAATAAACATTTATGATTTATAAGCTTACATTTGCTAAAACATGTAAAAAAACAAATTAATTACAATAACTTGACTGTATTTTAAAGAACAATACTTATCTGTCTAAAAAGAGATTGAACCCTCAACTTATAAGAAATTTAATAAAAGAGTTTTACGATTTATCATTTATTTGAACAAAAAATAAAATACAACACTAATCAACAGCTTTATCATTAGGTTATGATACTTTATATCAATTTTTTTGACCAACAATTAATACAAAGTAACCATCTGGCTGACTCATCATTTAACCTATTTCTATGTTTTCTAATTACTAATGATGCTTTAGAAAATAACCTCTCAGCAGGTACTGAAGTTGCAGGTATTGAGAGAAAATCACGGGCCATTTTCGATAAAATCGGATACTCTGTCTCATGCGTCCTCCACCAATCTAAAATGTCTTCCGAGCTGGCAGTTCTTGGTTTTCTCAGGTACTCCTCCAACTCGTCTATCACTAAGCCTTGAAGACAAGATCCAGATGACGTCGAGGGACATTCATAGAGTTTATCAAAGTCTATTACGTCTTCATCTTCATCACATACTTTATTTTCTTTTTCTGGTAATTCCAGAGATTTGTTCAGTGAGTGTAGATTTTTATATTCTTCATAAAGTTCATTGAACTTGCGCAGACTTTCTGTTTTAAGTTGCTTCCCCCACATTGTCAGGTCAAAAGTCTGAGCCTTATGCCTTGGGTCTAAAATTAAAGAAGTACAATAAATCCAGTTGCTCTTTTTGTAATGTTTAAGCATTTTGTCTCGAGCTGCTTGGAAAGCTAGAATGAGCCTTTCATCCACTTCAGATCGATTAGGTTTCTCATCTAACTGTTTTACCATAGATTCAATTTTATCTAGCAAAAGATTGAATGATACAATGACTAGCGGTAATGTAACATATTTGTCTCCACCAAGTTTTGTACTTAAAAGTTTAAAGTTTATTAGAAATTTATGTAATTTTTCGAGTACCTGCCATTCATTAGCTGTGATTTGAAAATCATTTAATTCGGTGACAGAACTGCACAATATGTCAATGCCCGCTCTCACTTTTAAACCAAATCCAATCATATCATGTGTGGAATTCCATCTCGTTGGACAGTCAAGAATGGCATTTAGATTTGATGGCACGCCAGCTGCTTCACAAGCAGACTGAAACTTCTTCTTCACTATCTCACTTCTTTTTATTTTACTGGAAACACTGCGTAACTTTGTTACAGATGTACGCGAGTCAGCAATATTTGGTGCAGATTCTTCATCTTCCTCATCCTCAGTTTCGTCTGCATAGTCTTCGTACTGCTGATCTTGCGCGTTAGTGTCAGACTCACAGTGTAATGCTAAGGTCTTTAATAAATCTTGTACACCAAGGTTTAAAATGTGAGCAAAGCACCGGAAATGTTGATTGTCTGAATCAAAGTGTGGCGGCAGCTGTTTGCCCAGTTCATACATAAATTTGGTATTTGCAGTTGCGTTGTCGACCGTGATACCTTGTATTTTATCAATTATGCCATATTCCAATAAACATTCATGGAAAATCGTTGCAATATCTTCCCCAGTATGTCGACCGCGTGATGGTATAAAATCAAGAACTACAGATTGATACTTCCATTCGTTGTCTATATAATGAATAGTAACCCCGTAGTAACTCCTACCAGCAATTGACGTCCACCCATCAATGGTAAAAGACATTTTAGATGATAATTGTTGAAGTCGTTCCTTGAGATTCAATTGGAGCTCTTCAAATCGCTCTTTGACTTTCCTTCTAAGTGTAGACCTTTTAGGAAACACCATATTAGGGCAAATACGTCGAAAATATACTTGTGTAGCTTCGTCATCGAAAAATGAGAAGGGAAGATATTTTTTCACCACCCAATCAACTGTAGCTGTCGTGATGTTGTCACTGCTGTTTTCCGACTGAAACAAAACAATAAATCTTGTGTTATTATTTAAAACATACAAGGTTTGAGCATATAAGAGGAGGAGGTATGTTGTTGTTAAATCGAGAAAATCGTTAAATTGATATTTGTTATATTAAGGTTGCACTGTACTGTAATTTACCAAAATAAAGTACTTAGTTGTTACTGGCCGATTAAATGAAAATATGGGTGTTTATAAAAAATATTTAAGACGATAATTACATACTTAATATGTCGCACCCCTAGATGAAAACACCACTAACTCAAAAATACTTACGTAAGTTAATGGCGTTTTTGAAAGTATCGCATGAATAGCTATGCAGAGTTAAAAAAATATTCTTACCTGTCCACTTCTTCCAGCGGTTACTAAAAAGCTTGTGATATCTCCACTTAATTTTGGTTTAACAGGAAGAAATATTTCTGATTCCTTTTTGTGGAAAGATATTAGATGTTTCCTTAAGCCTGAAGTGTTTCTGTTTTTCATTTTTATTTCAATCTTTTTATGTTGGCACAATTTACAGAAGGCAGTTTGGGATGCATGAATTATTTCGAAAAACTCTTCAAATTTGCTTTTGGGTCTTTTAGATCTGTGACTCAAACTCTCGTTACTCGGACTCGAATAATTTAATCTTCGTCACTCATATTAAATTGTACACGTGATACGTTTTTAGAAAACAACAAGAATTAGTAAAAACAATTATTAAGTTAGACTCGAAGCACAGCTCAATTGGAAATGACTGGAATTAAAATAATTCCTTTATATATAGTACGTTTCCTTGCTTTCTACCGCGCCGCCTCGCCACGTGCCGGCTCTATGAAAAGGATGCCGCCGCAAATCAAATAATGCCGCGTGCGGCGTACAAACACACACTAAATATTACCTACTTGTACAGACGCGACGCGTGAATAAAATATATATAAAGAATTAGTGAAAATCATTATTCTTTACATATAAGTGAATGTTTTGGCGTACATCTATACTAATATTATAAAGCTGAAGAGTTCGTTTGTATGTTTGATGACAGAAGTTTTAAAATAAATAAATAAGTCCTGAACGTCACTATACCTCCAAAGTTACTATTCCTCGTGGACGAAGTCGCGGGCACAGCTAGTAAATACTTACTCTCATCATCTCTCTCAGAGATATTCGGGCTGGTAAGTAATACAAAACTCTTATCGCAGGCTTTTTATTTTATTAGTAGGTAAGTACCTACGCTTTTTATATTATTTTATTAGTTTTGTAGAATTTTTTTACACGTTTCAAGTATATTTAAAAGTGGCTACAATATTTATTAAACGGGTGCGGGGTGATATTTGAACACTTTTTTGCTATTTTTTCTTGTAAAAACTTAAGAAATATAATGACTAAATGTACAATAATAGTACCTAAGTAATTAGTTTAAAACCATATAAGTAATCAATATTATAATATATACTTACTAGAATGAATTAATTTGACATCTACTACCTATCCTTACCATTTTATCCCAATCATAATACTACTTGCGTGATCAGTATAATGTATTCATTTTCATTCTAAGCACTCTGAAACTTATTTATTCTTTGGAACACCTGTAGGTACTCTTAAAATTCGAAATTATTTTGCACGAGTATACCTACGCCTACGCCCTATGGCGGCAATCAAATAGTGTCAAATGTTATGATTTCGGCGTGGCGGCAACGATTGTTTTAGATTTCAAAAGAAGCCGCCGGCGCGTGTATCGTAACCATGTACTTCCGAAAAGCGGCAAATTTCTTTGAGAAGTAAGTACAAAACCTTTGAAGCCGCATTATCAAAGTGCCGATGGTTAAAACATAACTATGCATGCACTCAGTTTGATTTTAATAGATAGGTCCAGTTTTTCATACCTATTCTTTGATACAGTTTTTTGCGTCTCATAGAATTTCTAAGCGTACCTACCTATACACCGAACTGTTACACCTAACTACTCAGTGAAATAGCGCTAAGTCCTAGCTGCAAGACGCAAGAGTCTTGCAGGCTATGTCTTGTTCTTGCTCAAGTCTTGCACGGTCAGTCTTGGTCTTGGTCTTGCTAAAAATACGCGGTCTTGTTCTTGGTCTTGGTCTTGCAAAAACGCAAGAACAAGACCAAGACTGCAAGACCAAGACTGAATTTGGGCAACACTACCCACGATACAAGACTCGTATCTTCCTGTGGGGTCAGGACTATGTGTGTGACTGTTGGGTGTTATTTATTTATTTATTTATAGATATAAATTAACATAAGTAGATAGACTTATCTATAATTTCTTGGTATTTGACTTGGTCGACCCTTATAGTATTTTTTTATACAAGTTTAGTCAGAAAGGATGTATTAAGCCATGGTCTGTTTAAAATATCGCTGATAAGGGTTTCTACCATGCTGAAAAATATCATTTCATAAAAAAATAATTTTAATTTCATAAAAAATCTTTTAATTTTTAAACACACAACCCTGCCGCACGTTTACTGGGCGGCAAAATACAAAGGAACCGAACCACTCGCCGATATCCTACTAATACTTATTATAAATGAGAAAGTTTGTTTGTTTAGATGTTTGGATGTTTGTCGGTCAATCACGTACATCATCAAATCGACATATTTTATTCTTGCTACCTCTGTTAGCTACCACAATAGAGAATTTTCGCATAGGGAATTGTTGGGCGTCTCATCGAAACGAAGCTACTCACGGAAAATTAGCTTGATAGTAATCAAGTGCAAAAATGGCTCAGGGATCCCTGACTATTTAGTTTATTTACACATATAGGGCCTTATTTACAAATGTTACTTAAGCATCTATTAGTTTATAAAGTGTCAGTTTATAAAGTGGCTACAACGGTCTCTAAAAAAGAAAGGCCTCACAAGGTGGTAGGTCCCTCGTATGCGAGAGGCCATCTGGGTTGGTACCACCGCTTTGTCTATTTCTGCCACCAAGCAACAATGTAAGTAAGTAAGCACTGTTGTGTTTCGGTTTGAAAGACATTGAAGCCAGTGAAGTTACTAGGCATGAGACTTAACATCTTATATCTCGAGGTGACGAGCGCAGTTCAGTGCCATCCAGAGCTTTGTAATTCAAAGTTCTGTGAGGTGTTGCTTCTGTTTATGGGCAGGCGTGACGTTTACCATCAGGCAACGCGCCCTTGATTCTTCTGGTGGTGGGCGTACATGGGCGGTGAAGATCACTTTCCATGAGGTGACCCACTTGCTCTTGCCGGCCTATGCTATATAAAAAAAAAGAACATATTTTTTGTATTTGACAGCCTCCTTGGCGCAGCGGGCGAGTAGCCGGCTGTGAAGCGTGAGGCCGCGGGTTCGATCCCCGCACCGAGACAAATGTTTGTGTGATCCACAAATATTTGTTTCAGGGTTTGGGTGTTGTGAGACCGAAAGTGTCTCGTAGTTCCTGATACCTACGACACAAGACTCGTATCTTACTGTGGGGTCAGGACTATGTGTGTGACTGTTGGGTGTATTTATTTATTTTATTCAACACAGCAAAGTGACTACACTACACCTGATGGAAAGCGTAGTGCAGTCCAAAAAACTAGCGATCACTCACAAACAGTGAGTTTATCGGTGGTCACCAGAGTCATGATTCTTCCCCTTGCTTGCGACAGGACAGATGGATGACCGATGCAGGCACAGAGATACAAGGATGTACCCTTATACCCGCCCTAACCAACCATCAAGTCCTGTCGCATGCCCCTCGGGAGAACCGAATATACGTGGCTGATCCTGGAACGCGATCTACACAAAGAGTGTGGGTCACTATAGCAGGTTTTAACACCATGTGTACGGTGGTCGCTATCCGAGCTGATATTAATATCTTACCACCAGCAGAAGGTAGCTTGTTGTTGCATGTCTTGGTGATAAGATAAAGATAATATTTTCAATAGAACAGTCCATAATCTTTTTATCGCTGGCCACAGTAACTGAGGTAGAATAAAACACTTGTCTTTGCTTGACAAATTAAGTCCATTATATTTTTTTCCTGGTCCAAAGTAACACACACTTGAAACTCTCCGTGGCGCAGTGGGCGAGTAGCCGCCGAAACGTGAGGCCGCGGGTTCGATCCCGTGAACACGAAAAACATAAAAAATCATTAGGTATTTCATAATAAAATGAAAACAATTAAAAAGTGAATAAAACTCTACAAGACTGCCTCGGTGACGCAGTTGTAATGCGTACGCGGTACGATTGCTGTGCTGAGGTCTCGGGTTCGATCCCCGGGCCGGGTAAAAGTGATATTGAGTTTTTCTATCACAAAATTCGCAGTATCAGCCCGGAGTCTGGAATTGTGCCCGGTATGGCGATGGGCTCGCTCCCTATCACATCATGGGACGGAAATACGCTTGGTGAAATGTGGGTGTACCTCTGTCTACCGAGATTACAGGCGTGATTGCGTATGTAATTAAAAAGTCAACAAAACTTCTAACGTACGATGTTATGATAATGAAACATTTAATTTCTCTTTTATTATACACGCTTTTATCAGCTATTATCGCTCGGTTTTATCGTATTTGAAATAATGTATATTTAAATTATGATAGGTATTCTATAAAACTGTCTTCGTTGCCGAAATTCGTTTCTTAGTTTGGTTTTAATTGTGGCCCAGATTACGACGTATCAAATGTCGAAGGAGTTTGTGGTATGGGAAAATATTGAAAATAGAATATCGTCAGTGTCCAATTCCATAAACAAGTTTATGAGTCTCTAAATGGTATAATAGGAAAAAAGGCTGTTTTAGAATACTGCCTCACATAAATGTTGAGTGTTTCGTCATTTTTGCTGTCTAGTGATTAAAAATCACAATAAACAAACAGACAAATATTATTTCATAAACAATATTTGATGGTATTGAAGTTGCTGGGGAGTAGATCTCTTTCGCAGTTAGTTCAGTGATCGATATGTTTTTTTCGAAAGCGGTCATAGTCAGGTAAGTGTTAACCGACTTGAAAATAATAAATTTTTAAGTGTTTATGCTAATTTTTAATATTTCATCACAACAATCAACAATTTTATCATAACATCAACAATAATTTGATGCAAATTTTAAGCAACATCAAGTTAAAATTGTTATTAATTTTATTTTGCTAAATTCAATTACAATTTTATTTTATTTTTTTAGGAAAACAAATTTGTAATACATACATAAAGAAGTAATAAATAAGTAACTAAAACCACACATTTACATAATCAACAATAATAAAAAAAAATTGTACCATGATTTTTATTTCTGATATCTTTAAAGTTCTATTAATTTATAAATTAAATTATTATTAATTCTTAAATTATTCCTAATAAGAAGCAGTTTTTAATTAGTTTCTACCACGTCTAGTTTTTATGTTATAATACCTATGTACCTATGTATTATAAATATTACTTATTATTACTAAACTATTTTTTATACCGATTAACCCATCTTATGCAATTGAAATATATTTTATATTTAATAAATTAGATTAGAATTAATAAAATGACCCTGATAAGTTTTGTTACACTGGTTGAGACTAGCTTCTAAAATTCCGAGTAGAAATTTCACGCCCTTAACAAAAATATTAATATTAGTTATTTGATTTATAGTGTAGTGATCATTCGCAGGATTACTTGCTAAACTGTACTATTTAAAAGTAAAAAAAAGTAAAATAGAACTACATTCGAAGGCCCAAAAAAAAACCCGGTTAGGACCCAGAGAGAGGAACCCAAATACTCCGAAATATTTTATTCCGAATTTCGATGTTCCGATTTTCAAAATCCTAATTTCATAATACCTAAGAATTATGATGTCTATTATTAAAATTCACAAAAAATTATTTTACCGAAATTCGTAAATGCGATTAGTTTGTTTTCCGTTTTTTATAAATTCGAAGAATCAAATGCTCAATGTGTTCTCGGTCTCGGTCCGAAAACTGACATTCCATTTTTCAACACTAATAAACTGCTAACATTAGGATTCTGACTTTGATTCTGATTCAGTTAATATAATATTCAGTTACGCATATACAGGGTTAATTTTAAAACACCAGCAACCTCGCAGGACCAGATAGCTGACCTCATACGGAACAACTTTTGTTCTACGAGTTTGGATATAACTCAATATATAAAAAAAAAATGATTTTACAAGTTTTTGTTGTGTCGTGTTTTACTTCGTAGACTGCGGCGCGGCGTGCGCGCACGACTTCAAAGCGGCCGTCAGCTGCTCGAGCGTTGACCTTCAAAGCCGCTCGCCCGGTTCCCCACGCTTCGCGTATTTGTTTACGTAATCTGCGATGCGCGTTGTTAATATTCAAGACGGAAATTAAATGAATACTTATTTTTGTATGACAATAAAATCTAACAAATTATCAAAAGTCGTAGAACAAAAGTAGTAGCTTATAACCTTAGGAATCTACCCCTGCGAGGTTGCTGGTGTTTTAAAAATAACCCTGTATATTCAAAATCATGAATACTTATAAGTAACGTTTAATGTAATTTAGAAAAGTCTACTTTGTTATAAATATTTTTTTTGTGTTTTCTTCTTTTCCTTATAGGTCCTTACATATGAAATTGGCGTTTTTCGTACTGGCCACTTTAATCACAAATTTCTCCTCTTTGGTAAGGAATTCCAAATTCAAATTTGTACAGCTATAGACTCATGTATTTGTGCTTCGATGATCGTCATTCATTTGTTTTTTTTCTTCTGTTTTTTTCTGTTTGCGTCACTCATTTTACAAAATGGAAAACTTAAAATATCGCATTATTTACTAGTACGAGTTCCGCCGTGGCACTAGTGCTGCGGAAACAACTCGAAGGGTGAATGATGTGTATGGCGGTCGTGTTGCAAAAGAAAACACAGTTCGTTTTTGGTTCCAACGTTTTCGTTCTGGAAATTTGGACCTGCAGAACAAGCCCCGTGGACGGCCTGAGACTCAATTTGATAATGAAGAGTTGAAGGCTATTGTGGAAGCGGATCCATCGCAAACCACGTCCGAGTTAGCTGCAGGCTGCGATGTTAGTGATAAAACTGTTTTAATTCACTCACGAATTGAAATTGACTGAAGCAAACCGGCAAACGCGCGTCGACTGCTGCGTTACATTACTAAACCGGCACAATAATGAAGGTATTTTAAACCGAATCATTACCTGTGATGAAAAATGGGTTCTTTACGATAATCGGAAGCGCTCAGCGCAATGGTTGGATCCTGGCCAGCCAGCCAAATCCTGCCCCAAGCGAAAATTAACCCCAAAAAAGTTACTTGTAAGCGTTTGGTGGACTAGTGCCGGTATTGTTCATTACAGTTTTCTCAAATCTGGCCAGACTATTACGGCTGATGTCTATTGTCAGCAATTGCAAACCATGATGGAAAAGCTAGCGGCTAAACAACCTAGGCTGGTCAATCGCTCCACGCCACTGCTGCTTCACGACAACGCTAGACCACACACTGCGCAACAGACGGCTACTAAATTAGAAAAGCTTCAATTGGAAAGTCTAAGACATCCTCCGTACTCCCCGGACCTTGCTCCAACAGATTACCATTTTTTTCGAAATTTGGATAACTTCTTGCAAGGGAAAAAATTCAACTCCGATGGGGCAGTCCAAATCGCCTTCAAAGATTTTATTGATTCCCGTCCGACTGGTTTTTTTAGTAAAGGGATCAATGAACTACCTATGAGATGGCAAAAGTGCATAGAAAATAATGGTTCATACTTTGATTAATTAAATATATTATATTAAAAAATATTCGACTTTTTGTTCCTCCCATACAAAACGCCAATTTCATATGTAAGGACCTAATATATGCGTGGGGTACCATCTACTGTTATTGAATTTTTTGGGGTTAGGTTAGAACAGTGGTGATTAACGCTAGATCCCTTCTATTGTAGTTGAATCATTCGGATTAGGCTAGGTTAGAACTGCGACCATTAAAGCGCGAAGGCGAGCGAGCAAAGCGAGCGTGCCGCGGCAGCGGCCGCCAAGGGCCAGATCCTATTTATTGTTTAATTCGTATTTTTGGTGTTTCGAATTATTATTAAGTCGACTAAACAAAATGAGTTGTTTCGGAGTTTGCAGTCACATTTCAAAACTATTCACTTCATCGTTTACTTAGCTTGCTGGTAGCAGCGGCAACATGCGACGAGGACTTAAACTTCCCCCCAGGGTTCCAGTTCGGGGCTGCTTCAGCATCATACCAAGTTGAAGGTGGCTGGAATGCCAGTGGTTAGCATAATTTTGTATTATTCTTTACATACATAACTTTGCTGTTGCTATAGACAGTAACACAAGTAACATTTATTATATTTTTTGTATTTTAGATAAAGGCGAAAGCATCTGGGACAGGCTTGTCCACGAGAAGCCCCACCTCATAGCTGACGGTGCTACCGGAGATGTCGCCTGCGACTCCTACCACCTGTGGAGACGTGACATAGAGATGGCCAGTGAGCTAGGACTACACTTTTACCGAATGTCGATGTCCTGGCCTCGCCTGCTGCCGAACGGATTTGCTAACAAGATCAGCGAGGATGGGCTCAATTACTATAACAATCTAATCGACGGTTTTCTTGAGAAGGGTATTCAGCCCATGGTGACATTGTACCATTGGGATTTGCCGCAGAGGCTACAGGATTTAGGTGAGTTTTACTGCTGAGATATGCAGATACAGACAGTTACATAAATAAGATCTTTTGGAGTCCCAAACTCCAGATTTTAATGTCTTACCATTATCACTATACATTCGTGAATGGATGTTAAATATCTTCAGCGCACGTCCGACCTTATCCTACCCTTGATTATCAGTAAAAATTGTTCTATCTATCCATATTTTCAGGCGGCTGGACCAACCCTCTTATCGTGGACTGGTTCGGAGACTACGCTCGTGTAGTCTTCTCCCATTTCGCAGACAGGGTAAAGACTTGGATTACAATCAACGAACCGATAGTACTCTGCGATATGTCGTACAATATGGGCAGTATGGCTCCAGGGATCCTCGACAATGTTGCCACCTATCTGTGTAATAAAAATGTGCTGATGGCCCATGCTAAGGCTTGGAGGATTTATGATGAGGAGTTCAGGTCGAAGTATAATGGTTAGTTATTTATAGAAATGTTCAGGTAATAGAGATTCCACTTATAAGATTTATATGTAGTAGTTCCCTTGTATGGGAGAGGCCGTCTAGGTACGTACCACGGCTTTATCGATTTTGTAGTAACGCATTCTGGAATCACCGTCTTCCGGTTTGAAGGGCATTGAATCGAATGAAATTTAAAAAATATATACTATATACAAGGTGGACTTGTCGCAGTCTTCTGTCTCGGTCCTACCTTTAGCAGGTACTAAGCACTGTAAACATATTCGACAACACCGTTACTAGCCCACGGCGATTACAATAGCTAAAATGTGGTAGGGTGTAGACTGACTCAGCTAATCTTACGTGAGCATCTGAAGTCGCCCATATTATTTTATTTATTGTATTGTTGGGGGATTTGTTTTGTTTTCAGGTGAAGTTTCGGTGGCTAATCATTTAATATGGTATGACGCGTTTTCACCTGATGATGAAGAGTTTACCGAGATAGCCAGGGAGTACTTGGTAAGTCAGGAAAAGTAGGAACAGTCTATCAGTATCAGTCTAGCTAATTTTGTCTACACCAAGGATGGACAAGTACCTCCGGTGTGTATATATGGTTTGTGTAATCTTCACAAGGTGGTGGGTCCCTCGCATGCGAGAGGCCGTCTGGGTTGGTACCACCATTTTGTCTATTTCTGCCGCCAAGCAACAGTGTGTAAGCACTGTTGTGTTTCGATTTGAAGGATATTAAAGCCAGTGAAATTACTCGGAACTATGAAACTTAACATCTTATGTTTTTTTTTATTAGACTCAATGACGAGACGAGCAAGATGTTCGCCTAATGGTAAGCGCCACGCCTGCCCATGAACAGAAGCAACACCACACAGAACTTTGAATTTGACTGCATAGCACTGAACTGCGCTCGAGACATGGGATATTAATTCTTGCTTACCATCAAACGAACGCCATGCTCAAAAAATCAAACAGTTATTTCAAAGTTGTAGAGCTATGTTTCCATTGGCACCTTTTGAATATGGAGCCCTAAAGGTTGAGTTTGTTTTATTAGGCTGGTCGGTACTCTCACCCCATTTTCTCCAAAGAAGGTGGTTGGCCACCCGTCATAGAAAAAGTATTGGCTGAGAACAGCAAGTCTAAAGGATACCCCAAGTCATACCTACCAGCTTTTACTAAAGATGAAATCGAATTCGTTAGAGGTGAGTTATTAAACCAACTTCAAAAAAGGAAGAGGTTTTCAATTTGTCGCGTATTATTTTGATTGATTGATAACTCTTTATTGTACACAACTAATGAGATTCACAATAAGAAACAAAATAATTACAAACATATGTGTAACAATCGGCGGTCTTATCGCTGAAAGCGATTTCTTCCAGACAACCTTTGGATGGAACACTGGCAAAAGAGAGGTATCTGAAGGGGGTGTATTAAAAGTGTGTGTATTTTGCTTCGGAATCTATTACAGCTACATACGTATATATAAGTGTGAAACCATTAGAGACAGCTAAAGACTTCAGTAATGCCACGAAGCTATCAACCGATTGGATCGTAGTTGACAAGCGTCCAGACTCGTGGCTTTGGGCTAATACAGTCACGAAGTCCCGTTACGTCGAAATATCACAAATGTAGACACACTTTGCGGGGTATTTTCGGATGTATAGCTAAAATATATAGATCTACAAATATTCAGTTTTGAAGTGCATTGAATTTTCGTGTGTGAAATAATTGCATCTGTAGCCACCCTGGGTAAAGGTATCAGTTTATTTACAATATACCAGGTCAAAAGTACCCTTAACGAACATGCAAGCATGAATAATGTCATGAGAGCAAATGAGGCTGAAAATGTGTGGAGGGATCGTAGCAAGTGGAGATCCATTGTCTCTTACTACTCTATGGTAAATTGGTGTAAGCATATATCTGTTTCAGGCACATTTGATTTCTACGCGTTCAACCACTATACAAGCCGACTGGTACGTAAAGGGAAGGAGGGTGAGGAGTATCTCACATTCCCTATGTCGGATGTGCCAGATATTAACGCCAAGTATGAAGTGAACCCCGACTGGAAAACTACCACGTCGTGGTGGTTTTATGTGAGCTCATTATTTGTAATTAAATAGTCATATAGTAATACATAACTTGTTACAGAAAGATCTGGTCATATTTGAGAGTCATTACATAAACCTGACAGTGATAAAATCTAGACATCCTAAAATGTCACGTTTTTAATCACTCGGTTATTATGATCGACAGGATCGATTACATCGCTATAAATTAAGTGAAGTGCGTGAGCGAGATTAACAATACTGGAGTGAGACTGCTCAGCTGTATATCTTTTAGTGTTGTCAAAAAAGTAAATGATTTATTTACGTCCCAGCAATGCAATTTAATTTGGTATTACTGAGAGTGATATACTTATGTTGTACATTATATTTTGCTTAAATTTTACCACCCCTTTCTGTAGCACGCTGTACATTATATTAACTTATTCTCATTCCCAGTTTGTATGTCATTTTAATTTAGTCTTAGCCTGCCTTCTCTTGTTCCTCTCTTATCTTTTATCTCCAATCCATGATTGACTGTAGCAGGTTGTACTAAGCGATAAGGCCGAGTTTGGAGAATTCCACCACGGTATCCCCTGCCTGTCGTAAGAGGCGACTAATAGGGGCCATCGGGGGGTCGCGGGCGCGCAGCGGGGGGCTGTCGTAGCGCCCATCAGTACACCTTTTGTACACGTACTATTGTACGTGCGACCCCCGGGATGGACGGCAGCACGGGTGGTTGGCCTCGTGGCTGTCGTTGACGCCGAGGGCGTCCTTCGGTGTGCGGGGGCTTCTGAGCCCCCCCCAATTTGGAGATGGGCCGCAAGGCGGCACCGCGCAGGGGCGGTTCCGGCTGAAACCGGGGTGCTTTTCGCCTCGGGAAACCCGGGGCCGTCCCTAATGCGCCGAAGATGGCCACCGCGGGGTTTTAGTTGGTAGTTACCGGCATAGGTTGTATATATGGATAGGGACTCGGCCCAGCGGTCGGGTGGCTGGGTCGTAAGGCCGGTAGAACCCAACATAACCGTTCCACCTTCCCTCCCGGTGGGGCGGTAGCAATAAACGGCTTTCCCCGCGTCAACAAAAAAAAAAAAAAAAAAAAAAAAAAAAAAGCGATAAGGCCGATAATCGTAGTATGCATAGATAATACGTATTTTCAGTTTTCTCTCAATTTGTGTAATGTATAATGAAATATTATAAATAAATATGTGGGTACTTACTATACCTATCACTAGGTCTTTCTCGCGGCACGTAAATGTCTTTTCCGGTATGAGAAGTTTCATATGAGGTCTGGGCCTATCTTTCTGCCAAAGTAATTTTAAATATCAGTAGATTTTTTGACAACCTGAATAGAGAGACGATCAGGTCGCTCGTCTGGTGGTTAGCGAACCGCTGACCCAAAAACAACACTACTGAGCACTTTGAATTACAAAATACGACATGGCACTGAACTATCGCTCATAAGTTTTTTTTTTTTTTTTTATTCACTTAATAGGCAGACGAGCAAGCGGCCCGCCTGATGGTAAGCGGTCACCGCCGCTCATGGACATCGGCAATGCCAGAGGCACAGCCAAGCCGCTGCCTAGATAAAATGTTAATTCATACTTTACAACTTTCAGGTGAATCCCGAAGGTATGCGTAAACAATTAATATGGCTGAAACAAAAATATGGCGACATGAAGTTCGTCATTACAGAAAACGGTTACGCGAGTCAAAGTGGACTCGATGATACGGAGAGAATAGAATATTATACGGATTATTTAAAACAGGTAGGTTTTGAAACTAGCTTTAAAGTTACATGTGACTTAGGTAAAGGAAAAGTGTCGGAAAAGAAAATCAATGCTTTTTATTAAGAAAAAGGTACAAAATAAACTCGCAAAATTATCTCTCTGTACATTACACTCGCATAGTTCTGTAAAATCAATGTCTGGACATTAAAAGAGGCAATAAAAAAGGTTGGCCAAGCTGGTCGAATTTGCAAATATTAAGGAGTAATCCTACAGTTAAATACCATCAAGTACATCGATTGCTTGTTCGCCATCTCACATAAAATAATTTCAGGTCCTTCTAGCCATCAAAGAAGACGGCGTGAACATCACAGGTTACACAGCATGGACGCTCATGGACAACTTCGAGTGGAATGACGGTTACAACTCCAGGTTTGGGCTTTACGAAGTGGACTTCTCGTCACCAGAACGGACTCGAACTCCAAGAGCATCTGCGGAATTCTACAAGAATGTTATAAAACGGCACTCATTGCGGATTTACGATTCACTGTAATTTGTACAGACAATTCAGTATCCCAGAATGTTTATGATCTTCCCACGTTTATTCATCATCATTGGCAGCCTTCATTTATCATTTAGTCTCTCCCAATGCATCATTGAACTCGATCTTTGGCATCCAATCATAGTTCTCAGCTTTCTGCGGGTCGCCACCACCTAGACAAAAGGCGTTATTTACGTGGTCTGCACTCGAGAACGCGTATACCCCACCGGTTATGACATTATGTTATGTATTATTCGTGATAAATGGCCACCTCACTGCCACTTCACCTTGCTAATTATTGGAGTCATTTCACCACTGCTTCCTAGTCGGATCAAGTATATTGAACGCCTTCATTAAGTCACATCACGTAACACTATGTCTGCATACAAATGCAGACATAGTCTTATAAGCCAGATAACAATATCTGGCTTATAGGTCTGTGGCTCGAAGAAGATACGTGAATATAATTAGCTAGCTTTCGATGGTCGTATCAAGCATCAGATGCGAGTGTTAGTGTCAAATGAAAACGGTATTTTATATATTTACTACAGGTAATTATGTAGTGCGCAGTACTAATAAATTTGGCATCATTGATACTTCGGCATTGACGTCTGCGTCTGTCGCTTGACGCAACCATCGGAAGTCTGTTCTAAATACATATTTTGTCAATCAATCTTCCTTCCATGTTTTTGTCAGTGATGAAATTAAATAAACTATATTGTACATTGTTTCTTTGGTATTTTTGGTTTTAAACTCGCACGCAAGAGATTTTTTTCTATTATTATGTTGTTAATGACAAGATGGTTCCGAATGCGGTTTTTCATTCTAAAAACATTTTATCAGTATTGTTTAATTTGGTCGTACTAGATGTATGTTTACGAACATTAATACGGGGTGTAAGGGCTTTTGAAACCGAAACGTTAACAAAACACTACCTTAATATAAACGGAAAACACGTGAAGTCTGTCAACCTGCATTAGGCCAGCGTGGTGAACTAAGGCCTAACCCCTCTCATTCTGTAGAGGAGGCCCGTGCCCAACAGTGAGAAGTATATTATACAGGTCTAGTATTATTATATAAGCTATATTTAGGGCCTGTTTCTAGTGTACAATTAAATTTTAATCGCTGCATAACGCGTTAGGAAGCTATTTTGGATGCAAATACGCAATAACATTTCAACCCACATCAAGTTAAAATTGAGATAGTGTTTTTATTTTGCTAAAACCATTAGATTTGAATAGGGTAAATTCTGTATTTTTTTAAAAAAAATCATAAATTTGCGGAGATGTAGATGTACATAAAAGAGGTAAACAAAATGATGAATTGAAAACCTACCCCTGTTTTGAAGTCGTTTGAAAAGAATGTGCTATTCCATGCTATTCCACTGGTTT
Source organism: Amorpha juglandis (assembly GCA_949126905.1). Taxonomy (NCBI): domain Eukaryota; kingdom Metazoa; phylum Arthropoda; class Insecta; order Lepidoptera; family Sphingidae; genus Amorpha; species Amorpha juglandis. The sequence continues at coordinate 9,902,390 of OX421388.1, forward strand.
ACAGGAGTTACTGTAAGGTGGGCCAGGACAGTTTTGTGAGTGCTTGAGCCTTATACAACCTTGGCAATCGCAGTATTTCTGATTTAAATGAGATATGGTTGCTTGTTGTTGTATGTCTTGGTGATAAGATAAAGATAATATTATTGATAGAACAGTTCATAATCTTTTTATCGCTAGCCACAGTAACTGTGGTAGAATGAAACACTCGTCATTACTTGACAAATTAAAATCCATTATTTTCCTGGCATAAAGTAACGACGCACACTTGACAGTCTCCGTGGCGCAGTGGGCGAGTAGCTGACTGTGAAACGTGAGGCCGCGGGTTCGATCCCCGCACCGAGACGAATATTTGTTTCGGAGTCTGGGTGTTGTGAGAACGAAAGTCTACCGTAGTTCCTAATACCCACGACACTAGACTCGTATCTGACTGTGGGGTCAGAGCTATGTGTGTGTCTGTTGGGTGTTATTTATTTATTATTTACTACATCGATGGTAAGTATATACAGTCCAAGAATAATGCCTACAATCAAAAGACGTTGCGTCCGTCCATAAGTGTCACCAGAATTATACTGGTGTGAATATTAAATATAACACTGATGGTAGGATATTCATATAGAATAGAAAATACAACTAAAAAATTGAAAATAAATTTGAAGGAAAAAATGTACTTTATTGTAAAAAAAAGCGTGGGGTGCTTTTTAAAATATTATCAATATGATAATCCTTGTATTGGTATCTGTCAATAAAATATTAATAACTACTGAAACCATGCACGCCACGCTTTTTTACAATTTTTTTTTCTTAAATACAAAACACTTTATTCCATCAGTCACAAATACGAATTTCCAAATTCGTATTCCTAATATAACAATTTCGATTTATCGTTAATCCTATTTTTATAATTAGAAATTTCAATGTTTCTAATGTTATAATAATAATAATGTTATAATTACTATTCTCAAAATACCGAGTTTCAATAGATCAAATAACGAAAAGTCCGACTTAATGTTAATACTAAGTATAAAAAATTCGAATTCCAACAATAGAGGGGATATGGCGCTCGGTGGTCGCTGCCGCGGCACGCATGCTACGCTCGCTCGCCTTCGCGCTTTAATAGTCACAGTTCTAACCTAACCTTACCCAAATGATTCAACAAGAATAGAGGGGATCTGGCGTAAATCGCCATTGTCCGAACCTAACCCATAGAATTGAATAACAGTAGATGGTACCCGACGCAGGTATATATAGAAAGAAACCACAAAAGAAAAATATTAATAACGAAGTAGACGTTTTTAAATGACATAAAACGTTACTTATAGGTTTTGAATACATATGCTTAACTGAATATTATACTAACTGAATCAGGATCCTAATTTTAGCAGTTTATTCGAAGTATTGATAATTTAATCGGAATGTCGTTTTCGGACTGAGAAAAATTTTCGAGCATTCTTCGAATGTATAAAAATCGGAAAACAAACAAATCGCATTTACAACTTTCGGTAAAATACATTTCGTGAATTTTAATACTAGAAATAAAATTATAATTCTTAGGTATTACGAAATTCGGACTTTTGAAAATCGGAACATCGAAATTTGGAATAAAATATTTTAGAGTATTTGGGTTCCTGTTATAAAAATTCAACATTTAATTTTGCCTTTACAAGGTATACACGTTTTTATCGGCTATTATCGCTCGGCTTTATCTTACCAGAAGTAATTTATAGTTGAAATACGATTATGATAGATATTCCATTAAACTAGGCCTACGTTGCCGGAATTCGTTGCTTCGGTTGGTTTTAATTGTGGCCCAGATTAAGACGTATCAAATGTCGAAAAAGTTTGTTGTATGGGAAAATATAAAAAAGTGAAAATTGAATATCATCAGTGTCCGATTCCGTAAGAAACTTTATGAGCCTCTATGAGCAACAATAGGAAAAGAGGCTGTTTTAGAAAAAATCTCAATAAACAAACAGACAAATAGTATGTCATAAAAATTATTTGGTGGTATTGAAGTTGCTGGGGAGCAGACCCCCTTCGCTTAGTTCAGTGATCGACATGTTTTCTTTGAAAGTGGTCGCAATCTGGTGAGTGTTAACCGACTTGAAAATAATAAATATTTAAGTGTTGATGCTAATCTATACTTATAAAATAACATTTGACTGACTGACTGATTCATCATCGCCGAGCGCAAACTATCAAAGCTACAAGCATGAAATTCGGACTGTATATTCATTTTGTTATGTACAAACCCACTAAGAAAGGATTTTAGAAAATTCCACCCCTAAAGGGTCAAAATAGGGGATGATAATATGTATGAAAGTCCGTCATTTTGAAAGTTACTTAAACAAAATTTTGTATTTCGGTTATTGACGTAAAAGAAATAAATACGTGTATCAGGAATTTTTGAAATTTTATTTAATAAGGGATGAGAAAGGGGGTGAAAGTAAATGCGAAAGTGAGTTTGTTTGTTACACTTTCACGCCTAAATCACTGAACCGATTTTGATGAATTTATCTACAGAGACAGATGGGACCCTAGAGACGGTTACAGGCTACTTTTATCCCGGAAAATGCTGTTCAGGCGGGCGGAGCCGCGAGCAAAAGCTAGTTTATAATATTTTATCACAGCAAATAATTTGATGCAATTTTCAACCCACATCAAGTAAAAATGTAGTTATTGATTTTATTTTGCTAAATTCATCAACTTAAATCAATAATTTAAAGTTCTATTTTGCATAATCGTATAAAGCGAATGTGAAACAAATAAATTAAATGATATTTAAAAAAAATACGGATTATATGTAAATGAAAGTCATTGTGACATTACAAGATACGTCGTGCATCCTTTTTTCGTAATTGGACTTTACCCCTTCCAACAGATGTATATCGCTTATTATCATAATACATTATTGAATAGAGATTAAATTAATAAAAAAATCGTGTGTATTATATTGATTCATTATTGTTCAAAAAGGTACAATTGCTATACTGATTACACATCATTTAACACATGAATCATACTGCAAAGTTGAATCATAGACCTTCGATACTAAATTTACGCTTATGTTGGTATGTTAAATTATATTCTAAATAAAATCGGTTGATTCGGAGTTTGCAGTCACATTTCAAAAATATTCACTTCATCGTTTACTTAGCTTGCTGGTAGCAGCGGCAACATGCGACGAGGATCTAAACTTCCCCCCAGGGTTCCAGTTCGGCGCTGCTTCAGCATCATACCAAGTGGAAGGTGGCTGGAATGCCAGTGGTTAGCATAATTTTGCATTATTCTTTACAGCATAATATAACTTTGCTGTTGCTATGACCAGTAACAGAGGTAAAATGTATAATATTTTTTGTGTTTTAGATAAAGGCGAAAGCATCTGGGACAGGCTTGTCCACGAGAAGCCCCACCTCATAGCTGATGGTGCTACCGGAGATGTCGCCTGCGACTCCTACCACCTGTGGAGACGTGACATAGAGATGGCCAGTGAGCTAGGACTGCACTTTTACCGAATGTCGATGTCCTGGCCTCGCCTGCTGCCGAACGGCTTTGCTAACAAGATCAGCGAGGATGGACTCAACTACTATAACAACCTAATCAGTGGTCTTCTTGAGAAGGGTATTCAGCCCATGGTGACATTGTACCATTGGGATTTGCCGCAAAGGCTACAGGATTTGGGTGAGTTTTACTGCTGAGTTATGCAGATTCTTGAATATATTCTAGTTTTTTTCCATCATACACATGCTGTAAACCCCAGCATGGTGGCTTCAGACAATTCGCATTCAAGGTATATCAGAGTACATTCAGTTCCTTACTTCAGTCGAGGAATCCACTACCTTTACGGTCGACTTTAATAGTCGTAGTAGTAAATTTGGACTAAACTATCAGATATATAGGTATCAGGGTCCAGTTTAGTCACTTTGATTTGTCAGAAAATACCATTGCAACATTACCATTTTATAAACTAATACTAAATGCCGGAAGTTTTATTATTTCGTGTATAATAATATACCGCATTTCACATGAAGGAATGATTTATCAAAAACAATTACACATATAAGATCTTTTTGGAGTCCCAAACTCTAGATTTTAATGTCTTACCATTGTCAACATGAATTCGTGACTCGATGTTAAATCTCTTCAGCTTACGTCTCGGACCTTATCACCCTTGATTATCAGTAAAGTTGTCTTATCTATTCATAATTTCAGGCGGCTGGACCAACCCTCTTGTCGTGGACTGGTTCGGAGACTACGCTCGTGTAGTCTTCTCGCATTTCGCAGACAGGGTAAAGACTTGGATTACAATCAACGAGCCGCTAGTGGTCTGCGACATGGCGTACAATACGGGTAGTATGGCTCCAGGGATCCTCGACAATGTTGCCACCTATCTGTGTACCAAAAATTTGCTGATGGCCCATGCTAAGGCTTGGAGGATTTATGATGAGGAGTTCAGGTCGAAGTATAATGGTTAGTAGTTTATGGAAATGTTCAGGTAATAGACACCTAATTATAAGATTTCTATGTAGTAGTTCCCTTGTATGGGAGAGGCCGTCTCGGTACGTACCACGGCTTTGTCTATTTTGTAGTCATGCATCAGTGTGTAACCACAGTCTTCCGGTTTGACGCTGAAGCAAATACAATTACTTAATATCATATTATGTCTCGAGGTGACGAGCACAATTCAATGCCATGCAATGCTTAATAATTCGAAGTTCTGTTTGGTGTTGCTTCTATTAAGGGTGGGCGTGATGCTTACATCAAGCAAACGTCTCTCGTCATGGGGCTAATAGAAAAAATCTTGCACAAGTACTTGGGCACGCATAAGGCAAGGCAGACTTCCGATGTTCAGGTCACGTGCATCGGTGATGCCTCATCTGCATGTAATGGTACTTTTAGAGGTGCGCGATCGAGATAACAGACGACAGCGACACGTCCACGCTGTACACAATTGTGTAGTTAGTTTTAAGGTATTGCGACCGAGACAGGATATTGCGACCGTTTCCATACAATTACACCATAGTAAAGTTCACCCATACTACCTCGAAATAAGAAATGCATTTTAGCAGTCATTTATACCACGCTCGTGCGAGCTCTAGAACGAACTCGATGTGCTCCGGGCGCTATGACATGTCCTTCTATTTATTGTATTGTTGGCAGATTTGTTTTGTTTTCAGGTGAAGTTTCGCTAGCTAATCATTTAATATGGTTTGACCCGTTTTCATCTGATGATGAAGAGTTAACCGAGATAGCCAGGGAGTACGTGGTAAGTCACGAATAGTAGAAACAATGTAGCCAATTTTATCTACGCCAAGTATGGGCCGTCTACGCCGGGGTATATATAGTTCGTGTAATCTAATTTAAACAATTATTTCTACCGATTAGATTAGTTATTTCACCGGTAGAAATGTTCTACCGGTACTTTGGAAAACTGAGTCAACAGTACTATTGAATATAAGCATTACATTGTGTCTAGTTATTTAAATAATACAAATTGATGACGGTTTGAATACACCAGTCCACACATCAAATATCAGGGGTAGGATCCCGCGAATGAACCATAAAGTGACTTAACGTATTAGAAAGGAACCTGAGAGCCAATTGTCTCACTACGGAGAATTTTCACGATCGGGCAAAGCGGAGGCATCCAATATCCTTTTGAAGTTAATACAGAAGGAGTTAGGAATAAGGTTCCATTGGCACTTTTTGGATATTGAGCCCTAAAGATTAAGTTTGTTTTATTAGGCTGGTCGGTACTCTCACCCCATTTTCTCCAAAGAAGGTGGTTGGCCACCCGTCATAGAACAAGTATTGGCTGAGAACAGCAAGTCTAAAGGATACCCCAAGTCAAACCTACCAGCTTTTACTAAAGATGAAATAGAATTTGTCAGAGGTGAGTTATTTAACCAACTTCAAAAAAGGAAGAGGTCTACATAATGATTTCTTATGTTTACGCGAATATTACACATTGAAATAAAACTAATTTAAACGGATTTTATAGCAGTATTTTTTATAAATTTTGATCCCGCCGTTTCGAAAGCTTTGAGCCTTCGTGGTCACGGGGTGGACTGAGGTGTAGGTTGTCTAAAAAGTTAATGATACAGTGCCTGCCTACAATTTACAATAATTGTTAAAAAAAATACCGCGATAAAATCCGTTTAAGTTAGTTTTATTTCAAGGAAGAGGTTTTCAATTTGGTGCGTATTTTTTTGTTTTTTTTTATGCTTCGGAACATGCTACAGCTACATATATGCGTGTGAAACCATTAGAGACAGCTAAAGACTTGAGCAAAGCCACGAAGCTATCTACCGAATAGATCGTAACATTTGACAAGCATCCAGACTCGTGGCTCTGTTGTAATAAGGTCACGAAGTGCCGGTACGTCGAAATGTCCCAAATATAGACACACTTTGCAGTGTGTTTTCGAGTCTATTGCTAAAATATATAGATCTACAAATATTCAGTTTGAAGAGCATTGAATTTTCATGCGAGCAATAGTTGCATCTGTAGTCACCCTGGTTGCAGGTATCAGATTATTTACTATATGTGTGTAAGTCAGATATTCTGGAGGAGAGTTGGGTCAATAAATAATGTCATGAGAGCTGAAACTGTGGGGAGAGATCGTAGCAAGTGGAAATTCTTACTAGTCTATGGGGAATAGACGAAATCATATATCTGTTGCAGGCACATTTGACTTCTACGCGGTCAACCACTATACAAGCCGACTGATACGCAAAGCGAAGGAGGGTGATGAACTTTCCACAATTTCTTTGTCGGATATTAACGCCAAGTATGAAGTGAACCCCGACTGGAAAACTACCACGACGTGGTGGTTTTATGTGAGCTCATTATTTGTATTATTTATTTATTTATTATGATCGATAGGATCGAGCGTCTCATCCACCATCCCTATAAGTACGTGAAGTGCGTTAGCGAGAATAACAATGCTGGTGTGAGTTCTCGGTCCGAAAAACGACATTCCGATTTTCAATATTTATATACTGTTAAAATAAGGATTCTGATTCTGTTTCAGTTAGTATCAGTTACGCATATATATTCAAAATCTATAAGTAACGTTTCATGTAATTTAAAAACTTCAACCTTTTTATTCATATTTGTGTATTAATTTTTTTTTTTGGGTTTTCTTTTTTTCCATACTTCTTCCTTGCGTCGGGTACCATCTACTGTTATTAAATTCTTTAGGGTTAGGTTAAAACAGTGGTGATTAACGCTAGATCCCTTATATTGTTGGTGAATCATTCAGGTTAAGTTAGGTTAGAACTGTGACCGTTAAAGCGCGAAGTCGAGCGAGCGTGCCGCGGCAGCGGCCGCCGAGCGCCAGATCCCTTCTATTTTTTAATTCGTATTTTTGATGTTTCGAATTATAATTAAGTCGGACGTTTTATTATTATTCGATATATTGAAACTCGGTATTTTGAGAATAGTAGTTATAAACGTTAAGAATATTTAAATTTTGGAATTATAAAAATAGGATGAATGATTCATTGGATTTGTTATATTATGAATTTTGAACCATTCGGAATTATGAAAATGGGTATTTTGCAATTGGTATTTGTGACTGACGAAAAAAAGTTTTTCGTATTATTTTAGTGTACCCAGTTAGCACACTGCTGACCCATAAACAACACTACTAAGCACTGAGAAATTACAAGATACGACATGGCACTGAAGTATCGCTCATAAGATGTTAATTCTTACTTTACAACTTTTAGGTGAACCCCGAAGGCATGCGTAAACAATTAATATGGCTGAAAAAACAATATGGCGACATCAAGTTCATCATTACAGAAAACGGTTACGCGAGTGAAACTGGACTCGATGATACTGAGAGAATAGAATATTATACGGATTATTTAAAACAGGTATTTTTGAAATTGATAATATAAATAACAGATTTGAATGAGCATATAGGTCACTTGATGAAAAGTGATCACCCCCATAGGTAGGTAGGTTATTCACATCCGCCCGGATAGCGACCACCATTCACACGGTGTTAAAACCTACCATAGTGATCCACACACCTTGTGTGGATCGCGTTCCAGGATCAGCCAGTGTATATCTCTCAGGTTCTTCTGAGGGGCTTACGACATGACGATGGTTGGTAGGGGCGGGTATAGCCTATACCGTATAGGGGTATATCTTTGTGTCCCTGCGCTTGTATCGGTCATCTTCCTGTCCTGTCGCAGGCAGGACTTGCTTCTGCCGTCTTCGCAGTATGAAGAAGCATTTACACAGGCCGGCAAGCTTCTGGTGGCCATTGATAAACTAATTGTTTGTCGGTGGTCGCTGTTTTTTTATACTGCACTGTGCTTACCATCAGGTGTAGTGCAGTCACTTTGCGGTGCTCGGATATAAATGTTCAAGTAGGTAGGTAGGTAGGTTCTATGCTATAAACACATTTGTCTATAGCATGAATGGGCCGGCTCGACTGGGGTAGTGATAATAACGTGACGTGTAGGTCACTCGCTTGATGGTAAGTGTCGCGCCTGCCTATAAACAGAAGCAGCACCAATCAGCACATCGAATTATGAAGTACTGCATGAAATTGGAGTGCACTCGGCCGGCCTCTGCTATAGGAAAAAGGACTAAAGGCGGTTGGGCCTTCATGACCCTACTAAAGGTATTATTTCTACAAGGTGGTAGGTCCCTCGTATGCGAGAGGCCGTCTGGATTGGTACCGCCGCTTCGTCTATTTCTGCCGCCAAGCAACAGTGTGTAAGCACTGTTGTGTTTCGGTTTGAAGGACATTGAAGCCAGTGAAATTACTGGGCATTATGAGACTTAACATCTTGTGTCTCGTGGTGACGAGCGCAGTTTAGTGCCATGCAGTGCTTTGTGATTCAAAGTTCTGTGTGGTGTTGCGTCTGTTTATGGGCAGGTGTGGCGCTTACCATCAGGCGAGCGCTTGACTCGTCTCGTCATTCAATGAAATTAAAAAAAAACCCCTGATCCCACGACTTAATTTCCCAACTTCTGGGTCTTTGATATCATGGCCGTTAATGGTTGGCAATGATCAATTACTATAATTGTGTCGATTGCCTCAAGGCATCCAGATGGCCAAGCTGGTCGAATTTGCAAATATTAAGGAATAATTTTACAGTCGAATATGATCTTTGACAAGATCGATTGCTTGTTCGCCATCTCACATAAAATATTTTCAGGTCCTTCTAGCCATCAAAGAAGACGGCTTGAACATCACAGGTTACACAGCATGGACGCTCATGGACAACTTCGAGTGGAATGACGGTTACAACTCCAGGTTTGGGCTTTACCAAGTGGACTTCTCATCACCAGAACGGACTCGAACTCCGAGAGCATCCGCGGAATTCTACAAGAATGTTATAAAACGGCACTCATTGCGGATTCATGATGAACTGTAATTTGTAAAGACAATCCAATATTTATTTATTAATTTGAAGGCATTAGACTTTCATCAAGGTTGCTAGCCATCTTCGGGTAGGCGTGGATTATCGAGTATGGAGACAGTATTCCAATAAAACGGCTATTACCATAAGCACTCCTTTTAATTCTTAATAGTGCAACCAGTAATCAACAATTTTGCTGAATGATCAGGGATCACTAGGATTAACGTAGATTAACGTAACGTAGCTTAAGGGTCGTAGCACACGTATCAACTCGGAAAGGGATCGTAGCCGTATCGCCTTTCGCGTCGCCGTCAAATAGTCTTCAACCTAACGTAAGCACGAAACCAAAGCGGATCAGAAACTCCGATACGTCAACTCGGTTACGGCTAGGCGACGCCGCGCTTACGGCTCGCCAACCGCTGAATCCGAACGTCAATACAATACGTGAGTTGGCTATCATTGCCATGGCACTTGATGAAGATACGTAAGCTAGGGTACGGAGAGCCGTAAGCGCGGGAACGGCAAGTCGACCTCCACCGCACCGCGGTTCGTGAGCTTGTCCCGAGGCGAGGCGATTACGTTACGATTGCGATTAGTGTGCGTTGCAGTAGGGAGTTTCATATAATTAATACTGAACGGCTCGAGTTGATACGGTGACGATCCCTTTCCGAGTTGATACGTGTGCTACGACCTTTAAACGTAACGTCCACCGAGCACGTGGTTGCGTGCACACTCCGCGACGGTTCGAAACTAAGTGTCTGATTTTACAAGACCAGTGATGCCGTTTTGCAGAAAAAAAAAATCATTAGATTTGGTCTCAAAAGTCACTAGATTTCGGGATATTTTTAACTAAAAAAATCACTAGAAATCACTAAATAGTTTAAAAGGAAATTACACGATAGGTATTATAAAACTATGTAATTGCGAAAATAATTACCAAAAATAATATTGAATAGCTAAAAAAAAACAACATCCAATACTTGTTCTGGTATTTGATGTAGTTTTATTTAGCTATATCTGTACATACATATAGAAGGCTGAGATGGATCAGTTTCATTAGATTTATTTGATTTTTAAAGAATATTTAGTTTTTCTTCATTATCTTCAACTTTAACTTCTAAATTTTTCTAGAATCGCTAAATATCACTAGAAATCACCAAATATTGTTTTAGTGATTTTTTTTCAAAAAAATCACTGTCGTGCCCCAAAAAGTCACTAAATCTAGTGATAAAATCGCTAAAATGGCAACTCTGTACAAGACGGCCGCCCCACCAGTGCTCGGTGTTCGTTATCGTCATCGTCATTTGTATAATGACAGCTGACATTTTGATAACCGGATAAGCCCACATATTTATAAAAAAAACTTACAGACTTATAACAGAGATTAATAACAATTGTACTTAGGTGATGACAGTCGCTAATTACTAGCTTCCACACATAATATTAATGTAATGTACTTAACACATTTGACCATTAGAATCCTACGTTATCCCTGATGAACATAGACTACTTTTTATCCCGGAAAAAGCAGATCACGCGGGCGGAGCCACGAGCAACAGCTAGTATTATTTTATAAACTATATTAAGGGCCTCTTTCGCAATGTACAATTAAATTTCAATAGACAGCCAATTGGGATGCAAATAAATTTCAAACCACATCAAGTTAAAATAAAGATGTTTTTTTTTATTTTGGTAATTACATTAGATTTCAGTAGGTTAAATTCCGTAATTTAAAAAAAATATAAATGAAACATTTCCCATGTACGATTATTAACGAACTTTTAATTATTGGTTTAAGTTAATAATTTAACAAATCAAAATTATTCTCTCAATTTTTACTTGTGGGTTAAAATAACATTTTATACATATTATATACATATTTGCATCAATTTAAGAAGTCACCATTTATACCATAGATTGACTGTCTAATATTTTTTTGGAACGTATCGTTTACTTGAACATTGTGAAACAAGCGCTAAAACTATAATAATAACTTAACAGCAATTAATATAACGCTAAATAACTTAACAGATGGCTGTATGATTTGACTACTTGAGGGTTCTGCATGATACTGTAAAAAAAACAAAGACATTATTTAATTTCTTACGTTTGCGCGAATGTTACTCAATGAAATAAAACTAATTTAAACGGATTTTATCGCGGTATTTTTGGTGTTAAAACCTGTGATAGTGATCCACACACCTTGTGTGAATCGCGTTCCAGGATCAGCCAGTGTATATCCGGTTCTCGCGAGGGATTTGCGACATGACTTGATTGTTGGTTGGGGCGAGTATAGGGGTACACCCTTGTATTACTGTGCCTGCATTGGTCTTCCGCCTGTCCTGTCGCAGGCCCCTCGATTTGCTTCTTTCCTCTCCGCAGAGGGAAGAATCATTTATACAGGCCCGCATGACTGGTGACCACCCATAAACTCATTGTTTGTCGGTGGTTGCTAGGGTTTTAGATTGCATCACGCTTACCATCAGGTGTATTGCAGTCACTTTGCCGTGCTGGGATAACAAAAGGCTAGTCCTGTAATCAACTTACATGTGGTCTAGGAACATCTAGGGAGTGTGCTTTGATCACCTTCCTGTAGTAATGTGCGGAGGCTCGGGGAGTGCGCGTCCTCTCTGGGGACTTGAAGTCTACTTGGAATAAACCGAATCTAGTCCTGGAAACAGAAACAAAAACATCTGAACGGATTCTTACAAGTCTTCTAAGTGAGAGCCACGCTGTAGACGACACTGTCTACATCATGAATGGGCCGACTCGACCGGGTTGTTACTACAGTCTTATAGAAAACAAACGTCAATAATATTTAAGGTTGTGCCACATACCAAACCCCCGGTCAAGCTAAACCATTCACGCAGACAAAGCAGACTCCGAAATAATGTCTAAAGGAATTGTTAAGAATATTACGTTTGATGAATGATAAATGTTACGTTTAATGTCACTTGAGTTTCACAGATCTCTCTCTCTCTGTCAACATGGTTGTATCCGTACAGTCTCCTAAATTATCATTAAATAATAAATCAATCCGCTCGCTTTTGCTCTTAAAACCAACAGGACTAAGTAAAAATTTAACAAGCTATTTTATTTTTATCCTGGCTCGGCAAAGTGACTACGCTACACCTGATGGTAAGTGTAGCGCAATCCAAGAATAGTGTCGACCAACGATAAACAATGTGTCCATCGTAGGTCGGCAAGATCATGCCGGCCTGCCAAAGGACCGAGTAACTCAATTATGCTATTAATGTAACTCAATTAAAACTCACGTGTATCCGCCCATCCACTCAAAATTGTCCATCAGAGTCCATACTGTGTATGCTGTGACATTAACACCGTCCTCTCTGATGGCTAGCAAGATCTGAAACAAAGTGAACTCTTTTTCAACATGGAAGGCCTAATTACAAAACATATTCTAACTTTAAACTAAGTGTCTAACAACTAGTAACAGTAGTAGTAGTAGTAACTATGGTAACCCATACAAATTAGGGTGAAATGGTTCCACTAACGTGAACTCATCACCCGTCTGTGGAACTCAGACACGTCCGCAATAAAAATACAAAAAATAAAGCCCTACAAACAATTGAAATAAAACTAATTTAAACGAATTTTATCGGCGTTTTTTATTAATTTTATCCCGAAGTTTCAAAAGCTTTTCAGCCTTCGTGATCACGGGGTGGACTGGAGGTCGAAGGGACGGTTTATAAAAAAACGGGGTATTATAAGAAACCGCGATATAATCCGTTTAAATTAGTTTTATTTCAATAAGGAATCATTATATAAACCATAACAAACTGACCAATATAAGTAATCTTAATACACTTATAAACCAATCTTTGGAGACCGTGCTTGTGACGCTGCCCGTCAACTGAAATTGCACTGACTCCAAAGAAATCTGAAATTGTTATTTTTGACTTTACAGTGTAATTTTTAAAGTCGATTTTTTAGTTTTGAAAAAAATATCACGTATAACTCCGCCAAATGTGAACCAATTTGGATGATTCTTTTATTCGAACAAGTATAGCTCAAAGTTGGTCCAATTTTAATTTCAAGAAGAAATTCAACCCCTTAAGAGGTTGAAATTAGGGATGAAAGAAAGAAACTTCGTTATTGTGCATCAATTTTGATATTTGTTTCACTAAAAAATAAAAACTTTTAACAAAACCATAAGTCGCCACACTGCCGTCTTAAAATTGATAATTTTTTTGGTATTTTTTGAATTGGTTTAATTTTTTGGTATTTTTTATTAAGTACTAGCTTTTGCTCGCGGCTCCGCCCGCGTGATCTGCTTTTTTCGGGATAATATTTTATCACCTAAGTCAGCTCATACCCTGTCTGTATATCAAATTTCATCAAAATCCGTTCAGTAGTTTCAGTGTGATTGACGGACAAACATCCAAACAAACGTTCACATTTATAATATTAGTGTGATGAATTTCCACCAACCTGCTCTAAATTATCATGCAGATACGCTATCCTATCAGGATCATGCAGGCCTCCTTCGGTGGGATATCCATTTTCTGTTATGATGAACTTCAAATTCCCATAGTGTTTCTTCAACCATACCAATTGTTTCCTTATGCCTGGAGGATTTACCTGGAAGTATTTTAAAATCATATTTTTGAGTGTAAGCCGCTCCCCAGGGGACTGATGTCTTTTTTGTTTTTTTTTTATGTTTTAATTGTCTTTCTGTAACATGTGTTAAAAAACGTATTGCGCCGACCACGCTGCGAGTAGGCTAAGGGCAGATGGAAGAAGGGAGGAGGAAAATTATTTGAGAGTAAGGCTGTAATGTTTTAATAACCTAACTTTTAAAAACTCTCGATGTCCATGAGAAAACTATTTTTTTTTATTTGATTGAATGACGAGACTAGCAAGGCGCTCGCCTGATGGTAAGCGCCACGGCTGCTCATAAACCGAAGCAACACCACACAGAACTTTGAATAACAAAGCACGGCATGGCACTGAACTGCGATCGTCAACTCGAGACATAAGATGTTAAGTCTCATAATGCCCAGTAATTTCACTGGCTTCAATGTCCTTCAAACCGAAACACAACAGTGCTTACACACTACCACCTTGTAAAACTGATTGACTTTGCGTCATGTGGTGGCTATCTAGATTGTTGGTTGGGGCGAGTATAGGGGAGCATTCTTGTATCCTTTTGCCTGCATCGGTCATCCGCCTGTCCTGTCGCAGGCCCCTCGATTTGTTTCTTCCCTCTTCGGAGTGTGAAGAAGCATTTAGGCCGGCATGATTCTGGTGACTATCGATAAACGGTTTTTTGGACTGCACTGCCTTTATCAGGTTTAGTGCAATCCCTTTGCCGTGCTGGGATAAAAAAAATGGTTATGACAATAAGACAATAATACTTACGAAGATCCACGAAGCTGCAGTTTTCTTCCAGTTGGGATGAACAGACAGCTTGGCGTTCAGGTCAGGTCCATCGTTGATGGGCCACGATCCAAGTATCTCTCCACCTTGGCCTTTTCTAACCTGACGGCTGGAGTAGTGGTTCATTGCGTAGAAATCATACGTTCCTGGAAATAAGTGCAGATACCAGATATAATTGTGCAGACCTTTGCTCTGAATCAAAGAAAAAAAAAGATCAACACAAGAAGACACACAAGCGCTCAAATATGAAATATTATTGCAGGTCGTGGAATATTTTCTTTTCTTCATATATTTTTTTTATAGCATAGGCCGGCAAACGAGCAAGTGGGTCACCTGATGGTAAGTGATCTTCACCGCCCATGTACGCCCACACCCAGACAAATCATGGGCGCGTTGCCGACCTTACAGGAAAGCGATAATTAGGGACTGGAAAGGGGAGGGGATTTGGGCTTCCGGATATCTTACTCACCGTACGAAGCTGATACTTTACGTCGGTTTACTGTGAGACAGTGGTGACGACCCGGTCGAGCCAGCCCATTCATGCTGTAGATAAAACTGTCTACAGCGTGGCTCTACCACTCATATATCCGCCCGGATAGCGACCACCGTACACATGGTGTCAAAACCTGCCATAGTGACCCACACACCTTGTGTGGATCCTGTTCCAAGATCATCCAGTGTATCATCCATCCGGTTCTCCCGTGGGGCTTACAACATGACTTGATGGTTGAACATTGGAGGTTGAACATTGAAGCCAGTGAAATTACTGGGCATTATGAGACTTAACATCTTATGTCTCGGGGTGACGAGCACAGGTCAGTGCCATGCAGTTTTGTAATTCAATCTGTGTGGTGTTGCTTCTGTTTATGGGCAGGCGTGACGCCATCACGCGCGCCTTGCTCGTCTAATCATTAAACAAATAAAAAAAATTAGTAAAAATGGGTACATATACCTCTCATGAGTTCAATCTCTTGCTTGGTCAGGGATGGAAAGTTGGATTTGTGATACCCTTGTCTTCTGCTGCTTGATGCCATAGCTTCAACGATGGAAGACGGCCAGCCTCCTTCTTTTGAAAATATTGGATGAGAGTACCGGCCAGCCTGGAATAAGATCGAAGTTCTAGAAGTTCATTGTTTCTATTGTTTTTTTATTCCCCTTGATAACCATGGTAACTTAAGGTAAATGCCACGCTTAAACAGTAGCAATACTATTCATAGCTTGGGATGGCAATTGTATGAGACAGCACTGCACTCGTCACCCTGATACTTAAAATCTTAATATAACAAACTGACGCCTTTATGTTAGGCAAAGGCTTAATCACTAACTAAAACTAATTTAAAAGGATTATATCGCGGTTTTTTACTAATTTTGATCGTCATACCGGGTAAAAATTCCAATCCTGGGCAATCCATGTGTGATTTTGCGAATCGCTAAATTCAAACAAATATTCTGATTGCCTGATCTGGGAATTGAAGCCAGAACTGTTCTGTGTATTACGTAGACTTAACACAAAAAAATATAAAACCATAAATGGGAGTCTCCGTGGCACAATAGGCGAGAAGCCGGTTGTGAAACGAAAGGCCGCGGGTTCGATCCCCGCACCAAGATAAATGTTTGTGTGATCCATAAATAAAAACCTACTCCGCAGCATCCTTCCTGTTATCTAAGTTAGCATACTTACGGAATTCTCTTGAGCTAATTCAGTAATCTCTTCTTCGCCTGCCATCAAAGGTTCGTACCAAAACAAGTGGTTGACTAGAGATATTTCTCCTGTAAACCAGATTAATAAGGTTAATTAGACCAACATAACATTTAATAATCCAGTACTGTGGACTTGGAATTAATGTAGTATAAAGTATAGAAACACGATTTTTTCGAGACTATATGCAAAGTCCGTGTCGCGAAGTGATTTATTTTGACATCGCATTAAAACTCACGAAAACAAAATTGCCCAGTCATTTTCCTAGTTTTAATAGCCTTCAGTGTGGAGCATAAGTGCTTGCAAAAAACTTTTTGGTGGCAATAGACAAAGCGGTAATACACTAATATCTGTCTTGTTCTTATCCTACTCGATTATGATCCAACTTGGCAATGGAATCAAAGACTGCTGTTGTCAAGCCAACTGTAACCCCAGAACAAGGCAGCTGCTATTTATTCAAACACAACGGATGTTACCTAGGAAGTGGTAGAGCCACGCCGAAAACAGTTTTGTCTTAAGCATGAATCGGCTTAACCGTGGAGGAACTGTCTCACAAACAACCGAAAAGTAGTGCATTTGCGTTTCCTAGATACGGTGAGTAAGATATCCGGAGGCTTATTTCTTTTTATCCGATCACGGAAAAATGCACTGCAAAACTGCACTACACCTCATGGTAAGCATAGTGTAGTCCAAAAAACTAGCGACCACCGACAAAATGATTTATTTGGTGGTCACCAGAATCATGCCGGCCTGTATAAATGCTTCTTCCCTCTTCCTTCCAGAGGGAAGAATCAAACCGAGGGGCTTGCGACAGGACAGGCGGATGATCGATGCAGGCACACGGATACAAGGATGTACTCCTATAACCGGCCCAAAAACCATCAAGTCATGTCACAAGCCCCTCGGGAGAACCGGATATACACTGGCTGATCCTGGAACGCGATCCACACATGGTTTGTGGGTCACTATGGCAGGTTTTAATACCGGTGTACGGTGGTCGCTATCCGGGCGGATATGAATATCCTACCACTAGCAGAATCAAAATCTCTCCTCCTTTTCCTAATCCCATAGTTATCCCTTTCCTTTGAGGTTTGCAACGAGTCCATGATTCTTGATACAGATGAGGCAATTGCTCGATCGCTTCATGTTATTAAAGAAACTTACCGTGTTGTTTATGACGAAATTCCGTATCATACAGCCGCCACGCCTTCGCATGAGCCAGGAGAACGTGCTTATTGCACAAATAAGCGCCGATTTCAGGACTGATGATGCCTGGAGCCATACACCCGTCATTGTAAGCCATATCGCAAAACACCATGGGCTCGTTGATAGTCAACCAGGTCTTAACCCTGTCTCCGTAGAGAGAGAATACAACGCGAGCGTAATCCGCGAACCAGTCAGAGATTAATGGGTTGGTCCAGCCACCTGAATGAAATAACATAGTAGGTTAAAACACCCTATTATCAATCAGTAAAACATTTGTAACTTTTAAAAGGGTAGGGTTCTTAGATATGTTTCAGATATTCTTGTAAAAGCTGAGAACCATTATGAGTTTATAAGTTCAATATAAACTTTATTGAGTGATAGAGCCGGTTCGGTTGTCTCACAGAAAACCGACGTAAAGTAGCGGCTTGTTGCTGCATTTCGTACGGTGAGTGAGATATCCGGGGGCCTAAAACTCCTTCCCCTTCCCAATCCCTAATTATCCCCTTCCTTTAAGGTCGGCAACGCGCCCATAATTCTTCTGGTATTGTGGGCGTACATGGGCGGTGGAGATCACTTACCGTCAGGTAACCTTTGACCCACTTGCTTGTTTGCCGGCCTATGCTATATAAAAAAAATATCTTTCAAATAGAAAATCCGAATTAAAAAGGTCTATTCGCTTAGACCTGTCTTTCTCAAAGTAGGTAATAACGCCCTCTTGTGCGCGGTGGAGGCTTTTTCAGGGGGCGGTAAAGGATCTAAGGATGTAAGTCTTAACTCAGAAAAAGAATGACTGAAAACTTCCTAAAGCGTCGCTATCATATATCTTCTTTAAATCTTGTATCTGCTGTATAATTCCTAGTGTCTGATCTACTTACCAAGATTTTGCAGCCTTTGCGGCAAGTCCCAGTGGTATATGGTGACTAAGGGTTGGATGCCCTTCTCCAGGAGTCCATTTATTAGTTTGTTGTAGTACCGCTTTCCATCTTCGCTGATGTGGTTGGGGAAACCGGTGGGCATTAACCGTGACCATGCTATGGAGAACCTGAAAATGTTGTCAAAATATACTGTATATTATAGAATGTATTTAATACCACTTCTAGAGGGAAGGTTCCGCGTATGAATGAGAACAGAGGGGTAAGTGCATATGCTGTCAATTTCTGTCACTGTACTGCACTGTTATGTTCTGATTTGAATGACATTAAGCAAACACAATCTACACGTAGATTGTCGGCTGCTGTGCTGAGGTCTCGGGTTCAACCCCCGGGGTCGGATTAAAGTGATATTAGATTTTTCTATCACGAAATTCTCAGTGTCATCCTGGAGTCTAGAATTAGTGCCCGGTAGAATTAGGCTCACCCCCTATCACATCATGGGACGGAAATGTGCGTGTACGGGTTACACCTCTGCGTAACCCATCGGGGATTATAGACGTGAGTGACTGCTGTGGAAACATGATATATCTACATGCTCTGTTGGCTTATTACAGCTTAGACAAAAAGAAAATTAAAATTTGACTTCCGATGGGCGTGTCAAGCGTTAGACGCTGGCATCAGGGAAGCGGGCGTCTATAATCATCATGCGTGACAGCTAGTGACGCCATGCATTAATGAAGCTACCGTCCAATAGTCTCCCATAAAGCATAGCGCGAAGTACTAACGTGTAGTCGCGGCGTAAAGGCGCCTGTGACGTGACCATCGGGTGTCTGCTTTAATTCTGTATACGTCAGTACGGGCTCTTTTCCCTTCGTATTAATTTTTTATTCGATTTTTGGTGGCACCAAAAATGCCCACGATTCCAGAAAGTCTAACTAGTGGTATGATATTCATATTCGCCCGGATAGCGACCACCGTAGACATGGTGTTAAAACCTGCTATAGAGACCGACACCTCTCATGTGGAGCGCGATTCAGGATCAGCCAGTGTATATCCGGTTCTCCCGAAGGGCCTTACGACATGACTTGATGCGTGGTTGGGGTGGGTATAGGGGTACAACCGTGTATCACTGTGCCTGCATCGGTCATCCGCCTGTCCTGTCGCAGGCCCCTCGATTTGCTACTTCCCTCTCCAAAGAGGAAAGAAGCATTTATACAGGCCGGCATTATTCTTAGGTTGCTAGTTTATGGACCGCACTATGCTTACCATCAGGTTTAGTGCAGAGACATTGCCGTACTCGGCTAAAAAAGTGATTTCTAGTACTAAAACTAATTACCTGTAAAAGTGCACTCCTAACTCATGCACCATCTGTATATCTCGTCTCCAGTGTTTGTAGGAGTCGCAGGCCACGTCTCCATCGCTGCGGTCAACTATCCTATCTGGGTAGGTGTGCGTGAAGTGGTCCCAAATACTTTCGCTTTTATCTGCAACATGGCATGGCGTTTTTACCTTTTACCACCGCTTTGTCTATTTCTGCCGCCAAACAACAGTGTGTAACCACTATTGTGTTTCGGTTTGAAGGAAATTGAAGCCAGTGAAATTACTGGGCATGGGGTTGTGAGACATAACATCTTATGTCTCGGAGTGACGAGCGCAGTTTATTGCCATGCAGTGCTTTGTAATTCAAAGTTCTGGGTGGTGTTGCTTCTGTTTATGGGCAGGCGT
The DNA here is from genome assembly GCA_949126905.1 of Amorpha juglandis. Lineage (NCBI taxonomy): Eukaryota > Metazoa > Arthropoda > Insecta > Lepidoptera > Sphingidae > Amorpha > Amorpha juglandis. The sequence goes on from OX421388.1 coordinate 9,922,675, forward strand.
GACGCTTACCATCAGGCGAGCACCTTGCTCGACTCGTTATTCAATGAAATAAAAAAAACAACCCAGACGGTCTCTCGCATACGAGGGACCTACCACCTTGTAGATGAAGAATTAGAACCTAACCTGATATATTCCAAGCACCTTCCACTTGATATGCTGATGAAGCCACTCCGAACTGGAACCCTTGGGGGAAAGAGAGGTCCAAGAAGCACCACGATGTGGCTAAAAGCGTACTGTAACAAAAGAATATATTTTTTTTAGGAATAAAAGAAGGGACAGAGCCATGTTGTAGTCAGTTTTGTCTACGGTAAGAATTATATTCTTTCTGACGACTTGAGTATAAATGAGTACACTCAATAAAAGGTCACGTACAATTAAGGGTTGAGAGCGTCTAAAGCGCTGGCCCGAAAGTCCGGTGAAGCTGTAGAAAGCCGACTCTGGTCAGGCTAACAGCATAACGTCGAACCGCAAAAAAAAAGTTACGTACAGTCACTTTGAGAGGTAAAGTCATACTGTAGACAGTAGATAGGCCGGCTCGACCGGGTCGTTACCATTATCTCACAGGAAACTGACATAAAGTAGCTACGTTTACTAGTTTTATATTTACTACTTTTACTTTATTACTTTTACTTTTCATTCTCAATCCCTGAATTATCCCTTTCCTATAAGGTCGGCAACGCGCCCATGATTCTTCTAGTATTGTGGACATGGGCAGTGAAGATCACTTACCGTCAGGTAACCCACTTGTTATGCTATAAAAATGTCTTGACCCCACACTAGAATCTGGATCGTGAGTATCTGGAACTACGCGGTGACTAGAAACTACTAGTTTCTTATGGTTTGAAGTACTTGCGAGGTCTAATCGGGGTTTCTATTCTACAAATCCGAAACGAAGAAACAAAATTCGGAATATAGGTGTTATAAACAACGTGGTTTGTCATTCACCTGTTTTATTTTTTTTAAATATACGAATTAAAATTCGTTGGTTAATTAATTGACGTCAATATTATTTAACACATCTATGTTAATTTGACAAATAATTTATTATAATTATTATACTTATCATAAACATCTCGTGTAATTTGTTCGAAGTGGAAACATAGAATCTGAATAATATATGTTACTAGCTTTTGCTCGCGGCTCCGCCCGCGTGATCTGCTTTTCCCGGGATAAAAAGTAGCCTATGTCTTATTTTGATGTATTGTAACGTTGTACGTTACCTAGAACACTTAGCAAAAGATATTGTATAAAATCCTTAAAAAAAAAATTAAATATATTTTTCGCACGGCGCACACCGGGAGAAATTACTTGTATAGCAATTCACCGTTAGAGGCTCGAGGCCGCAGGCGGCGACGAGTCGGCTGTCCCTCGTTCACTTGAACGCCGTTCGCCCGAGCAACAGGTCGTAATTGCTTCCACTGTGTCTGTGTGCCGTGGATAGATTTTTTTTTGTCCCATTACCATTTACGTGGCAATCCGGGAGATTCCAGCGTGTATTTGCACGACATAACTTCCTCCGTACCCTGCGCACCCCAATTGGGTAAGTCGATTGAACAAATTATACGTAGTAGTTTCAAATTGTAACCGCCGACTATTTTCTTCTAATGTTAGATCTTTCCTCGTGTTAAACAAGTGTATTATAAAAGTGTATCGTTGCTCGAAGCAGTAAAGCAATCCAATGTAAATTCAATAGTAACTCCTAGCATCATTTTTTTTTCTTGTGTACCGACACATTTGAATTTGTAGCCGTTGGACATTTTAAATGTACTCAAACTTAATCAAGTGCCGTTCTGAGTGTAGCGTAACACCGCACCAGCTGCTTACGGTTCCGTCCGTGGGGATTTGGTGCGGGTTCGCTTCCCGGCGCTCATCTATTTTCCTGTATGTGAATTACAGGGTGCAAGTTCTACATTGCAAGTTCTACATTGCAAGTACTACATTGCAAGCCTACCCTTGCGAATATTTCTTACTTCGCAAGCCCTACCCTTGCGAGGTCTACACTCTGGGGTTGCCGCTGCGACAACGATATTTAAAGTCCCTGCGAGTCGCGTCGACGGTCGCCAACCAAACACCGCTGCGCTACCGCCCGCGGGATCAGTCCACGTGGCTGCCTTCGGGGCACCGTGCCACGAGCTCCGGCCCGGCCTTCCTTCGCCTTGACCCAAGGACGGTACTTGAACGTGGCAAGAGAAACCAGACGGCCAGAACCTACCCCCTGTATATAAAAAAAATAAAATAAACGAATTCTTCAATTTTTGTGGACGTAGTTTTTTTATTGTGCCCGTACACGGGTCACCACACTTAGAATACGTCACACTGGCGCCTTAACGTGGTTCTTCTGGAGTCTGGTTTTCCTTGCTTCGTAAGTAGTGGTGTTGTGTTCTTTTGTAAACGTTTTTTTTTAATTTTTGGTTGCTAGCAACTAAGGTGTGGTTGGTGGTATTATAATTTTTTTTTTTTTTTTTGTTAGTACAATCTTTGAGGCTGCCAATCACACACTAGTTGCATTTGTTTTCTCCCTTCTCCGTCGCTGGTGGTAGGATACCTGTACCCGACTGCTGGTGTTGACCGCTGGTAGTGGGATACTTGTATCCGTCCGGATTGCTACCACCGTACACGGGTGCTAAAACCTGCTGTAGTGGTCCGCCTTGAGTGGGTCGCGTTCCAGGGTCAGCCTGTGTACTTCCGGTTCCTCTTATTCCTAACCCTTTCCCCATTCCTTTTTCCCTCCCTTCCCCTCCTGCTAAAAAATTTTTTTTTTCTCTTTTTCCCCACCTGTGTGTTTTATTTAACTAAAATAAATTTAGTCAACCATAACGTATTAGAAAATCTTTTTTTTGTAACAGAACGGCACTCAGTATACATACGTGTAATTTGTTCAACCGCTTTAAATCGTCGTATATTTTTAAAATTTCACCCATCTTATAATATGGCACATAAAACTTTCAAGAATAGTAGAATAACAGGTTTAGTCATAGACTTCTGGCTTGACTTTGCTGCCCTAGTCAATTTATTTTTATTTTTTTTAACTTTATTTAATCTACCCTAAAAACTTAGGTTTTCTATTACTAAATATTACCTTTTCTAGAAACTACGATAGTACATCAATCAGACTATAGGGACGATTGTGCAGGAGCGTCCACAGGATAGCATTCGCAAGCCTACCCTTGCGAATGTGAGCATTTGCAAGCCTACCCTTGCAAGTGTGACTTATATTATCCTGTGACTATACGCGCCTGCATCCTCGTTTCCCTCACTTGATTTTGGAAAAGATGACAGTTTTCTGTATTATAGAAACTGCCATAATTTGATTGCGAGAAGAATGAAAGATAGGATTATGCTCTAGATTTTGGAATAATTTGATTGTGTGAAGAATGAATGTTAGGAATGAATGAGTATGTACTACCTCGGAGACTAGCTTAGCGGATTTTATTTCAAGGAATAAAATCCTTCAGTGGCAGCGGGGGTAATGTAACGTTGTACGTTACCTAGATTACTTAGCAAAAGATATTGTATAAAATCCTTAAAAAAAAAATTAAATATATTTTTCGCACGGCGCACACCGGGAGAAATTACTTGTATAGCAATTCACCGTTAGAGGCTCGAGGCCGCAGGCGGCGACGAGTCGGCTGTCCCTCGTTCACTTGAACGCCGTTCGCCCGAGCAACAGGTCGTAATTGCTTCCACTGTGTCTGTGTGCCGTGGATAGATTTTTTTTTGTCCCATTACCATTTACGTGGCAATCCGGGAGATTCCAGCGTGTATTTGCACGACATAACTTCCTCCGTACCCTGCGCACCCCAATTGGGTAAGTCGATTGAACAAATTATACGTAGTAGTTTCAAATTGTAACCGCCGACTATTTTCTTCTAATGTTAGATCTTTCCTCGTGTTAAACAAGTGTATTATAAAAGTGTATCGTTGCTCGAAGCAGTAAAGCAATCCAATGTAAATTCAATAGTAACTCCTAGCATCATTTTTTTTTCTTGTGTACCGACACATTTGAATTTGTAGCCGTTGGACATTTTAAATGTACTCAAACTTAATCAAGTGCCGTTCTGAGTGTAGCGTAACACCGCACCAGCTGCTTACGGTTCCGTCCGTGGGGATTTGGTGCGGGTTCGCTTCCCGGCGCTCATCTATTTTCCTGTATGTGAATTACAGGGTGCAAGTTCTACATTGCAAGTTCTACATTGCAAGTACTACATTGCAAGCCTACCCTTGCGAATATTTCTTACTTCGCAAGCCCTACCCTTGCGAGGTCTACACTCTGGGGTTGCCGCTGCGACAACGATATTTAAAGTCCCTGCGAGTCGCGTCGACGGTCGCCAACCAAACACCGCTGCGCTACCGCCCGCGGGATCAGTCCACGTGGCTGCCTTCGGGTCACCGTGCCACGAGCTCCGGCCCGGCCTTCCTTCGCCTTGACCCAAGGACGGTACTTGAACGTGGCAAGAGAAACCAGACGGCCAGAACCTACCCCCTGTATATAAAAAAATAAAATAAACGAATTCTTCAATTTTTGTGGACGTAGTTTTTTTATTGTGCCCGTACACGGGTCACCACACTTAGAAAACGTCACAGTATAAGCTATATTATTGTAAAGTTTCATTAAAATCCATTCAGTAGTTTTTACGTGAAAGAGTAATGCATATCCATCCATACATATCCATCCATACTTACAAACTTTCGCGTTTATAATATTAGTAGGATAATATCAAATAAAAAACATGTAAACATATGAAATGTAATATATTGCATTAAAATTTAAAATAATTTTTATGTTTGGTAAAGATATTATTAGACGGGTGATTATCCGGTTGAAAATGGTAAAAATAGAAACAAATTTATAGTAGAATCAAACCCATTGTAAAAGGAAGAGAATACAACAAAATTGATAGGAAAAATAAATTAACGGCGATCTGAGGTCGGGAAGTGGGAAGGGGGGGGCTTATAAGGGTAAAAAACGGTTTATCTCGATTTCCGGAAAAACTACAAGTCCTATGGAAAAAAGTTAAATCGCAAAGTTGTAGGTAATAAAAAGATCTACAACTTTTGTATACACACTTTCTTCACATAACCTCAAAATATATGTGAAAAATTCAAATAACCAAGTTTTTTGTTTTTATTTTTATCTATTATAATAAATCATTTTTTTTCACGAAATTTGGTGAAAACTTACCTTTTTGTATCCCAAATACACTGTAATTTTTTTGATTTAAAATATTTATTTTTGCACCTTATTTTGACTTAATATCGAAAAAGCAGCCTTATTTTCAAACGAAAATTCTCACGTCAAAATATGAGCTTTTTTAAAAAAGTCTGTTGGCTTCTTGTTCATTGAATTCATACAAAAATAAGTATTCATTTAATTTCCGTCTTGAATGTTACAACGCGCATCGCAGATTACGTAAACAAACACGCGAAGCGTGGGGAACCGGGCTAGCGGCTTTGAAGGTTAACGCCCGAGCAGCTGAGCGGCGCCTTTGATGTCGCGCGCGCACGCCGCGCCGCGCCGCTGTCTACGAAGAAAAACACGACACAACAAAAACTTGTAAAATCATTTTTTTTTAAATATATTGAGTTATATCCAAACTCGTAGAACAAAAGTTGTTCCGTATGGGGTCAGTTATCTGGTCCTGCGAGATTGCTGGTGTTTTAAAATTAACCCTGTATAAGATTTCTCATTTGATATAATACTTTGTTAACTGTGGAACTCATGTCTTGTTTATGAATTCTTGTTAATTAAACATAATCGTAAATTAGCGTGTCATAAAATATACGCGGATTCAACGTACACGTGAAAAAACTCACATAATTGTCTAGTTTTTAGGGTTCCATGGTCAGTGTGCAAATGGAATACATGAATGGATGCCTTAATGCAGTGTTTCCCAACGTAGGGCCCACGTCCCACAGGGGGGCAATTTGATAGTGAAGGGGGGCAATTTAAAAATGGACTCGATACGACTTTAACCCTTTCGCTTTGGGTTATTTAAATGCAATGCTAGATATCGGTGACAAATTTAACAAAAAAATGCTAAGGTGGGGCATGGCCTAAAAAGGTTGGGAAACACTGCCTTAGTTATTGTTTCTGTATATAAGATGTTAAATATCATAATGCTCAGTAATTTCACTGGGTTCAATGTCCTTCAAACCGAAACCCAACAGTCCTTACACACTGTTGCTTGGTGGCAGAAAATTGAAAACTTGGCTGAGCTATAACTACAAAAATATACACGTCGAATAGACAACTTCCTAATTTTTTTCGTCGGTTAAAAAAAGAAAACGCTTCATTTAAGTTTAAGTGGCAATTACGCACTAGTTACGTTAATGAAATAATAATCCCACGACAATATTTTTTTATTACATAATTACATTGTGTTTATTACAAAGAAACCATATAAAATATGGAGGTTATTTGCAAATTAAAACATAATTGACCTACGCTACGGTTACATAAAAAAAATGTATTACCGTTTTATTGTACAAAACTCGAGGGTTTTTTTCCTGGCTCGGCAAAGTGACTACGCTACACCTACGTAAGTGTAGCGCAATCCAAGAATAGTGTCGACCAACGACAAACAATGTGTCCATCGTAGGTCGGCAAGATCATGCCGGCCTGCCAAAGGGCCAAGGGGGAGGGGAAGGAAAAAGGCATGGGAAAAGGGTTAGGATTAGGAGGCAAGCCCCCTGGGGAGAACCGGATATACACTGGCTGACCCTGGAACGCGACCCACACAAGGTGGGCCACTATGGCAGGTTTTAGCACCAATGTACGGTGGTCGCTATCCGGTCGGATACAAGTATCCTCCCACCAGCGCGGCGGTTTCAAAATACTAGCCATCTACCAAAAAACATCGATACGCCTGTAATCTACGGGGTGGGTAGAGGTGTAACCTGTACCACTACCCACATTCCGCTGAGCGTATTTCCGTCCCATGATGTGATAGAATGCGAACCTATTGCCATACCGGGCACAATACTGATACTGGCTGATACTGAGCATTTCGTGAGAGAAGAACCCAATATCACTTCACCCGCCCCGGGGATCGAACCCGAGACCACAGCACGGCAGTCGTTCCGCGTATGCAATACAACTGCACTACCGTGACAGCCATTGTTAATAAATTGCATTTAATATGAAATTATCAGTAATCAACTCAGAGTAATAATCTTCTTTAAAATCACAACGAGGTAACTTATTTTATTATTATATGATTGAATGACGAAACGAGCAAGTCGCTCGCGTGATGGTAAGCGCCACGCCTGCCCATACACAGATGCAACACCACACAGAACTTTGAATTACAAAGCACTGCATGACACTGAACTGCGCTCGTCACCCCGGGACATAGTATGTTAGGTCTATTATTACCCAGTAATTTCACAGGCTTCAATATCCTTCAAACCGACGAGACATAAGATGTTAAGTCTCACAATACCCAGTAGTTTCACTGGCTTCAATGTCCTTCAAACCGAAACACAACAATGTCTGTATGTCAAAGCCATTTTACACAAGTTCAATTTCAATTTTGGGATACATATAACTGAGGAATAAACTTTTTCCTTTGCACATGTGTGGCATCATTCGAATTCAATAGGTCATTAAAAATGTTAAAGGGGTTGATAATTACTTTAATATAATATGTCATTATGTTGTATATGCGTGTCCAAAGGCGTGAAAAATGACAACAACCTCTGAAAAAAAGCTCTGAAAAAATTCAAGGTAGTACTTAAATGGTAGTTTTAAAATTGGCTGCAATAGCTAGGATGTAGTCAGCGGGGGTGTGAGCGGGATAGTCTACCAAAAAACCAACAAGTGGGTCACCTGATGGTAAGTGATCTGCAACGTCCGTCATAATAAATGTAGGAATGCTGGGGAATGGGCATCTGGATTTTTTTACGCCATATCATAGCTCAGCGGAAAGTGGTACGGACTGTCGAGATGAAAGTCGCAGGTTCAAAACCAGCCCCCAAGATCATACACCTCTGACGTTTTCTAAGTCACGTGTATATTAATTGTTAATTATCGCTTGCTTTAACGGTGAAGGAAACATCGTGAGGAAACCTGGTTTGTGAAGTCCGCCAACCCGCATTAGGCCAGCGTGGTACTAAGGCATAACCCCTCTCATTCAGTAGACGAGGCCCGTGTCCAGCAGTGGACATGTATAATACAGGGCTAGTAAAAAAAGCCATTTAAACTAATTTGACGCATTCGAACAACGATGAAGAAACTCCGAAATGGAAGCCTCAAGAGAAAGGCAGTAGATTTTGAAAAAATCACGAACTTTACATACCTACAGGTCGAATACAAAACATCCTTTTTAAAGTCGGTTAAATATAAACTAAATGAACATGCCCTTAGTGTTAAACTGTACATTTAATTAAGATTAAGATTAACACCCAACAGTCACATACATAATAAGTCACCTACATTAAGTAGATTAATTACTGATAAGAAACTTAATTCCTTACCTTCATATGATGCCTTATATATAAAAGTAAGGGCATTTGGCCAATGTAATATGTCGGAAATCCATATTTTAATTAGTAATGTGAATAATTACTTGTTTATTCGAGAGGTAGTCATAGGAAGTTGCACTATTTCTTTTTATTTGATTGAATGACGAGACGAGAAAGACACTCGCCTGATGGTAAGCGCCACGCCTGCCCATAAACAGAAGCAACACCACACAGAACTTTGAATTATGAACTGCGCTCGTCACCCCGAGACATAAGATGTTATGCCCAGTAATTTCACTGGCTTCAATGTCCTTCAAATCAAAACACAACAGTGCTTACACACTGTTGCTTGACGGCAGAAATAGACGGCGCGGTGGTACCAACCCAGACGGCCTCTCGCATACTAGGGACCTACCACCTTGTGATTGTAATGGAATAAACAATCAATAGGGTAGTTGACTCGATTCTTTTATTAATTTAATCAATAAGTTACGATATTATTTCTCAAAGGTGGTTTTGTTGGAACGCCATAACTCCCATAATTCTTCATCAAATTTAATGATTCAAACATAATATTAAAGCTAATATTTGTCGCTATTGACGAAAAATAGAAAAATAATTTAAAATTAGGTTTCGCCAATAAAAATATGAAAATGAACAGCGCCATCTGTTAATAGTATAATCTACTAATTTGTTTTATTGTATTTACTTACTTATACTTTATTAAATTACTTAACTGACAATTACTATCGGTGGAAAGTATTCGCACGGGTTACCTAGTATGTTTTAATGCGATTACCAATTTCCAAATATAAAGTAGTGCGTAATAGATACAGCTACATAAATAAAAATCTAGGCAAAGGGGAACTTTTATGCGGCTAAAATCGCAAAACTGAACTAGCTAACAATATCGTTAAAATTATGTAAGTTATATTAAAATAAAATGGACGCAATAATCTAAATATATAAAACTCAAAGGTACAAAACGCACAGCCCAAACCACTGGAGGGATCGGGCTGAAATTTGGCATGCAGGTAGATGTTATGACGTAGGCATCCGCTAAGAAAGGATTTTGATAAATTCTACCCCAAAGGGGTCAAAATCCCCTATTTTGATTATATTTGAATGCTGTTCAAGCGGGCGGAGCCACGAGCAAAAGCTATTTTATCATATAAACGTCCAAATACTAAAACGAAAATTGTAAACTAAATGTACCACTTTAAAAAAAATGCCGGCAGAAGAATTAAGTTTTAAAAATTACATATTATATTATTTTAAACCAAATAACCTCCTTCCATCTGCCCTTGTCGCAATGCAGTCTGCACAACATGCTTTTTAACACATGTTACAGAAAGATTTATTTTGTAGTTTTTACTATCGACTGTCTGTATCTGCCTGTCGTCCTGAAACAAATATTTGTGGATCACTCAAACATTTGTCTCAGTCCGGTAATCTAACCTGTAGCCTTTCGCATCATAGCCGGCTACTTGCCCACTGCGCCACGGAGGCTTTGAAACAATTAAAACAATATTTTAATTAATATATTTACGGTCCTAAAAAGTACAAGCCAAATGTTTCTGTAAAATATTATTATGTTAAAAAGCAGGATAGGAATATTTTAATTATTTTACAATTCCACAGATAAATGTAAGCACGTTCTAAATTCAAATGTACTTACCAAAACACAACCACTTGTAATGGTAACATATTGACAACTAACTTGTGTAACCGTTGGAGTGCAGCTGGAGTTGTTATAAACGCTCCTCAAACATTCACGACGCGTAAATATTCAGAAAATGACTTGAGAGGCTCTAAATAACCATCAGGTGTAGCGTAGTCACTGTGCCGAGCCAGGATAAAAAAAAAATTACCCCTACTATGAATCCCAGTAAATCAGGTCGCATTCGACCTCCGCAAATATATAAGCGTATATATGTGTATGAGGAAAAATGAAGGCCGTAGTTCCTTATTGCATGTTTTTATCGTGTTTTATTTGGCGATTGTGACACCCCACGCTTTATTTTTGCAAAAAAATATATTTTTTTCTTTAAACTTATTTTCTTATTTTAAGTTACATTTTCTATAAAAGCGTGTTTTTCTATTTTATCTGTCTGTCCGTCCTGTCTTTAAAAGGTTTCAGAATCGTAGAAGGTAGCTGATTAAATTTTCTCAGAATATGTGTTATTAAAAAAATGATCAAACGTGATCAAATCAGTAATGAGGAGATCCGTAGAAGAACGAAAGTCAACGATATAGCTCAGCGGATTAGCAAGCTCAAGTGGCTGTAGGCAGGCCACATAGCTCGTAGAACCGATAACCGATGGGGCAGGAAGGTTCTGGAATGGAAATCACGTACTGGCAAGCGCAGCGTTGGACGTCCTCCTACAGTGCTTACACACTGTTGCTTGGCAGTAATAGACACAGCCGTGGTACCAACACAGACGGCCTCTCCTAAGGAACCTACTACTTGTATTACTGATTATTTGTAGCGGTTTTGTGCAATATTATTTTTATTCAGCTAATTTTATCCGAAATCAAAAGTATTGACTTTAGTTGGGAAACTTTGACCGGGGTTTCTCCGATGTAGTTTAACAATAATTAAACTGTAATGTGGCGCCTGGCGATGCGCTGTTATTTAAAGGCATGTCGTGAGAGAAATAAATCGATATAATAATCGATCTCGTATCGATATGTTTAGTACGAATCGATATCAATCACGATTACTTCTTCTTCCACTTGTGCTTATTGCACTCGCAGTGGGGTCGCCACATGCTTTTTAACGCATGTTACAGATAGATTTGGTCTTGATTGGCCGCCTGTCTTTTTCAACCCCTCTGGGGAGAACACACACCCAGTCCGAAACAAATATTTGGATGCTAATATGCAATAACATTTCAACCCATATCAAATAAAAATTGAGATATTGATTTTATTTTGTTTGCTTAATTTTAATTGCGGTTGGCCTTGGATCTAAGATGTTAACCCACTTACACTCCAAAAAATTTAAATATGTTAAAAAAATATTTTTTTTAAACTGATTTCATAATAATAATAAATATACTGTGTAGCAAGGACAGCTTCTAAAATAAACGGGTTAAAATTGTCAGTTTTTTTATCCTGGCTCGGTAAAGTGACTGCGCTACACCTGACGGTAAGTGTAGCGCAATCCAGGAATAGTGTCGACCAACGACAAACAGTATGTCTATAGTTAGTCGGCAAGATCATGCCGGCCTGCCTAACTGCATCTTCACACTCCGTTTAAAGGACCCAATATTATAGGAAGGAGGGAACACGTGCGCCGGCAAACTATTCCACAGCTTAATACACCTACAGAGAAGATCAACGTAACACAAGCTAGTAAAAACCAAAAAGGCAACAGCGTCTCGATTTTCATTAAATTTGGACAAACACTAAGATAAGCACTAAAACATAAAGTTCATAAAATTATTTAAGCAGCATTTGTGTTATTGAAACTCCGGTGCTCAAATTAAGATTTAACTTGTGTTATGGACACCGTTGCTGATGTCAGTGATCCGTTTAGTTTCTAGAATTCATTATCGTACAAAATGACGGAATGCGTCCTGTGGAAATACCGTGCTTCGTATAATTTTAGTAGGTACTGATAAAATATGTTAAAATTAAATACATCTGTTGGTTTATTATATTTTAATTGCAAAAATTATTGTACCTCATTAGTACAATACTGTATGGTTCGGTTATGATTTTAAAATAAATATTTGTCACCTCTGCTATTGCTTTCTTCTCTGTTCTTGTTTCGAACTAGGTGTCAGACGCATTGATTCCTTGTAATAAGAAAGTCTAATATATAATTTTAAATACTTAAAATCTGCTTTTCATTGCCCACACATTCATATAATTCAATAACATCGGTTTAAACTATCGACAAATCGAAAAAATAATAATAAATAAACACACCCAACATTCACCCCACTGTAAGATACGCGGCTTGAGTCGTGGGTATCAGGAACTACGAGAGACTTTCGGTCTCACAACACCCAAACCCCGAAATAAATATTTGTGGATCACACAAACATTTGTCTCGGTGTGGAGATCGAACCCGCGGCCTCTCGCTTCACAGCCGGCTACTCGCCCACTGCGCCACGGAGGCTGTCAAATATTTAGACATAAAATATAAATTAATAAGTAATTAAGAATACTTAGTTTAGGGATATTGTCACTATGAGTTCGCGCTCATTATGAAGTCTCATAGTAATTTTATGATTACTATTAGCTGTAACCACAAGTTGTCCGGTGCGGCACAGAAAACTTTTTCACATATAAAAGAATTATTGTCCAAGTTATTTGAAAATTATTAAGCTGATTTAAAATATCTTATTCCTGTATTTGGGGGTTTCTTCTTAAATTGTATTACAAGCGCTCTTTGGAATTTAAATGTTGTCTATTTCTGAGTTTATTTTTTAAGGACACAAATTCATTAGAAAGGAAATAAAGAGCTACGTGTTTGAGGTCATTGTCGTAATAAAACGTTAGGAAAAACCATGCTTTTATTACCTAATCTCAGTCTAAATCAGTGTTTCCCAACCTTTTTTAGGCCATGCCCCACCTTAACATTTTTTTGTTAAATTTGTCACCGATATCTAGCGTTGCGTTTAAATAACCCAAAGCGAAAGCGTTAAAATCGTATAGAGTCCATTTGTAAATTACCCCCCTTGACTATCAAATTGCCCCCCTGTGGGGCGTGGGCCCCACGTTGGGAAACACTGATCTAGATAGTTTTAGCATTTATTTATGTTATGATGATGATGATGTTGAATTTATTTCATCATCATCATCATCTCAGCTTATTGCCGTCCACTGCTGGACGTAAGCCTCCCCAAGTGAGCGCCAACCATCCCGGTCTTGGGCAACCCGCATCCATCCGCTACCCGCCATCTTTTTCAAGTCGTCGGTCCAACGTGTAGCCGGGCGCCCCACACTGCGTTTGCCTAAGCAAAAAAAAAATTAAAAAAAATTATTTAGCAAAAAAAAATTCAACATCTCAATAATTGTAATTTGATGTGGGTTGAAATATTATTGTATATCTGCATCCAATTATTGATGTTCAGTTCTTATTTGAATGACCTTTGCGGTGTTGCCTTGCCACAACTCTGCCAATGTCACGTAGATATTACGAATTGAATACATAAAGGAGTTTTGGCGGGAATTCTGACAGTACGGTTCATTGCATATCGTCGATGAAGTACCAATACCGTCTCTGCCAATACCTCCCTGACAATTTAGTCCAAAATTACTTTTTTATTACAATATACGTAAACATAAACCACATCCCTTAGTAACTAATAAAAAGGTAATGTATTGGAAACTATTTAATATCAATAGTTGATCAAAATAAATAAAACCTTATTTTAAACAGTTTTTGTAAAATAAAACCTTATTTTAAACAGTCTGGTGTAAAGTTAGATTCTCAACACTTAGGAGGTATTGGTACTTCATAGACGATATATTATTTCAAAAACTAGTTTAAAGTTGTGTTTGTTGCTATAGCTGAAATCTGCATTAAAATCCGTTGAATAGTTTAAAAGATCTAAGCGAACAGACAGCGGAAGGGACTTCATTTTATACTATGTAAAGATTTATAGATATACTAAATAATAAAATAATATAATAAATTATATAAAAAACAAAAAGGTTTATTATTTATTGAAATAAAAATAAATTGATACAGTTATAAAAAAATACATAATATGAACCATTTATAGTTTGATCGCATCCATATTAATACAATAATACATCGAATTGAATGAATTAATATGACGTTCATTTATATCTGACTGTCAAATCTCGGCTCAAGTTAGAGAACAAAAAGAGTAATAGAGGTCGAATTTCATCCAAGTAAGTAGTAATTATAATAATTAATGTATGTTTACCACATAAGAGTGCTTCTTTTTTTGGCTTCGCCAGCTGTCTGCGCAGTTTGGAAATTTTGTATCAAATGTAACTATAGTTATATACATATTATATACATTCACGCTTGGAATCCTCGAAAGGGTAGGCAGGAGTCTAACCAGTAAACCTACATGTAGCCGAGCGTATCTCCGTTCCATGATGTGATAGAAGGTGAGTATCGCAGTACCGGGCACAATCCCAGACTCCGGATTAAAACTGAGCATTTCGTGATAGAATAACCCAATATCACTTTTACCCGACCAGGGGATCGAACCCGAGACCTTAGCATAATAGTCGTACCGCGTCCGCATTACAACTGCGCCACCGAAGCAGTCCGTGTTGTTTTATAATAAATAGATAAATATAAAAAACAGGCCGACTGGGTTGATATCAACGCTTTGTCTATTTCTGTTTCCAAGCAGCCGTGTGCAAACAGTGTTGTTCCGGTATAGTTTTTTCATGCTGGTAAAAATATTTGTACTTACAACTATTCTATATAGTCAAAAATAAATAAATGCACCCAACAGTCACGGATATAGTCCTGACCACACAGTAAGGTACGATCCTTATGTCATGGGTATCAGGAACTACGAGAGACTCTTTTTTACCCTAGCACGGCTAAGTGACTGCACTACACCTGATGGTAAGCGTAGTGCAGTCCAAAAAACCACCGACAAACAATGAGTTTATCGGTGGTCACCAGAGTCATACCGGCCTGTATAAATGCTTCTTCCCTCTCCGAAGAGGAAATCGAGTGGCCTGCGACAGGATAAGCGGATGATCGATGCAGGCACAGTAATACAAGGATGTACCCCTATACCCGCCCCAATCAACCATCAAGTCATGTCGCAAGCCCCTCGGACGAACCAGATATACACTGGCTGATCCAGGAACGCGATCCACACAAGGCGTGTGGCATTATGGCAAGTTTTAATACCACGTGTACGGTGTTAGCTATACGGGCGGATATGAATATCCTACCACCAGCCTTTCCTTGAGACTTTCGGTCTCACAACATCCGAAACAAATATTTTTGGATCACACAAACATTTTTCTGACTCTTTACAGCCGGATACTGCCTGCTGCGCCACGAAGGATATCAAAAATAAAATAAATATTAATAAAAGAATACAAACACTATTGTTTGTCTATCAAATGCGATAAAATAAAACTTGCATATGTATATGTATTCAAATTATGTTGTTTTTTACTTTATGACGCAGGCGCTGCTCGGCGCTTCTGGGTAACAACAGTTTAATACGTTTTCATGTCTTGTTGTTATGGTTCCAAGTTCTTGTTTAGTTGTGAGATTTTTTATGAGAGGTAGAGCCACGCTGTATACAGTTTTGTCTACAGCATGATTGGGTCGGCTCAACCGGGTCATTACCACTGTCTCACAGAAAACCGACGTAAAGTAGCGGCTTGCTGCTGCGTTTCGTTCGGTGGGTGAGATATCCGGAGGCCCAAATACCCCTCCCCTTCCCAATCCCTAATTCTCCCTTTCCTTTAAGGTCGGCAACGCGCCCATAATTCTTCTGATATTGTGGGCATACATAGGCGGTGGAGATCACTTAACATCGGGTGACCCACTTGCTCGTTTGCCGATCTATGCAATAAAAAAAACTCCCCCTCCAAAATATTTAACAGTTCTGGACTTTTCCACAGTATAATCATGGAAAAACTAACAGATAAATGAATAGATATTGCGTAATTGTCGAGTGCATTTTCATGATGCTGTGTATACGTTAGTTGAAAATGATTTCGATACATAAGTTTATTTTATTTTTGTACTAACTTGTCGTAAAAGCTATTTTAATTGCCAACATGACTAATAAACCATTTATATAATGATTTCTTACCACGAAGACCACGAAGGCTGAAAAGCTTTCGAAACGTCGGGACCAAAATAAAATAAAAAACCGCGATAAAATCCATTAAAATTCGTTTTATTTCAAAACTATTTGTATTTTATTTCTATTGATGCCTATATATAATAGTGAGTGGAGGTCTTACGATCGGTCCGTTTACTGGTCACCTATCCAGACAATAAAAAGATTTCTTACAACGATTATCCGACCTAGGATTCAATACCCGTCTTCCCAAGCTATAAACGCTGCCATTATCTATCGCATCATCTACATTAATTAAGAATTATACATTAAGAATCTTACAACTAAATAAAGGTACAAAAGGCGGTCTTATCGCTAAAAGCGATCTCTACCAGACAACCTTGAATAGTTTGGATTTCAATATTATTACAATTTCTCACTATTTCATCTATCTTATTTATTTTTATTTTATTTATTAAACACAAAACATGTGTTCCAGAAAGTAATATATAAGTACGAGTATAATTAATAATACTTAACAATTACGTTTGAATAACTTACAATTAGTTAGGAAATAGGCATTAAAAATGTGAGTTGTGAATCTTTGAGGATATTATGAATTTGTCGTTTATATACATTAAGAATATTGTGGAATATGTCTAGATAAGGAAATAAATATAATAATAATAGTTAGAATATGTCTATCTAATTCCGAATGGATTATTAAATATGTATGTAATATAATAATAAAGGTTTAACCTTATCAATTTCCTGTTTATCATCTAAGATATTGATATAATTACTCTGTTATTGTAAAGGCGTTTTACATGAATCAGTAATTGAAAGTTGACTTTGTGTGGGTTGCATCATCCATCTGAGTTAAAGTAATTTATCAAACAATTGTTGTCCTCGTTCCCTGCCTGCTGTGCTGAGGTCTCGGGTTCGATCCCCAGGTCGGCTAAAAGTGATATTGGAATTTTCAACCACAAAATAGTATTAGCACGGAGTCTGGAGTTATGACCGGTATGGCGATAGGCTATCACATGATGGGACGGAAATAAGCTCGGCGAAATGGGTTTTTTTTTTATCCGTGCACGAAAAAGTGACTACACTACACCTGGTAAGCGCAGTGCAGTCGAAAAAATCAGTGACCCCAAACAAACAAAGTGTTTGTCGGTGGTCACCAGAATCATGCCGGCCTATATAAATGCTTCATCGCACTCCGCAAGAGGAAAGAAGCAAATCGAGGGGCCTGCGACAGGACAGGCGGATAACTGATGCAGGCACAGGAATACAATTATGTACCCCTATACCCGCCCCAAACAACCATCAAGTCATGTCGCAAGCCCCTCGGGAGAACCGGATATACACTGGCTGATCCTGGAACGCGATCCACACAAGGTGTGTGGATCACTATGGCAGGTTTTAACACCATGTGTACAGTGGTCGCTATCCGGACGGATATGAATATCCTACCACCAGCGCTATACCTCTCCCTACCCCATCGGGGATTATATCTGTATGTATTGTCCTCGATATTTACTGGTTGAATCGTTTTTATCAGAGAGGCTAGCACGAACAAACTGGGAAAAACTATTCGTTTAAAACTTCATACAAATGCTAGCGTTCTTAATTCGAACTTTTAAGTTATGAGACTTATTTGTAAGTTGGTCATGCTAGATTCTTCGTACCATCTTTCCTTCTGCTTGGTGTTAACTTTCAATGCCAAGTTCCCGTCATGATTTTACGATGGATTTGTTATTATGTGGGGCGACTCGACTTCTGACCCTGGACCCACGATGGGAACTAAGTTTTGCCATTGCCTCGTCCTCGTTAGTCAACAGAGTGTAGGTAAAAAGTACAAAGATTTTTTCGTGTCTCAATGGCCCATCTAAACTGCCATACCGATTAAATCCGAGTCTACCAGGGCAAATCGCGGTCTAAGGAGTTAATGCCTAGGAAGCACACGAAATATGCAATATAAACATTATGTGTGCTGCGTGAAACATCATTTTTAAGTGTGTAATGTATTACACACATTGCTTTTTTATGATTTGTTATGATGTCAAACAAACAAGGTGGTAGGTCCCTCGTATGCGAGAGGCCGTCGGGTTGCCACCACCGCTTTGTCTATTTCTGCCACCAAGCAAAAGTGTGTAAGCACTGTTGTGTTTCGATTTGAAGGATATTGAAGCCAGTGAAATTACTGGACATTATGAGTCTTAACATCTTATGTCTCGGGGTGACCAGCGCAGTTCAGTGCCATGCAGTGCTTTGTAATTCAAAGTTGTGTGTGGTGTTGCTTCTGTTTATGAACAGGCGTGGCGCTTACCATCAGGCGAGTGCTTTGCGCGTCTCGTCATTCAATAAAAAAAAAAATAAGATGTCAGCTATTGACGATTGATGTCTGTTCTGTGAATATTTCAGCCGGCCGTTACTACGGTTTATAACCTAATCGTAAAAACCCCTGACTTCACCAGGCAACATCTGTGTTAAACGGGAGTAGGTACAGATTTTGTGGGGAAAGTATCGATTTATATCGTATCCATAATTTTTAAATTACCGACTTATTGCTTGGGGGCATCGAAATAAATTGCTGTAGGTATCAGGCATGCGTTACAATCTCACGTAAAGAAAAAAGTGTTTCGTAAAATTTTATTACTATCGAATGAACGCTTTAGGAATGCTTATAAGAGAAACATACCTAGAAACAACAATTTCTATTTGGACCTACTTACGCAAACAGGAACCATCCCACAGCAAGTTCAAATGGAGATACTGATTTTGTTTTATTAAATTAAATAATTTAAACTAATTATATTATGTCGAAGTTTTTTTGCAACATCGGGCATGAAATATATTCCATGTACGATTTTGTAAATGAATATAGTATTAAAATTAATTTAAATTAATGAATTTTGCACAACAATATAATTATCTCCATGTTTCCTGTTTGCGTAAGCAGAACCATTTTTATAGATGTGTATAACTGAAAAATACCTATTATCTCATTAATTGTCAGTAACCTCGTCTCGTCGGGTCAGATCTATAAAAAACAATAAACAAAAGTTTATAGCTATCATTTTGGTGGAAATAAACTTGAAATAAACCAACAATCATGAGATAATAAAATTTTAATAACGATTTACAAAAAGCAGCGATAGCTCAGCGGGGAGTGGTATGGACTGCCGAGATGAAAGTCGCAGGTTCGAAACCAGCTCCAAGAGCATACACCACTGACTTTTCTAAGTTACGTGTATATTAATTGTTAATTATCGCTTGCTTTAACAGTGAAGGAAACATCGTGAAGAAACCTGCATACCTGAGAACTCGATAAGATTTTTCGAAGGTATGTGAAGTCTGCCAACCCGCATTAGGCCAGCGTGGTGGACTAAAGCCTAAACCCTCTCATTCAGTAGAGGAGGCCCGTGCCCAGCAGTGGGACGTATATAATACGGGGCTAGTAAAAAAAAACGTTTTACAAACAAAGGTCAAAGTGTTAGAGCCACGCTGTAGACAGTTTTGACTACAGCATGAATGGGCTGGCTCGACTTGATTGTTACCACTGTCTCACAGAAAATAGACGAGAAGTAGAAGCTTATGTTTCGTATGTAAGTGAAATATCCGGAGGCCCAAATTTCCGCCTTTTCCAATCCCTTTCCTTTAAAGTCGGCAATGTATCCATGATTCATGATTTATGGGTGTTCCCAGGCTATGGAAATCACTTACCATCAGGTGATCCACTTGGTCGATTGCCGCCTATACTATAAAAAACAAAGGTAATTTTCTAGTTAATTTGTATGAATACTAAAATACTTTGTATGGGTGTGTGTTAATTGTTGATTACGTTTAATTAAGGAAACTTTATTATAGTGGAATCGGACCAGAAGGTTTATGGAAGTGGTTTACTTGATTACAACAGAAGGTTTGTGAATCTCAAGGTCCGAATACGCTTTGAAATAAATAAATAGACCCAACAGTCACACACATAGTCCTGACCCCACAGTAAGATACTAGTCTTATGTCGT
This sequence comes from Amorpha juglandis, assembly GCA_949126905.1. NCBI lineage: Eukaryota > Metazoa > Arthropoda > Insecta > Lepidoptera > Sphingidae > Amorpha > Amorpha juglandis. The sequence goes on from OX421388.1 coordinate 9,942,923, forward strand.
AGGTATCAGGAACTACAAGAGACTTTAGGCAGATCACACAAAAAATTGTCTCGGTGCGGCGATCGAACCCGCAGCCTCGCGCTTCACAGTCGGCTACTCGCCCGCTGCGCCATAGAGGCTGTCAATAAGGTACCAGTAAGTTTGACAACCATAGTATCCTCATGACACTGGCAGTTTTGACTATATTTTTTAATTTAATCTGCCAAGCCTTATCTCAGCTTAGTGCCAGAGTCCAGCTTCCTATGAGACGCCTCCACGTCACCCGATCTTGAGCATCCTATGTAAGACCTCTGGCTGTCATATTTTTTTTCATCCGAGCACGGCATAGTGACTGCACTACACCTGATGGTAAGCGTAGTGCAATACAAAAATCCAGCGACCACCGACAAACAATTTAGTTTATCGGTGGTCACCAGAGTCATGCCGGCCTGTATAAATGCTTCTTCCCTCGTCGGAGAGGGAAGAAGCAAATCCAGGGGCCTGCGACAGGACAGGCGGATGACCGATGCAGGCACAGTAATACAAGGATTTAATCTATACCTGCCCCAAACAACCATCAAGTCATGTCGCAAGCCCCTCGGGAGAACCAGATATAAGTACACTGGCTGACCCTGGAACGCGATCCACACAAGGCGTGTAGATCACTATGTAAGGTTTTAACACCATGTGTACGGTGGTCGCTCTCCGGGCGGATATGAATATCCTACCACCAGCAGAGTGACTGCACTGTCAACGGCTTTCTGTGAGTCAGAGGTAACGAGCCGGTCGAGCTACAGAATAAACTGTCTACAGCGTGGCTCTACCAGTCAAAAAACTTATAATACTTACTATTATTATACTAAAGTAGAAATAAGTAAATAGAATACAACTAATTAGTTCATTATACTGTCAACAGATGGCACTGTTAATCTTTCATCGTTTTTTGCAAAACCTATAATTTAAAGCATTTATCTATTTTTCTTCAATGGCGGCAAACATAAGCTTTAAAATGGTGTTTGAATCAATAAATTTGATGAAGAATTATGGGAGTTATGGCGTTCAGACAAAGAACACCTTTATTTAATAATAAACAGAGATATTTGGCACATTAATGTGTCAGTAAATGGTATATTGTATGGAGTTTATGATTATGAATGAATTAAAAATTTAAAAAATAATTATAATCTTTTTTAAACTATCATTAAAATGTCTCTTTTTGTTAATAATGTAGCAAATAAATGGTTTTTTAATAACTCTTATATGTTGCAGACAGACTGCGATTTTTTTTGACTAATAGCCAGATCTTTGCATAGTATAAGATAAAGTCGCTTCCGCTGTCTGTTCGCTTAGATCTTTTAAACTACTCAACGGATTTTAATGCAGTTTTCAGCAATAGAGAGAGGGTGATTCATGAGGAAGGTTTATATATATGTCGTGGAAAAAGAAGAAGAAAGATCTCTCTCTGAGGGAATCTAAAACTCATTTACTCGTATCTATGAGAGGCCATTTACACCTCTCCATGATCAACACGAACAACACAAATTTCAACACAAAATTCTACAAACTCACATCATCATGATTACTATGTGTGTACCCGACCTCCTCCATCCCCATAGCCGGCCCTTACCTCACACAACGTACACAGTGACTATTCACACAGTCACACACAATGATAATTCACAGACAGTGATAATTCACACACAATAATTATAACCCACACATAATAACCATAACCACACTTACCTGAGTAACATTGGGCAAACTTCTGTCCTCGGTCACAGCTAGACACAGACTCCCTTTTCTATACGCGGGGGCACTGCTTATATTCAGTTTCCCCACCCCCAGTACGAGAGTGAAATCAACTGACAAACTATTTGAATCACCCTCAAATAAACAATATCATTGGCGGTACCTACAATTTACAATTAATCGGTGTTTGCCTTACCACTACAGTAATCAATTGAGTGACTTTTATAAAAATGATATCGTTATCCACGACACGGCCAGCCTGACATGTTACACGTCCTCGTGGATTCCAGTATGTGTAACAAAATAACCAACTTAAAAGCGTCCGTGTACACTCGGCCAACCTGACCATGCCGTTACATTACACTACTACAAGTACGTTTTTATAGCTCAATAAACTTCAAAATAGTCAAACAATTATCGAATCTCAATTCATCACATTATCAACGCAATAGATCACATACATCAATAGCCCGGCTGCCCCAGCAGCTAGTGACAATTCACTATTGTCACCCATTCAAAATAGTCTAAGCTAAACACGAAAGGTTCCTCTATGTCATTATCAACGCAATAGATCACATACATCAATAGCCCGGCTGCCCCAGCAGCTAGTGACAATTCACTATTGTCACCCATTCAAAATAGTCTAAGCTAAACACGAAAGGTTCTGTGTCTCATAATTATCGAATCTCAATTCATCACATTATCAACGCAATAGATCACATACATCAATAGCCCGGCTGCCCCAGCAGCTAGTGACAATTCACTATTGTCACCCATTCAAAATAGTCTAAGCTAAACACGAAAGGTTCCTCTATGTCTCATAATTATCGAATCTCAATTCATCACATTATCAACGCAATAGATCACATACATCGATAGCCCGGCTGCCCCAGCAGCTAGTGACAATTCACTATTGTCACCCATATCGTCATCACCTCATGTGATACGACCAACTAGAGTCCCAGACTCCCAGGTCAATACATGACCACACAATAGTCTCTTTCGAGACCCGGGTCCTCGCCACACCACTAGCTGCCCATCGCCCCCTGAATAACTTCCAAGAGTTACAGTTACGACTACAGACTAGTGCGTGCAGTGCGACCTAGCTATCGTATGTGTTCTACTTGCTGGTGGAGGCACCCTCCTCACCATCTTCTAAATCAGACAAATCTAATTTAACTGGTACATCACTTAGAGGAATCCTTCGTACGTGATCATGGGCGTACTTATACGTTCGATTTTCAGTCAAAGATTTCAATAGGTAACGATCACCATCAAGCAACTTTTCAATTTTTAATGGTCCCTTGTATTTTGGGCTTCAAAATTAATTTTAGTCTCAGAAACAACATAAAAGAGAATTTAGTTCACATTGATACTCATCAGTCTTTAGATGTCTTCAGCAGGCTGCACGCCCTGCGACCGGGCAATCATTCCGCAATTCCGGACAGACCTCTTCATCATCGTCAGCACCAGGCTCATCGTTCGGCAATCCGTTTGAACATGTAAAAAACACACAAGGAGAACATTAAAAACGGTTATTACAATGCTCTAAAACACACAAGGAGAACATTAGAAACGGTTATTACAGGTTCGTGTGTGTCTGAAGCATAATTTCTTATCTTTTCAAAAAAAGACCTGTACCAAATGAAGTGACAAACTGTACTATAGGCGCAAGCTTGTATTTAAGCGCCCACAGACAAGGGTCTTGTAAGTAATAAACTTCCATCACTCCCCATACAGTGCCATATGACACTAAATATTACATGTCATCCGAATCACCTAGTGATTCGGGAACACTCCTAGCCTACGCCGCCAGTACGGAAGGTACCTTTAAGGGGAAGACGTACGGCTGTCACCAACAAACCTTGATTTTAAGAGTGTACTCCCTAATCAAACCCATTCGAATCGTGTAACCGGGCCATAGTGTCCATTCAATGTCTCTGTCCCAGCCATCAGAGAGCTAGGTCCGATTGATCGCCACGAGTACTAATAACATCCTTAAGGGGAAAACGTAAGTTTACCACCCACTCATCTTAAAACTCTGTAATGTGGTCGAGCAACCAAACTGAACATCCCCGGCTCGGGTACTTGATACTTCACCTTGCGCACATTTATTCATGCACGCACAAACATCCTGTTTCAGCAACCACGTGAGCCAGTGATGGTCGACCAACGCCCGTGAAGCGGAAAACCGCCACGCGCCTCTCAATAAGCGTCGTTCAGCGTTACTTGTCACCACTGCTCCTGGAAACAAAAACCAAAACGAGAAGGCAGGTGATTATCACGATTATAAGTTTGTCAAAATTCTCTCCACACTAAAGTGTGCCAGGCAGAAATCTGATTCGTATTGGGAAATAAGTCTGCCAGGACAGGGACCCGAAAGGCATTTCGTTAAAAAGTTGACAAACTGTTTCGAGTTTAGCAGTTCCGCATAACGATCACAAGTGATAAATTTTACTGGAACACGATTGTACTACAGGGTTTACAGTTTTTGTAATTTTGTCAATAATACACCCAATAGTCACACATAATCAGACATGAGATACTTTTATCGGGTCATTAACCCTCTATCAAATCAAAAAGAAATTAACATTCACATCTATAACGATAATCATATCAGGATGGATTGATGTAAAATGCAATGAAACAGATTCCCTGCATTAGGTATTTAGTGAACGCAGTACACAGCTTTGCTCGATAGTGAAAACCATTTTGATTTCAGTAGGCTATCGCTACAGCGATGTGTCAGCACATCTTAGGTTCCTACTTCAAATTTTTTTTATACGCGGTATACATAAAATGGAAAGATCTCACCAAATCCTCGGCGTATAACTCAATACTCGTAAATGCGTTTGATAACAGTCGTCCCGCAAAGTCGCTCTGTAAGCCGTACAGGTGAACTGCCACACTGTGGGTACGGCGTTATTGTCCAACGACCGGGAACTCCAGCGCACAAATATGTTGCACTCAATGCCAGCACCGGCGCCACATCAGTAGAACTCGTCCATTATAGTCCTAGATAAGCTCTTACAACAATTGGTACACGATTAATAAATTTGTAGGTGTGGACACAATCATCCCCACCATTCTGTCTTTGGGCTTGAACACAATATGTAAAGTAACTTTCAAAATACCAAGACACGGAATTGTTAATAAATATCGGGTAGATAATTATCCATTCACATTCCTGAACACCATCAAATTCAGCAATGAATACACTAAATGGCACAACTGCTGCACCATGAATCGTCGTGGTCTGTAACAAACTCACCTCATGACAATATTACTCGCGATTTTTGTTGTAACAAAAATCCAACAAAATTAGAACAGGCTCACTAAATCACTGGTACACAGTCGCAGTTCAATGGATAGGCTGTGGGGCCAATCCCACTTCTGATGTCGTGGAAAAAGAAGAAGAAAGATCTCTCTCTGAGGGAATCTAAAACTCATTTACTCGTATCTATGAGAGGCCATTTACACCTCTCCATGATCAACACGAACAACACAAATTTCAACACAAAATTCTACAAACTCACATCATCATGATTACTATGTGTGTACCCGACCTCCTCCATCCCCATAGCCGGCCCTTACCTCACACAACGTACACAGTGACTATTCACACAGTCACACACAATGATAATTCACAGACAGTGATAATTCACACACAATAATTATAACCCACACATAATAACCATAACCACACTTACCTGAGTAACATTGGGCAAACTTCTGTCCTCGGTCACAGCTAGACACAGACTCCCTTTTCTATACGCGGGGGCACTGCTTATATTCAGTTTCCCCACCCCCAGTACGAGAGTGAAATCAACTGACAAACTATTTGAATCACCCTCAAATAAACAATATCATTGGCGGTACCTACAATTTACAATTAATCGGTGTTTGCCTTACCACTACAGTAATCAATTGAGTGACTTTTATAAAAATGATATCGTTATCCACGACATATATATTAGGTCCTTACATATGAAATTGGCGTTTTGTATGGGAGGAACAAAAAGTCGAATATTTTTTAATATAATATATTTAATTAATCAAAGTATGAACCATTATTTTCTATGCACTTTTGCCATCTCATAGATAGTTCATTGATCCCTTTACTAAAAAAACCAGTCGGACCGGAATCAATAAAATCTTTGAAGGCGATTTGGACTGCCCCATCGGAGTTGAATTTTTCCCTTGCAAGAAGTTATCCAAATTTCGAAAAAAATGGTAATCTGTTGGAGCAAGGTCCGGGGAGTACGGAGGATGTCTTAGACTTTCCAATTGAAGCTCTTCTAATTTAGTAGCCGTCTGTTGCGCAGTGTGTGGTCTAGCGTTGTCGTGAAGCAGCAGTGGCGTGGAGCGATTGACCAGCCTAGGTTGTTTAGCCGCTAGCTTTTCCATCATGGTTTGCAATTGCTGACAATAGACATCAGCCGTAATAGTCTGGCCAGATTTGAGAAAACTGTAATGAACAATACCGGCACTAGTCCACCATACGCTTACAAGTAACTTTTTTAGGGTTAATTTTCGCTTGGGGCAGGATTTGGCTGGCTGGCCAGGATCTAACCATTGCGCTGAGCGCTTCCGATTATCGTAAAGAAACCATTTTTCATCACAGGTAATGATTCGGTTTAAAATACCTTCATTATTGTGCCGGTTTAGTAATGTAACGCAGCAGTCGACGCGCGTTTGCCGGTTTGCTTCAGTCAATTCGTGAGGTACCCACCTTTCAAGCTTTTTAATCTTCCCAATTTGCTTCAAGTGAATTAAAACAGTTTTATCACTAACATCGCAGCCTGCAGCTAACTCGGACGTGGTTTGCGATGGATCCGCTTCCACAATAGCCTTCAACTCTTCATTATCAACTTGAGTCTCAGGCCGTCCACGGGGCTTGTTCTGCAGGTCGAAATTTCCAGAACGAAAACGTTGGAACCAAAAACGAACTGTGTTTTCTTTTCCACCACGACCGCCATACACATCATTCACCCTTCGAGTTGTTTCCGCAGCACTAGTGCCACGGCGGAACTCGTACTCGTAAATAATGCGATATTTTAAGTTTTCCATTTTGTAAAATGAGTGACGCAAACAGAAAAAAACAGAAGAGAAAAAACAAATGAATGACTATCATCGAAGCACAAATACATGAGTCTATAGCTGTACAAATTTGAATTTGGAATTCCTTACCAAAAAGGAGAAATTTGTGATTAAAGTGGCCAGTACGAAAAACGCCAATTTCATATGTAAGGACCTAATATATGCTATGACCCATGGGAGCAGGGCAGTAATATGCAGGTGAAACCGCGAGGGACAGCTAGTATTAAATAAATACAACTAACAGTCACATACATAGACCTGACCGAAGATATGAGTCTTGTGTTATGGGTATTAGGAACTACGAGAGACTTTCGGTTTCACAACACTCAGACTCGAAACAAATATTTGTCGATCTTACAATCATTTCCTTCTTATTTTACAACCAACTACTCGCCTGCTACGCCACTGGGCCTATCAAGATATTCTACAACCTCTCCTATTTCCCAGCATCTCGTCGCGATTATTACATCAAACAACAGACTTTTTTCTCTCTTATTTTGACTCTTATTTTGTAAGTGGTAGAGCTACGCTGTAAACGTATAGCCGACGTTCAGTTATCAGCTTGCTGTTGCGTTTTGTGCGGTGAGATTTCCGGAGGCGAAAATATCCCTCCTCTTCCCAATCGTCATTCATTTCTTTTAAGGCCAGAAATGCATACAGAATACTCCTATCCTCCTCCTCCTATATTACAGATGTTCTTATGCGGCGGAGATCACTCACGTTAATTGACCTATTTACAATATGTTTACGGGACTCTTAAAAAACTAAGATTCTTATGAATAGTCTACTTTAAGACTAATGTTAATGCTAGTTATAATAGACTGTTTATATGGTCATTGCATAAAACAGCTACATAAGCTATATTACGGCAACATTATAAGTATAATGCTTAATGAAATATTTTTAAGAGGTGTCTTGTAAAGGGTTTTAGTAAACCAAAAATTATGAGACATAAAAACTGTGATACACAAAAATAAGCATAATCCCATATTTATGACGGATTTTGGAGACCGTTTTCGTTACGCATATTATGCTTAAATCGGTTAATGTAGGTGGAGTAATTGAGGATTAATCGGTGATGTAATTGAGATTAAATTACCTTTTGGGGTCTCGAACTGGGAACTTCGTGATAGTAGGTTTAAACGATTCTATTTCAGTCTTCAATGTCAGTTTATCTATGTGTAACTAGCTTTTGCTCGCGGCTCCACCCGCGTGAATAGCATTTTCCGGGTTAAAAGTAGCCTGTAACCGTCTCCAGGGTCCCATCTGTCTTTGCAGATAAATTCATCAAAATCGGTTCAGTGATTTAAGCGTGAAAGCGTAACAAACAAACTCACTTTCGCATTTATTTTCACCCCCTTTTTCATCCCTTATTATATAAAATTTCCAAAATTTCTGAAACACGTATTTATTTTACACCCAGCAGTCACACACATAGTCCTGACCCCACAGTAAGATATGAGTCTTGTGTCGTGGGTATCAGGAACTACGAGAGACTTTCGGTCTCACAACACCCAGACCCCGAAACAAATATTTGTGGATCACACAAACATTTGTCTGGGTGCGGGGATCGAACCCGCGGCCTCACGCTTCATAGCCGCCCGCTGCGCCACGGAGGCCGCTTAACTTCAGGCCGGCATAATTCTGGATCATCGATGGACGCTATTCTCGACGAACGACATTATAATTGGACTGCACTGTACTTAAGGCAGTATCAAGGCTAAGTCGTAAAAATGACGTTGAATTCTAAGAAAATATAGATATTTTAGATCTTAGAAATCTGCTGACTTAATCGCTGTAAAATGACAAGTAAAACTACATTGATTCGTATTCTATAATTACAATTCTTAACAAAAGTAATCCATGTGATCCAATAAGAAACGCAATGTATTACAGAATTCAGAATTATGCTTCTACAGAATTATAAACAGAAAGTTGAAACATGCTGGTGGGAGGATACTTGTATCCGACCGGATAGCGACCACCGTACACTGGTGCTAAAACCTGATATAGTGGCCCACCTTGTGTGGGTCGCGTTCCAGGGTCAGCTAGTGTATATCCCGTTCTCGCCAGGGGGCTTGCCCCCTGATCCTAACCCTTTTCCCTTCCCTTTTTCCTTCCCCTCCCCCTTGGTCCTTTGGCCGGCCGGCATGATCTTGCCGACCGACGATGGACACATTGTTTATCGTTGGTCAACACTATTCTTGGATTGCGCTACACTTACCATCAGGTGTAGCGTAGTCACTTTGCCGAGCAAGGATAAAAAAAAACGAATAAAATCCCCTAAAACCACTGCCTCCGCGCTGCATCTCGGAAGCGCGTAGTCTCCATTCCTGTAGATTCTTTAAGTGCGCAAATCGTGATAATCATTGGCGAGGAGTATAGCTTTAAGGCTGTCACTAAGGCAGATGTGTAAAAGTTACATTGGGTTTTAAGACAATTGGACCTTGTTACGCAAAAAGGAACCAACCCACAGCAAGGTACAATGGAGATACCGATTTTGCTATTATACCCCACGCTTTTTTTTACAATAAAATACATTTTTTTCTTCAAATTTATTTTATCGTATACCATTCCTCCACACGTCCAGCGCGCCTACGTAAAATACCTCATAGATATGCATAGCCTATGATTGGTCCGTGTCGATCACGCCACACAACACCCGTGGGGTCGGGGGGATGAAATCCTGCGCTCGCGGTGTCCCGCGGCGACGCAAGCCCCCGCTACTCGCTAGTCCCACTAGATCCTTCGGCAAGGGTGGTTGTCGAGATTGTATTAATGAGTGACTCATGGTTTTACGTACATTACAGTATAACGGCCAACTATTGCATCATTCCTGTGTTAGAGTTTCTTTATTTGTGTTTTTTTAGTAAAGTTTATAGATTCAAACTGTATATTATTTACCATCTACCATAATGTTCTATTTTTAGTTAGAATTTCTTTAAAAGCGTGTTTTTTATTTTTTTTATTTTAATAGTCAATGTAACGCGCAGAATATTGTACACCTATTGATATGACAGTTTGGTTCATCAGTCGACGCTCGCCGTTCATTGGACTATCAACTACAGCAACTATGTACATTTGTGCTCACGAATCGTGCCGGTATTAATAATTTAGTTTTAATAGATTGAAATAAAACTAATTTAAACGGATTTTATCGCGGTTTTTTATAAATTTTGATGCCGACGTTCGAAGACTTTTCAGCCTTCGTGGTCACGGGGGGACTGAGGTGTAGGTTGTCCAAAAATGTTAATATTACTTTATCTACCTTCAGTTTACAATTATAATTTTTTTATAGTTTTAATAGATTAGTAAAACTGGTATTGCTAAAAATTCTAAAAACGACATTTTAAACTATGATATTAATTTAATAATGGCACTGATTAGCGTAATAGATGGCACTATGATATGACTTCTTGACGATTCTGCATACGGAGGTTCTTCAGGAAACTGAAAAAATAATCAAATATTAATTGACACATTTAATAACTTAACATCTTATGTCTTGGGGTGACGAGCGCAGTTCAGTGCCATGCAATGCTTTGTGATTCATAGCTCTGGGTCGTATTGTCACTGTTAATGGACAGTCGTGTCGCTTACCATCAGACGAGCGGTTTGTTCGTCTCATCATCGGCTGCATAAATAATAGAACACGCTTTACGCTTGCTAAATCAACTTACTCCGAAGAGGGAAGAAGCATTTATATAGGCCGGCATGATTCTGGTGGCCACCGATAAACTCATTGTTTGTCGGTGGTTTTTTGGACTGCACTACGCTTACCATCAGTTGTAGTACAGTCACTTTGCCGGGCTCGGATAGAAAAGCTAGTCCTATAATCAACTTACATGTGGTCTAGGAACATCTAGGGAGTGTGCTTTGATCACCTTCCTGTAGTAATGTGCGGAGGCTCGGGGAGTGCGCGTCCTCTCTGGAGACTTGAAGTCTACTTGGAATAAACCGAATCTGGTCCTGGAATAAGGAAAAAATAGTGTTTATTCTTAGCGTTGTTTTTTTTCTAGCATTGGCCGGCAAACGAGCAAGTGGGTCACCTGATGGTAAGTGATCTCCACCGCCAATGTATGCCCAAAATAGTAAGTGCCTCTCGCAGAATACTTCCTAGGATTGGTTTAGTAAGAACTGGTATAGTAGAAGATAGATAGATAGATAGTAACTCTTTATTGTAGACACACACATAAAAAACAGAAAACAATACTAGACAAAATACAGCAAATAAATAAATGTGCCACAAGTGGCGGCCTTATCACTAAAAGCGATCTCTTCCAGGCAACCATTGGATGGAGAGAATTATCATGAAAACATTGATTAAGAAGTCAGGATATGTACGATAGCAAAGGGGTAAGTAGAATGGTATAACAACAGTGCAGACAGAGCACTAGTTTGAACTCGCGACTTTACCCGCGAGGAAATCTTTAGTATTATAAAATGTACTGAATTTCGCAAAGGGCTGGAATACATGGCAGCGAGTTTCAAATAAATTAGGCCACAAATATATATTTCTCATACAAACTTTTTCTAGGTAGGTCCCTCGTTTGCATGAGGTCGTCTGGGTTGGTATTACCGCTTGGTATATTTCTGCCGCATTGTAGCAGTGTGTAAGCATTGTTGTGTTCTGGTTTGAACAACACTAAAGCCAGTGAAAATTTCTTTAATCATTAATATGGCGACGCTACAAAATAATCGTAATTAAATAGTTGACTTTAATCTGCTGCTTTGTTCATTAATTGATGAAATGTGATACTATCATACTTATACTCTATCCTAGGGTTATTTATGCTCGGTTTTGTAATCCAGGAGGGTTTTTTTTATTTGGTTAGGTTAGAGATACGATGAGTAACGTCTTTTCGCAAGGATCAGCTAAGCGACTTGCGGTTTGCGCACTGCCACCGCAGTCGCTTGTAGGTTGTAGCACGAATTTTGTTCGAAGTAGTTCATCTATGTGTAACAATACATATGGATAATAAAATAATGAAGTTGAGGTTATTTTCCTTTATTATTGAATAATCGATTTAGCAAAACAAAATCAGTATCTCAATTTGAACTTGCTGTGGTTTGCGTAAGTAGGTCCATTTATTATTTATTTAGTTAACATAGCACATAATATGGCGGTTTTCTGTTATAATATTAATAAATAAAGAAATACCAACCACCAAACCAAAAAATACCAACCAATAAATATAAACCCAACAGTCACATACATAGTCCTGACCCCACAGTAAAATACGAGTCTTGTGTCGTGGGTATCAGGAACTACGAGAGACTTTCCTTCTCACAACACCCAGACCCCGAAACAAATATTTGTGGATCACACAAATGTATGTCTCGGTGCGGGGATCAAACCCGCGGACTCTCGCTTCACAGCCGGCTACTCGCCCACTGCGCCACGGAGGCTGTCAATATCCATTAGGGCTTTAGTTTTTATCTCCTCTACGGCTCCATGTGTGTAGACTTTACTCACCTATATCCGTCCATCCACTCAAAATTGTCCATCAAACTCCATACAGTATATGCTGTGACATTCACACCGTCTTCTCTGATGGCGAGCAAGATCTGAAATCAATTCAGTATATTTACAAGGTGGTAGGTCCCTCGTACGCGAGAGGCCGTCTGGGTTGGTACCACCGCGCCGTCTATTACTGCCGCCAAGCAACCATGTGTAAGCATGATTATGTTTCGGTTTGAAGGAGATTGAAGCCAGTGAAATTACTGGCCGTTATGAGACTTAACATCTTATGTCTCGGAGTGAGGAGCGCAGTTCAGTGCTTTGCTATTCAAAGTTTTATGTGATATTGTTTATGGGCAGGCGTAGCACTTAGCACCAGGCGAGCGCTTTGCTCGTCTCGTCATTCAAATAAAAAAAAAGTTTGGTGGCTTATTTATTTGGGATTACCTGTTCTAAATTGTCATGAAGGTACGCTATCCTGTCAGGATCGTGAAGGCCTGTTCTGGTGGGATATCCATTCTCAGCTATAATGAACTTCAGGTTTCCATAATGTTTCTTCAACCAAACCAGCTGATGCCTTATGCCTGGTGGATTGACCTGAAAAATATTAGGATTGCATAACATAATTATTATAGCATTATATTTGGCTGGTGGGAAGATACTTGTATCCGACCGGATAGCGACCACCGTACACTGGTGCTAAAACCTGTCATAGTGGCCCACCTTGTGTGGGTCGCGTTCCAGGGTCAGGCAGTGTATATCCGGTTCTCCCCTGAACCTAACCCTTTTCCCATCCCTTTTTCCTTCCCCTCCCTCTTGGTCCTTTGGCAGGCCGGCATGATCTTGCCGACCTACGATGGACACATTGTTTATCGTTGGTCGACACTATTCTTGGATTGCGCTACACATACCATCAGGTGCAGCGTAGTCACTTTTCCGAGCCAGGATAAAAAAAACATACTCACATGGAACCACGAAGCTGCAGCCTTCCCCCAGTTAGGATGGCCAGAAATCTTGATGTCAAGATCAGGTATATCATTAAATGGCCACGAGCCATACTTCTCCCCACGTTTGCCTTTCCTAACCTGACGACTGGAGTAGTGGTTCATTGCGTAAAAATCGTACGTTCCTGAAAAGAAATACGTCTATACATAATACAAAATGAAGTCGCTTCCGCTGTCTGTTTGCTTAGATCAGTGTTTCCCAACCTTTTTTAGGCCATGCCCCACCTTAACATTTTTTTGTTAAATTTGTCACCCATATCTAGCATTGCATTTAAATAACACAAAGTGAAAGGGTTAAAGTCGTGTCGAGTCCATTTTTAAATTGCTCCCTTAACCATCAAATTGTCCCCCCTGTGGGTCGTGGGCCCCGCGTTGGGAAACACTGGCTAATGCAGTTTTCAGCAATAGATAGATTGATTCATGAGGAAGGTTTATATGTATATCGCGTTATGACCCATGGGAGCAGGGCAGTAATATGCAGGTGAAACTATGAGGGACAGCTAGTATTGAATAAATCTATTAAACATACATTATTTTTATTAAAATAAGTCAATCCTATATCGAATGGTTAGAGGCCAATCTAGTGTCATCCTTGTCTTCAAGCCACCCGGAGACCTCCAATTTAACGACTGCTATCAGCTGATAACAGTGGGGCCCAATTTTTTTTGTGCCCTCCGAAGCACGGAAACGCTCAGTTGAAATACCACGGGTAGGCAGTGGCTTGGCTGTGCCCCTGGCATTGCCGATGTGCATGAACGGCGGTGACCGCTTACCATCAGGCGGGCCGCTTGCTCGTCTGCCTATCAAGGTAATAAAAAAAAATGTGTGTGCAATTCACACACGGCAGAAGTGAAACTTCAGAAAAGTAGCCTACAAGAGAATGAGATAAAAATAGCGTACCAGTGGTATTAGGATAATTAAAAGGTTTATTATTTTTATAATACTTTAACCATGCTTAAAAATTATTTAAAATTTTAATGCGAAATATTTCATATATTTACATATAATATTTAAGATCTTGTTTCTTTCCAACCTCTTTAGTGACGCCTTTTTCGTTTCATCAAATTTTCAAATCACGATTCTAAAGAAGTTTCACTTCAATAAGGGTACATTAATTGTTAGGTAAAACATTTGTTGTATATCCTCTCTAGAGCAGTCCTGATGTATGCCATGCAATGACGTATGCTGAAAAAAACGCACAATTGGGACCATAGCTCAAGCACAGAACATAGCAAAATCTTATACCTCTCATGAGTTCAATCTCTTGCTTGGTCAGGGTTGGAAAGTTGGACCTGGGGTACCCTTGCCGTTTGCTGTTTAATGCCAGAGCTTCCACAATTGAAGGGGGCCAGCCTCCTTCTTTCGAGAATATTGGGTGGGAGTAGCGACCAGCCTAAAAAAAATGTGGCGGAATGTATTTATACATAGTACAAAGATTTACTACCCGCTTTTTCTCTCGACTCCATGCACGGCAAAGTATTCTTATACATATCTGTCACATACAACACAAAATCTTATCACGCCAGTAGAGTTACAGGCTACTGTCTACTACTACTGGCTATTGTTAGCCAGTGCAAGCAAAAGCCAGTGATTTATAATCAGCATATAGTGATACTTACAGAATACTCCTGCGCTAACTCGGTGATTTGTTCCTCGCCTGGAGCAAACGGTTCGAGCCAAAACAAGTGGTTGGTTAAAGATATTTCACCTATAAACCAGATTAAAACGCACATTAGGGCAGACTTGAAAGAAAGAAAAAAGCATTTATTGGCAGGGGTTAGGTGATACAGTTACAATTTATGTTTAAACATCTTTAGAAGTAGTAAGTGGAGGGTACCTAGATACCCTCCCACTGTAGATAATCGCACTACGACTGCGCCAAGAGGATCTAAATCAGCATGTGCCAAACACTAAGTGCTTAGCGCTGATTTTCACCAGGAGCAACTGGCATTTTTAAGTTAACCGTTGATAAAGTCAGCTTAAAAATAAATAAATAAAACTCGTACTAGAATTGATGCACCGGCTTGGGAAGTGCCAATCTACAGGAAGACACAGACAGGTACCTACACAAAATCTTTGAATTTAAAGCATCATTTTATTCATATAAAGCACTTACCACGTTGCTTATGCCGAAATTCCTTATCATATATCCTCCAGGCCTTTGCATGAGCCATCAGGGCATGTTTGTTGCACAAATAAGTGCCGACTTCAGGACTGACGATGTTCGGAGCTATAGTCCCGTCGTTGTAAGCCACCTCGCACATCACCATGGGTTCGTTGATAGTCAGCCAGGTTTTGACCCTGTCTCCGTACATGGAGAAGACAACGCGGGCATAATCCGCGAACCAGTCGGAGATTAATGGGTTTGTCCAGCCGCCTGTAGAAACAATGGTCCAGTTAATGTTTAACAGCATTAAGTATTTTCTTTTTAGAGTTCCAGAGCTAAATAGCAAAAACCCCTATAATTTCGTGATGCGTTATACGGACTGCAAAGACGGACTGTAGTCCATTAAAAAGTTACATTTGGGGTTGCGTTTGTCAGAGGACGCAATTTTATTAATGAGATACGAAGGGGGGGTTAGTGTAAAGTTAAATCCAAGTTTGTGGGGTTGCAACCCTTGTCCCACGGCCGCCATCTTAGAAAAAGAGGTTAAATGGTTTTTACGGTTTTATCTGCCAAACTATACATAGGTGTCACAAAAAAAATTAACATTTTTTGTTGTAAATAAAGTTATCTACAACTTTTGTTCAGTAACTTTTAGTCGTAGAATCATAAATACAAAGTTATAATCGTAAATTCATAATGGTGGACAGCCAAACTCCTCTCATTAGTAGAAGAGGCCTGTATCCAGCAGAGGGACAGTGCAGGGCAAATAAAAGAATCACACTTTCTTGCCTTTTCAAAATCAACATACCAAGGTCCTGCAGCCTCTGGGGCAAGTCCCAGTGGTAGATGGTAACCATGGGTTGGATGCCCTTCTCCAGAAGACCGTCTATCAGTTTATTGTAGTGCTGCTTTCCAACTTCGCTGATGTAGTTGAGGAAACCGGTTGGCATTATCCGTGACCAGGATATGGAAAATCTGGGAATGGTAGGCTTTGTTAGGGCTTATTTATTCGAATATTGGAAGCAATTTCTACCTCTCATTAATTTTACAAATTAGCACAATATGATAAAGTTGAAATACAATTCTTACATTTTGGTATGATATCTTCATTAATATCGCGTATCTTTTCAGACCATATTTTAGGTATTTTTTATAGCATAGGCCGGCAAACGAGCAAGGGGGTCACCTGATGGTAAGTGATCTACACCGCCCATGTGCGTCTACCACCAGAAGAATCATGGGCGCGGGATAATTAGGGATTGGGAAGGGGAGGGCTTCCGGATATCTCATTCACCGCATTCAGCCGCTATTTTACGTCGGATTTCTGTGAGACAGTGGTCATAACCCGGTCGAGCCAGCCCATTCATGCTGTAGACAAAACGGTCTACAGCGTGGCTCTACCACTCAAAAGTTTTGTTGTGCTGTTTAAATTATCTACAGTAAATGATAATTTGACAGCACCACATAATGTAGTCTTGATTTTACATCAGTTATGATGCTAGTAATTAAATCATTGCAAGATGACTTTCTTGTTGGTATTACAAGGTGGTAGGTCCGTCGTATGCGAGAGGCCGTGTGGGTTGATACCATTTGTATATTTCTGCCGCCAAGCAACTTCGTGTAAGCACTATTGTGTTTCGGTTTAAAGGGCATTGAAGCCAAAGAAATTACTGGACATTATGCGACTTATCATCTTATGCCTCAGTGACGAGCGCATACGTATACCATGCAGTGCTTTGTAATTCAATGATCTGTGTGGTGTAGTTTTTGTTTATAGGTTTACCACCAGGCAAACGACCGGCTCATCTTTACTTAGTATAAAATGAAGTCGCTTCCGCTGTCTGTTCGCTCAGATCTTTTAAACTATTCAACAGATTTTAATGCAGTTTTCAGTAATAGACAGAGTGATTTATAAGGAAGGTTTATATGTATAATAGGTACATCTTTATATATATAATTCTTCTGTGAGTGTGTATGTCACTGAACTTCTCTTAAACGACTGGACCGATTTTGATGAAATTTTTTGTGTGTGTTCAAGGGGATCTGAGAATGGTTTAGATTCACAATTTTGTCCGCTGGACAATGTTTTTTTAATTAATTTTTAATTTATTAGTAGTTGTTGATTTTGGAATGTTTTACATTGAATCGCTCTGTGCGTGTATCTCGCCAAAACTCGAGACTGGCTGTACCGATTTGGACAGGACGGGACAGGCCGGGACAGGGACGGGACAGGGACGGGACGGGACGGGACGGGACAGGACAGGACAGGACAGGGACAGGGACAGGGGCAGGGACAGGGACAGGGACAGGGACAGGACAGGGACGGGGACGGGGACGGGGACGGGGACGGGGACGGGGACGGGGACGGGGACGGGGACGGGGACGGGGACGGGGACGGGGACGGGGACGGGGACGGGGACGGGGACGGGGACGGGGACGGGGACGGGGACGGGGACGGGGACGGGGACGGGGACGGGGACGGGGACGGGGACGGGGACGGGGACGGGGACGGGGACGGGGACGGGGACGGGGACGGGGACGGGGACGGGGACGGGGACGGGGACGGGGACGGGGACGGGGACGGGGACGGGGACGGGGACGGGGACGGGGACGGGGACGGGGACGGGGACGGGGACGGGGACGGGGACGGGGACGGGGACGGGGACGGGGACGGGGACGGGGACGGGGACGGGGACGGGGACGGGGACGGGGACGGGGACGGGGACGGGGACGGGGACGGGAACGGGGACGGGGACGGGGACGGGGACGGGGACGGGGACGGGGACGGGCACGGGCACGGGCACGGGCACGGGCACGGGCACGGGCACGGGCACGGGCACGGGCACGGGCACGGGCACGGGCACGGGCACGGGGACGGGGACGGGGACGGGGACGGGCACGGGCACGGGCACGGGCACGGGCACGGGGACGGGGACAGGACAGGGACAGGGACAGGACAGGGACAGGGACAGGGACAGGACAGGGACAGGACAGGACGGGACAGGACAGGACAGGGACAGGGACAGGACTGTCGCACCGGGGGGAGGTGGAAGACGACCTAACTTAGGTCGTCGAAGTCAATTAAATATGCGACGGGCTACCTCACGTGCTATGGTGCAGTACCTTACTTAATTGCATTTAATGTAAATGAAACATTTGTATCAAGTTTTGACCACATTTTAAACAAATATATGTAGGTGATACGAAGTTCACCGGGTCATCTAGTACATATTATATTACAGAAAAGCCGCAAAATTCAAAGATATGTAATGTGATGTCGTAACGAACATATTTTTACCCGTGCGAAGCCTTTATCATAAAAAAAGGTCCACAGCGGGTCTCAACCACTTGCCTTACCTGTAGAAGTGCACTCCTAACTCATGCACCATCTGTATATCTCGTCTCCAGTGTTTGTAGGAGTCGCAGGCCACGTCACCATCGCTGCCATCAGCTATCCTTTCTCGGTTGGTGTGCGAGTAACGATCCAATATACTCTCGCTTTTATCTGCAGAATATAGGCAGCTAGGTATTTCACTAATAATAATGATTATAGGCTCGCCCTCTATCAGATTATGGGACGGTAATACGCTCCGCGAAATATATATAATGTTGAGTATAAGTTTGAGACTATGTAGTGTAGATGAGTGGTAGAGCCGCGCTGTAGACAGTTTTGTCTACAGCATAAATGGGTCGACTCAACTGGGTCTTTACCACTGTCTCACCGAAAACCGTGCTGCTGCGTTTCGTATGGTGAGTGAGATATCCGGAGCCCCAAAACCCCCTTCCCTTCCCAATCCCTAATTATCCCTTTCCTTTATGGTCGGCAACGTGCCCGCGCCCTCTGATCCAATGAAGTCACTTTGCCGTGCCAGAATAAAAAAAAATTGGTGTGTGTCGTGGGACACCAGGTAGGAACGAAGTTCCTTCGGCTAATGTAGAATCGACACAAATTGTAAAAAATACAAATTATCAACTAAAATAACAAAATAAAAAAAAGACGTGTAGCACTCGGAGACTGCCGCGGTAAAGCTATTGTATAGCATTTTTTATCAACTTAATATGTAATTATAAATAATAACGAGCTAGCGTAATCTTTTAAAAATCGAAGGAGATATAAAAATACTTCAAGTATAACTGGCTGAATGAATTTCATTTTAAAAACTGATTGAGCTGAAATTCGCACACAATTTTGGTGCAGGCAAAAAGGAACTAACGCTGGCTGGTTATGCGGCGCTTTTAACGCTTTTTTCTTACGCTGTTTTCTTACGCTTTTACTATCACATTTTTTTCAGTTCGGTCACGCAGCAAAATCCCTATCCCCTCCAAGCCTGCCGTAAGGAACTTCGTTCCAAAATCTGAATTATTATTCTTCTATTTACTTTTTTTTATAGCGTAGGCCGGCAAACGAGCAAGTGGGTCACCTGATGGTAAGTGATCTGCACCGCCCATGTACGCCCACCACCAGAAGAATCATGGGCGTGTTGCCGACCTTAAAGGAAAGGATTAGGGATTGGGAAGGGGAGGGGATTTGGGCTTCCGGATACCTCACTCACCGTACGAAACGCCGCAGCAAGCCGCTACTTTACGTCGGTCTTCTGTGAGACAGTGGTAACGACCCGGTCGAGCCAGCTCATTCATGCTGTAGACAAAACTGTCTACAGCGTGGCTCTACCACTCCAACGATATACGGAGGCCCAAAACCCCTTCCCTTCTCAATCCCTAATTATCCCTTTCCTTTATGGTCGGCAACGCGCCCGCGCCCTCTGATCTAATGAAGTCACTTTGCCGCGCCAAGATTAAAAATCTGAATTATTTTTCTTCTATTTACTTGCTTGATTATGTTTGAATTTACCAACCTGATATGTTCCAAGACCCTTCCGTTTGGTATGCTGATGAACCCACTCCGAACTTGAATCCAGGGGGAAAAGAGAGGTCCATAAAGCACCATGATGTGGTTAAAATGGCACTGCAATAAACAGGATTTTTTTTTACCATAATCCACCTGTCAGCTTGTATCATTCCATATATTAGACTTCAAAAAATTTTAGTAAATTAATTCAAAAGCAGCAGGGGCACATGGGCAGGCCACATAGCTCGCAGAACCGATAACTGTTGGGGCAGAAAGGTTCTGGAATGGAGGCCACGTACTGGCAAGCGCAGCGTTGGACGTCCGCCTACAAGGTGGACAGACGACCTGATAAGGGTCGCAGGAAGTCGCTGGATGCAGGCCGCTTCCAACAGGTCGGTCTAGAAATCTTTGGGGGGGCCTATGTTCAGCAGTGGACGTCCTGTGGCTGATGATAATGATGAATTCAAAAGCCAACTTCAAACTTGAATCGGGGTGCGTTTGTTTTTTAACCGATAAGAAAATGGAGGTGGTTCGAAATTCGATCCGTTTATTTTTTGCTCCGTCGATTTGCATGATTTTTTTTATTCGAACGAATATAGATAAATGTTATTCTTATTTTAAATTCAAATTCCACGCCTAAGGGAGTAATATCGGGGATGAAATCCTCGAACTTTTTTTCTCTCAAACCTTTTTTGACATCTAAAATTTTTATCTGACCACGTTTCATGGCATCCTATTTTAAAAATATAGATTTAAATATTATTTCGATTTAAAAAAAATATCGATTAGAATATATTGCAAAAAAATATCCACCTATACAGCCTCCCTAATGACCTAACCCAAGCTTCATACAGTTTTGAAACATCATTAAATGAATTTAGATGCAACGAATTCTGACAGTGCGGTTCATCGCTTATTTTATTTTTTTAAAAACTAGTTTCGAGTTGTGTTTGTTGTATAAAAGTGGTGTGGATTTGTTCAATAAACATTGACGGTGATGAACAGTGTATGGAAACATTGGAATAAGTGAATTAAGCATCGTACTGGAAGGAATTCACACCAAAACTCCAACAAGACCTTGAAAACGTCCACACCAATATTTCATCGTTCTTGTGAAGACTTGAGAATAAATTATAACTTGTCATTGGCGAAATGCATAATAATGCGAAGCCATAAACTAAAGAAAAAAAGAAGAATTAATGATGAAACGAATTGGACACATGCCATGTTTTATTGTATTACCTAATTCAGGATGCATACCTAGGCAATATATTATTAAGATTTATTTACACAGTGTTTTACTACAGTGGTTTTACAATGTCAATCCTCTTATTTAAATTATGTGAACTAAATCGTATGTTTTTACATAATAAAGCAATTTACACGAAAATACACGACAATTTAACAAAAAACTGTAACTTACGATGCCACATCATACAGTTCGATAACGAGGATTGTGCGATGCGGCTTCTCAAATGAGTGTTCTTTTTGACGTTTGACGGATGACGTGTGTGTTTCGGTGTGTGTGTGTGTTTCGGTTTGACGGACATTGAAGCCAGTGAAATTACTGAGCATGATGAGACTTAACATCTTATGTCTCGGGGTAAAGAGCGCACTTCAGTGCCATGCAGTGCTTTAAGCTCTGTTGTGTTTCGGTTTGACGGACATTTAAGCCAGTGAAATTACTTGGCATGATGAGACTTAACATCTTGTCTCGGGGTAACAAGCGCAGTTCAGTGACATACAGTGCTTTGTAATTCAAAATTCTGTGTGGTGTTGCTTCTGTTTATGGGCAGGCGTAGCGCTTACCATCAGGCGAGAGACTTGCACGTCTCGTCGTTCGATCAAATAAAAAAAAGGAGATGGAGAAAGTTCTCATTCAACGCATATATTTATATCTTTTTGTATCTACAAACTTTAATATTTTTTAACAGTGTTACGACAGTGGCGATGACCTTCTCATTCCTTCATATGTTAAAAAAAAATGGCCCCCGAAATACATGAACTCGGGGATCGGAAGATAAAAACTTCATTTGTTAAAAATAATAAAAATTAAACAGGTTCCTTTTTTCTTTCTGCCTAGCATTATGCGGGCCTATAACCAGGGTCCCCTTTTTCACAATTATTTAAAATTAATGGTATTGTATGGGGCGACCCGCCGTCTGACCCCCACAACCCGAAATGGCAACAAAGTTTCACCAGTTATTTTTTATCCGAGCATTTTTTTTTATCCTGGCAAAGCATGGTGAAGTGACTGTATTACACCTGATGGTAAGTGTAGTGCAGTCCAAAAAACTAGCGACAACCGACAAACAAAGAGTTTGTGCGCATACGCAATACGACTATGCAACCGAGGCAGTCAGATTAAGAAATAAGTAAATAAATTAAATAAATAAATACACTCAACAGTCACACACATAGTCCTGACTCCACAGTAAGAAACGAGTCTTGTGTCGTGGGTATCAGGAACTACGAGAGACTTTCGGTCTCACAACACCCACACCCCGAAACAAATATGTGTGAATCACACAAACATTTGTCTCGGTGCGGGGATCGAACCCGCGGCCTCTCGCTTCACAGCCGGCTACTCGCCTGCTGCGCCACGGAGGCTGTCAAATAAATAAATAGACTCAACAGTCACTCATATAGTTTTGACCCCAAACTAGGTTAAACCTGTATGATGGGTTTCAGGAACCACAAGGGACTTGCGGTCACACAACACCCAGATCCGAAACCAATAATAGTGGATCACACAAACATTTGTTTCGGTGCGGGCATCGAACCCACGGCCTCTCGTTTCGAAGACGAGATGAGATGGTTAAACCTCAAAATACCTCCTATTTTCACTGGCTTCAATGACCTTTAAACCGAATCACAGCAGAGCTCACACTTAGCGGCAGAAATATTGCGCGTCAGCAGATATTTTTTTTATTTTATTATAGTTTGTTCAATTTATTTTCATTATTATTTTTTACCTTTTATATGACAAAGTTTTTCCATTTTCGATAAAAATTCTGGGAACCCGTGCATACCGGCATGCAACCCGAGACGAGATGTTAACATGGTTTTATTTCGGTAGTTTTTTTATTCAATAGGATATATATGAAAAATTTTATTGGTGGTGGTTCCCTGGTGATTTAGTCGATTCCGTGACGAAAAAATTTAAAATTAAAACAATAATTGTAGTCGTTTATATTGAAAGAAGTAATTTTTTTCCATATATCTGGAAGTAGGTATTTTGGCAATTTTTTTTTTTTTTTGTTTTTTTTATTTTTTTTTTTATTGCCTTGATAGGCAGACGAGCAAGCGGCCCGCCTTATGGTAAGCGGTCACCGCCGCACATAGAGGTATTTGCACAATCTACGCGGCCAAAATTATTTTTTTGCTTAATTGGTATCTAAACGACGTAAATAAAAAAAAACTATGTTTTACAAATATTATTTATATTCTCCAATAAAAAATAAAAAAAAATCTACAAACAAAAACCACATAATAATGTTAAGCTTCATTCTTCGTCGCTCTCTGATGAATTTTCTGATATTATATGGGATTCCGCAGATACCAACATGGACAATGTTTCAGGTAAAAATGTTTCAGCTTTCCTTTTTCTCATAGTTCGCATGCTACTGAGCAGAGGATCTGAACTGAGCAGAAGGCGATTAAAAATATCCTGATTACAACTTTCACTGGAAAATTTCCTCGCAAAATCTTGGCGGTAACATCTAAAATGTTTGTTGCGAGGTTCAGCTGCTTCCTCGGAAAGCTGTCCGATTGGCAATAATGCCTTTTCAATTATAACTGCGCCATGTTGGGATGATAGGATGCCAGTCATACAGGTCCACCTAAAGACGAGCAGTTTCTAAAGAGTATCTTTCATATTTTATCAATATGATCAATTTGGAACCCGCTTGAAATTGCTTCCAGTATGACTTTTAGTCTGTAAATCCGCTCATAATTGATGCCAGTTATTTCTGAGGCTAATTTTGGGTTCTTAAAAAACCTTCTGCTGGTATTCCAATCATTTGTATTTCCAAAATTGGATTTCGGTGTATCTATTATTAGACCTGATTCAACGCAAAATCTCGTTTGTATTTCTCTTTTGATTTAATCTTCTAGATCTTTGTCCTCTTTTGATTTTCTTTCCCTGTATTTTTTCACTTTAAGTTTGTATGCTAAATGAAGGATACTTTCAAGAATTCTAATTCTGGGGTGTAACACCGATATGCCGAATTCAAGGGCTGCAAAATTCACTTCTCTT
Source organism: Amorpha juglandis (assembly GCA_949126905.1). NCBI lineage: Eukaryota > Metazoa > Arthropoda > Insecta > Lepidoptera > Sphingidae > Amorpha > Amorpha juglandis. The sequence goes on from OX421388.1 coordinate 9,967,430, forward strand.
TTATAGTCCAATTTATTAAATTTGGCCGTTTATGTGAAGTCTTCATAACGGATATTTCAACAGTACATTCTAGCCAAGAACGGTTGTATTTTAAAAAAATATCTTCTTTATAATGAGCTTCGGTCCACCTTTTTTTGATGTCTGATTTGAAATGAGCAAAATTACGTTTCTAATAAATAGTTTGATCTTCATTGTAATCTTCACATGACAAAAGTTGATCTTTTAAATAGTTTAATTTGGCATCTAAATTAGGCAAATTTTCTTTATTCATGGAGTCAAACAAGTATTGTCGGGTCACAACCCTTACTCCTGATGTACCCTCTGAAAATAAAACAAACATAAACTTTGTTAATAGTCGTTAAAATGTATTTTAAAATTTAAACCAAATTTCATTAAATAACTTTAATACCTAAAAACTGTATTTATCCGGCCGTTTCCGGAAATGTTTTTGCTAGTAGTTTTAAGAAAAAGGATCAAGTAATAACCTGTAATAAAAATCATAGCCTGATCTACCCCGATACATAAACAAAAACACTAGTAAAGATAAAATTTTGAAGAAAATTACGGAATGAAAACTAGTTTTTTTATTATAAAAAAAATAATGTATTTTGATAATTGACCATAACTTTATTTATGTAGTTTGTAAGTCTCTTACCTTGAGCTTCAGAATCCATCACTTTCAGGTCGTAAGAAGAACTTGATAACATAAAAAATCACTTTGAAAGTTGAATGTTTAGAAAAGCGCCGAGAACAAATACGTACACTAGGTGAAACGGTCAAATTCCGACTGACGCTACGAGTGCAGGGTGTGCAGTAGAAGGTAGATAAAGCATGGGTATTGTTCCCGGATTCGTACTCTGTTCGTAGAACTTAATTTTATTAATGTTATTGTTACTTTGTTTTTGGGACTTTTGGCCGCGTAGATCGTGCAAATACCTCTATGTGCGCCGCTCATGGACATCGGCAATGCCAGGGGCACAGCCAAGCCGCTGCCTACCACTATGGTGTACGTGTACACAGCCATTTTTTGTTACAAATCCATATTAATAAAACTATCCTAAACGGATTATATCGCAGTCGCGGTTTTTTATTAATTTCCTGACGTTTCGAAAGCTTTCAGCCTTCGTGATCAAGGGGTCAGTCCACCTTTCGAAATGTCGGGTTCAAAAATTAATACAAAACCGCGATAAAATCCGCTTAAATTAATTTTATTTCAATGTGTAATATTCGCGTAAACATAAGAAATTATTAAATAAATTTAAATAAAAAGAAAACCTAACCTAAATCGATGTCACAAAATATTAAACTAAAAAATACATTCAAAATATGTACTTACAAGAACACAAGCACTTGTAGTGTTAACATATCGAGAAATAGTTTACGTGTGACCGTCGGAGTGCAGCAGGGGTTGTTATAAACCGCTTCTCGAACATTCACAATGCGAAAATATTTCGGTAATCGACCTATAGTGTTTTGCTGGTGGGAGGATACTTGTATCCGACCGGATAGCGACCACCGTACACTGGTGCTAAAACCTGCCATAGTGGCCCACCTCGTGTGGGTAGCGTTCCAGGGTCAGCCAGTGTATATCCGGTTCTCCCCAGGGGGCTTGCCCCCTGATCCTAACCCTTTTCCCATTCCTTTTTCCTTCCCCTCCCCGTTGGTCCTTTGGCAGGCCGGCATGATCTTGCCGACCTACGATGGTCACATTGTTTATCGTTGGTCGACACTATTCTTGGATTGCGCTACACTTACCATCAGGTGTAGCGTAGTCACTTTGCCGAGCCAGGATAAAAAACACAAAGTCGGTATCTGCGTCTGTCTGTCCGCATATTTCTCCTAAACTATCATAGTCAAAAAATCAAAACCTTTATTCATCATGTTTTTTTTTTTTTTTTATAGCATAGTCCGGCAAACGAGCAAGTGGGTCACCTGATGGTAAGTGATCTCCACCGCCCATGTACGCCCACTACCAGAAGCAGACTTACCAGCAGCAAGCCACTACTTTACGTCGGTTTTCTGTGAGACAGTGGTTATGACCCGGTCGAGCCAGCCCATTCATGCTGTAGACAAAACTGTCTACAGTGTGGCTCTACCACTCATGTAGGCTAAGAAAGCGCTTATGACGGTCAAGTACAGAACATTTGTCATTAATAAGACTAGATTAAGATTATAGGAGCTTTGGAATGACCGCCGCGCTATAGGCTGGCAGGAAAAGGCACACCAACAAGCATGGAAAGGAGGATATCCTTAAATGTATCTAATCCTTAAATGTATCTAATCCTTAAATGTATAAAATATATAATCGGGACAACGGCAGGAGGGAGTAGGGCATATTAACAAAAATCTGTAAGGATTTTAAAGGTAAGGAGATGTGTCGTGAACCTTACGGGCAGGGATATCAGAATCCCTAGCCTAGCTAGAGAAGAAGCATTTATACAGGCCGGCATGATTCTGGTGACCACCGATAAACTCGTTGTTTGTTGGTGGTCGCTGGTTTTTTGGACTGCACTACGCTTACCATCACGTGTAGTGCAGTCACTTTGTCATATTCGGATAATAAAAAAATCATCATTTAAATTGTAAACAGAACATAATTCAAGTCACTTAAGACAGTTGAATACTATTATCATCAGTAAATTTTAAGACAATTTGCATAAAATTGTTATCAATATCAAACTGTACTCACGATCTAAACTTTTTTTTTTTTTAATTTATTTAGGATAACAAACAGTAGTACATTATAAATTAAGTACACTAATCATACACACATAGAAATTAATAATTAAATGTACCACCAACGACGCTATCCACAGATTACTATTTTAGTAATATTATACAGTCATATATGCGGACGTGAATATAACATAACAATGCTAACTGTTACATATCAATGCTGACTTAAAGGGAAAAAAAAAAAAAAATACATGGACTTAGAGCCGTACATTATAATGTTATGTCCTGGTGGATAATACAAATTCGTTAGGAGTTTGCTGCCTTAGGAGTAGTTTAATAGCTTTTTCTTTAAAGCTGATTCGTGTTGTGTGAAAAATGTCAATAGATGAAAACACTTTGTTGTAAGAATCAACCATTTTGCGTAAGGGAGAGCGCAGCCCAGCATTGGTCCGGCACGAACTAGTGGCAAAAAGATGGCGATCACGTACCACTCTCCCTATAACTGTACGAGGGACAGCGTAACTTAAACTTTTTACTAAGTCGTTGCAGTCAAATTTGTTGTGACATATACCGTGTAGTACCATTACTTCCAAAAGTAAACGTCTAGATTTAAGTGTCAGAAGGTTATATTTAGTAAGTAGAACGTTATAATTTGTTCTTGAATAGAAGCATTTAAAGTGCATCGATCGCAGAAACTTTCGTTGAACTCGCTCTAGTTCATCATTGTATTTATTATAAAAAGGATTCCATACGGGAACTGCATATTCTACTTGAGGGCGTATAATTGATTTATAGAGATGTAAGTAAGTGGAAGAACGACAGAACTCACGCGAGGAGCGCATCACAAAACCATACATTTTAAAAGCCTTATTGACAATAGAATTGATGTGACAATCAAGGTGGAGTTGAGAGTCAAGTTGTACACCAAGGTCGCGAATGGAATCTACTTTTTTAACCAGAGAATTTTCAAGATAGTAGTTAAAGTTTATGACGTTTTTTTTCTTTGTAAATGTTATTTGACGGCATTTATTTAAGCTCAGATATAGTTTATTAATTTCACAATATCGCGAGAATCTAACGAGGTCTGCTTGAAGAAGAACACAATCGCTATAATTTGTTATTGTTTTGTAAACTTTTAAATCGTCTGCGTAAAGAAGAAGTTTAGAATGGCTAAAACAAGTTGTAACATCATTAATAAAAATATTGAATAATAGGGGACCAAGAATGGAACCCTGAGGTACACCGGAGGTAACCTCTATAGAATTCGATTGGAGACCATTGATAACAACTCTTTGAGTCCTGTTAGTTACATAAGATGCGAACCAGCGTAGAAGATTTCCTCTTATTCCGTTGAAAGCTATTTTCCTAAGCAGTATTTCGTGGTCAACTCGATCGAAGGCCTTCTCAAAATCAGTATACACAGCATCAATTTGTTGACGCCGGTCGATGCTGTCAAACAGATAAGACGTATACAGAATAAGATTACTTACAGTTGACCGATGTCTGGTAAATCCATGCTGTAACTGCGAAATAATGCGATGCAAAAAGGGATATATTTCGTTATGTATGAGTTTTTCAAAGACCTTCGATGGAGCAGAAAGAATGGAGATTGGACGATAATTCTCCACGTCGTGTCTTGAGCCATTTTTGTGGACTGGAACGATATTTGCAGACTTCCATGCTATGGGACAAACGCCGCAGGACAGACATTTGTTGTAGATTATAAATAAAGGAAGAGATATAGTTTTATAGGTATTTTTTAAGAAATAGGGTGGTATCCCATCTGGGCCAGCCCCTTTAGAGGAATCTAGGGACTTTAATGTTTTTTGTATTTTATTTAAAGACAGTCGCAGGTCACAAATATTTAAATCAGCGTCAATACTAGAGGAGGGAGGTTGCCAACTGTTCAGATTAAGAGTTGAAGGTTTGTATACCGATTGAAAGAAAGCTGAGAATAAATTGCAGACAATAGCTGGATCGTCAGACGAAGTATCTTTATATACTATGGTGGGAGGTATGGCTGAGGAGCTTTTGCGATTAGCGACATAGGACCAAAACAGTTTCATGTTTTTGTCAATACTATCCTCTATTGAGCTTATATATAGCTTGTAGCTTTTGTAACACGTATGCTTAAATCTACTTCTATATAAGGAATATATCTCGTAGTCACTGACATTACCGTATTTTTTCCATTTAGTCCAAGCAATTGATTTTTGATTTATTCCTAGCTATACGAATTAGTGACGGTGGAAACCAGATGGGATAATTCGTATTCCTAGGACGTGACAAAGGTGTGTGTGTCTTAATTATAGCGTATATCTTTTCGTAGAAATATGCTAGTGCTTCTTCGGGCGTTAAAGTCTTTAGACATTGAGACCAATCGATACTGCCTATACAACTGTTCACCAGAGGGTAGTTAGTTTTGCGGAAATTAAGTCTGCTGGGATGTTTGCGAGCATTTATTTTAGTCTTTAAATTAATTATGATATCAACAAAGAAGGGAGGATGATAATTGTCAATAGGTAAAAGAGGGTCGACTACTTTTGCAACTGTACAGTGAGTGTTAGAGAAAAATAAGTCCAGTATACGTCCCTTACAGTTTCTAAAGCTATGATATTGCGTTAAGTTGTGCAGAGAGCAGGTATTTAATAGCGAACAAACGGCATGCGAAGCATTGCTCTGAGACAAACACTCCTCATAAAGATGCTTATTTGCCCAATCGACGGAAGGTAGATTAAAATCGCCAACTACCATCATCGCCTCTACATTCGGTTTTTCTAACATGGTACTTAGGGCATCCATGTATTGCATATAAATTTCGTCATTTGTGTTCGGTGGTATATAACAAGCAGCTATAATATGAAATGAGTCTTGATTTTTGCACGGTAATTTGACTAATACATGCTCGGGAAGAAGTAACGGTGGTGTAAATGTGAGTTTATTAGGACATAAGTCTCGTAAAATTGCAATAAGAACACCACCGCCGTCCTTCCGCATGGTAACACTGCGAGAGCGATCGCACCGAAACACAGAGTATCGTTCATCAATGAATTCTTTGTCAGAGATATCCGGTATAAGCCATGTTTCTGTTAATATGATTACGTGGTAGGACTGTGATAATATGTTTAAATATAATGTATTAAGTTTGCTACGCATACCTCTACAATTTTGGTAGTAAATTGTGATTTTGTCAGCCATTTTCAAAATTAATTAATATTACAACAAAAATAGACATATTTCGATACGAATTTAAAACACACAACAACGCAATATAATAATTCAGCACTAATCCAGGCAGCAACTCTACAGAACATGAAATTATATGATGTAAAAGCAGGCAATAAACACAAACAAAGTAAATAAATAAGTAAAAATAACTAAAAAAGGTAATGTAAACATATTTTTGCTTAGGTTGACCTTTCCCTCCTAAACTTGGTGTCAATGTCGTGTTCATTACGTATGACAAACGCAGGTGATGTATCCTTTTCTCGAACCAGGATGGTCGCGTTTTTAATCCAGACATATTTGAAATTATGAGTTTTTGCAGCTTCTCTGCACTTCCGAAACAACTGCTTATTTTGTAATGTCAAATGCTCGTTCATATACACGTTATGAGATGTTCCTGCAATACCCATGTGGTCAGAAGTTAGGCCCTTTTTGAGGCGAAAAGCACTCAATATATTATCACGCAAGAGACGAGAACTGAACTTAACAATGACGTTCTTAGGACGCTTGCTATCTGGATGACCATGAGAAACACGGTGTATCGATACAATCTCCTTCTGTGGAATCGTGATATTAACGGTTGTTCCTATGGTTTCCATAATATGGACTAAGTTTTCCCCTCTTCTTTCCGGGAGATTCCCGATTTCAATGTTACAACTACGAGCTTGTTGTTCTAATAAATTAATTTTATTTTCCAAATGTGAAATTGTATTTTGTTCTAAGTGGGTAATGTGTTCAGCCATGCCTTTCATTGTAAGAGACGTTTTATGATTTTCATCTGTTAACTCCTTAATCGTGCGTTCAAACTTTTCACTTTGCTTTATGATGTCATCGTATTGATCACTCATGTGAGACACACCGTTCTTAAGCTCTTGAATCTCGTCTCGCATCGACTTAAGTTCAGTGTTCAGCAATGCCGTCATAGACGAGGTAAACATCCTAAGCAAGGAGTTAAATTGCGATTGCATTACTTCTTGTATTATGGTACGTACTCCATCTTCCGTTAAAACAGAGATTGGTTGACCAGGTGGAGACTGTAATGCTTGCCTTTTCTTTGAACGGGTTTGTGGAATATTTGTGTTAAAGCGGACAGGGATGTTGTCATTATTTTGCCCTTTAGAACTATTACAGGTGCATAGGGGGCAAGTCCAAGATAACGACAGTTCGCTTGATAAGTCGATGTTTAAACAAGAATTATGAAATGCCTTCGAACATATTATGCACTTTAGATAATTCTCCTTGTCATTACCAGCATCACAACATCCCCATTCCATATCTTTCTCCATTTTTAGATGAAACTATTGTAAGCAGCGGATAAGTAAGGATGCCAAAAACAAAACAAATTATTATATAGTAAGGTAGTACAAAGCGATCTTGGACTAAGCGACAAGCATTAAGATAGTTAATTGAAGAAGCCAATAATTTCGACACGCAGCAGGCACGCAGCAATAGCTCGGTCGTAGAGCGTACGAAGCGCAAACAAGGCGGCGATGGTTCAAATCCCGCGCCTCTGGTAATGTGTGATTTTTGAGTTCAAATTTGCGTATCTTGTATCGGAGAAAAGAATAGAGACGTAGTAACTCACAAAATTCGGTCGTCCCTCTCTAGATCCTCCCAGTAGGTGGAGTCCTCAGGTAAAAACACCGCACGAGGAACAAGGATTCTTAACTTCGAATGTAGGCCAATCGGAATAAAGTAAAATACGATTTCAAAGTAAACAGCAGCACAGTCAGGTACACGTCCGTCACCGACTGAACCAGCGAGTCGAATGAACTTATTTTAAATGTCGGTCACTCACACACTAGGTCACTCGCAAAGCAGATTTTATATACACATATTTCGCCGAGCGTATTCCTCTCCCATTGCGTGATTGAGGGCGAGCCTATGGCCGGGCACAATTCAAGAATCCGGGCTGATACTGAGCGTTTCATGACAGAACAGGCGTACCTCGTACGCAAAAAATGAATAAAATTACCATCAGGTGTAGTGCAGTCACATTGCCGTACTGGGATAAAAGAATCATTTCGAAAGGATATTATGTATAAAGAAGCCTTAATACTTCGCGTAACCATGTGATTTGAAAATGTCTATTTACAACATAAACTAATCAAAACTAATATTATAAAGACGAAAGATTAGTTTTTTTCTTAATAGCATAGATCGACAAACGAGCAAGTAGGTCACCTGATGGTAAGTGATCTCCACCGCCCATGTACGCCCACCACCAGCAGAATCATGGGCGCGTTGCCGACCTTAAACTTAAAGGAAAGGGATAATTAGGGATTGTTAAGGGGAGGGGATTTGGGCATCCGGATGTCTCACTCACCGTACGAAACGCAGCAGCAAGCCGCTACTTTACGTCGGTTTTCTGTGAGACAGTGATAACGACCCGGTCGCGCCAGCCCATTCATGCTGTAAACAAAACTGCATTGTTTCTACTGGACCGATTTGAAAATTCTTTCACCATTAGAATCCTACATTATCCCTGATGAACATAGGCGGCTTATCCCGGAAAAAGCAGATCACGCGAGCGGAGTCGCGAGGAAAAACTAGTTTATAATATAAAGGTGCATGATTATTTTTTACGCTGCTGCAAGTAACTCATACTTACGCTAATGACACAGGTCTGCGATGAAAAAGTTTTTTAAATAAATTCATCACCAACATGTAGATGTTGGTCTATATATAGCAAACATAAACTTTGTTTTAACGTATCACGTCACATTATTTTTTTTTACCAATATTATATAATATAATTCTAAAAACCGAGCTAAAATTGTGCATCCTGATGTTTCGTCTGTAACAAAGCCAGTTCCACATGGGCCCAAATTACCCATACCAGTTCCTACTAACACTAACAGCTTCGTAACGCCTTTATCACAAAATTCAAAACACAGTGATCATCTTTAAAGCAGTGATGATATTTTTCATCCTATAAATGACCCTCGGCCTTTAAAACAGTAAGGACTGAATAATTAGGTATGGGATCTTCGATTACATAAGGACGCTGCAGAACTTCTCGGTTCTCGACTAAAAGTAAACAATTTATTAGATGCTGCCACTACATTTTACTGGTATCGAAGCAGAAAACAAGAATTTGTGGAGTATTTTAAGAAACAGGATAATTTAGTATTTTGGTTGTGATATTGGCGGTTTAATACAAAATATCAATATCGAATGCAATACACAAGAATGGCGACTCTTTAGAGATTCTCCAAAAAGATGCTTAAAGGCTGTCTTTCAACAGTTTCAAAAGGCATTACCGCAAGATGGAAATAATTTCAAGTATATTTGTTCATGTTTCCCTAGCTTATCTGATGCGAAGTTGAAATAGGGACCTGACATCAGGAAACTGATTAGGGATACAGAATTTGAAAAAGTGATGACAACCTTGGAACGAAATGCCTGGCATGGCTTTAAAAATGTCGTATCTAAGTTTCTAGGCAACACAAAAGATCCTGAGTATAAAAATATTGTCCAGGAAATGTTAAACGCGTATAAAAATTTGGGCTGTAATATGAGTGAAAATTAATTTTATGAAGTCTCACATTGATTGTTTCCCAAAAAATCTAGGCGACTACCGTGAATAACAAGGTGAACGGTGGCATCGGGACATAAAAGAGATGGACAGATGATATAAAGGCTGTTGGGACGTTAATATGATGGCGGACTGTTGATGTATGTTAGACAGAGATGAAATAAAAAACCATAAACGGAAACCAACAAAACGCAGCTTTTATTAAAAAGAAAACGTTATCATTAATTGTTTTCTTTATTTATACCTTAATGTTGTATTTTAGTATCTATAAACTCAATAAAACTTTACAAAATAATCTCAAATGATCCTCATTCATATTATTACATTTTTGTTTTGTTCTTTTTCGTATTCAAATACTAAATCATCTAAATCTGATAAATGTGACGTGGTATATATCATATGAATACCGTTTTCTATTACTTTTAAGCTAATTAAAACAAATATTAACCATTCAACAAAAAAACTTTTCAAAAAAAATTTTTCGCAGACCTGTGTGATCATCATAATGAATACCTACCATTTTTAAGGAGATTATTTTAATAGAATACACACGGTTGGCTTGTGAAAGGTTACAAGGTGGTAGGTCTCTCGTATGCGAAAGGCCGTCTGGGTTGGTACCACCGCTACATCTAGTTCTGCCGCCAAGTAACAGTGTGTAAGCACTGTTGTGTTTCGGTTTGAAGGACATTGAAGCCAGTGAAATTACTGGTCATTATAGGACTTAACATCTTGTCTCAGGGTGACGAGGGAAGATCAGTGTCATGCAGTGCGTTGTAATTCATAGTTCTGTGTGGTGTTGCTTCTGTTTATGGGTAGGAGTGGCGCTTACGATCGGGCGAGTGTCTTGCTCGTCTCGTCATTCAGTCCAATAAAAAAGCGGTTTTCTATGACCTAGTTTGTGTTGTTTTCCTTATTGACGTTATAATAGTACCTAAGCAGATGTGTTTTCTGAGATAAGCAACAACTTGGCACAAAGCTTTTTCCTCCATTAGCGATACAATAATATCCATCTCACTCCCGACGAATACTTAACTACTGCCACTAGCATATTACTGTACTTGATAGTATTTTTTTTATCCTGTCTCGACAAAGTGACTACGCTACACCTGATGGTAAGTGTAGCGCAATCCAGGAATAGTGTCGACCAACGATAAACAATGTGTCCATCGTAGGTCGGCAAGATCATGCCGGCCTGCCAAAGTTCCCGGAATGAACTACGGGGTCCCTGCTAACGGAATACTGGCGACCCCGCAGTATCTCATCCCAGGGCCAAGGGGGAGGGGAAGGCAAAAGGGATGGGAAAAGGGTTAGAATCAGGGGTCAAGCCCCCTGGGGAGAACCGGATATACACTGGCTGACCCTGGAACGCAACCCACACAAGGTGGGCTACTATGGCAGGTTTTAGCACCAGTATACGGTGGTCGCTATCCGGTCGGATACAAGTATCCTCCCACCAGCCATAGTGCAGTGTGTTTATACCCTCAAAAGGTACACTACACTCCCCACCATGACTTGATGGTGTATTTAGTGTTATGTGGATCGACCGTCTGACTCCCATAACCCGCAACGGGACAAAGTTTCGCCATTGCCTCGTCCGTCATATTTTTTTTATTTCATTGAATGACGAGACAAGCGAGGCGTTCGCCTGATGGTAAGCGCCACGCCTGCCCGTAAACAGAATATTGAATTACAACGCACTGCATGGCACTGAACTGCGCTCGTCACCCCGAGACATAAGATGTTAAGTCTCATCATGCCCAGTAATTTCACTGGCTTCATTGTCCTTCAAACCGTAACACAACAGTGCTTACACACAGTAGCTTATCGGCAGAAATAGACAAAGCGGTGGTACCAACCCAGACGTCCTCTCGCATACGAGGGCCCTACCGCCTTATAAAAGTATGTGTATATTGTATGTGTAGGTGAGGTTGGATTTGGGTCTGTGATGTGTCTATAAAAAGGAAATATTTGTATTTTTGTATGTAACAAATAAACTTAAAAATACTGAACCGATTTCAAAAATTCTTTTACCGTTAGAAAGCTACATTATCACTGAGTAACATAGGCCACTTTTTATCCCGGAAAAAGCAGATCACGCGGGCAGAGCCGCGAGGGTCAGCTAGTACTGTATAGAAAAACTCGTTTTTTGCAATCCATAATTATTTTTATTATAACAAATTACAATGTTAAGGGCATACATCAAGACGCTTGTATTTGATAATATTTGAATAATAATGTGCTGAAGATCGCGGTATGCGCGTGCGCAGTGGATCCGAGAAATTCACTTGGTACAAACCGTATTTTACACTGAAAAGAAAAAAATACTCCAGTTACTATCGCCTCATTTAGTGGCAGACTACTTAGCTTGAGAAGCTGTGAGGTCCTCGATTCGAAAGCCAGGTTGGGCAATCACAAATCGTTTGAAATCGAATACTTACTCTTCATCCCGGAAAAAGCAGATCACGGGGGCGGCGCCGCGAGGAAAAGCTAGTTAAATTATAAAGCACTGCAAACCTCGCTCTACGGTCGCTCTGTCGCAGAATAACAAGCACAGTGACGAAAAAACTAATAAAGTTAAATCTTACGTGTATCCAGACGCCCATTCAAAATTATCCATGAGGGCCCAATATGTGTAGCCTGTGACCCTTACATGGTCTACGTTTATCGACAATAAAACCTGGAAACAAAAAACCAAAAACGTTTGAAGCTTGTGGTCTCAGGATCCTCGCCATGTATAAGAAATGTTTGCAAATTATATAGGTTTTTTTTCAGGATTAGCACGCTGAAGTGGCAGTGGGCTGGTCATACTAGCCGCAGAACCGACAACCGTTGGAGTAGACGCGTTCTTGAGTGGAGACCACGATTCGGTAAACGAAGTGTGCTAGCAGCTAGATGGAGCGACGACATACGCAAGGTGGCTGGTAATAGTTGGATGAGTAGAGCCGACGATCGGGCTCAATGGCGTGCTTTGAGAGAGGCCTATGTCCAGCAATGGACTAACATAGGCTGATAATGATGAATGATGATGATGATTTTTTTCAACTTCAATGACGGAACGAGCACATCGCTCGTCTGTAGTTGCTTGCTGTACCGTTTCGTTCGGTGAGAGAGATACCTGGAGACCCAAATCCCCTCCCATTGTTAATCCCAAAATTATAACTTTCCCTCAAGGTCCGCAACGCATCCCAGATTGCTCAGGTATTGTGGATGATCATGGACGGTTGAAATCACTTACAATAAGGTGACCCACTCGTTGGTTTGTCGGCCCTGCTGTAAAATAATTCAAGACAATTTTATAAACCTAATTATTCCGTTCCCCATGAGTGTGTCCACCGTGCTTCTGGTGGTGGGCGTACATGGGCAGTGGAGATCACTTACCATCAGGTGACTCACTTGTTCGTTTGCCGGGCTATGCTATAAAAAAAAACGTACACAAAAAGATATCACATACCTGTTCAAGATGATTTCTGATGTAATTGACCCTATCGGTATCTTTTAAATCATGCCCCGAGGTGGAGAATCCATTCTCAGTGATAAGGATCTCAATATCTCCATAATTCGTCTTAAGCCAGTCCAGCATCTTACGGAGACCCGTAGGATATATCTGGAACATTGATTTTTACTCTGGGGTTTTATACCAGCACGGCAGTGGATAAAATCTAAGGACAGTCCAAATATGATATAATGACAACTGTGAAAGGTAGCCGCAATTATTGTATCAAGAATCCTCCCACCAACAATCTAGGAGAAGAATGGGGATTGTGATCATTTTATTTATCCGAGCACGGCAAAGTGACTGCACAACTGATGGTAAGCGCAGTGCAGTCCAAAAAGTCCAGCGATCACCGATAAAACTTTCACTTGTTTGTATGTTATGTTAAGGTATATGTATTCCGTAACTTTGTTATAGTTCTAGTTTACACTTGATGCACCTACCTTGTCTATCTCTGCACCATCCTAAGGTTGACTGGTAGAGAATGGCTCTGGCATTATGTCCGCCTATATACATATTTTGTATATGAAGTGCAAATAAATAAATAAATAAATAAAAACGAGTTTATCGGCGGTCACCAAAATCATGCATCGTACCATGGGCGTCAGTGAAGATACGTCTGCGCGTTAGTACAACGCACTATGTAATTTTAAGTTAAACCATTCTGTTTTACAGCAGAGCCTGAAAACGAGCAACTGGGTCACCTGATGGTAATTGATTGAGTGGACATCCACAATATCCGTGGAAGGGTTAGGATTTGGGCCTCCGGATATATCACTCAACGTACGAAATACAACAGCAAGCTGTTAATTTACGTCGCTTTTCTGTAAGTGGCAATAACCCTGGTCGAGCCGACTTATTCATGCTGTAGAAAAAATTGTCTACAGCGTGACTCTACCACTCTAAAGAAATAACAGCGAAATATAGCAAGATGTTGACAGATGACAACATCACTGACACCAGTCTAACGCTTGACGAAACAGATCTTGAACATCCTAAGTAAGCGTCTTTCTTAGTAGTCTTTCTAGAGTAGCCGGCTGTGAAACGAGAGGCCGCGGGTTCGATCCCCACACCGAGACAAACATTTGTGTGATCCACAGATATTTGTCTCGGGGTCTGGGTGTTGTGAGACCGAAAGTCTCTCGTAGTTCCTGATACCCACGACACAAGACTCGTATCTTAGTGTGGGGTCAGGACTATGTATGTGACTGTTGGGTGTATTTTATTTATTTTCTAGTAACTTGGGCATGAAATAAGCATCTCTTACAGGTATAGTCTTATCGTATCCATAGGTAGCCGTCGGATGTGGTTCTAGTACCGCATTCAGTTCGGGAACACCATGAAAAAAGTCGTTTTTGATCGGCTCCCCAACCTTCGCGGGACGTACCAGTCGGCTCGTGTAGAAATTGAATGCTAAGAAATCGTAGGTTCCTGGGAAAATATATATAAGTATATTTTTTATAGCATAGGCCGGCAAACGAGCAAGTGGGTCACCTGATGGTAAGTGATCTCCACCGCCCATGTACGCCCACTACCAGAAGAATCATGGGCGCGTTGCCGACCGAAAGGGATAATTAGGAATTGGGAAGGGGAGGGGATTTGGGCTTCCGGATATCTCACTCACCGTACGAAACGCAGCAGCAAGCCGCTACTTTACGTCGGTTTTCTGTGAGACAGTGGTAACGACCCGGTCGAGCCAGCCCATTCATGCTGTAGATAAAACTGTCTACACCGTGGCTCTACCACTCTAATATATCTATACATATAATAAAAATGTAACAAATCGCTGTTTGTACATGGAAGATATATGAGAAAAAATATTATTGGGACCGTTATCAACGCAATAGCACCCCATACAATGATTGTTAGAATTTTTGTCTGTTTGTCTGTGCGTTTGTGCACGCTAATCTCAGAAACGGCTTATCCGATTTAGATGTAGTTTTCACTAATATATTTTGGTATGCTTCACTTAACATTTAGTATTTGTTTCATGTCAATCGGTTCATATATAAAAGTTATGCCAATTTAAAGATAAAGAATCACGTCAAATCACGTTAATCTAAATATATAAAACTCAAAGGTGACTGACTGACATAGTGATCTATCAACGCACAGCCCAAACCACTGGAGGGATCGGGCTGAAATTTGGCATGCAGGTAGATGTTATGACGTAGGCATCCACTAAGAAAGGATTTTGATAAATTCTACCCCCAAGGGGATAAAATAGGGGATGAAAGTTTGTATGAAACTCTGTCAATCTTAAACGTTCACGCGGGCGGAGCCGCGAGCAAAACCTAGTGTATTACAAATGTGAAATTTTGGATGTTTGTAGATCAATCACACTTTAACAACTCTGCACTGATTTGAATTAAATTTGGCATGCAATAAAACTGTGACATAAATTAGAACACAGGCCATTAAATGCCACTTTGAATTGTAAAACACTTTACAGCTCTTGACTATATACTCAAGACAATAAATGCTAAGACACATAACGCGCAGTAATTTCACTAGCTTCTATTTCACTTATGAACACAAGGTGATAGGTCCCTCGTATGTGAAAGGCCGTCTGGGTTGGTACCACCGCTGCGTTTTTTCTGACGCCAAGCAACAGTGTGTAAGCATTGTTGTGTTTTGGTTGGAAGCACATTGAAGCCAGTGAAATTACTGGGCATTATGATCTGCATCTTATGTCTCGGGGTGACCAGTGCAGTTCAGTGCCATGCAGTGCTTTGTAATTCAAAGTTCTGTGTGGTGTTGCTTCTGTGTGTGGGCAGGCGTGGCGCTTACCATCAGGCGAGCGCCTTGCTCGTCTCGTCATTTAATCAAATAATTTAAAAACAACGACAGTGCTTACACACTGCTGCTGAGCGGCAGAAGTAAACAAGTACCAACCCAGGAGGCCTTCAGCATACGAAGGACCGACCACGTATTTAAAGTTACCTCCGATCAAGTCTTTTTCACAATCCGTGAAGGTGGGCAGTCGACAGCTCGGGTATCCATTCCTGACGCTTGCTGCAGCCAACGCTTTCTCCAATATCGGCGGCCATCCACCTTCTTTGGAGTAAATGGGATGACAAAACCTACCAGCCTGAAATGAATAAACGCTATCGTGGAAAAAAGTTGTGTCTGCCGCGTTAGAAAATTATCTGATTGTATATTTTCCTGTAATTTCACTAGCTTTAATGTCTTTCACTGTGGTTACATACTGCTGACTGGCGGCAGAAATATACGAAGCGGTGGTATCAACCCAGACGGCCTCTCGCATACGAGAGACCTTTTTTTTATCCTCGCTCGACAAAGTGACTACGCTACACCTGATGGTAAGTGTAGCGCAATCCAAGAATATTGTCGACCAACGATAAACAATGTGGCCATCGTAGCTCGGCAAGATCATGCCGGCATGCCAAAGGGCCAAGGGGGAGGGGAAGGAAAAGGGATGGGAAAAGGGTTAGGATCAGGGGGCAAGCCCCCTAGTGAGAACCGGATATACACTATATACGGGATATACCTACCACCTTGTAACCTTTCACAAGCCAACCGTGTGTTTAAAGAATAGCTCCTTACAAATAGTAGGTAATCATGATGATGACCCTGACAGCCTCTCGTATACGAGATACCTACCACCTAAGTATGTGTTATTTGTGTTAGGCTGCCAAATTATTAAAAATGAGGCGGTGGTACAGAACCCTTCATGAATGTGTTCGATTCGTACTTGGCTGCTTTTTTTAAAGATTTTGTGATTACCGCGCCGTAGGTAGTATTTTTTTTTATTTGTTTGATTGACGAGACGAGCAAGGTGCCTGATGGTAAGCGCCACGCCTGCCCATAAAAAAAGTAACACCACACAGAACTTTGAATTACAAAGCACTGCATGGCGCTGAACTGCGCAAGTCACCCCGAGAGATAACATGTTAAGTCTCATAATGCCCAGTAATTTCACTGGCTTCAATGTCCTTCGAACCGAACCATAACAGTGCTTACACACTGGTGCTCGGCGGCAGAAATAAATTTAAATTTCTGTGTTAATGGGTCACTAGGAACTTACCACAAACTGCATCACCAGTTCAGTTAATTCTCCATATTTGGGTGACATTGGGTCGTACCATACCAAGTGATTAGCTATGGATACTCTACCTGGGAACAAAAATCTATACTTATAAAATAACATGTCCTGACTGACTGACTGATTCATCATCGCCGAGCGCAAAACTATCAAGGCTACAAGCATGAAATTCAGACTCTATATCCATTTTGTCATTTAGGCACCCACTAAGAAAGGATTTTAGAAAATTCCACCCCAAAGGGGTCAAAATAGGGGATGATAATATGTATGAAATTCCGTCATTTTGGTATTTCGGTTATTGACGTAAAACAAATAAAACGTGTTTCAGGAATTTTGGAAATTTTATTTAATAAGGGATGAAAAAAGGGGTGAAAGTAAATGCGAAAGTGAGTTTGTTTGTTACGCTTTCACGCCTAAATCACTGAACCGATTTTGATGAATTTATCTACAGAGACAGATGGAACCCTGGAGACGGTTACAGGCTAGTTTTATCCCGGAAAATGCTATTCACGCGGGCGGAGCCGCGAGCAAAAGCTAGTAATTTTATTATTAAAATGTCAGTTAAATTCAAAACCGACTTCAAACAAATACTGAATAGGAAATAATAATAATTTCAGCTCTCTTTGGACTCGGTGCCTGCATCGCTGCCGATCAAGTCACATAGCACCGACTCCAGACACCTTGTTATTTAAAATTGGGGGTTGGATTCCTTTGCCTAAACCATCAGAACTAAATGGATAAACTGTAGAAAGGGAGTTTTGGCGGAAATTCTGACAATGCAGTTCATCCTTTATTTAATTTATTTCATAAACTAGTTTAGAGTTGTGTTTGTTGTATAAAAGTGGTGTGGATAAATTGTTCAATAAACATTGACGGTGATGAGCAGTGTATGGAAACATTGAAATAAGTGAATTAAGCATCGTACTGAAAGGAGTTAATACCAAAACTCCGGCAAGACTTTGAAATCGACCGCACCCGTGTTTCATCGTTCTTGTAAAAATAACTTGAAAATAAATTATACTTGACATTGGCACAATGCATAATAATGCGAAGCCATAAATAAAAAGAAGAACTGTAGAAAAAAATAATTCAAAGTTAGAACACATACCACGATACAAGTGTTTGAACTCTTTAGCATAGATCCTCCATGCCTTCGCGTGTGCCAGGAGGACATTTTTGGAACAAATGAACGCGGCCGAACAGGTTGCAATAATCCCTGGGGCTAATTTCCCAGTGTTGTATGAAATATCACACATCACAATTGGTTCGTTGATAGTCAGCCAGGTCTTGACCCTGTCACCGTACAAAGAAAAGACAACTCGAGCGTAGTTTGCAAACCAATCAGAGATAAGGGGATTAGTCCAGCCTCCTGCAAAGAATTGAGTGTTTACTGTTTCTACAAAGGTAATTTTTAAATGGTAGATCCAAAGATTTCAATCTATTATTATAGTGTTTAGAAGTAAAATTGTATTACATATGGCGGGAATTTGACAATGCCCAGTAATTTCACTGACATCAATGTCCTTCAAATCGAAACACAGTGCTTACACACTGTTGCTTGACAGCGGAAATAGACAAAGTGATGGTACCAACCCAGACGTCCTCTCGCATCGGAGAGACCTACCACCTTGAGATTAATTTTTTCCTAATATAAAATTTATATAATATTACGAATTAAATTTAAATTAAATTACGTAAAAAGCACTCATAAATGCTCAACCGTGCTGTTAACATATTGGCGCTTTAGTATTTTTGCCTTTCCAGTGAAGATATTTGGATTAAACTGTACTTATCTTCACCAGCTGCAGTTTAGCCACTTCCACGCCAGAATAAAGAGGAGTTAAAACGTATCTTTCTTACCTAATTGCTGAAGTATCTCCGGCAGATCCCAATGATACAGCGTTACGACTGGCTGAATACCACACGCTAGAAGACCATTAATGAGGTCATTGTAATATTTGGCGCCATCTTTACTGACGTAAAAATCGTAACCTTTGGGCAGCAATCGGGGCCAGGATATAGAGAATCTAAAAATATGTCATTGATTTAAATTATAAACAACATGGTGTTAATATCTGTCACAATGACCCACACACCTTGTGTGGATCGCGTTCCAGGATCAGCCAGTGTATATCTGGTTCTCCCGAGGGGCTAGCGACATGACTTGATGGTTGGTTGGGGCGGGTATAGGGGTACATGCTTGTATCCCTGTGCTTGCAACGGTCATCCGCCTGATCTGTCGCAGCCCTCTTCGGAGAGAGAAGAAGCATTTATATAGGCCGGCATGATTCTGGTGACCACCGATGAACTCATTATTTTTTGGTGGTCGCTTCGTTTTTCGATTGCTACTACTACGCTTACCATTAGGTGTAGTGCAGTCAGTTTGCAGAGCTCGGATAAATAAAAAATCATCCTATTTCTATGATGTATGTCCTTCACTCTGCAAGCTGTCCGGTTATAAAATACATTGCTTAAGGAAATCAGACAAGCCAGATCCGTGCTGATATTTAAAAACACGGTCAAAAACTTTTACTCATCCAGTTTGTAAATTAAGAGTGGTTGAGCCACGTTGTAGACAGTTTTGTCTACAGCATGTATGAGCCGGCTCGACCAGGTCGTTAGCACTGTCTCACAGAAAATTGACGTAAAGTAGCGGCCTGCTGCTGCGTTTCGTACGGCGAGTCAGATATCCGGAAGCCCAAATCGCCCTTCCCTTCCTAATTCTTTAATTATCCCCTTCCTTTAAGGTGGGTAAAGCACTTATGATTCTTTTGTTATTGTGGTCGTACATTAGCGGTGAAGATTACTTACTATCAGGTGTCGCACTTGCTCCTGTACCCGCCTATACTATAAATAGATGGACCCTGGCTCTAAGCCGAATGGGGCCAGGCAGAAAGAAGACCTACCTATAGAACTGCAGGCCTATCTCGGCTCCCACCTCGACGTCCCGTCTCCATAAATAATAGGAGTCGCATGCCACGTCTCCTGTACTGTGGTCCGCTATAACGTCTGTATTGTTGTGAGTAAATACATCCCAAATACTTTCTGTTTTATCTGAAATAAAAGGAATAGAAGCAGAAGTTATGAGAGTGGTAGAGCCACGCTGTAGACAATTTTGTTTACACTCCAATGGGCTGGCTGGACCGGATTGTTGCTTTGTTTCGGATGGTGAGTGAGATATTCGGAGGCCAAGTCCCCCACCTATTCCCAAACCCATAATTATCTCTATATTTAAGGTCGGTAACTCATCTATGGTTGCGGTATTGTGGATGTTTATAGGCGATTACCATCAGGTTACCCACTTGCTCGTTTGACGGTCTTTGCTATAGTAAATATAACAGCAAATTCGCTAGTTTTTGCATCATACATCTTTAAACTGACGCCTGTATTTCCAAAGTGAGCACCAGTGCATACAATTCGCCGTACTTATTTCAGCCCCATGATTTTTTGGACTGCACTACGCTTAACATCAGGTGTAGTGCAGTGACTTTGCCGTGATTGAATTAAAAAAAAAAAGAAATGTGTGCGTCTCGGGACGCTCGACAGAAGTGATAACTTAAACTAATGTGGGTTAAAGTTAAAGCGGAGGAGCTTGCCTACTGCTACCGTATGCGTGAGAGAAAGGGAAGCCAGAGTGGCGCCGTAACGCGTTACGTTGCGAAGTCCGGTCAAAGTCATGTCAAAGCCCGGTCAAAGTCCGGTCGAAGTCCGGTTAAAGTCCAATCGAAATCCGGTCAAATACCGGTCAAAGTCCGGTCAAATACCGGTCAAAGCCCAGTCAAAGTCCGGTCAAAGTCCAGTCAAAGTAATGTCAGTCTTGTCAAAATCCGGTCAAAGTCCTATCAAAGTCCGGTCGAAGTCCAGTTAAAGTCCAGTCGAAATCCGGTTAAATACCGGTCAAAAACCTGTCAAAATCCGGTCAAAGTCCTATCAAAGTTTGTCAAAATCCAGTCAAAGCCCTATCAAAGTCTGGCCGGAGTCCGGTTAAAGTCCGGTCAAAATCCGGTTGAAGACCGGTCAAATACCGGTCAAAGTCCTGTCAAAGTCCTATCAAAGTCCGGTCGAAGTCCAGTTAAAGTCCAGTCGAAATCCGGTCAAATACCGGTCAAAAACCTGTCAAAATCCGGTCAAAGTCCTGTCAAAGTTTGTCAAAATCCGGTCAAAGCCCTATCAAAGTCCGGTTAAAGCCCGGTCAAAATCCGGTCGAAGTCCGGTCAAATACCAGTCAAAGTCCTGTCAAAGCCCGGTCGAAGTCCGGTTAAAGCCCTGTCGAAGTTTGTCATAATCCGGTCAAAGCCCTATCAAAGTCCAGTCAAAGTCCGGTTAAAGTCCGATCAAAGTCCGGTCAAAGTCCATTCAAAGTTCGGTTAAAGTCCGGTCAAAGTCCGGTTATAGCCCGGTCAAAGTCCGGTCAAAGTCCGGTTGAAGTTCGGTCAAAGTCCGGTTGAAGTCCGGTTAAAGTCCGGTTAAAGTCCGGTCAAAGTCCGGTTGAAGTCCGGTCAAAGTCCGGTTGAAGTCCGGTTAAAGTCCGGTCCAAGCTGACTGGTCACTGTGTGACGCCACCTGGGACTTCGAAATAATCGATGTTCCAGGGAGGTCAGCTAACGCTGGCTGGTCGATGGACCGCTCGCGTTACGGAACGTTTCGGTTCACCCTCCCATAAGAAGTTATCACTTCAAAAATCTTAGTGGTTACTATGTGTTTTTTTTTTTTTAAATCCTGGCTCGGCAAAATGACTACGCCACACCTGATGGTAAGTGTAGCGCAATCCAGGAATAGTGTCGACCAAAGACAATCAGTGTGTCTATCGTTGGTCGGCACGATCATGCCGGATGTGTGATGTGTTTGACTGTTGGATGTTATTTATAAAAAAAACCCGGGGCTCCATGTAACGTCAGACAGGAAACAAGACTTACCGCTGGCATTCCAAGCACCTTCTATCTGGTAG
Source organism: Amorpha juglandis (assembly GCA_949126905.1). Lineage (NCBI taxonomy): Eukaryota > Metazoa > Arthropoda > Insecta > Lepidoptera > Sphingidae > Amorpha > Amorpha juglandis. The sequence goes on from OX421388.1 coordinate 9,989,376, forward strand.
GACGAAGTGGCAGCACCCAGTTTGAACATTGGCGGGAAACTGGGGTTCACGGGGCGCTCCGCCGCAGAAGCTGTAGCACTATACGCATGACATTTGTTAACCAACTTCAAAAAGGAGGATTCTCAATTCACCTGGATACGAGTATTATGCCAAAAGAAAAGAAATTCCTTAAATTTCTTGGCTTCTTCTGTAGACAAAACTGTCTACAGCGTGGCTCTACCACTCAAAGGTTTTACCGTTTTAGGAACATCTACTATAAATGCGTGCGTTTTGCCAATTTTAAAAATTTTCATACTTACGTTAAAATCAACAATCCGATAGACAGCATGACGAAAACTAAAACATATTATATTTGCACTTTATTGTTTACTAGGGAACCGCGTCGGCTTCGCACGGGTAAATATATGTTTATTACGACATCACATTACAAATCTTTGAATTTTTCGGCTTTTCTGTACTATAATATGTATGTATTATACATATAAACCTTCCTCAAGAATCACTCTTGGCTTCTTCTGTAGACAAAACTGTCTACAGCGTGGCTCTACCACTCAAAGGTTTTACCGTTTTAGGAACATCTACTATAAATGCGTGCGTTTTGCCAATTTTAAAAATTTTCATACTTACGTTAAAATCAACAATCCGATAGACAGCATGACGAAAACTAAAACATATTATATTTGCACTTTATTGTTTACTAGGGAACCGCGTCGGCTTCGCACGGGTAAATATATGTTTATTACGACATCACATTACAAATCTTTGAATTTTTCGGCTTTTCTGTACTATAATATGTATGTATTATACATATAAACCTTCCTCAAGAATCACTCTATCTATTGCTGAAACCTGCATTAAAATCCGTTGAATACTTTAAAAGATCTAAGCGAACAGACAGCGGAAGCTACTTCATTCTATGTGAAGAAGATATTGATGTTGCAGACACATAACTTCTTTTGGTAATTATTGTAAGAGTCTAACCTTCGTATTCATAAACGATGCGATGGGAAATAATCATCCTTCCGATACATGTATGGCGAGCCAACATATTTTTTTTTCTTAATTGTCGCTACACCTTTTATTAGCGGTCCGTAAATTACACCTATCATCTAAATGTCAGCCAAACCAGTAGTCTCCAAGTACAGTGACTGTGACGGACGGACATGATGAATTGATAAGGTTTCTGTTTTTGCCATAAGACTACAGAACCCTAAGAAAACCTCGCCAGGATATAGAAGTGTAGGTATACGCTAACGGTATACAAGAAACACCTGTATCTTTAAAGTAGTAGACAAGGTGCAATTAGAATACAAATAATACTTCCATATCCGGATAGGATATCCTACTAATATTATAAACGCGAAAGTTTGTAAGTATGGATGGATGGATGTATGTTTTTACTCTTTCACGTAAAAACTATTGAATGGATTTTAATGAAACTTTACAATAATATAGCTTATACATCAGAATAACACATAGGCTACTTTTTATCCCGGAAAAAAGCAGATCACGCAGGCAGTACCGCCAGCAAAAAAACAGTAATGAATATTTCCAACTCCTCCCTAACCTTCTATCTGATTAATTTCGTTACGGGACAAAGACATTTAGGCATTCCCAGAGACTCGCCGAGCTTCACTGCTCGGTGTCGACAAAAATGCGTGCCACTGTTGATCCTGGTGCACAGGAGTTACAGTGGCGGGTGTGTGGGCGGGAAAGTCACTATAAAGGTGCAATTAGTGTCTCCACGCATAATTGAGCTTCTTTACATCCCATATTCACTGTTGAACGCAGTAAACACTCTGTGTAAATTGGGTTTAATCTGCTTTGGATTGGATGTTTTTTTTTATGGCAGTTGTAAGAATGTTCCAGTAAATATTATTAAATAAAAACTCTCTTAATTTTATAATACTTCGTAGAACATGATGCAGTAAACAAACTTCACGTTATTTATTGCGATATTAAATTGGTAATCGTGACCGCATGGATTTTTTATGTTAAAAGTACCCCACAATAAAATTTATATTTCATACAATCGACATAAAAATTACCTCAACGAGCTATTAAAATTACTGATAAGAAACTTAAAAATAAAAATAAAACAAATGAAAGACGCAAAAGATCCAGAAATTAAATGGAAAATAATTGACATTACTAATAAAATATAAGATCAAAAATGTCATCAGCTCTAACTAGATTAGTTACAGAGAACAACAAAGCGTGTGCCCATATTTTTTTTCTTAAACTTCGTAGCCCGTGTCTACGGAACAATTGAAAAAAGGTTAAAAAGGCGCGCGTATAAGAATGACATGTGGTCCCACAATATCCAGACCCGAAACCAATATTTGTGGATAACACAATGTCTCGGTGCGGGAATCGAACCCACAGCCCCTCACTTCGTAGCCGGCTACTCACCGGCTACTTACTCCGACTCCATGCACGTAGGGATGCACAAGGAAGCACGTATATCGAGCTTGCTCTACGACGACAGCTCTCCACATGCACAACAAGGTGGTAGATCCCTCGTATGCGAGAGGCCGTCTGCGTTGGTACCACCGCTTCGTCTATTTCTGCTGCCAAGCAACAGTGTGTAAGCACTGTTGTGTTTCGGTTTGAAGGACATTTGTGAAATCACCGGGCATTATGTGACTTAACATCTTATGTCTCGGGGTGACGAGCGCAGATCAGTGCCATGCAGTGCTTTGTAATTCAAAGTTCTGGGTGGTGAACGGGAACAACGATGTGCGTGGCAACAATACATCATTAGTTGAACGTATCCGTGACTCTCTACCATTAGAAGCATGTTGTAGACAATATTGTCTACAACATGAATGAGCCGACTCGACCAGATCATTATCATTGTCTCACAGAAAATTGACGTAAAGTAACGACTTGCTACTGCGTTTCGAACGGTGAGTGAGATATCCAAAATCCCGCTCTCCTTCCCACTCACTTAATTATCCCTTTCCTTTAAGGTCGGCAACGCGCTCATGACTCTTTTGATAACAGGGACGTACATGGGTGGAGATCACTTACCATCTAGGGATCCAATTGCAACTTTTCCGGCCGATGCATTAAAAAAATGTACCACAATAAAGAATAGCAATCAGAGAGCAAGTGGTGTTGCGCAGTGATTTTATATAGGCGCCCGAGTGAATAGTGTGTTTCTATATGTCTGAGACTATCTGTGCATTGTCTTAACGTTTTGCCAGTAGTCACTAAGCAACAACTCCACAATAACCAAAACGACTCACTCAGAGGCGTCTCTAGCCCATGTGCAATGTCCCATGTGCAATTATTCATCTTTGACCGCGTCGCTCTCAAACGCACGGCTGGCACGTGTAAGGCGGCTATCCTAACCTTGGATAGGTAAATTAGTTTGTTTCGCGCATTTTTTAAAGATATTATGTGAAACGGATCTTTTAAACAGAAGATATAACACGGACGCAGGTGCGTTTGAAAATGCCCGGGGTGCGTGTGAGTGGAGCTCGGTCGGCGCCCCCTAGAACGCTGCGCCCGGCGCCCGTGTGCATCGCACACACACCACACCCGGTAAACACGCCTCTGGACTCACTGATATTTAACTGACTTATACAAATGCCTGTCAAAGCGCACCGACCGAGGCGACACCGAAGTGTACACGTATAACACAGCGTATATATGACCACCTGTACCTTCATATTTCATATTCATGAACCAAAATTGACCATATTTTCACAAAAACAAGAATTAAAACCAACTTTAAAAAAAACTATAAATATAGCGGGCGATCCCCTTAAACGACAATATCCTACCATCCTAATCAAATAAATAAATAAATACACCCAACAGTCACACACATAGTCCTGACCCCACAATAAGTTAACCTGTGTGCGGAAATCGAACCCACGGCACTGCAACACGGGATCTACTAATATTAAGCGTAAATTTTGAAGCTTGGATGTGTGTTTTTGAGTTTGAATGTTTGTTAGGCACACATGTGGAATTTGATTTGGGATAGGACTCGCCACTTTTTATCCCAGAAAAAAATTGATGCAGGTTGATACTACCGCTTTGTCTATTTCTGCCGCCAAGCAGCTTGTGTGGAAGATTAGTTCATATTTCTAAATAATATTTATCAGGTGAGAACATTATAAAGATGCGTAAGCAAGCGAAAATTCTACGACGTAATTGCATCGTTAAAAATATTTTATAGAATAAAAAGCTATAAAGTATGTGAATTGTAAAACCTCTGTCATAAAACATTATTTCCCATCAAACTGCGACGTTCATGTGCCTATATTTTATTTCACAGACATAGATTTAAACAGATGTCGTAGGTACACGTACGTAAAAACACGTAAACCTACAGTGCGTGCCTCACATTCGCCCTCTATGTTTTTGTAATAATATTAATAAAACCTACTCTAAAAAAATAGTTCTTACTGCAGTTTATTGATCAAAATGGCTTAATGTTACCTTTTTGAGTCAGTTTTATTTGTTTTTAAATGGTTTAAATAAAGCACTGTTAGTGTAAGAATCATCAAAATCGGTGAATTTCGTCTGAACCAGATTTCATCCCTTTAAAAGTGGTAATTAGTGAAAATATACCCTTTCAAATTACAGAGTCGTCTGTGATTTTTTAAATTTGGATGACAGTGCAAAGTTATACCTACATACAAATCTTTACATAGTATAAAACGAAGTCATTCCGCTGTCTGTTCGCTCACATCTTTTAAACTATTCAACGGATTTTAATGTAGTTTTCAGCAATAGATAGATTGATTCATGAGGAAGATTTATATGTGTAATACTTACTTATTATAGTACAGAGCAGCCGAAAAATTCAAAGATTTGTAATTTGATGTTGTAACAAACAATTTTTACCGGTGCGAAGCCGGTGCAAGTCGCTATTTGCACCGTATTTCTTCTTCTTCTTTTTATTTATGGCTTTCGCAGTATTATGCATTTAGCCAGTGTCAAGTATAATTTATTCTCAAGTAATTTTTACAAGAACGATGAAATACGGGTGCGGTCGATTTCAAGGTCTTGTCGGAGTTTTGGTGTTAACTCCTTTCAGTACGATTCTTAATTCACTTATTTCAATGTTTCCATACACTGTTCATTACCGTCAATGTTTATTGAACAAATCCACACCACTTTTATACAACAAACACAACTCTAAACTAGTTTATAAAATAAATTAAAATAAGCGATGAACTGCACTGTCAGAATTCCCGCCAAAAAATCGCACCGTATTTCTTCTTCTTCTTTTTTTTATGGCTTTCGCAGTATTATGCATTTAGCCAGTGTCAAGTATAAATTATTCTCAAGCTATTTTTACAAGAACGATGAAACACGGGTGCGGTCGATTTCAAGGTCTTGTCGGAGTTTTGGTGTTAACTCCTTTCAGTACGATGCTTAATTCACTTATTTCAATGTTTCCATACACTGTTCATCACCGTCAATGTTTATTGAACAAATCCACACCACTTTTATACAACAAACACAACTCTAAACTAGTTTATAAAATAAATTAAAGTAAGCGATGAACTGCACTGTCAGAATTCCCGCCAAAAACTCGCACCGTATTTCATTTCGTCAGTTAAAATGTGACACGGTTGCTTTGTCTATGCAGGTCTATGTCTATGGTTTATAATGATCATAAACAATTATGCATAATTATAATTAATATATATTTTACCACAGTTTGACGTATATATTCATTATTACAATAATTGGACGCAAATACGTCATAACATTTGAACCCACATCAAGTTGAAATTGAGATATGGATTTTATTTTGCTAAATTCATTAGATTTAAGTAGATTAACTTCCTTATTAAAAAAATATGATGATTATAACATTCCCCATGTACGATTATGGAAAATAAAAGTGTATATTATTGATTTAAGTTAATGAATTTAGTAAATTAAAATCAATATCTAATTCTTTCTTGATGTGGGTTAAAATGTATTATATTTGACCTGATCAACGTAAGCCTTAGAATGGTAGAGCCACGCTGTAGACAGTTTTGTCTAGAGCATGAATGGGCTGGCTCGACCGGGTCGTTACCACTGTCTCACAGAAAACGTAAAGTAGCGGCTTGCTGCTGCGTTTCGTACGGTGAGTGAAATATCCGGAAGCCCAAATCCCCTCCCCTTCCCAATCCCTAATTATCCCTTTCCTTTAAGGTCGGCAACGCGCCCATGATTCTTGTGGTGGTGGGCTTACATGGGCGGTGGAGATCACTTACCATCAGGTGACCCACTTGCTCGTTTGCCGGCCTATGCTATAAAAAAAAAAGCCCAAATATCCTCATCACCCACACAGGATGTGTAGGTCACTATTACAGGTCTTAACACCATGTGTACAGTGGTCGCTATCTTCTACCGACCGTTGCGGAAATATCTTTTGACGGTCGACATTGTATTGTCTACTTATATGTTTTGTTTTAATCCTTGGTCAAATTAACTTGATTGTTAATGTAGACAATAGATAGTAAAAACGTGTACTGCGATATAATTTAGCTTTCTATGTACCTACCGTACAATAACCTGGCTCTGGCTTTATACAATACTATAACTGGCTTAAAAACCTGTCAAGTGCGAGTCGAACTCGCACTCCGAAAGTTCACGGAAATTATTTTTTTTTGTTCTTCTCTTGTGAAACGGCTATCTAAATAATGTATTGTAACCTTTTATGGATCCAATAAATATTTAGAATTAGATTTTTTTACATAGTATGCGAGAAGCCGTCTGGGTTGGTACCACCGCTTTGTCTATTTCTGCTACCAAGCAACAGTGTTTAAGCACTGTTGTGTTTCGGTTTGAAGGACGTTGAAGGCAGTGAAATTACTGGGCATTATGCGACTTAACATCTTATGTCTCGGGGTGGCCAGCGCAGTTCCGTGCCATGCAGTGCCTTGTAATTCAAAGTTCTATATGGTGTTGCTCGTCTCGTCATTCAAAAATTAGTCAATCAAAAAAAAAATTAAATCAGCGCTAGGCCACCAGCTTAGCAATATACAGAACTGAACCCTATTTGGTGCAAAGCAACAGTTTAGCATCTATGTCATTATTTTTACTTTTTATTTCCAAACTGTGTTGCACCAGATAAATGTTTACTTTCTTCTTTTTTTATTGTGTCAGCAGATGTCTCAAGAATTTCCTTAGAACCCTAATTTACATTACTGTACAGAAACATCAACTTTCTACAAATCGGTTATGAAAGTAATCATTTTAAATGAACGCTTATATGTTAATTCACAGATTTTCCTGTTCGCTAATATTATGTTTCACCTTTATATTACCTTTAATTCTATATCATAAAAAGGCTGTATGTGGGTCAAGTTGGTGCATTTTTTTTAAAGCTTGAAAGACGGGACAATCAAGTATCTCGCCTGATGATAAGGGACACGCCTTCCCATAAAAAATCAACAGCACACCGCATTTTAAAGTGCTACAAGAAATATAGTTTAACGTGCCACGCAGTTCCAGGTAATGAACAGTATTCAGTAAATCAATAAGCCAGTAAGTCAATAATGGCCAGTAATTTCACTGGCTTTAATGGCCTTCAAATCGAAACTCAGCAATATTTACACATTGCTGCTTGGCGACAGAAATAGACATAACAGTGGTACCAATCCAGACGGCCTCTCGCATACGACCTACCTTACTTACGAACCTACCTTGTATCATATGTATATCATCATATGGTGTATTATAATAATATACCATATTGATAGGATTGAGAAAGAATTTTAAGAAATTTTTACCATACACCAAAACAAAATACACCAGTTTAAAACATACACTGACCGTTTATGTATATGTAAGGTATGTATGTAGAATACGACGGACTTGCGGTCCCACAACACCCAGACTCGAAACCAATATTACTAGATCACACAAACATTTGTCTCGGTGCGGGAATCGAATCCACGGCCTCTCGCTTCGTAGCCCACTACTCGCCCGCTACGCCACGGAGGCTGTCAAAGCTGTTAGCTGTGGATAAGGTAACCTATATGTTAAATTATATTGTAGTAAACAATTCAATACAATATGCGTCATCTGTTGATACTTATGCAATCGATAAATTAGGTACCTTACACCGCCATCAGTTAGAATCTTATGGAACTCACTGATAATTATAAATAGATAATTTGCAATAAAAAAATATTGCGACTATAAATTGAGATATAAATTATCCTATCCCTCAAGTTGGATCAAACTTTGCAAAGCGTGCGTTTGCAAAATTTGATAAAAATCGGTTTAGTAGTTTAGGAGTTCATCGCGTACAAACAACGTGACACGTAATTTTTATATATAAAGATGTAGTCGCATAAAACGATCCGCTCGAAATTATGTTATTATTATTGTCGTAAGTACATGATGAGTTTTCCTAAATTAGACTTGCATTACAACTTAAGATATATAATTTAAGTATTATTGTTATTTTGTGTTATCTGCTGGAAAACCTAAATAAATAAAATAAATCACTAATTAACTAAAACTGACCGTGTGAATCCGCTTTAACTGCACGTTCTGTTATTAATTAATGTAAAGGTGTAGGTTGTAATCGCAGGCGTCTTAATCTTCAACGTCAGTCACCGAGATGTATTATTTGGAAGTGGTTGTGTTCAGGTATGTATACAGTACGATATAAATTATGCGCTTCGGCAATGTTTGTCTTTTTGACCGACGAAAAAATGGAGAAAGTTGTCAATGTAACGCGACTTTTTTATGTATAACGCATTTTTTTTACTAGCCCTGTATTATATACGTCCCACTACTGGGCACGGGCCTCCTCTACTGAATGAGAGGGGTTAGGCCTTAGTCCACCACGCTGGCCTAATGCGGGTTGGCAGACTTCAAACACCTTCAAAAAATCTTATCGAGTTCTCAAACGACATAAATATAACGCATAAATTCACCAAATGTGGACCGATTTGGGAGAATTTCATTCGAAGTACGGCTCATTTTAATTTTACAAAATTACATTCACGTGGACAAGGTCGCGAGCAAAAGCTAGTAATCTATACTAATATTATAAAGCTGAAGAGTTTGTTTGTTTGAACGCGCTAATCTCAGGAACTACTGGTTCGAATTGAAAAAATCTTTTTATGTTGGATAGTCCATTTATCGAGGAAGGCTTTAGGCTATATAACATTACGCTGCGACCATTAGGAGCGAAGCATCAGTGAAAAATGTTGCAAAAAGTGCAAAAAGTCCGTGGCGCAGCGGGCGAGTAGCCGGCTGTGAAGCGAGAGGCCGCGGGTTCGATTCCCGCACCGGGACAATGTTTGTGCGATCCACAAACATTTGTTTCGGGGTCTGGGTGTTGTGAGACCGAAAAGTCTCTTGTAGTTCCTGATACCCACGACCTTCGGAAGGCTTCCGTTGCGTGCGCTGCGTACACGATTCAAGCTACCCAAAAAATATGTATGAGAGAATTATTCCTCTTTAAATGCTCTAAAAAATGTCCTCGACAGTATATGCCTATCTTTTAAGATTGACTCACTATAAGCTTTTCTATGGTAATCAAATTTGGTCGGAAATTATAAATGTGAATGTAAGTTTGTTTGTTACGCTTTCACGCGAAATCTTCTTAACTGATCATCATGAAACTTTGTACACATATTCTTGGAGGTATTAGAAGTAACATAGGCTACTTTTTATTCCGGAAAAAGCAGATCACGCAGGCGGAGCCGCGAAGAAAAGCTAGTAGTGAATAAAACTGATTCAATTGCTTATAACTATAAAATACTATCAACATAATGATATATTATGATAAAATATATAAGCTATTCAATAATATAGGTAGACTAGATAAGTAATTAACTAACTTAAACATCCCCTAATTTTGAAACAAAACTAATTTAAACGGATTTTAGCGCGGTTTTTTTTATTTTAATTTCGGTCCCGACGTTTAACATAATATTTCGGGACAACCTATACCTCAGTCCACCCCGGGACCACTAAGGCTGAAAAGCTTTCGAAACGTCGGGACCAAAATTAAAATATAAAACCGTGATAAAATGCGTTTAAATTAGTTTTAGTTTTCAATGTGTAACATTCGTGTAAACGTAAGAAATAATCACCCCCTAAATTTATTAGAAAAAACAACTGTAATTCATAAAATGCTGAATAAATTTTCTTCAAACATAATTTTAAATCATGGAAAAAGGAGATCACGCGGGCGGAGCCGCGAGGAAAGCTAGTAGTAAATAAATAAATATATCCAACAGTCACATACATAGTCCTGACCCCATTAGATTAACTTGTATCATACACACAACACCTAAGGCCCAAATAAATATTTCGATTCCGATTCTTGGGCGAATCTTCATTTTATAGTACCTACACCGTACAAAGTACTTTTATTTTTTTCGAGCTGTTTTAAAATCAGTTATATTTGGATACAATAACATTTCAAACCACATCAAGTAAAATTTAAATGCTTATTTTATTTTACTAAATTTATTATATTTAAGTAATAGCTTTTCCTTGCGGCTCCGCCCGCGTGATCTACCCTGTCTCTATACCAATTTTCAACAAAATTCGTTTAGAATTTTCGGTGTGATTGATGAATGATATTAAGATTCTTATTTTATCCCAAGGGAGCATTTAATCGGGATAAAAAGTATCCTATCACCCAAGTCAGCTCATACCCTGTCTGTACCAAATTTCATCAAAATCCGTTCAGTAGTTTCAACGTGATTGACGGACAAACATCCAAACAAACAAACTTTAACATTTATAATATTAGTGTGATGTTAAATTCTTTATTTTATAAAAAAAAACATAAATTGAACATTGCCCATGTAGAATAATTATGCAACATAGAACTTTAAATTATTGATTTAAGTTATTGATTTTAGCAAAATAAAATTTAAATCTCAATTTTTGTTATTGTGGGTTAAAATGTTATTGCATATTTGCATTATGTTATTGCATATTATGGACCAGACTAAATGGCAGTCTGGTCCTGAATTGTTATATACATAGTTACAAATTATAATAAAATATATTTTGATTGTTCAATACGTGGACGTATGAACCAGGTCACATTGACACAAATTATAAAAAAAAAACAACCAAGTACGAATCGGCCTCGCGCACCAAATTACATTTTTACTTTAATTTTTGTGATTTATTAAAGAATAAACAATAATATACATAAAGTCGGAAAATTCGTACAAACTACAAATAATATAATTTCTACCTCACGTTCTAACTCTCGTGTATGATAATGAGATGCATGTATCAGATTTTAATAAAGGAGAAAGATCATGAATGTATTAATTCCCCTACCCCTTTACATCAAAGCTAATCTTGTTTTTTAACACGCTTTTATTAGCTTCAGACGTATGTTAGTATGTTGGTATGTAACGAAATCTTTAAAGTGACTACGCTACACCTTTTGGTAAGTGTAGCGCAATCCAAGAATAATGTCGACCAACGATAAACAATATGTCCATCGTAGGTCGGCAATATTATGCCGGCCTGCCAAAGTTCCTGAGATGAACTACGGGGTCCCTGCTAACAGAATACTGGCGACCCCGGAGTATCTCATCCCAGGGCCAAGGGGCAGAGGAAGGCAAAAGGGATGGCACATGGGTTAGGATCAGGGGGCAAGCCCCCTGGGGAGAACCGGATATACACTGGCTGACCCTGGAACGCGACCCACACAAGGTGGACCACTATGGCAGGTTTTAGCACCAATGTACGGTGGTTGCTATCCGGTCGGATACAAGTATCCTCCTACCAGGAGTTTAATATTTACTTCGATGTTATCATCAATTTTTATTAAACAAATACAATGAGGACAAAAAATGTTCACTTACTGCGAGGTCGATACATTGTGGTAATGATAATTGACATGACATTGAAAAAAAAAAACAAAAAAGATTTTGTGATTTTGCTCACTCTTTGCCAATGAAGATCGTTGTAGGTAAATAAATTACATTGTCAGCCCACTACGAAAGTGCGTGGCTACCTGGTAATGCGTATATTGTAAATAATGTAGTGCAAATATTAAAAACTAGTTTTGGAACGAGCAACGTAATAATTTCTTTCCAATACTTCTCTAGCAACGGTGCCTTTCTAACTAGCGGTAGAATTAAAATTTGATTGAATAAATTATGTATAACATCTTATTGGTATATTGAAATAAAACTAATTTAAACGGATTTTATCGCGGTTTTTTTATTAATTTTGATCCTGACGTTTCGAAAGCTTTTCAGCCTTCGTGGTCACGGGGGGGACTGTGGTGGACTCAGGATCAAAATTAATGAAAAACCGCGATAAAATCTATTTAAATTAGGTTTACTTCAATGTGTAATATTTGCATAAACATAAGAAATCATTATTTATTGATATATGAAATGTTTTGAATTGACCTGATATTTTGCTTAGTAGAGACGATGATTCATACCTATACATTATCACACCACGACCCACGGTAGCTGAACAGTAAAACGCTCGCGAGTGAAACCGCACGGGATAGCTAGTTGAGAATAGAATTTATTTTGAATCCCACCACTCAGTGGTATTAAGTTGTTATACACGAAAAATTGGACGTTGCAATAAAAAATCAACACTCCAAGGCTGGCACTTGTCCACTTTTCTTTCAGTTTATAAAGGTATATACATTTTAATTCATTTTTTTACTAGCCCTGTATTTTTACGTCCTACTGCTGGGCACGGGCCTCCTCTACTGAATGAGAGGGATTAGGCCTTAGTCCACCACGCTGGCCTAATGCAGGTTGGCATACACATACCTTCGAAAAATCTTATCGAGTTCTCAGGTATGCAGGTTTCCTCACGATGTTTCCTTCACCGTTAAAGCAAGCAGTAATTAACAATTAATCTACACGTAACTTAGTAAAGTCAGTGGTGTATGCTCTGGGGGCTGGTTTCGAACCTACGACTTTCGACACCTCGACAGTCCATACCACTCCCCGCTGAGCTATCGCTGCTTTTAATTTTAATTCATTAATTTTGTATAAATAACTGATTGACGTCAAGGCCTGTTTGTATTTTTAGTACTTACTAAGTGTACTTTAAAAACATCATAAAAAAATAAATATATTCTTTATGGACCAGTCGTATGTTTTTGTCAGAAGAAATTTAAATTTGTTAATTTTTATTTGTTCTATGTGAGTGCGAATGCCATTAAGTGTGCCGTATTTAATAACACCGCCTTCTGAGTCTTTTTGCTGGTGGGAGGATACTTGTATCCGACCGGATAGCGACCACCGTACACTGGTGCTAAAACCTGCCATAGTGGCCCACCTTGTGTGGGTCGCGTTCCAGGGTCAGCCAGTGTATATCCGGTTCTCCCCAGGGGGCTTGCCCCTTGATCCTAACCCTTTTCCCATCCCTTTTTCCTTCCCCTCCCCCTTGGCCCTTTGGCAGGCCGGCATGATATTGCCGACCAACGATGGACACATTGTTTATCGTTGGTCGACACTATTCTTGGATTGCGCTACACTTACCATCAGGTGTAGCGTAGTCACTTTGCCGAGCCAGGATAAAAAAATAAAAAAAAACTTTTGACCCAACGACCAGTTAAAAGCATTTGGAGGTGTTGGTTCTTTGGTATCAAGACAATTTACAAGATTTTTAGTTTAAAATACCTAAGGTTGAGTATGAGAAGTGATGTGTTCGGTTCCATCTATTACCATTGTCAGTTCGCAGTAACATTGGCGATGTCTATTTCTTAATGAAGATCGCTCAGTCTTTGATAGATTGTCCACTGCTTCTGACTAAAATAAATTTAAAAGTTCCATATTAGGCGTTCACGATGAAAAAATCGAATAAAATAAATAAAAAAAAAATCAACCCATTGGCAACAACGACTATCAGGACAATTATTGTGGAACCCATTAACAATACTTATTATTATTATTTTAATTATTTCCTATGAATTATGTCCTTTTTTACGAATCAGTTAAGACTTCTACACCCGTCCCTAATCCAGATCTCATAGAAATGACAGCCTCAAATCCCGATGGTGTTCTTGCTCCCTCCTCCGCTCCGGCTAACCTGACAACCTGTAAAACTTATCCTCCTTTCTTTATCGTAAACTTACCTTTTTACCCGTAAGTTTTAATTTAATTTTTCTTTTCTGGAGCATATTAAAAACGTGGGGGAAAAATCTAAACGTAATTTTTATGCCTTGACAAGGATATCAACTTCGACGTGGGGTCTATCATTTAGCACATTAAAAGTCATCTATGGAGCTACTTACTTGGGATGTATTTGTTATGGATCACCTGTATGGGCTGATAGGGCTACTATCGGTGCCGTACGAAGAAAACTGCTCCAAAGCCAACGCCTGGCGTTGATATTCTTGTGTAAGGCGTATAGAACAGTTAGCACCGAAGCTTTGCCTGTCCTTGCGGGTGTACTTCCAGTCGACCTGGAGGTGCAGCGACGCGCCGCTATGTATTACTCTACGAAAGAAAATATGGACAAAAGTTTTGTTACGTCGCGGGAGCTATTAAGAATCAGTCGACTTTTCAAATCGTGCTCCGAAAATTACAACGATCTACTAAACGAATGGCAATAGCGATGGGATAATTCTACTAAGGGACGGCATCTGTATCAGTACTTTCCGTCGGTTAGCGATCGTCTAACAAAAACTTGGCTAGAAGTTGATCATTGTGTTTCCCAATTTCTCACGGGTCATGGCAACATTAAGTTAAAACTGTATTCATTTAGGTTGGTTGAATCGCCTGTGTGCCCATGCTCTACACTTAACTGCCGGTACGAGCAATCCGCACATCATATTCTTTGGGAGTGTAGTCTCTGGCAATATGAGCGCAACATTATGTTAGACAGTATGCAAATAACATCTGGAGCTGTATACTATATGGATATTGTTGAGACTAGAAAGAATTTCCGTGCTTTCCGGCGTTTTTGCCATACCTATTATTGGAATCAAGTATAACAGCTCGCGTGATAAGACCCACTTAATGACATCCGTGGTGCTTTGCATCTGGCTTCTCCAGTTGTAAATGTCCTTACACTTGAGGTTAATACCTCCTCAATTCATTATTTTGTCTCCCGCTTTGCTATGGAGGGAAGTGGACAATTAATATTTCCAACTCCTCCCTAACCTTCTATCTGATTAATTTCGTTGCGGGACAAAGACATTTAGGCATTCCCAGAGACTCGCCGAGCTTCACTGCTCGGTGTCAACAAAAATGCGTGCCACTGTTGATCCCGGTGCACAGGAGTTACAGTGGCGGGTGTGTGGGCGGCATAGTCTCTACCCGTAAGTTTCCTTTTAATGGGGGGGGGGGGGTTACATCATCAGATTGTTCATTGTACCCTCTTCTCCTTACATTTAACTGACAGACGCCCACGCCCCTAACACACAGGATTTGAATACCACTCCTCTTTTTTGTCAGCGGTTAATTAATAATACTTTGTTGACAGTGTGTTAGTGAGTGCATCATGGAGTGGCAGGTTGCTGACGTTCCCACCAGGATTCAAGTTCGGAGCGTCCACGTCAGCGTATCAGATTGAAGGAGCATGGAATATCAGTGGTAAGATTCTACATATTTTAGATTTTTTTTTGATTATATGATGAGACGAGCAAGGCGCTCGTGTGGTGGTAAGCGCTACGCCTGCTCATAACCAGAAGCAACACCACACAGAACTTAAAATTACAAAGCACTGCATGGCACTGAACTGTGCTCGTCACCCTGATACATAGATGTTAAGTCTCATAATGCCCAGTAATTTCACTGGCTTCTATGTCCTTCAAGTCGAAACACAACAGTGCTTACACACTGTTGCTTGGCGGCAGAAATAGACAAAGCGGTGGTTCCAACCCAGACGGCTTCTCACATACAAGGGACCTACCACCGTGTAACGCAGCCTTGGTTAGGCTATTGTCATTTAGGCTGAAAAGCCTAAATAACAATAAACAACAATATAAAAAACAACAATATAATAATGTATTATAGATATTAGCCAACTTTGAACAAAAGCAATCAAATGGATGAATTCCTTTAGCTGCTTATCTATGATCACACATACACCTACACGTGTACGAACAAACACACAAACAGGCACGTTACACACGCAAATTATTTTGCTCGTATCATCGATTTTTGAATCCCCGAAAAAAGGCAACAATTATATTCCCTTTTAAGGGATAAAGCTTCTACAGATTGCATAAATAATCATCAACTAATGACAACTAAAAACAAATGATTTAATTTCTGAAACCCTAATCAAATCAACATGCACTAACAGAACTGTGCTGGTGGTAGAATATTCATATCCGCCCGGATAGCGACAACCGTGACATAGTGATCCACACGCCTTGTGTGGATCGCGTTCCAGGATCAGCTAGTGTATATCCGGTTCTCCCGAGGGGCCTGCGACACGACTTGATGGTTAATTGGGGCGGGTATAGGGGTACATCCTTGTATCACTGTGTCTGCATCGGTCATCTGCCTGTCCTGTCGAAGGCCTCTCGATTTGCTTCTTTCCTCTCCAAAGAGGGAAAAAGCATTTATACAAGCCGGCATTACTCTGGTGACCACCAATAAACTCATTATTTGTTGGTGGTCGCTTTTTGGATTGCACTGCGCTTACCATCAGGTGTAGTGCAGTCACTATGCCGTGCTCGGTTAAAAAAAGGGACTTTGATTTTGACTGTGCTGTCAAATCAATTCGAGTTTCTGAAACGTTATTTAGTAAAACAATATTTATCACTGGTTTAATTTGCGAAGAATCAGTTGTTTGTAATTGATACACCATTCGACGACAGAATTATCTATGAATCTTCCAGAAACTTGGAATGGCGCTAAATTCAATCTTATAAGCAGGAAATATAATGAAGTATCTATACGAGACGACCGTTTCTTTGAAATAACATCAAAGTATACAATTTAAAGTCGACACCGTTATGCGCGAGCTGCGTCCGTGAGAGGTTTAAAGTCATTTTTCATGTAAAAGATAAACTTCGATAAGTTATGTCGTTAAAAATAACAAATTAAAATGAGTAATCGACCAAAGAAATAAAATATAATAAAAAGTGGTCCGGACCACGATTTTATATTATCGGAGTTTTAGTTTTTATTTTTATTTGATTAAATAACGAGATGAGCAAGGCGCTCGCCTAATGGTAAGCGCCACGCCTGCCCATAAACAGAAGCAACACCACACAGAATTTTGAATTACAAAGCACTGCATGGCACTGAACTGGACTCGTCACCCCGAGACATAGGATGTTAAGTCTCATAATGCCCAGTAATTTCTTCAATGTCCTTCAAACCGAAACACAACAGTGCTTGCTTGGCGGAAGAATTAAACAGAATACACGATGAAACACATAATGAAAACAGATTAAGTCGACGATAGAAGAGTCATCTTGAATGGCTTTCATTTGCTGCCTACAAGTGGACATGCAAGTGTTAGGCGCATGCTAAATAATATTAGGCGATGTTTTTTTTGGTCGAACATAAGTGAGGATGTTAAAAAAAATTGTAAAGAATTGCGGTAGCTTTGAGGTCAGAAAAAAATTGAATTTACTCCGAAGCAGCACTAAAATTCAGTTATAAAATTAAATAAAGAACTAAACATGGCTCTGACTTTCTGAACCTGACCCCAATAGCATTACAAGCTAATTGTACATAATTACAGGAAAATAACTACAATATACAGAAGCTCGGTCATGGCTACGCACTAACTTGAACAATTATTGTAATTGTAATATTATAATTTATGTTACATTGATTAATATCAGTTAAATAATTGTAGATAATTTACATGAACCTCAACTAGATACCGACATTAGTACGTGCGTACATACAAACCAATGAGTGGTGTCATATAATAGGGTAGTTGTTTTGATATTATTTAAATTAATGTATGTTATCTAAAACCTATTGCAGAAAGAATTTCATAAATCCGTCCATTAAAAAATAAATTAGAAGCAATTCAGCTCTCATGCAGTTGAACAAAAAAAATGTTCTCACTTGTCTAACAGACCACGCAGACTTTGACGTCACTATGTAAAATGCCCATTACAGTGCATGCTTGCGAGCGAGATAGTGAGAAGTCCCCACTACGCGCCCACATTTCATACCAATATTTAAAATCATAGTTGCAGGGTAATTAACCGATTTTGTTATTAGCTTCTCGAGAGGCCTATAGGGCGTGTATAGGGTGCATCCTTGTATCACTGTGCCTGCATCGGTCATCCGCCTGTCCTGTCGCAGGCCCCTCAATTTGCTTCTTCGTTTTCCAAGAGGATAGAAGCGTTTATACAGGCATGATTCCGGTGGCAATACTCTCATCGCAAATCTCAAAAACACTTAATTTTCTTTAGGCAAAAGTGAGAACATCTGGGACAGACTGTTCCACGAGCAACCCAACGTCTCGATCGATCACAGGAACGCGGAGATCGCCTGTGACTCCTACCACCAATGGAGACGCGACATCGACATGGTTGCCGAGCTGGGCCTACATTTCTATAGGTAATTTATTTAATATATAAATAACAAACACCCAACAGTCTCATACATAGCCCTTAGGTTATCAGGAACTACGAGAGAATTTCGGTCTCTCAACACCCAGACCCCGAAACAAATATTTGTGGATCAGACATATATTTCTCTCGGTGCGGTGTTCGAACCCGTGGCTTCTCGCTTCACAGCCGGCTACTCGCCCGCTGCGCCACGGAGGCTTTCATAATAATTAATAGATTATAATAAGTTGGGCAAGTGGCAAACGAGCAAATTGTGATAAGTGATTTTCACCGTCCATGTATACCCACAATACCAGAAGAATCATAGGCGCGTTGCCGACCTTAAAGGGAACGGATAATTAGGGATTGGGAAGAGGAACGGTATTTGTGCCTTCGGATATCTCACTCACCGTACAAAACGCAGCACCAAGCCGCCACTTTACGCAGATTTTCTATGAGACAGTGGTAACGACCAGGTCAAACCCATTCATGCTGTACACAAAAATATCTACAGCGTGGCTCTAGCGTGGCTTTTCAACTTTTCTAGATTCTCGATTTCATGGTCACGTCTCCTGCCCACTGGTTTCGACAACCACATCAGTGAAGACGGCAAGAACTACTACAACAACTTGATTGATGGGCTGTTAGCACGAAACATTGATCCATTTGTCACCATCCACCATTTCGATCTGCCTCAACCGTTACAGGATCTAGGTAATGATATTTCTAGCTAAATGTGGCTTGGTAGTTCCATAGGCTTGTTAGACTCATAGTTCGCACGTCATATTGAATCCTTTTTCCGGGATAAAAAGTGGCCTATCACCCAAGTCAGCTCATACCCTGTCAGTATACCAAATTTCATCAAAATCCGTACAGTAGTTTCAGCGTGATTGACGGACAAAGATCCAAACATCTAAACAAACAAACTTCCACATTTATAATATTATAGTTAGTAGGAATGATAGGAATTTAAGACATTTGTAAGGGGATTTGGGCCTCCGGGTATTTCATTCACGGTACAAAACGCAACAGCAAGCTGCTAATCCATGGCGGTTTTCCGTGGACCAGCGGTAACATTCGGTTCGAGCCGGACCATTCACGCTGCAGACAAATCTGTCTACAGCGTGGCTCTGGCACTTTAAACTTCTTGCTTTTGCTCACCAGTAGGCCTAGTATGAGTTATAAATACTTTCACAGTTTTCGAATTCGTATAAAACTACTATTGTCGAAGTGTCGAACTAGTAATTCATACTGAAAATAATGGAAAATCGTTCGAAAATTAATTTCATATCTTTTTTTTATTTGATTTAATGACAAGACGAGCAAGGCGTTCACCTGATGGTAAGCGCCACGCCTGCCCATAAACAGAAGCAACACCGCATAGAACTTTGAATTACAAAGCACTGCATGGCACTGACCTGCGCTCGTCACCCCGAGACATAAGATGTTAAGTCTCATAATGCCCAGTAATTTCGCTGGTTTCAATGTCCTTCAAACCGAAACACAACAGTACTTAAACACTGTTGCTTGGTGACAAAAATAGACTGCGCGGTGGTACCAACCCAGACGGCCCAGAGGGACCTACCACTTTGTAAATATTCGATTAAAATATTCGACTAATATGATAAAATGTTAATCATATTAGCAATTTTAATTGATCACAGTTCCCACTAGTGGCTGCTACTTGATGTATGGAGAAAAACTATCAAAACTTGTACTAGGCCTACAGTTTCTCAATTTATATTACTCTTTTAACAGGTGGTTGGGCTAACCCGCTAATAGCAGATTGGTTCAAGGACTACTCCCGAGTGGTATACTCTCTCTTCGGAGATAGGGTTAAGATGTGGATCACTATAAACGAACCCCTGGCTATATGCGACGCTGGCTACGATGACCTTATGGCCCCCAAGTTCAAAGATGATGTGGGCCTGTATCTATGCAGTAAGAATGTTTTACTGGCTCATGCTAACTCTTGGAGGCTTTATGATGAGGAGTTTAAACCCAAATATCACGGTAAGTTTTTTTTATAGCATAAGCCGGCAAACGAGCAAGAGGCTCACCTGATGGTAAGTGATCTCCACTGCCCATGTACGCCCACAATACCAGAGGAATCATGTGCGCGTTGCCGACCTTAAAGGAAAGGAATGATTGGGGATTGGGAAGGGGAGAGGGATTTGAAAGAAAGAAAGAAAGAAGAAAGAAAGAAACATTTATTGGCTACCATTGGTGGTACAACTTGGGCCTCCGGATATCTCACTCACAGTACGAAACGCAGCAGCAAGCCGCGACTTTAAGTCGGTTTTCTGTGAGACAGCGATAACGACCCGGTCGAGCCGGCCCATTCATGCTATAGACAAAACTGTCTACAGCGTGGCTCTACCACTTGTAGATTTAATTAATTGTTAAATTAAGTGCATGATTAAGTACTTATTATGCCTCGGAATGAAGAATAGTGCATGTATAACTATGTAGTTAAAAGCCATGAGATGTTTCTACTAGATGTGTTATGTTTAGCATTTACTTGGGATTGGAATTTGTGACCGGGACCCCTGGGTACCTCCTCGGGAATATAGGTGTGAGCTGTAAATGTGGATTTGGGATTAATACCCGGCATGGCTAATGATCTGCCCGTTATCATGATGGAAATAAGCTTGGCAAGTGCACAAGCTACACCGCTGCCTACCCTTTCGTGGATAAAGACGTTCGTTTCATCATCATCATCATCAGCCACAGAACGTCCACTGCTGAACATAGGCCTCCCCCAAAGATTTCCAGACCGACCTGTTGGAAGCGGCCTGCATCCAGCGCCTTCCTGCGACCTTTATCAGGTCGTCTGTCCACCTTGTAGGCGGAGCTTATGTATGTATTTATGTAATTTCAGGTAAAGTGGCACTAACCAACTTGTTCTTTTGGTTCGAACCCGTGTCTGACGAAGATAAGGAGACCACAGATCTTATGCTGGAATACTGTGTAAGTATTGACTTCGTTCGTATTACAAAGTACCTAGACATAAGAAAAACTGGTCGTAGAAGGATATTCATATCCGCCCGGATAGCGACCATCGTACACATGGTGTTAAACCTGTCATAGTGACCCACACACCTTGTATGGATTGCGTTCCAGGCTCAGCCAGTGTATATCCGAATCTGCCGAGGGGATATGACTTGATATTTTGTTGGGCCGGTTTAAGGGTACATCTTTGTATCCCTGAGCCTTCAACAGTCATCCGCCTGTCCTGTCGCAGGCCCCTCGATCGGCTTCTTCTCTCTTCGGAGCGTGAAGAAGCATTTATATGGGCCAGCATGATTCTGATGCCCATCGATAAACTTATTGTTTGTCGGTGGTCATTGGTTTTTATGGACTGCACTACGCTTTCCATCAGGTGTAGTGCAGTCACTTTGCCGTCCTCGGATAAAAAAATTGAACCAGCTCTTAGAAGTTGTAATAGGGATGATAGACAAACCCCCATATTCATATATGTACGTTACTATGAGGCCTTATAGTGAGTGCGAACCCATAATGACGATTTCTCTAAACGTCATTAGTTAGTTTTTGGCGCTAAATAAAAACAGACCAATCATGTAAACATAATTCGACATTTTAGACAAAAAGGTTACTTAAGTGTTGTTTCAGAATTAGGGCTTAAAACTTCATTTATGCACCGATTTTGATGTTTCTTCCTCTCAAAGAAAGAAAATAAATAAAAAATCTCAACCAAATTAAAACGAATCAGTTATATTTTGAGTTAGACTTAGAACTTAAGTTAGACTCAAAATATGTTACATTTATTATCACTTTTTCTGAGTCGATCTTATATTATTTTTACAATTATTTACAAGTTCTCTCGTTTTAGGAAAGCCGATTCAACCACCCAATATACTCTAAGGAGGGAGGATGGCCGCAGAAACTGCAGAATCATGTCACTAAACAGGGATATGAGCAAGGGTATTGGAGGCCCAAGATGCCACCATTTACTGAAGAAGAAATTAAGCTTGTTAGAGGTACTTACGTACATGACTGTTTTTTTTACATTTTTCTTCACATGTATACTTGTTACTACTGGAAGAAGATACTGATTTCTGTAATAGTTACCTAGTTCAGAAGTCAGGGGACTTGCAATTTTTTTTTAATAGCATAGGCCGGCAAACGAGCAAGTGTGTCACCTGATGGTAAGTGATCTCCACCGCCCACGTACGCCTACAATGCCAGAAAAATCATGGGCGCGTTGCCGACCTTAAAGGAAAGGGATAATTAGGGATTGGGAAGGGGAGGGGATTTGGGGTTCCGGTTATCTCACTCACCGTACGAAACGCAGCAGCAAGCCGCTACTTTACGTCGGTTTTCTGTGAGACAGTGGTAACGATCCGGTCGAGCCAGCCCATTCATGCTGTAGACAAAACAGTCTACAGCGTGGCTCTACCATTCAAACTCTCTTCAAAAAATAATCTAAACTCATAATGTCCAGGCACTTATGACTACTACGCGTTGAACCACTACACCACATATCTGGTGAAGAAGGTGAAACCTGGTGAGAAGGTGGGCGTGTGGCCGTTCGATGGCCAACCGACGATCGGAGCGAACTTCCAAAAGGGGGAGGGATGGAAAACTGCTGCACCTTTTTGGTTTGGTGTAAGTATGAGCTGCTCTAACTCAAATAAATAATACTTCAATGTATGTAGTGCTAATATACAGGGTTATTTTTAAAACACTGACAACCTCGCAGGGCCATATAGCTGACCCCATAAGGAACAACTTTTGTTCTACGAGTTTGGACATAACTCAATACATAAGAAAAAAAATGATTTTACAAGTTTTTGTTGTGTAGTGTTTGTTTGTTGTTTTTTGTTGTTCGTACGTCAGCTGACGGCTGGTGTAGGTATTATCGATCGATACGGCGCGGCCGGTCATTGAACTGACGCGCGCGCTGCGTGTATTACGTAATGCGATACGCGCAGAGCGTAGGCAACTTTCAAGACGGAAATTAAATTCATAATTATTTTTGTATGAGAATAAAATCTAACAAATTATGAAAAGTCGTAGAACAAAAGTAGTAGCAAATGACCTTAGGAATCTACTCCTGCGAGGTTGTTAGTGTTTTAAAAATAACCCTGTATATTGTAATAAGTTTAGAAAAGAGCAACGTTATAGTTTCTTGCCCGTTCTTCTTTAACGAATCAGCATTCCGAACTGGCGGTAGAGTTAAAGTTTGACTGAATCTAAATGATGTTTGACATTTTATTGATTCAATAAATGATTTGATTTGATTTATATCCGGAAGTCCAAATCCCACGATTCTTCCCAATCTCTTAATTAACCTCTCCCATTAAAATCGGCAACGTGTCGAGTTTTTTTCGGGTATTGGGGGTGTTAATGGCAGATGGAGATCACATACCTACTAGCAGGTGATCCACTCGCTCGTTTTCCAACCTCAGCTATAAACAAAAAACTATGTTTAACCGAACAAAAAAGGAGCATATTTTTTTTTGTCTGAGCAAGGCAGCAATACACCTGATAGTAATCGTAGTGTAGGCCAAAAACCAGGCAAACACCGAAAAAACAATGAGTTTATATTTTGAATAGCGACCACCATACACATGGTGCCTTAAACCTGCCATAGTGATCCACACGGTTTGTGTGGATCACGATCCAGGATCAGCTAGTATATATTCGGTTCTCCCGAGGGGCTTGCGACATGACTTGATAGTTGATTGGGGCGGGTATAGGGGTACATCCTTGTATCCCTGTGCCTGCATCGGTCATCCTCCTGTCCTGTCGCAAGCCCCTCGATTTGCTTCTTCCTTCTTCAGATTGTATAGAAGCATTTATACAGGCCGGTATGACTCTAGTGATCACCGATAAACTCATTGTTTGTTAGTGGTCACTGGTTATTTAGGACTTCACTGCGCTTAGGTGAAATGCAGTAATTTTGGCGTGCCCGGATAAAAAAATAACACTCCTCTCAAGTTTTGGGGGTTAACAGAGCTATGAAATAAATGCTGTTCTCCTTCCAGATATACCCTGAAGGTCTACGGCATCAATTGAACTGGGTCCGGGAGCAGTATGGAGACATAAGCATCTTCATCACAGAGAACGGGTACGCAGGCGATGACACGGGTCTCAGAGACCAGGAGAGGATTGATTTCATGAGGGATAATTTGGAACAGGTTTATATGACTGCTAATCCTACTTTCTACTTTCCTACTAATATTATAAACGCGAAAGTTTGTAAGTATGGATGGATGTATGTTTGTTACTCTTTCACGTAAAAACTACTGAATGGATTTTAATGAAACTTTACAATAATATAGCTTATGCATCAGAATAGGACATAGGCTACTTTTTATTCCGGGAAAAGCAGATCTCGCGGGCGGAGCCGCGAGCAAAAGCTAGTCTTATATATTTAAACGAGCAATAATTGTATATCTGTATATTTATTTATTTCATGTATCTCGGAAACGGCTCTAATGATTTGGATGAAATTGTACTTAGATAAGAATTTGCTGGCTAGGTTTATCTGTAAAGCATTCTTTCTTATCTGTAAACACTTTGCTTGGCCGGTAGAAATAGACGGCGCGGTGGTACCAACCTAAACGGCCTCTCGCATACAAGGGACCTACCATCTTGTAAATCTAAGACTATAGAGCGTATTGTATTTTTTTTTTGTTTTAGACATGGCTGGCAATAAATGAAGATGGTATTGACGTGATGGGATTCACTGTTTGGTCTTTAATGGACAACTTCGAATGGATAGGCGGGTACACGTAAGTATCAAACCATCTCTCATTAGACAGCCTCCGTGGCGCAGCAGTAGCAGTGGTAGCCGTCTACGAAGCGAGAGGCAGTGGGTTCGATTCCCGCAAGATCCTGATGTTACGTACAGTGTAGTCCAAATATAATGTCGACTTTTGAGAAACATTATGTACCTATCTCGAGGATCGGAAAAATTATGCCGGTCTGTAGTTACCGGATATACACTAGCTGACCCCGGAACGCGATTCTCCTGAATGAGCCACTTTGTCAGTTTAAACCGTGTGGACGGTGGTTGCCATCCAGTCAGGTATAAAAATGGGTAGGTTTCCACCAGCATTTACAAGACTGTACTTTTTTTAATTCGCCTGAACGTTGAGACGACCATACTCCTCACTGTTACTAAAAGTACTGAATGTCAATACACTGCGCTCGTCACCCAGATGTTCAGTGTCATAATGCCAAGTAATTTCCCTGGCTTCGATGTCCTTCTAACCGGAACACAAAATTAGTGCAGTTTGGATGCAAAAATAAACAAAGCCAAGGCACCGTACCGAGTAGTTAGGTACATATCCAGACGGGCTCTCACATAATATAAAAAACCTAGCAATTAGTGATGTAAATAGACTTAGGAAGCATACAATTATTCTGACTGCCTTTAAGCTTAAATTTCGCTAATCCCTTAATATTATTGTAGTAGGACAAATACATAAAATATATTTTTTTAAAAACTTAAAAACCGTAGAGCTTAATCAAATGTATGTACCATATTACAGCTGATTTTTTTTCGAATTTTTTCGGTCCACATTTGGCGGAGGAGTCGATGTACATTACACATAAAAAAAAAACTCGCTGAACCTCCTCCTTTTCGAAATTCGGTTAATATTGGGTTTAATGAGTAAAATGTAATGCTATTATTTTCAGGATAAAGTATGGACTTTACGCAGTGGACTTCAACTCAACAGAACGCACACGCACACCGCGAGAATCGGCCCGTTACTATGAGAGGGTAGTCAGAACGGGATCCATTTTCGTCCACACAGATGACGACCATATGGAACTATAAAAAACGCTATAATTAAGGCTAATTATTGAACAACCCATGATTTATGGTTGTTGTATTAGAATTATTTATTTCTAATAAAAATTTTTATCAAATAGTGTTCCTATTATTATTTATTTGAAGTTTGGACGCGAAAATGAATTAAATATGAGAATGCGGTATTAAACAACTTGTTACAGAAAGATGTGGTTTTATTTAATAGTTATACACCTATGACGAATAATACTTGTCTACAATCTCCTTTTTGAAGTGATAACTTCTTATGGGAGGGTGAACCGAAACGTTCCGTAACGCGAGCGGCGGCGAGCGGAAGGTTCCAGAATATTCGAGAACCTTCTGTGAGACGTCACGCGGGCCAGTTGACCAGCCAGCGCTAGCCGACTTCCCTGGAACTTCGATAATTTCGAAGTCCCAGGTGGCGTCACACAGTGACCAGTCGGATTGGACCGGACTTTCACAGGACTTTGACAGGACTTTGACCGGACTTTGACCGGACTGTGTTCGTTTTTTTTTATGGCGAATAGACGACATGTTACTGTAATTTTGTTTTTGATATTGATAAAAAAATGACGATCGATACATAACTATTTTACTTATTTTATAATTTGGAACATGGTGCCGTAAAAAGTACCAGGCTCGCATAAACGCGAAGAGAGTAGAATGTACTTTTATAATGTCGAGTGGACATGTTGCCATAATTTTGTATTATCGCATCTTGTTTGGTAAGTTTTCACTTCTGTCGGCACTCCCGGAGTGTAGCCCGTATTTTTTTTGCTGTGTGACGCTATGCTAACTTTCGACACGCGAGTCGGTTTTTGACAGCTTCACCGGACTTTCGGGTGAGCGCTTCAACCATGAAATCTTTTACACTATGCTTTGCTGCGAGGGTAACCATTTTTAAATGCTCATATTTTGACACCACTTTAAACGTGACTTAAATATTTTACTGCTAACGCACATCTTTGTATACAAATCACCGGTTGTAGGACTACCCCACAATAAGCATTTATTTTATTTTTGATTTTTTCTATTAAGTATAAAGTAGCTATGGTATTTAAATTCCAACTCATTAACACAATCGCGGTGTTCGTTGAGGAGTTTCATTTTTCTACTCCGTACTCTATCATCAGATCTTATTTATATGGAACTGCATCGCAGCTAGACTCTATCAAATGAATCTGCCGTAATTTGTATGAAGCGCCAACCATAGATTTATTTATATAAGATTTGACTCCTTGGTCATTGATATAAATAAAAAAAAATTAAAAAAAAATCAAAATACTTTGTTTTTGGAACGAAGTTCCTTACGGCAGGCTTGGAGGGGATAGGGATTTCGCTGCGTGACCGAACTGAAAAAAATGTGATAGTAAAACCGTAAGAAAAAAGCGTTAAATGAGACGTGCGCATGCGCGACAGTCGCATAACCAGCCAGCGTTAGTTCCTTCTTTAAAATGAAATTCATTCAGCCAGTTATTATTTATAATTACATAAGTTGATAAAAAATGCTATACAATAGCTTTACCGCGGCAGTCTCCGAGTGCCACACGTCTTTTTTTTATTTCTATTTTTCTATTCTATTTCTATGTAATTTTATGTTGTCAAACAAAAATAAAGAGACATATTTTGTTATTTTAGTTGATAATTTGAATTTTTTGCAATTTGTGTCGATTCTACATTAGCCGAAGGAACTTCGTTCCTACCTGGTGTCCCACGACACACACCAATTTTTTTTTTGTTTATGGCATTTGTTAATATTATGCCAGTGTCAAGTTAGGGCCAAAATACTTAAATTTAAATACAAATAATGCTCAAAACCGTAATATATAGCATGATATATCGGCGTAAGCACAATGTTTGTAATACACCGATTGTTTTACAGGACAATGATGCGATTAAAACAAGTCAGAAAGTCAAATCAAAAAGGTAATTAACTTCCAAACTATTTTTTATTAAATTAATATAAATTATTATACCAAAATATAAATAATAATAAAAATACAGTTTTTAAAAATCTTAGTATTCGATTTCGTTGTTAATTGAACACTGGCACTCCATGTAAAAAGTCTCTCGGACTTTCTTCACATGGACCCAATGAAATTACACAAATATAAAGTAAAATTAGGGCTAACCCATTTGACATATCCAATGATTAAGCATTAAGGAATCTATAGAATTATAATTTAAAAAGCACAATACATCGACTATATTAAATTGTCAACAATATATCGGTTTAATTCAATGAATCATTTCTATAGGTACATCAAGTATTTTTAATATAGCGATGTACATATATCGTCCATCCCTAATTAGTGATAAAATGACAAATGACAATCGTTTAGGCTGCATGGCTGAGCGCCTATGCCTTCTCCTTTTACTATAAAGGAGAAAATAAAATTACTATCATTTTGACATTGACAGACAAGTTGGAACTGCTGCCCAGCTGATATTTACCAAGTTTGAAAGCAGTGTTTTTCCGACATTACTTACAAAATACGACCATATGTTTAACAGCACATATAATAAAACCAAACTAAAGCTATTACATAACCGTTTGCAGACTTAAAACGAAGAAAGTGAAGCTTTAGTGATGTCAAAAATTAAAAAGTTAACTGGCTCATTCCGCTATACGCAATGGGACCCTTGTCTAATAATATTTCAAATAGTGGCAATGCAGTCTATCCTTTACCTTTCCCTGAGCCTCCTCGTGGCTATAATGCAGGACTTGACGGGCTCCACGAGGACCTTGGATCATATATTTGAATACCATGTAAGTATCATAATTATGAGTCAACTATATCGTTATAAGACAAGGTAATCCCTCCAACTGTATCAGTATTGATATCTATAAACTCGACAAGTGTTATACAAAGTGACTGAAGAAAATTCCATATTAATAACTCACCAACGTTAACCGCTTGAAGGCGGGTTTAAGGCAGTACATATTTTAGAAAGTGACAACACTTGATCTTAAACATTTTTAATATTACTCATGGTTGAAGTTACGAAAGTAAAAACAAAGAAATCTACAGATGTTAACAAATATTTTTAATATGATTATTCTTGTGTTTTTACTTTATTTGCTTGAATGACGAAAAAAGCAGCTTGCTTGCCTCATAGTAAGCCTCATGCCTGCTTAGAAACAGAAATAACATCATGCATAACATGGAATCACAAAGCAATGCTCAACACTTATTTTTTACGAAAGAGGCAACTGAGTAACCCTTGACTATAGTCATCAGCCTGAGACCTAAAATTTTAAGTCTAATAATGCCCAGTAATTTCTCTGGCTTCAATGTCCTTCAAACTGAAACAACAGTGTTCGCACACTTCTGCATGACGGCAGGAATAGAAGAAGCAGTAGTACCAACCCAGATGGTCTCACATACGAGGGACGTATCACCTACAACCTAGTAAATTGAATCACAACATCCTATTGATTTAAACTCATGCAGTGACTAAGTTACCATATTGTTACTCCAGATTTGGCTGAATCATTTCCACCTCCTTTCTTCCTCCACCTTTCTCCATTATACTTTGTGAACTATTTTTTTTTGTTTATGTCTCACTGCAGGACAAAGTATCCTATATACCCTATCCTTCTTCCATTCATCCCTATCAAGTGTAAATAATTATTTACATTAATATTTTCAGGAATTACATGTACGGGATAATGAAGGCAGAGCAGTCATCATTGCATTTGTTTTCAATGCAATATTTGGAGCGTTTGCCCTGTGGACTATCGTTGGAAGGACCAAACTGTGCTTAGACTTTAGGTAAGAGGAATATTTTCTTCAATGAAATTTTTTGTTGTTTGCCAACAGTAAATCAATGCTTATTTATAATTAATTCAGGTGGCCTAAATTGTATTTATTTACTTAATCATGCTGTAGACACAGAGTCACCGTATGAAACGCAGCAGCAAGCCAATACTTTGACGGTTTTCTTTGAGACTACAGTAAAGACCCGGTCGTGTCGGCCCATTCATGCTGTAGACAAACTGTCTACAGTGTGGTTTTATCACTCGCAGAAATCGACTTTATTGCTAGACCTGAACATAAATATTAAGACCAAAGAAACTAGGTATAAATATACAATACATCAACAACTTGTCAGATTGTAAACCTTTTTATTATTACAACTTTCAGTTGCACATACCACTGCATCCATCTTCTCATATGCTGGATATACAATGGAACATTCCCAACCACATTCTCATGGTGGACGCTGAACATAGCATGTGCAGCGATCACTTGTGTCACTGGAGAGTTTCTGTGTCTCCGTACTGAACTGCAAGCAATACCGCTCAGCAATATCGGGGCTAAAGTGGATTTATGAAAATGGTGTCCCCTGCCTTGGTTGTACATCTTGTTACTTCGTTAAATATAGTAGGCACAGACCAAATATATAAACAGACACTGCACTTCATATCTGTGTGAAAACCGAGTATGATCGATGTCTCTATGGCAGTGTTTCCCAACGTGAGGCCCACGCCCCGCAGAGGGGCAATTTGATAGTTAAGGGGGGCAATTTAAAAATGGACTCGACACGACTTTAACCCTTTCGCATTGGATTATTTAAATGCAATGCTAGATATCGGTGACAAATTTAACAAAAAAATGTTATCATGGGGCATGGCCTAAAGAAGGTTGGGAAACACTGCTCTATGGTGTTAACTAGATTGTATACATTATAATATGATCTATGTGTATTACAATTAAAATTATGTACTTCGGCAATCTTCGCAATTTCGAAAATACCAACATGGGGTGAATTAATAAAAATCTGTTAACACATTGATTATTCATTATTTTTCTCTTGAGTGACTGACTGAACATTCATGATATATTCGTACTAATTCATAAATACCGGACATTGCCGAAGCGCATAATTTATTTCGTCAAACTGTAGTTCGCGTTTCCCGCGCTACATAGTGTAATTTATGGCTACTATTTATGATCTTTGGTGTGTGGTATTAGGTAATTTATTTGTTTGTTGATGAAAAAGAAAAACATTGCAATTGTTTAATCATAAAAATCAATTTAGTTGAAAAAAAAAGTTAGAAATGTAATTGGTAAGTTGACATTATTTATTTAATCGAATAACATTAGACTGACATTTTGATTATTAATGAAATTGAATAAATTATTTTAGATAATCAATAATTATTTTGAAATTTCTCACATTGTATTATGACTAGAGTTCAATCCACCATAAATGCTTTGTAAGATAGTCGATCGAACAAAAATTAATATTAGGCCTGAATTAAATTAATCATAATAATAATAAATATGAATATTACACACATAATCACAATGAATCACATTTATAAACCATACTTGCCTAAGCTAATCATGAAGCCAATTTAAACAGTATGATAAGTTGCTTAACAGCATATGTTTGATCCAGATGTGTATTTATTTAAGCTTCTTATACTCATTGTTTAAAAGTGTGCATCATGCCGCATTGTCTATCATTGTCATCCAGATGTAAACGGACTTACGCAAGCCCGTAATATTACAAAAGAAATTCAGGCCTTAGTAGGACGAACGAATAATCTATTGTCTGTATATATTTAAGCCCTCATATTATATAATTTGCTTCCATTACTGTTAATTCGTCTTTAAAATAGTCGTTTTTTTAGTTCTAGAGAGGAATTTAACATGTTAATTGTGTCGGCAGATTGCTACTTAAATACGAGACTTAACATTCAAAATGTCATTTTACTCTCTCTATTTGAAAAAAAAGTAACTACAGAAGCTATTCCAGACATAGATTTAATAAATGCCGCAAGTATGCTACGTTAACAGTTATACACTTAGACGAAGATACACGAAGATTGCTGTTTCGTTTATTACTTGAAATTTTGTATTAATACAGTATGAATATGATTTTCTAAGCCTCTTCGTATACTCAAGAGAAAAATAAGTACACAATGTAATGCGAAATCTCGTGTATTATAAAATTATTAAAATATTAAAACTTCGTCAAGAGTGGTTCGAGGGAGTCAAACAAATCACTTTTATAAAGCCACAGCTGGGTACAATAAAATGCATTACAGCAGTTTTCATAAATATTGGATTACTTGCGGCTTCTATTTAGATGTATGTCTGTGAGATATTTATTAAGGATCATTCATTTTACCCCGTAGCCGATTGATGCTAGGAAATGGAGCAAGTCTACTTACAAAGTTCTAAAACGGCTATCTATGGGTATACTTGTTTCACAATGTCGTAATTAAATTTTGTTTATCCAATAATAATATGACAGTAAATTAAAAAATATCCCTGACAATTTACACAGAGGAGTGTATGTTCAATCTTCTGTCTAAATAATCTGTGTAATGCGTTATTTGGCGGATATTTAAACGGGCATTGTGAAATAAGCCCTAAATATTGATTGCGGATAATTACTGTAGTCACATTATCATCAGGTGACCAACTTGCTCGTTTGCCGGCCTATACTATAAAAAAAACATTAAATGAGGCTTGCGTGGATGTCTTCCATTTAATAAAGATGCAGTTCCTTTACGTTGTTATAGTGATGTGTTTATATATTTTTTTATCTCTTAATTTCTTCTTTCTTCTTTCTTGATTCTTTTATCTCCTAATAAACTTTATCAGATACTTGCAAGGTAGGTAGGTCGTCTGAATTGGTACCATCGCTTTTGTTATTTCTGCTGCCAAGCATCAGTGTGGAAGCTCTGTTGTGTTTCGGTTTGAAGTAAATTGACAATGCCACATTGCCATTTCCTTAATTGGATATTGAATGCTTCATTTGTCGGATAAAAATTATTCGGAAATGGAATAAGCGGACCTAAACAGTAAAAATATGATAATTGAAATAAAACTAATTTAAACGGATTTTATCGCGGTTTTTTATTAATTTTGATCCCGACGTTTCGAAGACTTTTCAGCCTTCGTGGTCACGGGGAGGACTGAGGTGTAGGTTGTCCAAAAATGTAAATGTTACAGTATCTACCTTCAATTTACAATTACAAAAAATCTTTATGGTTTGGTCCGATCTACGCAGAAGGAGC
Organism: Amorpha juglandis; assembly: GCA_949126905.1. NCBI lineage: Eukaryota > Metazoa > Arthropoda > Insecta > Lepidoptera > Sphingidae > Amorpha > Amorpha juglandis. Next base: position 10,022,694 of record OX421388.1, read on the forward strand.
TCACAGTGTCTTGAGGTCTGGCAATTGGTCTTTTGGGTTCCGATTTAATTAAATGTATAACCGGTTCCCAGGCTTGTGCTAGCTTCCAACCATCTTCTCTATTGAAATTTGGATGTTTTTTGATTTCAATAGCCTCACGAATCATCCTAGGTAGGAATCGGTGTTCTTTAGCAAGGATTTGTGGTTTGTCGAATCTAAGATAATGATTGGAGCCTTCCTCAGAATGTTCAGCAACTGCAGACTTCGTAGAGCGTCGGTGTTTAATATCAGCTATGTGTTCTTTTACGCGGGTCCCTATGTTTCTTTTGGTTTGACCGATATAGGAGAGGCCACAGTCACAGTCGATTTTGTATACTCCCTGTTCCTGTAGAGGTATATGGCACTTGACAGGTGGTAAAAATTGACTAATCTTCTTGGGCGGCTTGAAGTAAGTTTTAATTGAAGCACGCTTCAGTATGTAGCCAATCTTGTCTGTGACTCCTCTTACAAAAGGTAACACAACAGGTACACGTTCAACTGTGGCTGGTTTCACTCGGTTTCTGTGACGGCGGCGTGGAATTTGGAGCTTGTTGTCTCGCAGTACTTGCTTGACATGTTGCAGCTCGGCAGCCAGATGTTCCTCGTCACAGATTCCTTGTGCTCTCTGAAACAAAGATTTACCCACGGTAGCTAACTGTTTTGGATGGTGGTGAGATTGACCATTCAGGTATTTATCTGTATGGGTCATTTTCCTGTATACATCAAAATCAAATACAAAATACAAAATCAAATACAAATTTAAATTAATTTATTCAAATTTAATTTATTCAAATACAAAATACAAAATCCGTTTAAATTAGTTTTATTTCAATGAGTAACATTCGCGTAAACGTAAGAAATCAATATGATAATTGCTTCAATTGTACTTAATATTGTTTCTTTCCACAAAAGTAATTTGATCTAAATGTAATATTAATTTATTTCCATTGTAATTGATTATTATCTATTAATTATCGAGTTGATACACTTCGAAACTAAGATATGCTCGCCTTCTACCAATAACGTTGCGTCTCGTTCCCCAAAATAGCACTATACAGGTAGGTACAATACACGCAAATTAATTTGACCGGCCTGAAGTTGTCACGAATGGTGTCGCAGTTAGGGTTACCAGATAAAAAAAAGATGTGAAGCGAATGTTTATCGAAAATTATTTGATTGTACATACTGTGATCGAGAGAATTGTTCGATATTTATTAATTAGTTGTAAGTGTAAATAAATGTTTTTTACTAAATACTTTGAGTTTCATTGTATCTTTTCAAGAAATCTTCATTGTAAATAGGTACAATAAAACAAATGGTAGGTAACACCAATACATATATTGAGTATATACAAAATATTTTTATTACATTACATACTTAGACAAATGGGACCACCATAAATAGGACGTGACATACCAAATATCCGGTCGTTATCTCATTCAAGACTCGTGAGTCATTATGCAGATGTGACTTCACATTACAGGCTAAAAGTTAATAATATATACAACAAGTAGTTTCTCTGTATAAACGCTTACTAAACTAGTTAATAATTTTTTATGCAATATTCCCTGCGGGCTGCGACACTATACAATTCCAATTTGCCGTCATTTAGCACCATCACATAATTTAATATACAGCTCATCATTCTGTTCAAACGAAATTTAACACACAACATTTAGAAAATACATTCTTTCGGCGTCTATCCCGTCGTAATATGGCGAGTGCCCATAGATACTTTGACGAAAGATTATTGTACAATAAATATCTAGCACTAAATAATTATCTGGTCCTTCGAGCCGGATATAGCTTGTATCAAATCAAATCTCATCTGTAGAAAAACTAACATCTGACTGAAGAACTTCTCAAACATATACCCAAACTGACAGCCTCCGTGGCGCAGCGGGCGAGTAACCGGCTGTGAAACGAGAGGCCGCGGGTTCGATCCCGGCACTGAGACAAACATTTGTGTGATCCATAGATATTTATCTCGGGGTCTGGGTGTTGTGAGACCGAAAGTCTCTCGTAGTTCCTGATACCCACGACACAAGACTCGTATCTTAGTGTGGGGTCAGGACTATGTATGTGACTGTTGGGTGTATTTATTTATTCATTTATTAAATCTTAAAACAACACTTAGAGGAAAGATATGGCACAACTTCTCAGTAAAAATATCTCGTTAATAAGTAAAATATAAAAAAAAAACTCCTTGGAGGCTTATTCAAGAACGTAACTCTAAAGTAATATATTCTTAATTTATTTAAATTAGGATAATAAAGTACTTAGGTCTAGATAGACTTATAAAAATATCAACAATTATTGAAACATTTATATTTTTTTTTCACAAGAAAAACAATAATAAACATTTGACTCCATAAACCCTGGGATACATAATATTTTCAAAACTCTTCTCAAATACAATTAATAGTTGGTAGTTCAAAGAGCACATTCTTACATTTCAATACTGACATGGGAATTGGAATGAAGGCTTACAATATAACTTGGCCAGTCTGAAGCTAGTCAATTCCCGTCCTCAACGTCTCCCGTTTTATTTTTTTCTCTGAAAACAATATCGTCGCTCGTAGTCAACGACTAACTTCAGAACGTCCAAGAGTTTATCATGTATCGTGCAAGCCTTAGGATATGGAAATCGGGACAAGGGCAATAATTTAAAAACTAATTAAATATCACCGAACACATCAGGGATCCCATGCTAAAAAATAATATGAAGCTACAAATATCGGAAATGTAGAATGAATACCCATTACAATGATATTATTATGAATATAAATTACTGCAACTCAGATAAAGCTATGAACATGTGATTGATTTGAAAAGGAGATTATTTTATTATTTTACATGATACGTAAGATTTTTTTATGAATACCCTGTATTACACAGATCCCATTGCTGGTCACAGGCCTATTCTACCAAATACTTTTATATTTATTCCAAGTTTTTTATTGCTTGACAAAAAAACGGTAAATAGAAAAAACTTCACATTGACTTTTCATGTATGCTTATGAATTAACTTTGATGACTTTTATAGACCTAGTTCATTACTTTATTGTCAATGATAGTACAGCATGGTCCTGGCCCTGATAATACACTATCCATTGTTAAACCTTAAAATGTTTCCTATGTTATTCAGGGCACCTAGGGGTGACAAAAGAAGCCTATTCTGAAGCCTACACTATCTGCCAAAAAAACTTAGTATAAATTTATTTTTAATTATGAAATACTTAGTATGAGTCAGTCTCATGCTTGGCCAGATTTAAGTAATTTTTTTACATCAATTAATATAAATATACAATAAATAAAGTTATATTAACTTTGTAAATAGCTAAGCAATTCAGGTCAATAAATTGTATCAATTGCAATATTGTTATGAAGATGGAAGTAACATATTCCATAACTAAAACATGTATACTTAACACTTTTGCATGTAAAAATGATATAATATGAATTGTAGAACTTTATTACTAATTTCTTATCATGATCTCTATCCAGAAGTAAATGCATTCCATTACTATGATAAGGTATGGAGGAACCTACAGATATTTGTATAATACAGACATACAATGATGATGACTTCATACACATGTGTTATAACATTAAATTATATAATGATTTGAGACTGCTAGAACCAGAGTGGCCTTACTGCATTTTGATGACTTTTGACCTATTTGTATTTTCGTAATTTAAAAATGTTAATCTACATGACCAGACTGGCCTAAAATTGGTAACATCATCTTGACATAGATGGCAGTCAACAAGTCCATTTCGACCGTGGTTTAAATTGACGAAAATACAAATAGGTCAAAAGTCATCAAAATGCAGTTAGGCCACTCTGGTTTTAGCAGCCTCATTTCTTATGTTTACGCGAATATTACACATTGAAATAAAACTAATTTAAAGCTTTCGAAACGGGATCAGAACTAATAGAAAACCATGATAAAATCCATTTAAATTAGTTTTATTTCAATTAAATTATGTACCTGTTTTCCTTGTGCGTGATTAATCCGAACCAAGCGGTCAGGCAGTCTATATAGTCAGTATGACTATTAGTTTTACTTATACATAAAGTGAACATTACCAAAGTGTATAATGATGTACCATAGAATACCTGTGTAATGGACATTCCAAGCTAAGTCATTAACACAAAATTGTATAAACAAAAAGACTTCATTGTATACTAGAAGATGGGCTATTTAGAAGTAAAATTATGTTACTCAACATGGGAGTTTATGACAACTAACAGACAGAGTCATGTTCTAAGTAAGAGTAAATGAGATGGTAATATTTAGTTATATTCAATTGACCGTAACTTAGTTGCACAAATTCTATGTACCACACAGCTGATCTAGAAGTAAACACAGTCTCTAGAAGTAAGTATGGTTCTCCTGAAGAGCTTGTGACATGACATGATGGTTGGTGGGGGTGGCTATGGGGTACATCCTTGTATTACTGTGCCTGCATCGGTCATCCACCTGTACTGTCACAGACTCCTCGATTTGCTTCTTCCCTCTCCGAAGAGGGAAGAAGCATTTATACAGGTCGGCATGACTGGTGACCACCGATAAACTTGTATAATTGTTTGTCGGTAGTTGCTGATTTTTAGACTGCACTATAATTACCATCGGGTGTAGTGTAGTCACTCTGAAGTCATTGTATAAACAATATCTTTTGAGAAGTGAAACAGAGCTATGCTATTACAGCACAATGTGATCCATTTACAACAGCTTGATATTAATAAATACAAACCATGTCAAGTAAATGCACCAAGATATGAGTATGATTCCAAACATGTTAAAATATCAATCCGCTTGCTGCACATTCTCTGAAGGGCCTTTCAGCTTCGCGATGACGAGCCGAAGATCTCGTGCCAGGTATCTGGGAAGTTCAAGGGAATCAGCAGCCTCTTCATTATGCAGCAAAGTGGCAATAGACAACAGAGCAGTCTGCCTTAATGTTCTCACAGGCACAGTTATGTTCCAATTTGTTCTATACCTCATATCCCCTATGCTCGCCGGGGCTCGGAATATAGTCTTATTGTTAACAACATAAGCCTCGTTTGTTTTATGATCCGTAAACTCCCATGGATGAGTCAGAAATGTGTTCACGTCGAAGTATTTTCCCGGGTTTAAAACGACGTAGTAACGTCTCACTCCTTGAAAGTCTCTCCACCATATATTCACGCGTCTCGACGTGCAATTTGTAAAACGTATGTAGACACGGCGCGTTGAATCTATAGATTTCACCAAGACTCGCTCGCCTCTTTCATTTTGTTCGTACAGTAAATTCCCGTCTCCGTATGCCATGTTTTGAATATTCCACTAGTATACAACACAAGACACTGCAAAAATGTTATTCAAGTTTATTTTATTCGAGGAAACACTGTATTTTTGTGGGGACAAAAATATTTAATTTCATATCTCCCGCCACCTACACGTCAGTACCGTATGATTATCAACACTCGCACAACCACCGCGCGCTGGTTATATCCTTCTTGCCGCACGCTTTAATTCACGTATTATTTTTGTAAATAGATGCGTAGCATTGCGTAGCATCTCTATTAGTCTGTGGTAATATTGACCCACTATGGCCGTTTGCGTTGCAGTTATCGGCAAAGATGTAAGTTTCTGCTTTTGTACTTGCTTTAGTATACTTAAGATTAAGATCTGTATTCTGTTTATAACGTGTTACAATCAAATAAATAGTGTTATAGATCACACGTCACACTTATTTGTCGATAAATCTTTATTTAATTTACATATGACGTCATTTGTTTTGTTTTGTCATCCATCGCACCATAGATTAAATAAATTTATCGATGAGTGTCATAGACATGAACAGATTAAAAAATATATATTATGTATTAATGAGTTGCTGCACAAGGATTATTTTAGTGCGAGGATGCATAGATTATTTTAAAACTTTTCCTCGGTACAGTAGAATCCCGATTATCCGGATCAATTAAAACCAGGGGTATTCCGGATAATCGAAAATCCGGATAATCGATTTCAAAGTCAAATAAAACAATAATCAATTTTTAATAACTTTTTTGTTATAGAAAGGGACATACATACATATAAAAAAAATCGAGTAGCCTATGTAATTTAAAATGTTGGTTGGAAATAATTTGTGATTAATCTTTGACGTAATGAATCACATTTTACAAGGTGGTAGATCCCTCGTATGCGAGAGGCCGTCTGGGTTGGTACTACCACTTTGTCTATTCCTGCCGCCAAGCAACAGTGTGTAAGCACTGTTGTGTTTCGGTTTAAAGGATATTGAAGCCAAAGAAATTACTGGGCATTATGAAACTCAACAACTTATGTCTTGGGGTGACGAGAGCAGTTCAGCACCATGCAGTGCTTTGTAATTCAAAGTTCTGTGTGGTGTTGCTTCTGCTTATAGGTAGGCGTGGCTCTTACCATCAGGCGAGCGCCTTGCTCGTCTCGTCATTCAATCAAATAAAAAAAATCTTTTCATTGCGGCCAAGTCCCTGATACTTTGCTGGTGGGAGGATATTCGTACCCGACCGTATAGCGACCACCGTACACTGATGTTAAAACCTGCCATAGTGGCCCACATTGTGTGGGTCGCGTTCCAGGGTCAGCCAGTGTATATCCGGTTCTGCCGAGGGGCTTGCGACATGACTTGATGGTTGGTTGGGGCGGGTACAGTGGTACATTCTTGTATTATTGTGCCTGCCATCGGTCATCCGCCTGTCCTGTCGCAGGCCTCTCGATTTGCTTCTTCCTTCCGAAGAGGGAAGAAGCATTATACAGGCCGGTATGATTCTGGTGACCACCGATAAACTCATTGTTTGTCGGTGGTCGCTGGTTTTTTGGACTGCACTACGCTTACCATCAGGTGTAGTGCAGTCACTTTGCCGTGCTCGGATAAAAAAAAATACGCTTCAGTTGTAATAACTGTATGGGATCCAATTTGTCCTGTCTTTCAAACCATTTCAAAGCGCTAGAGCTCCAATAGCTTCACATACATCACCAGTTTCAGTCTCTTCTTCATCTTCTTTATCGTTACTTTTCAAATTATTGTTAATGAGTTCTTCATCAAGTGTGGAATTCAGGGCAGTCATTGAGAGATAACATTACTCTTTTTCGCTTAGACATTGTAGATTTCTAACGCAAAACGTAAACAGAAATGTAAAAAAATACAACCTATTAGTTGGATACTATCAATTAAAATGAAATAATAGCAAACACTATCGCGCACACAAATGAGAGCAGCACTACACTTCAGAGGAAGGAAAAAAACTCGTCGTAAAATGTCTCGTTGCGCTGTCAAATCATTTTTACGGCGGTAATTAGAGCCGTGAAGAATGAGTCCGGATAATCGGATATCCGGATAATCGAGGTCCGGATAATCGGGATTCTACTGTACTACGCCCCAACCACGTGAATTAAGCATATTTAATACCTATTTTTCTGGAAGTTCGTACATAGTAATAAACTTGTATCGATATCCGTTTAACACGAGAGAGTAGTTTTATTGTCCCGACAGTTCGAATTGGGTATATCATGTAATGACTGAGTTTGTTGAATAATAAATAAATATATAGATATATATATGTCGGAGCATCAGCACGCGGCGCCATCTATTGCAATCTCAGAGCAACGTCGACAACGATTACAGCGCCAACGGAAACGTTATTGAAAATCGGAAACGTCAAGCAACTTTGTTGTTTGGGTGTCGTCGATACTAGTGGCGCCGATTTAGCGTATTTAAGTTGAGACCGGTGGGAGAAACGGCAGTCTTGATTCGGACGTGGAAAGGGAACGGTCGCCACTCGGTATCGAACTCACCACGTTTCCAATCTAAATTAATCTTTTGATTTTCGATTGTATTCAAAGTAATTTTGTACTACCGAATAAATTGACCTTTGTAATTGAGTATTGGTGAATGTTATTTTGGAGCTACACAATGTCCGGCCAATCTGATGACAAGTCAACCCGAGCGATCTCCGTAATATACATCATATTAGGCTTGTTTCACCACACCTACGTAGATGATACTTACCAAATATCAAGTGTGTTTCAATAAAATTTGTAACATGATAGGCACCTATCATGTTTTAAATGAATCAAACACACTCTTGTCTTCTTTCACCTACCATAGGAACTCACTCGCACTGGGATCAGAGCTACATCTAGTTTAACAGCTGTTACAGAAAGATTTTGCTTGTGGTTTTTACAACAGGCAGCCTGCCTGACGTCAACGAAAACACCCAGACCCGACACAAATATTTGTGGATCACACATCTATCACATTGTGGGAATCCAACCTGCGGCCTCTCGTTTCACAGCCGGCTACTCGCCCATTGCGCTACAGAACAATCAAACACAATCTTGTCTACAGTAATAATTAATTTCTTATCTTTTGGATTTATTTAAAGAACTCCCCACTTTACATCGGAGGTGTAGGCAATGATACGAGCACCGATAACGAACTGTCGCGCCAATGGCTGGTCCACACGGCTCTGGATGCATTAGAGGAGCGGCTCGCTACCACCAACACTGGAAATGCTGGCACCAATACAAATACTGCTCGCACTGACCTCAGAGATTTGTATCTTGGTTTGTTGTATTCTACAGATACACATAAAATGTAAGTATTAGATATAATATTTATGACAAAATTTTATTTCATTTTCTGGTTCTCTTATAATATTTTTTACAAATAACAGATTAATATTGATTAACTTTTAGTGATTGATCGATGATTACTATTAAACCAAATATGAGTCAAGTCAATGTTGCAATTAATATTTGTTATGTTATATTATCTTCATGATTATCTTTATATCTTCCTTTATCATAGCTTTATTGTTTTTATTTTATTTAAAACAAATAGTTAATCAAGCAGGCGATGCTTTCGATAAGAGTTTGCTGTAAACTATACAGGGTTATTTTTAAAACACCAGCAACCTCGCAGGGGTAGATTCCTAAGGTTATAAGCTACTACTTTTGTTCTACGACTTTTGATAATTTGTTAGATTTTATTTTCATACAAAAATAAGTATTCATTTAATTTCCGTCTTGATTGTTACAACGCGCATCGCAGATTACGTAAACAAATACGCGAAGCGTGGGGAACCGGGCTAGCTCCTTTGAAGGTCAACGCGCCGCTCAGCTGAGCGGCGCCTTTGAGTCGCGCGCGCACGCCGCGCCGCGCCGCATGCTACGAAGAAAAACACGACACAACAAAAACTTGTAAAATCATTTTTTTTTAAATATATTTAGTTATATCCAAACTCGTAGAACAAAAGTTGTTCCGTATGGGGACAGCTATCTACCCCTTCGAGGTTGCTGGTGTTTTAAAAATAACCCTGTAGAATGTATTATAATGCTGTCAATAACCTTTAGTCCTTGTCATTTACAGCTGATATAGAACCTTAATCAACGATACAAAATGAATACATTTTCTCTTTTTTTGTTTAATCTGATTCTGTACGATTAGGTAATAAAATAAGAATAAAAGTAATTTATCCAAGCAAACAATAAAAGATTGAGTAGACCAGTCTACATATATTACCCCGCCTGCTAATTCATCACCTTCGACTGTAGCAATAATAATAACAACAAAAGCTGAGAATGACACTGAGTAATACATATGTACTACGATTTAAATAATGTACAACTACTGAACTTTTTATATAGATATGGGTACGTGACCAACACACGAATCAAATTTGTGTTGGTGACAAGCTCTACGTCTCCTAGCGGCAGTAACATCAGGGACGCTGAAGTGAGGACTGCTCTCCGAAGACTGCATGCGCTGTATGCTGATGCCATATGCAATCCATTCCATCTGCCTGGCGACCAAATAACTTCGCTGTAAGTATACTAATTACTAATTTTATTGTTTGATATTTTTCTTCTCATCAATTGTCTATGTGATTCTTTATTTATTTATTTTCCTTTTTCTGTTACAGGAAGTTCGACAAGCAGGTTAAAAATATAATGATGAATAATGTTTAATCATACAAAATAGTAGTGCTGATCGTTACTTATTCTTTGATATTTATGTTTATTTATTAAGTGCATTATATAGCAGCGTATTCTGTTATTTTATCCTATAACTTTAGAACTGATACCATTATTTGTGTTATATTGCGTAATAAACTAGACTAATAGTAAATGTTGTAATTCTTTTTTATAAACAATTTATTTATATTGAAAGTACCACACCTGTCCATAACAGTAACACCATTACTTAGATCTTTTAATTATATCATACTATATGGTAGTGCAAAGCGCTCGTCAGTCCATGTCTTGTGATCTTAAATCACCTAATGCCCAGCAAATTCATAAACTCGACAGTTCTAAAAAGACGATTTTTAGGCGAAATAATAAAAAATTGGAACACAGCTGATTGTACTATAGTCCCTTTTGCTTTCCTTCGCAGTAATTTATGTAACATATTTTTGTCTATGACTTTACACTGCCATCTACTAACAATGTTTAATTTTAAGTATATAAATGGTGAAGATTAATAGAGGGCGCTATAACTAAATATTCACATACAGTGAATTCCAGTAGTTAAACTTAAGCGAAAGGGTATAGATTTTTTTAAATATCGATTTTGATATAATGAGAATAAAATTTCGATATATCGGTTTGATATTTGGTTGACCTTTTTGACTTCATAAAAAATGACTTTATTTCATGGCGTCTTGTACTAAAAATTATCATTTGAGATATGATTTCGATACTTATAAAAAATATTGATACATCGATAAAATATCAAATGAAATAATGCGATACACTAAATATCGGCGCATCGCAGAAACGTCGATAAATTGATTTTGGAGTGGTAGAGCAACGCTGTAGACAATTTTCCCTACAACGTGGATGGGCCAGCTCGACCGGGTCGTTACCACTGTCTCACAGAAAACCAACGTACAGTAGGGGCTTGCTGCTGCGTTTCGTAAGGTGGGTGTGATATTCGGATGCCTAAATCCCCCTCCCTTTCTAATCCCTTAATTATCCCTTCCCTTTAAACTCGGCAACGAGCCTATGTATGCGCGCCTTTTAGTATTGTGGGCGTACATAAGCGGTGGATATCACTTACCGTTAGGTGATCCACTAGCTCGTTTGCCGGGCAATGCTATAAAAAACGATATTTTTGAAACACCTCTAACAATAGATTAATTTAAAGCGCTACAGAAACTGACCGTACTGACCTGAACTGGATTGTACTATAATGTAAAAAACTGTCTCAAAAGACTACTATCCCGAGTTCTAAAATTATTAATAAAAAAACTGTAAATAAAAAAAAACGAATAAAGAATATTTTTATTAACACAGGCTTTAACTCAGATAATAGTAAATCAAAAGGACACCCCAATAAACTCTGCATCAATTAAGGAGATTCTTTTTCAAACATTAAGAAATAATACATCTCCCAAAAATGGATCTTAATATTATGCAATGGAATGCACAAAGTATTATCAGTAATAAACTTCAGTTGCAACAATTTTTATATGAACATGATATACATATAGCAATCATATCAGAAACTTGGTTAACACCTACCAAACAATTTGTTATCAAAGGATATAAAATAGAAAGAAATGATATTGGCAATGCTCATAATGGTGTAGCTGTTCTGATCCGCAATAATATTGACTACAAAAAGATTAACACATATTGTGATAACTCCTTACAAAATATTTGTGTAAGAATTAAGACAAACAATAAGGAAATAAGTATTGTTAGCTTTTACTGTCCAACAAATTGTTCTCCAGCTTTTGACAAACATAAATTTGAGTCCTTAATAAAGTCTGTTCCTGAGCCTATGATATTCGCTGGTGACTTTAATGCTCATCACACATCCTGGGGATGTAATTCTACTAATTCACGTGGCAAAGATATTTTGGAAATTATCGATAATAATAACTTGGTCTTGTTAAATAGTGGTGAAATGACCACAGTTGGTTCTTTAACGTGGCGTCCAAACGCTTTAGACTTGTCGTTGGTTTCTCCATCACTGGCTCTTGCTTCGGACTGGTCTGTACATAATGATCCTCTTGGCAGCTATCATCTTCCTGTAATTATTAAAATATTTGTAGATAATTATAATACAAACAATCCTAATGCAAATTATAATAACAACAAACATTTGCCCATTTACCCCAATTTTAAAATGGTAGATTGGAAATTATATGCACAAAATGTTGATTTAGATTTGACAAATTTTTATGATCAAAATATTGCTCCACTGGAGACTTATACACTATTTTGTGAATTGCTACATTCGGCAGTCAATAAATCCCTTCCATATCCCAAACAATTTGGTACCCCCCTTGCTAAGTCGTCTGTCAATGACTCTTCTCATAGGAAATTGTTTAAAAGTCCGTCTCTTCCTTGGTGGAATAAAAAATGTTCTGAAGCAATTCAAAATTCAAAAACGGCATATGTATATTTTAAAAATAACCCTTCTGATTCATCTTACATTGAGTTTAAAAGGCTACAAGCTCTTAAAAAATTAACTTTGAAAAGGGAAAGATCAAATAGTTGGCTTCAATTGTGCAATTCTTTTAATCGATGTACTCCACTCTCAAGAATCTGGAAATATATGCGAAAATTTAACAAAACATTTTCTTACAAATCAAATGATGATAGTTGGGTTCAAGATTTCTTACATAAATATACCCCAGACTATGTAAACAATGATCCAAATTTAGGTTCCAATAATATAAGTACTTCTGTTAATAATTACCTAATTAAACCATTTTCGATGCCAGAATTAACAGCTGCTATTTTGTCTAGAAAGGACAGTGCTTTTGGTCTGGATGGCGTTCCATACATTATGTTAAAAAAACTCAGTAAAAAAGGTATGTCCATTTTCCTTAGCATATTAAATGATCTGTGGTCAAACAATAATATACCCCATTCTTGGAAAACTGACTGTTTGGTACCCATTTTAAAACCAGATAAACTTAGGTCATGCCCAGATTCCTATCGTCCAATAGCACTAACATCATGTGTTGGTAAAATTTTTGAACAGTTGTTAAAACAAAGATTGGAATATTACATAGAACATAATAATCTACTTCCTGCTAATCAGTTTGGTTTTCGTAGGGGAATGTCAGCTCGTGAAAGTATATGTCAGCTTCAAATTGATATACAAAATAGTTTAAATGATAAAGAGTTCTTAATTTCTGTGTTTTTTGATGTTGCTGGAGCTTTTAATAGTGTCAATATCAATATACTTTGCTCTGAATTACTGTCTATTGGAATGCCAAATAAAATAGTTCACTGGATTCAAAAATTTCTAACTGAAAGAGAAGTCTATACAAAGTATAATGGTAAATTGTATGGTCCAAGACTAGCCTCTGTTGGAGTATGTCAAGGTGGAATACTTTCTCCACTAATTTTTATTTTGTATATACGTCAACTAAATCTAATTTTGGGTCCTCAAGTCAAAAATCTTCAATTTGCTGATGATCTGGTTGTGTATGCAAATGGGAAAAATTTGGATCATATTTCAAGTATTCTCAATAAGTCTTTGAAAAACTTGAGCACTTACTTTTCTTATTTGAATCTTGATATAAATGCAAATAAATCAAAACTGCTTGTTATTGGTAAAGGTGGCAATTCAAGTCCTTCTGTGTATTATAATGAAGTTTGTATTCCAGTTTCATATGAAGCTAAATTTTTAGGTGACACCATGACTTCTAAATTTTCTTGGAAGAAGTACATAGAATTAATAAGTTCAAGAGCTAATAGAGCATTTAATATATTAAAATCATTATGTAGGACATCCTGGGGTGCAGACCCCAAAATATTGCTTCTTTTATATAAATCCTTGATTCGGAGTCACTTTGAGTATGGTTTCTTTTGTTTTGGTGGTGATAAGAGATTAGTGGATTCTTTAGATAAAATTCAAAATAAAAGCTTGAGGTTAATCACAGGCGCATTTAAAAGCACTCCCATCAATGTAATGCAAGTTGAGTGTAAACTTCCCCCATTACACATACGATTCTCCTATCTTAAAGAAAAGTTTTTGTTAAAACTTTACAGTAGATCAAATAATCACTTGTTTCAAAACTTAGGTCATACTTCTAGATCATCTCCACATAACACCCTCTATATTCTTCAAGGCTTTACACAATATGTAAATTTTCTTGAAACTCTCCAAATCCATAAGTCATCCTCTCTTCCTTGTTATCAGGGAAGCTTTAACAGTAAATTTCCTGCAATAGATATTATTATTGATAATAAACTATCCTCTAAGCAAGATGTATCTTGTAAATTTTCTGAATATATTGGTCACAGGTTTGTTTATACTGATGGGTCCAAAACGGATTCTGCTGTTTCATTTGCTATTTATGATGGGTTCTTGGATTCTGGTATTGGTTATAAAATAGATTTTAATGCAAGTATATTCACAGCTGAGGCTGTGGCCATTCTTGCTGCTATAAAACACATACAATATAAGAATGATGGATGTTGTAAATGGGTAATAGTCAGTGACAGCATGAGTGTTCTTGAAAATCTGAAAAATAATCAATTTAATGCTGACACTAGCTATTTAATATATCAAATCAAAGAGTCTTGTATGAGTTTGTTCACAGAAAATAATATCAAGATTATTTTAATGTGGGTTCCATCTCATATTGGGGTAGTAGGGAATGAAAAGGCTGACTTCTTAGCTAGAACTATAACAAATTTTTCAACCATTATCCCCGACTCCAGTAGTAATCTCGATTTTCTCGTACCACACACAGATGTCATTTCGGTCCTTAAAAAAAGATCAATTAACCTATGGAAGAGCCATTGGAACCATACAGTTCAAATTGAAAACAAAGGTCTTTGGTATGCTACGTTTAATGTTCCTATTGGGCACATGCCCTGGTTTTGTAAAGGTCATTTCTTCAAAGGCAGAAAATTTTATAGTACTATTTTAAGGATTCGTTTTGGCCATTGTCGTTTAAATCAGCATCTCTTTCGATTAAAAATGGCACAGAGCCCTTTTTGTGTTTATTGTCATTCTGATACAGAACAATCAATTTTTCATGTATTCTTTGATTGCTCATCTTTTGGCATTCAGCGCCTTGTGTTGATGGATGAGCTGATTAAAATTTATGAGAAGCCTGAGTTGGTGCCGCGCTCCATCCACGCTCTTTTTGTAAATAATTCAACCTACACAGCATTATTTAATTACATTGTCAGTACTGTTGGACAAATTTGATTAATGTCTGTAAAATGTAAATACTAAATAGTGTTGCTATGTTTTGTTGTTTTGTAAATATGGTCTTTGATTTGTTTTATGTGTTCTTGTTTTGTTTATTACTTTGCATTTTCTTTTACTAAAGACATTTATTGGATATAATTTACTTATGAAAATAAATGACTGACGACTTGGCAGCATGGTCTTCGACCTTAGCCGGTTCCAGTATGGAACAAATGAATAAAAAAAAAAAAAAAAGAATATTTTTCTCTTTCCTTTGAGAAGTGAATCACTGAGCTGTATTCCGGTTCAGCGCTGAGCAATTTTTAATAGAAAAGTTGTTTATCTCGACCGGATTATCGCAAAAATATGGTAAGTAACTCACACTTTACTCCATAAATAATATTTCGTTGTTTAAAGCTTTTCCAAAAGGCTAATTTCAAAGTAACATTTTGAGGTTATGTCTACACGTGTCATTACCATTTCAGACAATAAAACTAATGTAATTTCATACAATATACATTTGCAGCTACCCAATATGTTTGTGTGCTCTATATACGAGCAAATACTGCACTTAAAAGAAGTCCAATCATAATGTCAGAAATGGCGCCAGATAGCCAACCTTTATTAAATGAAGTTTGTTTTATCATCTTTGGATCACACAAATAAGTGCATACACTAATATAGCCTATATAGTCTACTGGCAAAGATTCTAAGTACCTAGATCACATAACCAATCTGTTTCAAGAATAGAAAGAATAGATGATTCTAGCTCAATAGAATTCTGCTTCCCACCTCTGAAATGCCTCATCTGTCATTTTTTTTAACGCGGAGCAGTGGTAAAGCCTACCATTAAAAAATTTCCCATTCCTTTCACTTAAGGCTGGCAATACATCTGTGAACGTTCTGGTATTTTGGGTGTTTTTGAGCTGTAGAGATCACCTACCATCCATTGACCTATATATACCTATATAGGTTTAGTTTAACCTTTGCAGTTAAAAAATATGATAAAAAGTCAGGTGTAACCTCTTTGACTGACATTCGTAACTTCAGGCTGGAAACTTTAGTTGGTTGTCGTTAAACAATCCGTAGACTTAACTAAATCCATCTACTTAGTCAATTTTAACTTTCGACATTGGCGAAATCACCAAGCTGTATTGGTGGAAGCCATTATTTTAAAAGAAGAAGAAGATGGTAATAAGTCCATGAACATTTTATCATAGGGAAGCATTTTCTTTTAAGTTTATAGTCCTCTATGAGATTTTCTCTTGGTGGTATTAAATAGTCTGTGCACTAATATAATCAAATTGATGTTTCAGGCAGCCGCTGTAGTGTCAGGCAAGGACATTGAGAAGCCTCAGGCTGAGATCTCACCGATCCATCGCATCAGGATCACATTGACTTCCCGCAATGTACGCTCGCTAGAGAAGGTCTGTGCTGACCTCATAAATGGTGCCAAGAAACAGAAACTGCGTGTGAAGGTGATTATCTTAATATACTAACATAACTACATGTCGTTGCTGTTATATCAAAATGTCATATCGTCGATGAAGTACCAATACCTCCTAACTGACAATTTAGTCCTAAATTACTTTTTTATTACAATAGACGTAAACATAAACCACACCACTAATAAAGTATTTACTATCAATAGTTGATCAAAATAAATAAAACCTTATTTTAAACAGTTTTTGTAAAATAAAACCTTATTTTAAACAGTCTGGTGTAAAATTAGATTCTCAACACTTAGGAGGTATTGGTACTTCATCGACAATATGTTTTTTTCAAAAGTCATACGTTTACAAATTTCCATGTACTAGTTGAAATATGTTTTAAAGATATTATGGTTGAATAGACACAGTAAAATTATGCCTTGTTCGAAAAAAAACAATTACTTTTTACGTAATACTATAAAAATAAATTTTTGTGTTTCCTGAAACAAGGTGTTTAAACATACGACATTTTGATACGACAGCGACGATATGTGTGTACAGTGGAGCAATTGTATTACATGTTATGTGGTACTACTACTGTGCCTGAATCGCAGGTTCGATTTCTGGGTCTGGTAAATGTGATATTGGGTTTTTCTATAATGAATTGCTCAGTATCAGCTCGGAGTTTTGTATTGGTGCATAAAACATAAAAAATCAAAAACCCTGTTGGGTGTTTTAACTGTGATATCAGAATCGATATTCATACTTAAAAA
Source organism: Amorpha juglandis (assembly GCA_949126905.1). Lineage (NCBI taxonomy): Eukaryota > Metazoa > Arthropoda > Insecta > Lepidoptera > Sphingidae > Amorpha > Amorpha juglandis. Next base: position 10,040,119 of record OX421388.1, read on the forward strand.
AATAACTTGCGTACGAATATTGTGTTACCTCTTTATGAGCGAGACAGAGCACGATAGTAAGTTGTGGTGTCCGCATATGGCTTAGTATTTACATTACTACATTGAATGCACAGATGTAAATAACATTTTCTTAAATGAGTTAATTTTTTTATGCTATGTAAGGATAATATTTCACTTTTATGTATTATTTTTTTAATTTAACTTATGTTATTGTGCTGCCTCCATATCTTATGTTCATGACCCAAAAATGGCCAACATGGTTTTTGTTACATACTATCTTCAGTTCTGACTATACCTGATGTTCAGATGAATATGTAAACCCTCTCACTCACGTTATTGTGTAGTGTAGTGCAAGGTAAAAAATACTAAAAATAATAATAAAATCTAGTGAATAAACTATTTATTGTATAATTAAAGCACATTGCGCCATGATGAAGGCATGTCATTTTATTGATGGCTTGTTCACCCTAGAGGCGCAAGATTGTTACTTCTCAAAGTGCAGTGTGCGAGTTCTTAATATTGCACTCTGCTCATAGGGAAGTGACATATTACTACAATTTTATAAATAACTAGCTTTTGCTCGCGGCTCCGCCCACGTGATCAAATAAACAAACAAACAATCAAACTCTACAGCTTTATAATATTAGTATAGATTTGATTTTGATTTGACAACGGAAGCCTTCAAATAATATTATTTTGGTAGCTTAGCAACGGAAGCCTTCAAATATGAATATTTTCCCCGTTTTTGCAACATTTTTCACTGATGCTTCGCTTCTAATGGTCGCAGCGTAATGTTATATATCCTAAAGCCTTCCTCGATAAATGGACTATCCAAAACAAAAAGAATTTTTCAATTCGAACCAGTAATTCCTGAGATTAGCGCGTTCAAACAAACAAACAAACAATCAAACTCTACAGCTTTATTATTAGTATAGATTGTATTTCTTAAAAATATCAATATTTTTTTATACACTTTTTATCAATATTTTTTTGCTGGTAGGAGGATACTTGTATCCGACCGGATAGCGACCACCGTATACTGGTGCTAAAACCTGCCATAGTGGCCCACCTTGTGTGGGTCATGTTTCAGGGTCAGCCAGTGTATATCCGGTTCTCCCCAGGGGCTTGCCCCCTGATCCTTACCCTTTTTCCTTCCCCTCCCGTTAGCCCTGGGATGAGATACTGCGGGTCGCCAGTGTTCCGTTGGCAGGGACCCCGTAGTTCATCCCAGGAACTTTGGCCAGCATGATCTTGCCAATCTACGATGGACACATTGTTTATCGTTGGTCGACATTATTCTTGGATTGCGCTACACTTACCATCAGGTGTAGCGTAGTCACTTTGCCGAGGCAGGATAAAAAAATAACACTTAAGCCAGACTTAAGTTGCCAGTTGGCCCATATTTACACAAACACTAACTGAATCTGTTTTGACTCCAGGGTCCCGTGCGCATGCCGACCAAGATTCTGCGCATCACCACGCGTAAGACCCCTTGTGGTGAAGGTTCCAAGACCTGGGACAGGTTCCAGATGCGAATCCACAAGCGAGTGATCGACCTGCACTCACCCTCGGAGATCGTGAAGCAGATCACCTCCATCAATATCGAACCCGGTGTAGAGGTGGAAGTTACCATCGCCGACGCGTAGCACAACTGCCAATAAAATTATAACTTACTTGGGTGTTTCATTTGTATTAAATACTAGCTTTTCCTCAGCTCTGAAAGTGTTTTTTCCCCAGGATAAAAGTAGCCAATACTTTCTTGGTGTTAATTACCTTCATATTTAACTGTCAAAATCGGTTCAGCAATTTAGCCATGAAAAAACAAAGCAACGAAACTAACTTGCATTTTTTTGTAATAGTGTAGTTGGATGAGGGATTGGTCGGTTATGTAATTTTTAGAGATGTGCCGATTATGACTTTGGCCGATTAGCCGACTAGCCGATTAGTCGGTTGTAAAGAGGCCGACTATTCGGCCGAGCCGATCACCGTTTCGGGGATATCCGTGACGCTTCGTTTACAGCTGATCCGCGCCCAAATTGCAACCGCCGCCTGCGAGCGTGACGGAACCTATTTTATTTACGTCGCATTGTTTCTTGTTTTTTGCTTCTGTATGGTCAGAGCGGTGTTATTGTGTAAAAAAAATATTTTTGTGTAAAGATAATACCGGTATTGTTTATTAAAGTGAAGAGCTCAATTAATCAAATTTTATCATGTCAAAAAGAAAGTCTCGTGTATGGTTTTTTTAAGAAGTGTAAGAAGTTGGATAGTCGGCGCTCTTTGCCGAATATTCGCCGACTACAATAGTGACCGGATAGTCGGCTTTACCGAATAGTCGCCGACTAGTCGGCACATCTCTAGTAATTTTTTTTTATTTAACTGAATAACGAGACGAGCATGTCGCTCGCCTGATGGTAAGCGACACGCCTGCCCATAAACAGAGCAACATCATACAGAACTTATTACGAAGCACTGCATGGCACTGAACTGCGCTCGTCATCCCGAGACGTAAGATGTTAAATCTCATAATCTCATAATACCCGTAATTTTACTGGCTTCAATGTCTTTTAAACCGAAACACAACGGTGCTTAAACACAAAAATTAAACAGAAAAATTAGTGATACCCACTTCCACTTTGTAAAGAAGGTATGTAACTGAACATGTAGGTCACATAATTATTACATATAAGAGGAAATGTAGGTGCTTCTGAAAAAATTCGTTTACCAAAGTAAAGGAATTTTTTGGCATTATTAAGCTAATACTAACTACACCACAAATCAGTCCTGGTATTGTGGGCATACATGGGCGGTGGAGATCACTTACCATCAGGTGAGCCACTTGCTCGTTTGCCGGCCTATGCTATATAAAAAAGGCGTAATGGGCGAGTAGCCGCGGGTCCGATTCCTGCACCGAAACAAATGTTTGTGTGATCCGAAAATATTTGTTTCGGGTCAATGTTGTGCGACTCCTGTGTTCTTCCTCGTAGTACCTGACACCAACGACGCAAGGTTAACCTGATGTGGAGTCATTATTATATGTGTGTGTGTGTGTGTGGCTGAGTGACTGGTGTACTTTATTTATTGAAATAAAAGTATCTATACCTCACGGTGGATGGCGTTATAAGTACGATTCTAGATTAGAAAAACTAAAGTTATGCGGTCCTGCAAACCGCTGGATCGATACGTCGCTACTAGCTTTACATCGGTGACTCATAAATACTTAGACTATTCTTTCCTTTGTTTAAATTAATGTGTATGCCACTAATCAATATCTTTGTCCATTATCCTTTCAAATTTCGTCGAAATGCAAAACTAAACTAACTATCAAATAAAAAAACATCTGTAGCTTTTATACGGCTGATATAATTGTGTTCAAACAGCTATGAATCATCGTGATTAAATCAGCATTCAAACAAAAAAAACGCATTGAAATCAGTCAGGTTTAGTCGCTTCCATGCCACAGACACACACACACACCGATAGACAAAGGTGTCAAATGTATTTTTCGTCTCGGGTAAAAATACATATGGATAAAGGATTTCCGACCCAGTATGATAATATGCTACTAATATACGCTTGATATGATATACGCTTATTCTGTGAAAATTTCAGCGAGATACATATGTATCACGGCTCTAAAGGGAGAGCCCTGGAAGGGAGCGCAGCTGTAGCGTAGGTTTAAATTCCGTTTATATCGTCGGGATCAAAATTAATAAAAAACCACGGTAAAAACCGTTTAAATTAGTTTCATTTCAATCCGTTAATATCTTTTGTGTATGGAACCCTAATATGTAGGTATAGTTTTAATAACATGTATTCCGGGCTTTTAAGTATTTTATTCAAAGACTATTGGAGATTGTATTTTATTGGAAAGGGGTTGTCATTTCACTAAATGGCGACAGGCTTTATAAATTACAGCCAATCCTAGTCAAATGATTACTACTTTTAGGGTTTCGTACCCAAAAGGTACCGACGGAATTTTATTAGAAAACCTTCGCCATCTATCTGTCAGTCCTATTTTTAAAAGGCTGTATTTAAATAAATAAATACACCCAACAGTCACACACATTGTCCTGACCCCACATTAAGATACGAGTCCTGTGTCGCGGGTATCAGGAACTACGAGAGACTCGGTCTCACAAAACCCGGTTTTTAAATATTAGCTGACTGAAACTTTCACCGAACGTATGATTATGACGGATACTTCTTTCTGCCTAACGTTATCCTCCCCTAATCCCAAGGTCCTCCTTCTTCTCATCATGATTTAACGGTGGGTTTGAACGATCCGACGTCTGACTTCCACAACCCGCAACGGGAGCCAAATCTCTCCCATTGCCTTGTCCGTTTGTCAGCAGATCTACCAAGAGCTAGTGTCAATTTTAGTTTTAGTTTAGCTTTGAGCCTAAGATGTTGGCTCTACACTGCGGATGTATTAGCAAATAATTAAATTAAAAAAGTGTGTATGCAATTCACACACGGTAGAACAGAAACTTCAGAATCATTAAAATAAATTTATTAACCAACGAATTTTAATACGCAAATCCAAAAACATAAATCACATGACTAATATCTCATTTTCCGTAGGATTCGTTGTACGCAATTGCAAAGACACGTGATAGCATACTTGTAATTCTAGCTCATTCTCTCGCAGGCTAAATCCTATTAATTATGAATATGTTTGTCTTTGTCGCGACAAAAGTCGTTCGAGTTCCAAATCACAATTAGGTACGATTCTAAGGAAGTTTCACTTCAAAAACAAAAAGTAACAATTATAGGGTACCCACCCATCAGTAAACAGTACATGAATATAACTGTACCTAAACAGAGAATTACTCATGTCGGAATCCCAGACAAAATATCTATTTATTTGATAATAAATAGTTTCATAATAAGTTGCTTTTATAATCGTTTTATTTCGGCCTCTTAATAACTTGCAAATTGCTCACGGCAGCATAAAACTTGTTCCGGGAAATGGTAAAAGTGATGGCGTTATGTATTACGGAACCATGATTGCCCATTATTTATAACGGTACCTCGTTTATTTGCGTTTCTTAAATATACCTACATCATCAATGGGCACGTGGAACATCTGGAGTTGTATACTATATCAGTGAAAGGTAAAAATACCACTAAAGCGCCAAATCGTGAACTTTACGGTAGTCGTTGTTTGAGGGGGTCACGGTACACTGGCCGGTCGGTTGAGGGGCCAACGTATGCCGACTAGTCACTGTGTGACGTCACCTGGAACTCTCGAAGTTTCAGTGAGGTCGCCTAACACTGGCTGGCCAATCGGCCCGCGTGACGTCTCACGGAAGGTTCTCGAATATTCTCGAACCTTCCGGTGATCGATGGACCGCTCGCATTACGTTACGATGCGGTTTACCCTCCCATAAGAAGTTATCACTTCAATAATTGTTATGTGAAAGTGATAATATATGTATAAAGTACTTTTGTACTGACTTGTCATAAGCGCCTACATGATTAATAAACGATTTCATTTAATTTCATTTCATTTCAAAGATTAGATATACGATTGGAATTTGAATATCAGACTGGCCAAAAATAAAAGCACATCTGCCGGGCCATAGATAATTTCCTAATTCTGGCAAAGTAGGACCTATAATATATTTATCAAGCTATATTAACACGGTTTGCCAAACTATATTATAATTATCAATCCTGGTATCATTATAATCACTGCCGTACTAGGATAAAAAATAAATGATTTTATATTATGTCAATATTCATTATGTAAAATTACCTCTATTTTTTCACGTTGCATGAATTCGTTCAAACCGCCCTAATATTTCCCGTCGTAACATTTTGCGTGCTATTGCCTCCAAATAAAAAGAAGTAAACATCATAAAGTCACGCAACATTACATTTTACCATTATGATTATTTTACGTGACATAGAAACGTTCTGCTTATTACATAATTTAAATAGTAATATAAGTGCAAAACAGGCTTTGTAAAAATTTAGAACAGGGAAGGAAAACATATTTAGACTTAAAGTTTTCGGAAAAATAATCAGAACTATATTTTTAAGAAAAAATATTTACATTAAGTGTTAAGTCGGCGTGGTGGACCAAGGTTTAATCCGTCATTACTAGCGGAGGCCCATCTTCATCAGTGGTACGGTAGTAAGGCTATTATTTAACATGCTAGTTCCATGTAAACGCTGTAAACTAGTGTGAAGATACCGGATCATTATTGTATCCGCCTGGATAGCGACCACCTTACACATGGTGAAAAGCCATAGTGGCTCGTTCAGGCGAGTCGCGTAAGCCACTATATATCCATTAACTTCAGGCCGGCATTATTTTGTCAACCGTCGCGGCATTGTATCTTGACGGACGACATTATATTTGGATTACCATCATATCCAGGTTACTTTGCTTTGCCAGGATAAAAAAGAAATAATTCTACATAAATATCAATATTATTTAAGTGAAAGTTGAATTAGCATTCAATCACACCTTAACACTGAACAGATTCGGATGGGATTTGGCATACAGGCAGACCATGACCTGGATTAAGACGTAGGCTACTTCTATCCCAAAAAGACACACGGACGCCGCAGAAACAAATATTATTCTTATTGACGTCGGGAGTTCTAATGAAGTTTTAATACAGTTGCATGATTTTGAAATTTAGTAATTGTTTTATGGTAGAGTTCAAGCTAATAAAAATGTGTGGAGTTTTTAATCCAAAATATTTAATGTTAGCTACGTGCCTCAAAGACTGAAATTAAATACTGTCTTAGATGTTTCCTGAGAGAAATATTGGAGTAATGACAGCAACATGTTATTATTTAATCATAATAAAATCGTAGATGCAATAAAAATTGGTATTGTGCTCACAATAATAATAATTATTGTAGAGTTTACACACTCGCCTCAATAGTCGGTTCATCTTCTGTAGGACAATAACAACCAGTACCTATCATGCAGTCGAATTTTTTTTTGTACAAACTAAAAATATCATCGTCGCAAAACGGGGTACAGTCACAAAAAGGACAGATAATTTTTTTATAGCTGAGCTTACATGATAACATTGGTACCAAAAATTCGTACGTGGCTAAGATCAGAAAATCAAGACATTATATTTGTTTAATTTATAAAATAGTAAAATAAATAAAAAAAAGATAGTTTATTTCTCACCACTTAACCCCATTACAGTGTATCTTAAATGTGTATCTTATGCAAAACAGAGACAGAGCTAGACAGAGCTTATGTATTTCTAATTATAATTAGAAATATATAATTTAGCATAAACGGAGCTTGTAGTGTTATGGATTTTTGTTGCATGTTGACTCTATCATAAGTACATTATTTAGATTCCGGATTCTTTTGGTAATTTCTAGCTCATTATGGCGATCTCGGAAACTGGCTTCGCATTCTACGCTTCAAAATCAATTAGGCGATTTGATAATAAATAATAGTCGCTCAAAAGTTCTCCAATGTAAAATCATCTTTAATTAACCGCGACAAGATTTACAGAGATGATGCAATGTTTGCCATAAAGTCAATAACGTTGTCTCCGGCCGGCACCGCGCTCTGTTGCCCAGAGACAATCGCCTCTTGTCTATGGCCTTGTTGGATTACGCGTTGATTTATTTTATTGAAGAAATTTGGAGCGAAGTTTTGTTTGTCTGCGAATTTATTAATAGAGTCTGAGTATTGTATAAAATTAAAATACTTTCTAAAGCAATGAATATTATAAGACGTTAACGTATGCTGATTGGACAGTCTACAAATAATTAATCATAATTTATAGATGACCGATGCACTAAGCTTCAGTTAATTGGCCGTAACTCAACATTACCATCTCACTTACTCTGAACTAGAACCCCGTCCCCAGCTCTCTATATGTCAACTGTCAAACTCCCGCGTTAGGTAACACAATTTTAACTTGGAAATTAGATTTTATTAATATTATCGTTTTCTATTTTTAATTCGTAACATTTACGTGACAAAATGAACACCGCAAAGGCCATACAAATAAGAATTGAACGGAAATGAACAGAGTTTTACTTCTAAACAGCCCGTCTATTAGTATACACCACCCACATACGCCCACAATACCAGAAGAAGGGCGCGTTACCGACCTTAAAGGAAAGAGATAATTAGGGATTGGGAAGGGGAGGAAGATTTGGGCCTCCGGATATCGCAGTCATCGTAAACTGTCTTCAAGGTGGCTCTATCACTAAAACTTCGTGGCTCTACCACTTTTCTTTATTCTTTTATTTTAACACTCTTGCAACAAGCGATTAGACATCAATAACAAAAATATGTTGCGAAGTCGAAGAAAATGTGAACAAAAAAAATAATTGCCATATTTGCAAATATAACAAGGTAGCCTAGATCGAGGCAGGTCGTGAGTTACCCAATCGGGTACTCGATTACTTTGCGGCGGCGAATGACCGCAGAACTCCTGCAATGCGCTAAACTATAGGTCATTTCATAAATAACAGAACCCTAAATGAGGCTGCTAGAACCAGAGTGGCCTAACTGCATTTTAATGACTTTTGACTTTTGTCAATTTAAAAATGTTAATCTGCAAGACCAGACCGGCCTAAAATTGGTAACACCATCTTGACATAGATGGCAGTACAAGTCCATTTCGGCCGTGGTTTAAATTGACGAAAATACAAATTGGTCAAAAGTCATCAAAATGCAGTTAGGCCACTCTGGTTCTAGAAGCCTCAATTGTTTAAACAAATGAATCACCTGAAGTCGCCAATGGCACGCGTCATGCATCCTTATGAACAGTACCAACTAATTATATACCACCTACCACTCCCTACTGAGCTCTCGCTACTTTATAATCATACTTAATAAGCGGCGTAAATCCGCTCGCACTACGTTATTGCATTTTTACAAGATTCAATAATGATAAGCATTAAAAGACTTACATAATGTTTTCTTATGTTTACGCGAATAATAGGTACTCATAGAAATGAAACTAATTTAAACGAGTATTATCGCGGTTTTTTTTATTAATTTTGATCCCGACGTTTCGAAAGCTTTTCAGCCTTCCACGGAGTGGACTGTGCTGCTGTGACAACGAAGAAAAAAACCGCGATAAAATCCGTTTAAATTAGTTTCATTTTAATAAAAAGACTTAACAAAACCGACTGAAAAAATAGCTGGTAACTACTGTATTTTAATAGGCAATGATTGGATACTATCGACTCAAAATGGTTTAGTTTTATTTTCAGCGTTTTAGATTTTTATTTCAGATTTATTTGTTGTTAATATTTTTATTGGTATAAGAATCCTCAAAATCGGCTCATAAATGACGAAGATTGAATCTTTCATCCCCAATTTCAATCCGTTATGAGTACTTCTTGTTCTTAAAATGTTACCACCAACGAACTAAACCTTTATACAAAAATAATCCTTCAAATCTGTCAAAATGGTGGAGATTTGAGTGAACATACCTAAAAAATATATCGTCGATGAAGTACCAATACCTCCTAAGTGTTGAGAATCTAATTTTACACCAGACTGTTTAAAATAAGGTTTTATTTTATAAAAAAGGTTGTATTCATTTTGATCAACTATTGATAGTATATAGTTTCCAATACATTACTTTTTTATTAGTTACTAAGGGATGTGGTTTATGTTTACGTCTATTGAAATACAAAAGTAGTTTTGGACTAAATTGTCAGTTAGGAGGTATTGGTACTTCATCGACGATATGTACATACATGTGCAGACGAATCTAGAACCTCTGGAATTTTGTGTCGAAATAATATGCCTAAATAAGTACATAAATGATTACCTTGTATAAAATAAATACTGAGATATTGAGCACTTTCTGTTTTCTGCTGTTGGTTAAAATTTACAGACCGTTCATATTTATTGCATAACCTTATTTATAGTTATCCACATTTATATACTATAGATCTTTTAATAATAATGATCTCAATTGTCTTAATTTTTATTTTATTTAATTGAATGACGAGACGAGCAAGTCACTCGCCTGATGGTAAGCGCCACGCCTGCCCATAAACAGAAGCAACACCACACAGAATTTTGAATTGCATGGCACTGAACTGCGCTCCTCACCCCGGGACATAAGATATTAAATCTCATAACCAGTAATTGAAATATCTTCAAACCGACACACAACAGTGCTTACACACCGTCACTTGGCGGCAGAAATAATCCAATGCAATTAAAATCCACGAACAAATAATAATTTATAATTCTGACGCTTTGGCAATTTAGATTGAATAAAAAAGTTACCAACGAACATAAGGCACAGGCGTAGCTTAGTGCCGCGTCCGTAGGGGGTCGACGAACTAAAAAATCAATAAAGTCTGGATAGACGCCAGGGTGGGGGCCACCCTCACACCCCGTACATTTATTACGTAATACTGTATCTGGATTATTATATTGCGGTACTTTTGAACAACGATAATGGTTTTTACGAGCGGTAGAGCCACGCTGTAAACAGTTTTGTCTACAGCATGAATGGGCACAGAAAACCGACGTAAAGTAGCGGCTTGCTGCTGCGTTTCGTACGGTGAGTGACATATTCGGAGGCCCAAATCCCCCTCCTCTTCCCAATCCCTAATTATCCCTTTCCTTTAAGGTCGGCAATGCGTCCATGATTCTTCTGGTACTGTGGGCGTACATGGGCGGTGGAGATTACTTACCATCAGGTGACCCACTTGCTCGTTTGCCGGCCTATGCTATAAAAAAACAAAAAAAAAATGTTTAAGGTCGTAGTTTTCGACAGTGGTTCGAAGGAATACAGTAGGAAATATAGAAGTAGAAAATGCACTTGGTAAGTCCGTACGCGGTCACCACTTTGTCTATTTTTACCGCTAAACAGCAGGAGTAAGCACTCTTGTGTCTTTCGGTTTGAAGGACATTGAAGCCAATGAAATTAGTGGGCATTCATCTTATGTCTCGGGATGAGGAGCGCACTTCAGTGCCATGCAGTAGTTCATAATTCGAAGGTTTGATTGCTCTTGCTTTTGTTTATGGGTAGCCTAAGCGTGCCGTAAACATCAGCCGAGCAAACTGCTCGTCTCGCAATTAACGCTAATAAAAAGAGTGTTCTAGAGCAACAATTGGGTTTAAATAAAATCTATATTTATGTCACGTACCGACTGTAAATGCTTTAAGTTTTGTAATTTTATTATTATAATGAAATCCACAAAGTTCGCGGTTTTAACTTTCATGATTACAATACTTACGAGCTTGAACATTTTTCTTAGGACATTGTTTAGGTTATTTCTAATTTCTACAAGTAAAAAGGGGTTTTCTAGTATTAGTTCAACTTAATCTATATTCCGTTCAAACACAACTTGCCTCCAGCTTAGTGTATAGATCCAGTCTGGGGCGGAGTCCGGGAAGGTCTACATCTTGACAGAGAGGTATATATATTCTATCTCGTTCGCACGCGAGGATTAGGGGACCGCCGGTTGCCATGACGACAGGCGGAATGGCTCTCGAATTTTCCAATAATTTGGAATGTTCGTGCTAGTTTACCGTACATACAAATCGAATACAAAATAGTACCTACCTAATCGATAATATTGTTTTATGGGAACCGTATCTTGTTGAATTGCAATAAAAAATATTAATTTGTATATACATGAAGCATACTCTATGGCGCAGTGGGCGAGAAGCCGACTGTGAAGCGAGAGGCTACGGGTTCACTTCCCGGACCGAGACAAATGTTTGTGTGTTTCACAAATATTTGTTTCGGGTCTGGGAGTTTTCTCCCCAGAGGCGTCGACGTCAGGCAGACGGTCGGTCGTAAAAACTACAAGCCAAATCTTTCTGTCACAGATACTTCCTAACACCCTCATCACTGCATCTTTCGTGAGACATTTTTTTAATTTACTTACTAGCTTTTCCTCCCGGGCCCGCCCGCGTGATCTGCTTTTTCCAGGATAAAAAGTAGCTAATGTTCATCAGGGATAATGTAGGATTCTAATGGTGAACGAATTTTTCAAATCGGTCCAGTAGTTTTTAAGTTTATTCGCATACATAAATACAAATCTTGCCTCTTCATAATATTAGTATAAATGTAGATTAAATTCAGAAAATACAAACATTTATGAAATGATACAGCGTTCCACAAAACTGTTCAAACAGTTGGCTGCAGGATCAGCAGAATTACATTACATACTGCTCGTGATTCGATGATACACAGACATAAATGAGGGATTATTACACGAGTATCCACCGGGATATTAGCACCATTCACTTATCGCAGCGATCAAAATATCAAGTTAGCCAAGGCTGAAGTATTAACCTAAAGTGGGCGGCTGTAGGCGAACGCAGTACAAACTCCATCTTACACAGTTTCACCGGATTTTTACCCACAACAAAAAGAGGGATGTAATAAAATTGACCCCTTTATCTGTCTGTTGGTGTACCTGCAGCATCAGATTGATTTTGATGCGATTTTTCTTGTTTGGATGCTGGTTTATTCGAGACTAGCTTTTCCTCGCGGCTCCGCCCGCGTAATCTGCTTTTTCCGGGACAAAAAGTAGTCTATGTTACTCAGTGATAATGTAGCTTTCTAACGGCAAAAGAAGTTTTGAAAACGGTCCAGTAGTTTTTAAGTTTATTCGTTACATACAAAAATACAAATCTTTCCTCTTTATAATATTAGTGTAGATCGTTCTTAGCTATATGAAGAAAACCTGTTTAATTACACAAAAGTTACAGACGTTTCTCTTATTTAGAGCTGATATTTTATCAGCTAGTCTAGCACTAGGTGGTAGGTCACTTGTATGCGAGAGTCAATCTGGGTAGGCAGCACTATTTCGTCTATACTTTGCAACCAACCAGAAGAGTGTAGTTGTTGTGTTCCGATTTAAAGAGGATTGAAGCCAGTGAATTGGCTTTATATTATAAGACTTAACATCTTATGTGATGATTAATCTTATATGTCGACATCAATGGCAGAGCCATGTAATACTTTCTAATGTGATTATTGATGCTATTGTTAATGAACATGCATAGCGCTTACTATAAGTTACCTACTCTCCGCATTCAGGCAAATAATAAAAATACAGTGGTAAACGAGTAAGCTGGTCACCTGATAGTAAATGATTTTAGGCTTTTGGGAAATCCCAAAAGCCTAAAATGTATACTACCATTTATTTAAACGGGTCCTAATCGCGTAGCATTTGAAGGTAGAAAATCCTGTTATTTCTTCCCGATGTTTTGACCGAGTTATATTTGTCGTGGTCACGGGTTGACAGTCAATCAGACATCATCATCATCATCAGGCACAGGACGTCCACTGCTGAACATAGGCCTCCCCCAATGATTTCCAGACCGACCTGTTGGAAGCGGCCTACAACCAGCGACATCCTGCGGCCTTAATCAGGTCATCTGTCCACCTTGTAGTCGGACGTCTAACGTACTGGCAAGCAATCAGTCAACCTGAAGAGAAATATAAATAATAGATACTTTACTTTATTTATACTTTCAAATACCACGCGATTATTTAAACATAAGACCCGTTAAAATAAATATTATAGCACCTGTTATCTATAGTATGTTATCCACTGCCCTTGAACATATACAATACCAGAATAATCACAGGTCCACTACCCACCCACTTTTACCAATTATAAAGTAACGCTAGCGGTAGGCATCGGCTTGGTTGTGCCTCTGGCATTGCCAATGTCCATGAGCGGCGGTGACCGCTTACCATCAGGCGAGCCGCAGGCTCGTCTGCCTACCAAGTCAATAAAAATAACTAGAATTCGAATTGTGATGGCCTGAACTTGGACCCAGGACTTCATAGGTACGCTACCATTAAACCAACGAGGCGAATTAACCATGTAGTGTAATACTTAATACCTACTTTATTAATGTAAGAAGCTCTACGAAGTAAAATTCGGATATTGGCCGGCTTTAAGTCTATAAATATCTACGAATCCTCATTTAGCCGTCTGTTGCTAAGTAGTCAGTTCCAGTCGAAGCCCTAAGAGTGACCAAAATGGGATATAAAAGGTCATATAAGAAGCTATACATCGATTTTAACATCGTATTAGACACGTGTCCATTATTTTGTCACTAACTGTACTAAAACAAAACTATGTAATTATTATTTAATAACATACATACATATGCACTCACACCTGTATTCCCTAAAGAGGTAAGCAGAGGTGTAACCAGTAAACCCACAATTCGCCGAGCTTATTTCCGCCCCACGATGTGATCGGGGGCGAGCCTATCGCCATACCGGGCTAATTCTAGACTCCGGGCTGATACTGAGTATTTTACGATAGAAAAACCTAATATCAATTTTACCCAACCCGGCCTCAAACCGGAGACCTCAGCACAGCCCTCGTACCGCATACGCATATAACTGCGCCACCAAGGAAGTCATGATTAGTTAATAATAATCAATGTTATGATTTACAAGTTAGAACTATTTAAAGCTAGCACAGACAGATATTATTTCAGTACAGAACCCTAAAAAAAGACTGTTTTTCAAATCAGTAAAAAAGAAACTTGTCCTCATGTAATTTTAATTCTGGCAACCCTCGTCACAATAACCCACACTGAAAATTCAATAAAATTCAAGCAGCGGACAAATGTCCTTAATGTAATAATATAGCACCGTTTTTCCCTCAGCACACGCGCAAAACAAAATACAGAAATAAAAGTCAATAGTAAAAGTGATTCGTCTCAATTTACGTGGTTCAGGATCTGTTAAAATGGCGGCCCAAGTTAAAATACACCAAGCAGATCAAAGACAACGTTGTTGTTGGGCGATTGTAAATCTCCTTTACATTATGGTACATTTTATTCTGAGTCTATGGCACGATTTATGTGGAAATGGTGTCATAAAGTTTTAAAAGTATAATGAATTTATAGTCTATAAATTATGGAAGGGATTTCTCGAAATTAAACCCCTAACGGAGAAAGGCGGTCGGAAAGTTTGTATGGGAATTCATAGTTACTTGGTCAATCTTATTTCACGCAGGCGAAGCCGTGAGAAAAAGCTAGTTAAATAAATCCAATTAATTTTTAATAATTCCTCGCTTAAACGGGAAAAGAAAAAATTATGAGGAAACCAGCATGCCTGAGAATTTTACAAAATAATTTTGAAGATATTTGAAGTCTACCAACTCACATTAAATTAGCGCCATAGACTAGGGGTTAGGACCTAGGCCCGCTCATTAGTACAGCACCTTGCAGAGGGACAATAAACACAGCCCTGATATTAAAAATTAACTAAACAAACAAAATGTAACATTTGGCGGTATGACTATGGTCGTTCGTAAAAGTGCGGCCATATTTTAATTGGCAACCTGGCAGAACTGCAATCATAGTTTAATAATGATAAAATGCCTTTGTAGAAATCACGCAGTTAGATCCAATACTTACTTTCTACGTAGCATTTTCCTGACTACTGTCTGGGTCTGCCTTCCTAAGACGGTTGGAACCCTATATTTCAGATGATAATAAAAATAATTAAATCGGAATAAGACACTCAAATCCATTTATAGATATCCGGGAAGTCTGACCTTTTTACCTAAATTGGACTGCATAAAGTCGTATGCAATCATTGAGATCAAATAACCTTGATAATGGCCTAGTATAATAGTAATCATGTCTGGCGGGGTCGTTCTACCCCTCGTACGAGGGTGGGAATATGATGGGTGTCGTAACTAGATGTTCTCATGATTTTTACGATGCAGTTAAACCGTTTGATATTGGAACTAATGCCTTTATCATCCTCCTTGTCTTTACCATCATACTTGTCTTTACCATTCTACTTCTCTTTACCATTCTACTTGTCTTTACCATCCTACTTCCTACTATCCTACTTTTCTACTATGCTACTATTCTTCCTAATATCCTTCCTACTAATATTCTAGATGAGGAAGTGTGAATGTTTGTGTGTTTGTGAATTTGACTTTTTGTTAGTCAAGCACACCTTAAGAGTAAACGGATTTAAATTAAATCAAACAAGTAGACTATGACTGGATTAAGACATAACTTTTTATCCCAACATACGACATCGATACGGGCAGAGTCCTGATCATAAAGCTATTACTGTGTTTAAGGAAGTGAAAAAGTACATTTACCGCATTGCGGAAGAGGGATTTCTTCCTGTGTGGGTGCGAGTGGGTTGATTGTGTTAGGATAAGCAGATGCAATTTCAAGGTGGTAGGCCCCTCGGATGCGAGAGGCCGTCTGGGTTGGTACCACCGCGCCGTCTATTTCTGCCGCCAAGCAACAGTGTGTAAGCACTGTTGTGTTTCGGTTTGAAGGACATTGAAGCCAGCGAAATTACTGAGCATTATGAGACTTAACATCTTATGTCTCGGTGTGACGAGGGCAGTTCAGTGCCATGCAGTGCTTTGTAATTCAAAGCTCTGTGTGGTATTGCTTCTGTTTATGGGCAGGCGTGGCGCTTACCATCAGGCGAGCGCCTTGCTCGTCTCGTCATTCAACTAAATAAATAAAAACAATGAGGACACTTACATGTCAGTAGCAGATCATTGTACATAAAATATGTAATAATAACTAATTCTGAGTTTTCTTTTTAAACCCTGACAATAACTCATATAACCGTTAAAAACTCACGACGTCCGCACTCATGCCGATAAACCTGCCATAGTGACACACCTTGTGTGGAACGCATTCCAGGATCAGTTAGAGTATATTCTCCAGAGGGACTTGCGACATGATTTGATGGTAGGTTGGGGCGAGTAGGGTTACATCCTTGTACCCCTGGACTTGCATCGGTCATCCGCCTGTCCTGTCGCAACTCCCTCCATTAGCTTCTTCCTTCTTCGGAGTATGAAAAAGCATTTACACAGGCCATCATGATTCTGGTGGCCACCGATAAACTCATTGTTTGTCGCTGGTTTTTTAGCTTGCACTGCGCTTACCATCAGGTGTAGTGCAGTCACTTTGCCTCAGATAAAAAAAGACGAAATTATTCGTCCATAATTGCAAGTTTGTCAAGTTTGAGTGCCGAACCGGGTCGCGGCCTACGTGCACCGTTCATTCATATCGTCGTTCGCCTTGACAGCCCACTGCAGTGACTTCACTCGAAACGCTGACTCACTGTCGCCCACGGCGCCATATTATGTAATCGAACAACTTAAGTTTTTGTTTTTTATTTTATGAAGAAATGTTTTTTGTGTAGGGAATACCTGCTGGCCTCATTACTCGACTGGCAAATAATAATCATAACTTAATGTATCTAATATCATCATCATCAGCCACAGGACGTCCACTGCTGAACATAGGCCTCCCCCAAAGATTTCCAGACCGACCTGTTGGAAGCGGCCTGCATCCAGCGACTTCCTGCGACCTTTATCAGGTCATCTAATATACTTAGAATAAATTCTTTTTTTATTTGCTTGAATGACGAAACAAGCAAGCCGCTCGCCTGATGTTCGCGTGCCCATAAACAGACACAAGACTACATGGAACTTTGAATTACAAATATTCCTTTATATTTTTCCACTACATCTTCTGTCATACAAAACCTCTCTGTTACTCTTATTTCTTACTTTATCTCTTACCAGTGAGCCGCGCCGGCTTCGTACGGCCCGACTAGAAAACACATTGTTGTAAACAACATTGTTTGTTTTTGTTATTAAACAATTTGATCAAGATATTATTATATTCATGGTTTTTAAAAGGACCGGACTGGCCATACTCGATTTGGGTCAGGCAAGGTATGTAACGCAGATGATTGATTTGGACCTGATCAGGAATTCTTAAATGGGCCCGATAAGGTTTTCCTGATCGGGTCCAGACATATTTTCTGCGTTACATACCTTATCTGGTCCAGGTCGGGCATGCCCGGTCCGGTCCTTCTAAGGAACACGAAAAAATTTCTAGTCGGGGGGTAAAAATTTAATATGTTTGTTACGACATCACATTACAAATCTTTGAATTTTTCGGCTTTTATGTACTATAATGTGTATGTATTATACCTACATATAAACCTTTTTCATGAATAACTCTATCTACTGCTGAAAACTGCATTAAAATCCATTGAATAGTGTAAAAGATCTAAGCGAACAGACAGCGAAAGCGACTTCATTTTACGCTATGTAAAGATAGTCACAGCACACACTACTATTGAGAAAATTGCGAATAAATTTACATACATACGGGTCTAATACAAAACCATTACATTAACATAGTTTCAAGCATTTAAAGTTACCACTTGATTCGGCCATTTTGACAAACCACCTAACTGTACCTACATTTCGTTCCAAAACGTATAATTTTCTAGAAAATAACGTACCCAGCCTATAATACCGGTTGTTGTATAAGGAAAGTGCGGTAGGTCTATATAAGGAGTGTCTACGGGCTGCGGCCTGCGGGCTGGCATCGATCGCGTAGGAGGGTGCCGCATGACACCGCGCCTGCTCTGTTCGCAGCCGCTAGTCGCAACATCACCTCATATAGGTTACTAGCTTTTGCTCGCGGCTCCGCCCGCGTGATTTTCATACAAACTTTCATCCCCTATTTTATTCCCTTGGTGGTAGAATTTATCAAAATCCTTTCTTAGCGGATGCCTACGTCATAACATCTACCTGCATGCCAAATTTCAGCCCGATCCCTCCAGTGGTTTGGGCTGTGCGTTGATAGATCACTATGTCAGTCACCTTTGAGTTTTATATATTTAGATAACACAAACTAAATGTTCATCTTGAAAGACTGCATTGTATAGCGTGGGATATTAAACAATACACTATTGAAATGTTTTAAAAATAATCATAAAAACATAGTCATGGTTTTGTCACGTTTTGAGGAAACCACAGGAGTATCTGGGTCGAAAATACCTGCGTCTAAACGCACCCTGGCACCATACCGGAGTAACGTTAGGAAAAAAAGATATTAAAAATATAATAATTAATTGGTATACCCTCCTTGTTTTTTAATTTAAGATTAACATAGTTTTTTAGTTGATCTGCCAACTAGCTTTGGCTCAGCGTGGAGGACTAAGGTTTAACCCCTCTCTTTCAGTAGAGGAAGCCCGTGGCCAGTAATGGGACGTTTATAATACAGAGGTAGTTATTATAGTTGTTTTTAAAGAAATCTATAAGTCTAAATGTAAAATTGTATTCTTTAGGGCACTTTAGACATTCGTATCTGATCTGTTTTTACGAGTGTATCTATAAGTGATAGGGCTAGGCTGTAAACAATTTTGTCTGTGGACTAGTCAGATTAATGCCATTGTCTTACAGAATCGTGGCTCGACCGGGTCGTTACCACTGTCTCACAGAGAACCGACGTAAAGTAGCGGCTTGCTGTTGTGTTTCGTACGGTGAGTGAGATATCCGGAAGCCCAAATCCCCTCCCTTTCCCAA
This sequence comes from Amorpha juglandis, assembly GCA_949126905.1. Classification (NCBI taxonomy): domain Eukaryota; kingdom Metazoa; phylum Arthropoda; class Insecta; order Lepidoptera; family Sphingidae; genus Amorpha; species Amorpha juglandis. The sequence continues at coordinate 10,059,457 of OX421388.1, forward strand.
TCCCTAATTATCCTTTTCCTTTATGGTCGGCAACGCGCCCTTCTTCTGGTGGTGGGCGTACATGGGCGGTGGAGATCACTTACCATCAGGTGACCTACTTGCTCGTTTGCCGGCCTATGCTATTAAAAAAAAATGAAAAACGACGTTAAATGGCAGCTTATTTTTGCGTTTCATGAGATCCGGAGACCCAATTCCCCCCTCTTTTTCAGCCTAGCGCGGTGGACTAAGACCTTACCTCTCATTCAGTATAGGAGGCCCGAGCACAGCAGTGAGATGTGTATAATATAATATGGCTAGTATTATTATTTAGGTAGTGTGATTTAAACTCTTCTACGCCATATTTGTAAATTCCATATAATTTATTGAAAATTTCTATCTGTTGTACCATCGTACCATCTGCCTACACATGGCTCTTTTTTTAAATTAATCATGCTCTGTGTTTGGATAATCATCTATATAAAAATAACAGATTTAATAGCGTGGGTGATATTTTTATGGCAAATAAAAAACTCAATTAGCTAAACCAGCTCAGGTATTTGCGAAAAGATAGAAATACATAATGGCGGATGGAAATAAGTTTTTCATCATTTGTTTGTTTTGTTTTAATTTAATTGAATGATGAGAAAGAAAGAATGAAAGAATGAAAGCATTTATTAATCATGTAGGCAATTGAAATAGCGCTTATGACAAGTCAGTACAAAAGTAAAAGAAACTTATATTACATAGAAATCAGTATCAACTAATGTATACATACATACATAGCATCATCAAAATACACTCGGCAATTACACTAAAACTATTTATAATTATTATTTTTCCATATTTTTACTATGGAATAGTCCAGAATCATCATAAATTTTGAGGGGTCGTCTATATGGACCATAGGCATTATCGAAAACGGCACGTGTTTTAAAACTACCACCGGATCCAAAACGACCCACCTTGAGAAGACCCGGCGAAACAAACTCAAGTGGGCTTCCTTTACCGCTGGATTCAACGCGGCGCGACCCAGCCCTGAGAAGTTCCAGCTAGACAAACTCAGTGGGCTTGTTTTTGGTCCAGTCTTTCAATCCAAATTATTTGCGGAAATACAAAGCCTTTTAAATATATAGTTAGTTATAAGGCAGATTAATACGGATCATGTGTATCTCCAGATTGATTGTTTTAAAACTACCACCAGATCCAAACGCGACCCTGCCTGAGAAGACCTGGCGAACAAACTCAGTGGGCTTGTTTTTGATCCGCTTAAGCTATTCTCGAAAATAATGACTTGTCGATTAAAAAATTGCCATATTCACGTAGGTATTTTATTTGTTACACGATCGGTCGTCTTTAATTCAATTTATTGTAGTTTTCATTAAAATTTATTTATTTAATTTGCTCGTATTATATTGAAGTCATTTAAAGATCAACATATTTAATTATTTAGGGTAAATTTATGAGTTTATTCCCTACATAGTTTAAGCTACAGGGTCCCTAGGAGGTCGCAGTATGCAAGAAGGAGCCGAACGCCAAACATGTCTATCCTCTAGATATTGCTTAACATTATAGTAGCCCCTAGACATGAGCACTCGTTTAATGTGTGCCTTGAACATTTTATCGGGCATATTAATTACGTTATTGGGGAGCTTGTTATAAAATTTAACGCTGTTACCCATAAATGACTTTTTAGTCTTGACTATTCTAAAAGCGGGTACAGCGAGTTTGTTTTTGTTCCTCGTATTTATACTATGAATGTCACTATTTTTCTTAAATTTATTGAGGTTTTTACGAACATACATAATATTTTGATAGATGTATTCAGACGGCACAGTCAGTATATTACTATCCTTGAATACAGATCGTAAGGAATCGCGGCTACTTAGGTCATATATAGCACGAACTGCTCTTTTTTGTAATATAAATATAGTGTCTATATCAGCAGCTGAACCCCACAATAGAATGCCGTAGGACAAAATACTGTGGAAGTATGCGAAATATACCAACCTAGCCGTTGAAACATCAGTCAAGCGTCTTATTTTCCGAACAGCAAAAGCTGCAGCACTTAATTTACCGGATAATTTTTCAATTTGAGGGTCCCACTGCAATTTACTATCTATGGTTATTCCTAGGAAAGTAGTTGCAGAGACTAGATCCAATATTTCTCCGTTTAATTCAATGCGCGACTTCACCCTTCCAACATTTGGTAATGTAAAACGGATACATTTTGTTTTACCTGCATTTAATAGAAGATTATTCGCAGAGAACCAATTTAATATCAAATTTAGAATGTTGTTGGGTGTAACTAGATTTTCATCCTTGCGATTTACTTTGAATATTAAAGATGTATCGTCAGCAAATAAAACTATGTCTGTCATCTTTTCTACCATGTACGGAAGATCATTAATATAAACTAAGAACAGAAAAGGGCCCAGAATGGAACCCTGTGGAACCCCTATTTTAACTGTGGATCCCACTGAAGTGACGCCTTCAATAGACACTCTTTGTTCCCTACCAGATAAATAGGATATCACAAGATCGAGAGATGTACCACAAAATCCATAGTACTTGAGTTTAGCAATAAGGGTTTGATGGTCGACGCAGTCAAAAGCCTTGGAGAGATCACAGAACACACCAAGAGCATCCTGTGATCCCTCCCATGCCTCCAATACAGATGTCATTAAGGCAGAACCAGCATCTTGAGTAGACCGATTCTTTGTAAACCCAAATTGTTTATTATGCAATATCCTATTCCTATCAAAATGCGCCAACATTTGGTCCAGCATTATTTTTTCAAAAACCTTACTAAGAGCTGGTAATATAGATATAGGTCTATAGTTCGAGGCGCTATTTACACAGCCTTTCTTAAAAATGGGCACAATTTTACTAATTTTCATTAAATCGGGAAAAGTACCGTCACTAACACAAAAATTAAAAATATCTGCTAAAATGGGAGCAATATTTATTATAATAGCTTCTATAGCTTTAACAGATAACCCCCATAGATCTTCGGTGCCTTTAATTTTAAGTTTCTTAAATGCTTTAATTATTTCACAATGAGATATCGTGTCAAAATTAAAATGAGGCATAACTCCTTTGACATTTTCTGATAACAATGATTCTGCTAAAGTCGCTGATGACTGTAGACATGTAGTAGTCTCTATGGGTATGTTAGTGAAATATTTCTCAAGGTAGTTAGCAACAGAGAGCTTATCTGAAACTAGTTCGTCATTTATAAGTAAAGTTATCGAGTTGTCACTAATTCTATTTTTACCAGTTTCAGCATTAATTATTTGCCAGGTAGTTTTTATTTTGTTGCTTGATCGTCTTAACTTTTCACTAATATGTGCGGCTTTAGCTTGCAAACATACTTTTTTAAATATTTTAGAATAATTTTTGACGTAGTTTGAAAAGTTGACATCAGGTGTATAGGACCTTCTGTCGTATAAGTCATATAAAATATCTCTACTACGCCGAATGCCTTTAGTAGCCCAGGCTGCAAAGTTAATTTTAGGGCTAGATTTAAGTGTTTTTGGTTTGCAAGTTTTATTAAATTCATTGCAGATTTTACTAAATAAAGCATTATACATGTCATTTGGATTGTTAGAATTTGGCATAAAAGTGTACATTAACGAATCTAGATTGTTTCTAAAATTTAATAAGTTGTTTTTTGTCAGAGGCCTTAATGTAATGGGGTTCTGATTTTTACTTATATTATTGTTAAGTTTGACCATCTGACACTTATGATCTGACCGAACACCTGTTGTTACAAACTTATCTAGTGTATTGAAATTGGTTAAAATATTATCAATACATGTTGCCGACGCATATGTGACCCTAGTTGGCTCAGTAAACAAACAATTTAAATTAAATGAGCCAAATAATGATACAAATTTACATTTATCCGGAGAATCAACCAGAATATTAACATTAAAGTCTCCGCAGACTATAATTTTTTTATTATTTTTAAATTTCATAAGGATATCCTCCATAATTGAAATAAAACTTAATAGGTTAGATGAAGGAGGCCTATATACACATAATATAATGTATAGGTCGGTTTCCGCACATGCGACCTCACATACTCGTTCAACAGAGCGGTGAGAAATGTCTTTCCTTTCCTTAAATGTAACATTATCTTGGACTAGAATTAAGGCACCTCCACCCTCTGCAGACACCCTATTGAACGAGCTGGCGACCCTGAAGCCATTTACATTAAAGTTCATATGGTGCGCCTTCAACCAGGTTTCTGTGAAACACAAGATATCAATTTTATACAAGTCAATAAAAAGTTCTATGTCTAAAATTTTGCCAGAGAAGCGGTTAATATTCTGATGTGATAAAACTAAATAATTTTTATGCTTCTCTGTTGTCACATTTACATGTTTAAATTATTCACCACATTTATTTTAGTAACACTACTAACAGTGGTGGTCAAATTCACTGTCATACTACTTATGACTGTGTTAATACAATAAGCTACTGATGTAGCAATCAATTTTAATAAAAATTTAGGTGGATACAAAGTATCCTTTGTCAGTCTATATTTACCAATAAATATATTGGTGTCAAAATAAATAAATTTATCATTATAGTGACTCACTAAAAATTGCATGTGTCTGTTCAAAAGATATATATGGTTATTTACCCTATCAGACACATTGTCTAGATATGGGAAGGCACACAGTATGATCTTAGGACAAGTTAAGTTCAACATTGACTTAAAACCGTCGGTTATGTCCTTTTTCTTTAAACCAAGGCAATTCCCTACAAGCAGTGTAATGCATGAGTTATTAATACATTTTTCTAGTTTTAACTTTTCTATTATTTCTGTGTAGCTCACTCCTGGCATACAGTTATTTGTTACAGAGTGATTAAAACTATTTTTTAACAAAACACCAATACCTTTGCCTATATTATCACTGTATAGTATTGATTGATATTTAATTTTTTTATTTAAACTTAAAGTATCGTTTTTAGGAGGTACAAGCTCCCTTGGGGACTCGCATGAATTTATAACTGATAAGGAGTCTTCACAAGGGGTTATAATATTAAATTTATTTTTTGAACTCTCAGACTCATATGTTGCCGTTGAGTCACAGGTCATAGAATTCACTACATTTAATTGTCCTACTACTTCATTATTATTTAAGCTATGATGACTTTGATTATCTTCACATATTTTAATTAACTCTTGAATTTCATTTTGTGAAGAAATATACTTATTGTATGTGATACTTAAAGATTCCTCCAAAGTTTTTATTTCAGAGAGCAAGCGTTGGGTATCAATTTCATATATATTTTTGCTATCCTCCAATTTAATTTCATAATTTTCTATTTTTGAAACAAAAGCCCTACGTTGTTTCCTTAATTCTACATTTGTTTTAAAATAGTTTTGTTTAGTTTTTAAGTTTTTTAATCTCTTTATTATTTTATTTAATTTTATGTATTTTTTTACTTTATTATGACTCAACATATGAAAATTTGACTGGCTAGTATGTGAGTCGTTTCCTGTTAAGTCTATAATTAAACTAGATTTTACTGGAACATGCTCTGAGCCACACCCAACCAGTTCATCATAAAGACTGTGGTTTACCAAGGCTTGTGAGCATTCCTTTTCATTTTCTACAATTATTAATTTTTGATTAGCTATATGTAACTCATGCTCCAAGTCTCTAATTTTTCGTAGGGATTCCTCATATAATGAACTGCAATGGTCAAAAGATTCTGTCACCGCTTGGAGTCTGTTTCGTTCATCAGCGAGTATTAAGTAATCTTGGTGAAGTTTTGCCAGTTCTCGTTTGAGAGATGTATTTGGGGTTGCTTTAGTATCCATGTGCGGGATTTTGCTAATAATTTTGATAGTAAACGTTAGACACTAGTCCGTATTAACAAATGCTAGCAGTTTATTATGCGGAAATGCATAGTTTTAGTGAAATTAATTTTTAAACTTTTGTAGGTTATTATAGTTGTAAACACACTAATATTTACTTTTTGGGTGGTTTAAAAAAAAAATAACCACGAAGGGGATAGCAGGGTCTGCTCGCTCGCTTCGCTCGCTCACTAGACCCTGCCATCCCCTTCTAACCTAATTTGTCCGAGTCGGGGTGCTCCAAATCCCGAGCCCGCTTCGCTAGCTCACGCGTGCATAAGCCTCGGTTTGTGCGGTTCCTACTTCTGGATGGTTAAGAAAAAAATAATCACCACCAATATCAATAAAGTAAGCAGGTCGAATGGGAGATAATAAGATCACAATAAAAACACAGCCGGCACTCAACAACAATGAAAGTAGGTAGTTGTGAATAGGAAAATAATAATTATAGTAGTATTGTAAAGAAAAAAAAATGTTCCAGTAACGCGAGCACAATATGTTAAGCATTTCGTTTTTATATAACTACTTGTCAGAAAGAGACAGAATTAGTCGCGTTCCACGTTCAATGACATTTGTCTCTTTCTAATTCAATATTAGTGTGTTTACAACTGTAATAACCTACAAAACTTTAAAAATTAATTTCACAAAAACTATGCATTTCCGCATAATAAACTGCTAGCATTTGTTAATACGGACTAGTGTCTAACGTTTACTATAAAAATTATCAGCAAAATCCCGCACATGGATACTAAAGTCAACCCATGTATTTTTACTAACAATATTTTTCACTTCATCCTCGCTCTCCTCCCGCTCTTGCAGCAGCTGTTGGCATTGTTCTTTGTATGCTTTTAGTTCTTTGAGTGCTTTGCTCAATTTTAGCTCTGCGTCCTGAGCGGCAGCTTTGCGGGTCTGCATATTCGAGTTTAGCTTGGATGAGCTGAAAAAATGGGGGAATGGGCAGTCAACAAGGAAATGGATGAATAGAAAATTACTTGCAATATTATAATAAAAATGGGGGGTATTTAGTTGGTTAACTAGTGTATATGAGAAATTAGATCTAATATATTGACTTTAAAGAGACGGGAATTTACTGAACAGTGGTTGTGATGAGTTTAAAGTGTACTGAGTCTGGGGCAAATAAAATCAGTCGTCAGTTTTGCTTCCACTTGTTTTTGTCAAGCAAAACGAGACAATAACGTTGCCAGTGTGTGATGGACGTTGTTCACAAAAGTGAAACGATGTGTAGTAATATATGTATATGTCGTGTGTTAGTCTCAATAATTACAATAATACTCGCCGTAAACTGGGTGTAAACATGCTTTTTTTTTTCAAAAAAGGTCGTTGAACTCCCTTGCTGTGACAGCTGTCCGTTCGTATTTAAAACGATATTTGGTTATATTTTGTTCAATTTTCAACGAATTTCACTATTATTATAATATATTTCGGTAATTATTTAAATTGAACACGAATTTACTACTTAATTTACGTTTAATTAATTAATATTTAACAGAGCACAATTTTGACGACCGATCGGACCGGTGTTGCCAGAGTGTCTCAACGAGACGAGCAAGACGCTCGGTGGTAAGCGCCACGCCTGCCCATAAACAGAAGCAACACCATACATACCTTTCAATTACAAAGCACTTCTTGGCGTTAAACTGCGCTCGTCACTCCGAGTGACGTCATACTTAGGTGACCCACTTATTAACCGGGCTTATAGAAAAGCTAGAGATGTACACAAATGATTTGCAACTTAATACTAGGAAACCTTGCGTCAATTGTAAAGTGACACCGAACACTAAGGGCCTCGACATACTATGACGGAACATTCGTGATTCGTTGACGGAACAGACGCCGACGATATTTCCAAATTAACAATATTTTTACGAATGAACTCAACATTAATATTGATTTTACCCGACTTAGTATTAAGGATATAGCGGGTTATATTTCTCGTCTGTCTCGCTTGCTCGTGTCGATCTCAATGGCTACTTACCACAGTGACGTCAAAGTTTGTTTCGTCTGTTATTTGACAATTGCCACTCCATCAGATTTTAATGACTTCTAATTTATTTTGTTGTGAACGGATTTATGAAATTCTTACTGCAATAGGTTTTGGGTAACGTAACTTATTGGTATAAATAACAAAAAAACAAGTCAAGTCAATTGTGTGTATAATTAGTGTAATTCATAATGTACTGCTGTTTGTTATCCTAAATAATAATAATAAAAAAAACGCATTTATACAGGCCGGCATGACTGGTGACCACCGATAAAATCATTGTTTATCGGTGGTCGCTGGTTTTTTGGACTGCACTACGCTTACCATCGGGTGTAGTGCAGTCACTTCAGTGAAAGAACAATAAACAAAATAGTAGTACATACTCAGACAGAAATTAACATACAAGTAAACTACCATCTAGTCACATAGACACGTCATGGGAGCGAAATAATCTCGGCGAAACATGGGTGCAGAGCTTTTTACACCTCTGCCTACTCCTTCGAGGTTAAAAACGTATGTTTGTGTATGTAAATTTACGCAACGCCTTTTCAGTGAAACAGCTTTTTAGGCAGATTGTTTTACCACAACGTGGTAGGTCCCTCGTATGTGAGAGGCGGTCTGGGTTGGTACCACTGCTTTGTCTATTTCTGCCACCAAGCAACAGTGTGTAAGCACTGTTGTGTTTCGGTTTGAAAGACATTGAAGCCAGTGAAATTACTGGGCATTATGAGACTTAACCTCTTTTGTCTCGGGGTGACGAGCGCAGTGCCATGCAGTGCTTTGTAACTCAAAGTTCTGTGTGGTGTTGCTTCTGTTTAAGGGCAGGCGTGGCGCTTAGCATCAGGCGAGCACCTTGCTCGTCTCGTCATTCAACCAAATAAAAAATAAATAAAAAGAATATAACTTTATGAACAGACTTTTGTATGAAATTAAGTGACGAACCGAAGATAGGCATTGTGTTACTCGTCGTAATATGTCGCGGCCCTTTCCGTGAGTCACCGGGTAAGTCACCACGTGACGTCATCTCCACACCCCATGTTTGGGGTTCGAATTTAATTTGGTTAATTCACAGGGGTGGTTCACAGGAAATGCAGTAGACATTTTGGGGTGTGTAGCTTTTAGCACGGTTCTAAAAGTAATAAAAAATAGTTTATACACCGAAATCGAGACATATGCAGTTTCATAATGGCCATAAGTGCCACTGGCTTCAGTGTTCTTTAAATTCAGGAATTCGAGGATCATAAGATGGATTTTCAGCGGGACAAAAAACATTGAAGAAGGGTATTACAAAGTTTGCATGTGATGCGGCCGGTGACGTGAATTAAGTTTTTTTTACACTATTATTAATTCAAATTTATTAAAAACTAGCTTTTGTTTGCGGCTCCGCCCACATGAACAGCATTTTCCGGGATAAAAGTAGCCTGTAACCGTCTCCAGGGTCCCATCTGTCTCTGTAGATAAATTCATTAAAATCGGTTCATTGATTTAGACGTGAAAGCGTAACAAACAAACTCACTTTCGCATTTACTTTCACCCCCTTTTTCATCCCTTATTAAATAAAATTTCCGAAATTCCTGAAACACGTACTTATTTGTTTTACGTCAATAGCCGAAATACAAAATTTTGTTTATGTAACTTTCAAAATGACGGATTTTCATACATATTATCATCCCCTATTTTGACCCCTTTGGGGTGGAATTTTCTAAAATCCTTTCTTAGTGGGTGCCTACATAACAAAATGAATATACAGTCCGAATTTCATGCTTGTAGCCTTGATAGTTTGCGCTCGGCGATGATGAATCAGTCAGTCAGTCAGGACATGTTATTTTATAAGTATAGATTATTTTCTACACAGTTGGCCGTTGGTGGAAAGAATTACTGACTTCGGTTTTACAAGAAGCAGCACTGTCAGAAACTGTCAGTAATACCGGACAACGTGTTTTAGTAAAGTATCAGTACATATTGTACGGTCAGTCAACACGACTTATGTACACGCCTTACAACTTTTGATTTAGCTACGTCATTCAAACATGCAAGATGCATCAGGCCATTCTTTTGTAAGATGGGGTCGGCCCCCTCCAGCTTGTCCTTGGGGACAGGACCCTATCTTAGCCACAAAAGGGACCTCAATAGTGGTCTAAAGACTCCACAGTTTACATTAAGGAATGTCTATATACAATCTATTTAATGCTTGAATGAGCAAGACACATTTTGTTATTTTATATTACAACTAGCTGTCGCGGTTTCACCTGCATGTTACTGCCCTGCTCCCATGGGTCATAGCGTGATAAACATATAAACCTTATATGATCACTCTATCTATTGCTGAAATCTGCATTAAAATCCGTTTGATGGTTTAAAGGATCTAAGCGAACAGACAGCGGAAGCGACTTCATTTTATACTATGTAAAGATTTATAATCCGGTCGAGTTTAAAGTAGGTAGTTTTTACATTTATGTATAATAATGTATATCCGGTTCTTCCGAGGAGTTTGCGACGTGACTTGATGGTTGGTTGAGGGGGGTATAGGGGTGCATCCTTGTATCCCTGTGCCTGCATCGGTCATCCGCCTGTCCTGTAGCAGCCCCTCGATCCTTCCCTATCCGAAGAGGGAAGAAGCATTTATACAGACCGGCATGATTCTAGTGACCACCGATAAACTCATTGTTTGTCGGTGGTTGCTAGTTTTTTGGACTGCACTACGCTTACCATCAGGTGTAGTGCAATCACTTTGTCGTGCTCGACTAAAAAAAACGTAACCCTGGGAGACTGAGGCCATCAACCAACGGAAACGAAATTATGCTCTCTACGCCTACGCATGTGATTTTTTTCATACAAGGTTCCGAAGTGAAGGTTTTGACAATTATAGCGATGGGTGTGAATTTCAAACTGGATTTTCGAACGAACGAAGCAATAACACTAGCCCTGTATTATATACGTCCCACTGCTGGGCACGGGCCTCCTCTACTGAATGAGAGGGATTAGGCCTTAGTCCACCACGCTGGCCTAATGCGGGTTGGCAGACTTCACATACCTTCGAAAAATCTTATCGAGTTCTCAGGTATGCAGATTTCCTCACGATGTTTCCTTCACCGTTAAAGCAAGCGATAATTAACAATTAATATACACGTAACTTAGAAAAGTCAGAGGTGTATGTTTTTGGGGCTGGTTTCGAACCTGTGACTTTCGTCTCGATAGTCCATACCACTCCCCGCTGAGCTATCGCTGCTTTTTCTGCTTTGATTTGACTCCTAAATCGAAATAATAGCTTCCATACCATATCTATTGTCTATAAGAACTGTACTATCTATTAACTTATGATAATTTTATTTGTATTTGCAAGTTATTATAGATTGATGTGTTTGTATTAAGAAATCATTAGCGTAGATTAATAAAACACGTTTTGGTTTAGTTATTAATGACCAAGAAATAAATACATCTAAAAATAAATGGCAAAGTGGCTTTGTGGACAGTTTGGTCGATCAATTAGGAGAGAAGTAGATATTTTTCGAGTCTCCCTAATAGTGCTTCTTTATTTGTGACATTTACGTCACCGAGAGACCTGACTGTGCCAAACACCCGTGACAAATTCTCAAGTGATTTTTTTATTATTTTATATATATTATCCGATCACGGCAAACTGACTGCACTACACCTGTTGGTAAGCGTAGTGCAGTTCAAAAAACCAACGACTACTTACAAACAATGATTTTTTCGGTGGGCACCGAAATCATTCCGTCGTGTATAAATGTTTCTTAATACTCCGAAGAGGGAAGAAGCTAGTTGAGGGACTTGCGACAGGACAGGCGGACGACCGATGCAGGCACAGTGATACAAGTCATGTCGCAAGCCCCTGGGGACGACCGGATTATACTGGCTGATCCTGGAACGCGATCCACACAAGGCGTGTGGATCACTATGGCAGGTTTTAACACCATGTGTAGGGTGATCGCTATCCGGGCGGATATGAATATCCAACCACCAGAAATTTTTAATATTCAAAACTCATTAACTTTATTAAATTAACTGTAAAATAAATAACTACATTATTCTTATTAACATGACAGCCTCCGTGGTGCATTGGGCGAGTAGCCGACTGTGAAACGTGACGCCGCGGGTTCGATCCCCGCACCGAGGCAAATATTTGTCTGATTCACAAATATTTGTTTCGGGTCTGGGTCTTGTGACACCGAAAGTCTCTCGTAGTTCCTGATACCCACGCCCCAAGACTCGTATCTTACTGTGGGGTCAGAGCTATGTGTGTGACTGTTGGGTGTTATTTATTTATTAAAGCAAAAACTTATTTTGCAATGTCAATGTGTTACTCAAATTGTTGAATGAATAACCACATTACCATAACAAGTTTCCTTACACATGAAGCCTGAAATGGAAGCCTGTATGACCGAGCCTTCAATGATACGACATCGAAGTGAGCGAATAAAAAATATAATATGTTGCATACATAACATTACGGCTATATTTCATAAAAATGCAGAAACTAAGAACTTAATTTTACACAATATTGGCATACTAGCTGTGCCCGCGAACTTCGTTTCGCCATCAAAAAGCTTTCATCCCCTATTTGGCCCTTTAGCGGTTGAAATGTAAAGAAAAAAATACCCTATGTTTAACCCTGGGTCATCAACTATATTTGTGCCAAAATTCATTGAAATCGGTTCAGCGGTTTAGATTTTTCATACAAACTTTCATCCCCTTTTTAAACCCTTCAGGGGCTGATTTTTGAAAAACTTAGTAGCCTATGTCCTACTCTGATGTATAAGCTATATTGTTGTAAAGTTTCATTAAAATCCATTCAGTAATTTTTACGTGAAAGAGTAACAAACATACATCCATCTATACATACTTACAAACTTTCGCGTTTATAATATTAGTAGGATAGGATTATTACATACTAACTTCATTTACTTTCATTATTTAATAGTAATGAGTGGTAGAGCCATGCTGTAGACAGTTTTGTCTACAGCATAAACGGGCGGCTCGACCGGGTCGGTATCACTGTCTCCATTCTTATGACCTCGTTATCGATACCTATTGGAAGCCCCTCCTTCCAATAGGTATGATTATTAACCAGCTGATTTTTTTGTTTTTACTTAGTTAATATTTATATAATTTAACTGTCATATTGTCCTACAAATAAAATAATAATTTTTTGAGTATCATCAAATCGAAATATTCTATCCTTGCTACCTCTGTTAGCTACCACAATAGAGAATTTTCGCATAGGGAATAGTTGGTCGTCTCATCGAAACGAAGCTACTCACGGAAAATGAGCTTGATAGTAGTCAAGTGGATCAGCTACCCGAGGGCTCCCTGTCTATATGTCTCGGTGCGGGGATCGAACCCGCGGCCTCGCTTCACAGCCGGCTACTCGCCCGCTGCGCCACGGAGGCTGTCTAAATGTACTGTGTATGTAGTAAGTTTACGAACTGTGTCAAGAGATGGCGCTCCTTAAAACCTACATCGCGATATGGTTTACATGACTGCGAATACCAAACCCCGTGGATGTGACGCTCTCGTTGTCACTTTGTCAAGCATAAGTTTTTTGGACTTAAGCACTGACTTACCATCAGGTTATTTTTGAGTAGTTCCTCCACATAACAGTGGTAGAACTTACAAATCTTAAATCTAGGCTTGGGCCTCAGGCTCAGAGTTTAAGGCGCGCGGTGGGCAGTGGGTATGGAAACCCTCGCAGTGGAAGTTTGATATGGCCAGTTTTTTGATCCAGTAGATTCAATTGATTTAATTATAATATAATACCAATCGATTGTATCGAATACTGGATCAAAACAATACGATAATCGATATAAATTTCTTAATGTTAGTATCGATTGTATCGATTTAATAGACACAATCGATACCTAGATTATTTGTGCTCCAAAAAATAATCGGCAATTAATTGATTCAACATCCATGATTCGGCAACACTACTTTGTAATTCAAAGTTCTGTGTGGTGTTGCTTCTGTTTATGGGTAGTCGTGGCGCTTACTAGGCGAGCGCCTTGCTCGTTTCATCATTCAATCAAATAAAAAAAAATTCTATAGCTTGGTTCTACCACTTGAAAATACTAACCACTGGTGCTATTTTTAATTAAATAATGTTTATTAATAGTTATTATGCAGTGTCCATTGTACGAATACTCTGACACAATATTTCTAAGAACCTGTGTTAACCGCAGGTCACAGAAATAACGAATTACAACAACACAGATTGGACGAACCGAATAACAATACTTTTTCTTAACCGACCTAAAAAGGAGGAAGTTCTCAATTCCTTTTTATATCTATATTTTACATACATACACACTCACGCCTGTAATCTCCAAAGGGGTAGACAGAGATGTGACTTGTGCACCCATATTTCGCCGGTCTTATTTCCGTCCCATGATGAGATAGGGGGCGAGCCTATCGCCATACGAGGCATAAATCCAGATTTTGGGCTTATATGAAGTATTTCTTGATAGAAAACCAAATATTACTTTTACCCGACTCGGAAATCGAACCCGGGACCTCAACACAGGCGAGGCAATCATATATTTTATATGTGATATAAAAATGTATACAATATCAAATAATAGTCCCTTCCCATCCCTTCTTCTCTCCCCCTCCTCCCTCTTATTTTCTCCTATCACCCCTATATATCATGAGAGTTATCCACCAGAATCTCGAAGGAATGTGAAGACTTCACATAAGGTGAGATGGATTAAGGCCGATCTTATAAGTAAATGACCCATATACCCATATAGCCCTGTATACCCATATAGTAAATACCCATGGCCAGCAGTGGGATAGTATTTTTTTTTATTTTTTTTTATTCGAGCACGGCAAAGTGACTGCACTACACCTGATGGTAAGCGTAGTGCAGTCCAAAAAACCAGCGACCACCGACAAACAATGAGTTTAGCGGTGGTCACCAGAATCATAATCATAATTTTATTTTCTTTATAGCAAAGGAGCCAGTAGGTCACCTGATGGTATGTGATCTCTACCGCCCACGTACGACCACAATACCAGGCTAATCATAGCCGTATTGCTGACCTTAAAGGAAAGGGATAATTAAGGGATTGGAATGGGGAGGGGGATTTGGGCCTCCGGATATCTCACACAACGAAGCACAGCAGCAAATCGCTAATTTACGTTGGTGTTCTGTGACTCAGTGGTAACCACACGGTCAAGCCAATGCATGACAATAAATTGAAAGCATAAAAAATTGTCAACAGCATTATTTATGAAGCAATCATGAAAAATATATAACATGTCCGCTTATATGCCGATTGCGAAGTATATCATATACCAGTTCCGTTATATAGCCATAAAATATGCTTGGGGTCAACAACCTACCGCTTCATTTAGGGTCTCTAAATTCTAGTGGCATAACATTTGATGATCGCATCAGTGTTAAAAAAATGGTTATGGTAGATTTATTTATTTACTTTTAAATGCACCAATGCATACATATTCTAAAATTGTAATACTAGACAACATCTTATAATTAGGGCAAACATCAAAAGGCGTGATGCCATTTATACTATATTTATTAATAGCGGCAATACGTACTATATGTGTGTGCACAAAAATCATGTGTTTTATATTCCCGTCGATCCATCTGAAATCAAGTAAAGGATGGTAGAGCCACGCTGTAGATAGTTTTGTCTACAGCATGAATGGACCGACTGAATTGGGTCGTTACCGCTGTCTCACAGAAAACCGACATAAAGTAACGGCTTGCTGCTGCGTTTCGTTTGGTGAATAAGACTTTTTAATTCAAAGTTCTGAATGGTGCTGCTTCTGTTATTGGGCAGACATGGCGCGTGCCATCAGGCGAGTGACCTGCTGGTTCGGTCTTTCAAGCTAATTAAAAAAAGCATTTTAATCAAGTCCATGGCTGTGTGATCCTCTCCCTTTGCCTTTTCTGCATGGGAAAATGTTAAATCCAATTTATTTTATAGTTTTTTACATTTTTTTTAAATTGACGAATTTCTACCACGAACGATACCTACTAGTTTAAATAAAAACATAAACATAATGATTACCAACCATATCATGTTATTAGCCTATTACATTGTTAATTTAATATCACATACCCTAGGGCTTAGGGTGTGGGACACGGTTGATTAGTTAAACAAACGCAGGGTGGCGCGAACACCTGTCAAATTTCATAACGCGTTATGTAAGAGGCAACCAATAAAATATTTTCCTCTTTTTTTTATTCTGACGGAAGAAAGGAAGCTGTATTGAAGTTGACAGGCACAGACAATAATGTGATCATATAAAGGTTTCGTTATTTCCTTTTTAGGTATGGGATCCTGAAAATTATGATTTAGGGGTAAATGGGGCAAGAGGGGTTAAGACCTGAAAGATATACGGTTTGATTTCTGCGTGATCCATGTGATTTGTTTCGGGTCTCGGTGTTGTGGGACCGTAAGTACCTGGTAGTTTCTGATACCCACGATACTGGTTTAACCTAGTGTGAGGTCAGGACTATGTGTTTGACTGTTGGGTGTAAAGTAAAGGTTGGTCGACAGAGTAAAGCGAAGATAAAATTTTCAATAAAAATATTTAGTAGAGCTATCTGGCTACAAAAAATAGTTGTAGGCGTCTTTTAGCCAATTCACCATTTAAGAGCTTTACAAAGTCGTTAAAACCGCGTCAAAATAATCTCAGGATTTTGGAAAATGGACTCTAAGGAATGTTAGCCTAAAACCTACACCAAAATGGTCGAGGTTTGAGGATAAGGACTTTTGATTACAACTTTCAAGCCAAATTAATAAAAAAATTCGGTACCAGGTTATTGTACAGCATTGCAAAAAACAGTACAAAAGAAACAATATAGTTTTAATATACTATTCAGTAACGGTAATAGTGATTTATTATTTAAATTACAATGAATAAAAATTGCATTGAACTTTACTTTGTGTTACCTAACTTAGCTTTACAAAGTTTCATACCGTTTAATGAAATGAAAATATCTTTAAAATAGTTTGAAATCACTATATTCCAGGTTATTGAACAATTAATGTAACTTGATTACTAAGAGATACCCGAAGGACGCCTAAATACGCGGCAGAAAAGCTAGTAAACCCAAATTGTCTAGCACTTCAGACCGTCAACTCACAAATGAAATCATCGACCATCAATCAAATGCAAAACTCATACAACCTTCACCAAAACAGAAATAAAAAAAAATATATTTTACAAAGTTCCGTTTGCCAACGGGAATTATTGGAACTAACATTCGCTAACTTGAATTAAATACACAATTGTTAATGCAGTAGCGCCACACCCAACCGCAAAAGTAAGTTTGTCGCAGTGCCACTCGTAATAAATGACAACATCCATGTATAGAAATGTGGAATCAGTCCATTTCGGTCGAGTGATAAGCCTCTCGTACTGCGGTGAAGTTAGCGACACGCCATACCAGTCGACCAATCAGAGAGCTCGGCTCGCACGCTGCGCGGAGGCGAGTTGTGCCTCAAAAATCCCCACCGAGCCGGCCGGCTGATCAAACCATCGAGCAGTGCTGTGCGAGTCGCGTATAGTGTTAAGTAACTTATTTTTCAATTTTTAATAAATCAAAATGAGGGAAATCGTACACATCCAAGCCGGCCAGTGCGGTAACCAGATTGGAGCAAAGGTAAGTTCAACATACAGCCGACAGTGCATCAAGTTTCTAACGGTTCTATGGAATTTGCTAGATTTAGGTTAACCGGCAACAACTTTGTCAATTTTCTATGCAATTTTCACGTGAAATAAGGCCGTGTGCGCCGTATTGCATTGTTCAATTCGTTTCAAAATAGAGATTATTTGAAGCCGTAAATTTGTCACGCATGACAACGCCAGGGGGTGGGGGTTGTCACACCCTGTATACGCATGTCCCGTTTTTAGTGATGTCACCTTGTTTACCGTTTGTCGATTTACCAAAAAATTTCCTTTTACGGCGTGTAGATGGTCACGTCCAAAAATGGATTATGTAGTAATGAGTCATTTTTCTTATGTCACACGGGCGAGTGTGTGGCACAATTTTATTGGTCCAAACCTACGTGTTATTGTCAAGGACTGTGTTATGAATAATATTGGAAACCAGTTACGGATCAGACACTATGCAAGATAATTTTATTGTTTTGACAGTTAGCTTTTTTTTGTCAGCGACCGGGTGTCTCAGATCATCGAGCGTAGAGCTTAATATTTCTTCTTATTGGAATCTATAAGAAGATATATCTATATGAAGGTTTAGATTTATAAGTTTCTATTTCTTGGGTTAAGTTAAAATAATTATTACACGTCTTATAGGAGACTTCTGTACCACAAGCTTAAAATAATCAAAAACTAAGCTTACATTTAAAACCAAACTAATTCTTCGTACCAGTACTGAAATATAATTTCTCATATAAACTTTGCAAACCTGCTTCCCTTGGTTTTCGAGAAATCTTTCGATGCCCCCAATCACAACACCCTTCCATTCATAGAATTACTATGCGATAACGATGCGGCAGTCAGGACTATAGGATTTTTACACATAGATAAATAAATAGATGTAAACTATTCCCCTAATTACTGGGAGGCCATTAATGTATGCAAATTAAATATCATTTAACAGCAAAACGGGGGTAATTATATACTTTCTTATCAAATGTGGCCGATGGCTGGTGAAATGTTTGATGGCGACGGTGCATGAAACACATGCACGTACTTGCATCCACTTACCTGATATCTAATTCGATCGTCACTTTCTAAACGAACTCTTTCACCGTGTGTCCTACGAAACAGATATTATAGAAAAAAGATAGATAGGTTTTGCTGCAATCAGAGACTTCAATTCACTTAGCATGTCTGTTAGTGATTTCTCAGAATTGCATTTCTTTTTTATCCGAGCACGGCAAAGTGACTGCACTACACCACTGCAACAAACCAGCGACCACCAATAAACAATGAGTTGATCGGTGGTCACCAGAATCACGCCTACCTTCGTAAATGCTTCTTACCTCTTCGGAGAACTTAATTACTTACTCAGAGCCAGTTAATGTGTTAACTTTATACAATAAATGATTTATGCTCGGTAGCTGACCACAAACGCAAACTCGGAGAAATAATCAAATTGCTAAGTCAGTCAATATTACAGTATTTGGCGTCTGTGATTGCAAAAGTCAGCAATACACCCACGACTCCACCAACCTGCGTGTTAATGAGCAATGGCTACTTACCATCTGGCCCACTTGCTCGTTTGATGTAAAAAGAATCGAGATCTTCATACTTATTACTAAATAAGCGCCGACATAAAACTCGCAGGTTTGTAACCAGCCCCAAACCGCACCTCTGACTTGCTGTAATGGCCCTGTGGACGTGAGAAAACCTGCATACCTTAGGGTTTTCCATAAGAATCTCGAATGTTTCTATATTTAGCCAACCCGCACTAAGCGAGCATGTCGAGCTAAGGCCGGTTCCCTCTCTTTCTTAGAGGATTCCGTACCCAGCATTTGGGACAGTATAACAAAAGACTGATATTATTATATAACGAAAATACCAATCATGGACCACCAATTAAGTCGCTGCAGTGAGCCTGGCTTACCCTAGAATCCTTTTGACCTAAAGATTCCTGCAAACCGTATATCAGATATCTATTTATATAATTTTCGATTTATACTATATATTTGATTATATCTATCTATCTGTCGATTCTACCTTTATATCTATTTCGATTATAACTTACTTATCAAATGTTTTCAATAAGCGATAGAATAGACAAATAAACTAGAACGAATCTATTTCCGTGTTTTAATCAATAATATTACGTGATAAAAGCCAACTATCGCCTTGTTTTTATTACAGTCAGCAAAAAAGTAAATGCTACGCGTTTATAAGTAGGTCAGTACTTTTAATAAAGACAGGGGGTATGCTCTCGTAATATATCAATTAAAGATCTGTGTCATTTTAGAAAACTTTTCACACGACTGACCAAAACGGGTTCAGTTTTTCAGAATTCAAGTCAGTACAATTTAAATTTAGTGCTTTGGTAACATTCTTTTTTTATTAGCCAATATGTAAACAATTCATTGCTGTGCCTCGACAGGTAGATGAGAGAAAAATAAGTACATTAACTAAGGTTCTGATTTCTCTGTATTGTTTTATCATCATCGCTATTCGTTTTATGTATTTTTAAAATGGATATAAATGAATATTGCTAAAGCGCATCATGAAATCGTAGTACTGTATGTGAGTTTCATTACTCCATTATAATTTTTGGCTTGAACCATTTGAAATGTAGCCTGTATGGGACATCGAATCTTTTTAATATTCTGAATGACATATAGAGCTAGGTGTAAGTTAAAAATATAGTAGGTATTTCTGAAGTAAGTAAATTCTAATATGTTAATAAAATGTACATAAGATATTTTGCTAATGAGACTCTACATTTTAGTTTTGTAAAACAATAGTTGCTAGGCGTTTAAAGCTGCACGGAATTCAATATGAACTAAAGGAACGAAAGCATACGTGATTCTTTTACGTATTGCTATTTAAAAGTACATTCAACTGCCTTTAATGACTAAAAACTACATTAGAAGGAATAGGGTATTTATTTTAAAAATGCAAAAGAGTCATATAACAATTTTTTATATATTTTTTTACAGTAATACATCAAATTTAGCTGTTTATTCCATTTTATCTCCGTTTTATTATCGGTACCTACTAATTAAGATAATATATAATATCTACACGATTAATTTGTTTATCCTGTTTACTAGTTCTAATTAATAGTAAAGTAGAAAAAGCTATGCAATCCATCATTGGACAAAGAATTAGGATTTTTTGTTTCAATCTGTAATTGCAACACCGTTTGTAAGAAGCAGCAATGTAATAATTTTGACGTATTTTTAGTCCTAGAAACTAATGATATATATATATGCTTTCAATAATTAACGTCAGCCATTGATTCGTCAAAAGCTGTTATAATTGCCGATGGTTAAAACAATTGAAACAAAAACATAAATAACTTTTCATATAATGCACAAGGTCCTATTTGAAATAAAATAATCATAAAGTAGATATTTACTATGGTATATAAAAAAAATGACGTAATTTATATGAATGTACAATAGTTTTAAAATTCGGAATGGATCCTGTCCGACCACGGCGACCTTAAATGAAGGTCTAGTCAAAGACGTATGACATGTTGTTTATGGAAAATAAACATATCTATGATTCATAAAAGCCGTATTAGATTAAACACTAGTTTAACATCTGCCAGTTGCGTAATAGGCTTAATTTAATATTATACTAGTAAACAACAGAAAGAAAAAATTAGCAAAGAAGAAGAAACCTTGACAATGAATTGCTGTTGAAAATTAAGAGAAAAGAGTATCTAAGAAACTTAATTGGAATCCGAACTTTACATGGTGGCTCTATAATGATAAGTATAGGCTTTCGCTGACTATAATGATAAAATTAGACATATGTGCCCTGATTTAGTGACTACTTAATTTTTAATCCCTGATACAAACATAAATGGTTTGAAGTTTGAAATCTTTATGATCTTTCTGTCTTCCACTAGATGCCAACGGGTTATTTATTATTATTTGAAAGTTTATTCGATATAACATATGGCCTTAGCTATTTTAGATTATTTCGGCAACTTAGAAATTACAGATCTCTTTCAAAATTGACATCAGGTTTAAACTAATAGTTTATTCACGCTTGACCTACCTCTAAACATAACATTGATGAATACAGCCAATTGTAACAATTGAGGGCAATGAATTAAAAGCCTATTAAACAATTGTACTTTGTAATCGAGATCTAATGATACAGTAATTGGTCTCAGTATAAAGACATCTCTGAATTGTATTTATTGATAAATTACCGTTAACGGATAATAAATAGGCGTGTTCGAACGAACAAGGTCTGAGTGTTTTGAGTGGTAGAGCCACGCTGTAGACTAGGATTATTAATCTGACTGTTGGCATAAGATGTTTATTGTTTGAATATAATTACTAATAAAGATGTTACTAAGCAAGATAAGGTGTCCCAGATGATAGCCAAGTGAAATATTCTGAGTCTAACTTAGATTACGGATACTCAGAACTTTGTCCTTTTCAACACGGCCATTGTTAACTGTTATGTAGAAAAATAAATATATCCAACACACACAGTCGTTACCCTATAGTAAGATAGTTATCTTTTTTTTTTATTAGGAACTATGACAGACAGTGGTCTTAAAAAAATCTTTTAAGGCTTTGTCGCTTAGCTATCGGGCTTAATTATAAGAGTGATATATGGATTATTAGGTATCAAAAATACATAATAGGTACTGGTTCCTGTAGTAACTAATTATACCCATATTAAGCTGCACAAATTTTAGTTTCGAAGCAGACATTAAACCCGATATTAGGGTTCTTGTTAACTCAGTACTGAAAATCCCCCAACGTCGATAAGAAAAACATTTGTAACTTTTAAATGAATGTACAGATTTTTTCCAAACATACCGAATACCATCTTGATTAAAGCAGCTTTCAATCGAAAAAAACACATTCAAAATTGTCCATTCGCTTAGGTGCTACAGACAGCTACACATACATACAGACAGACAAAGGGGCAAACTTAGAACACTCTTTTTTCGGGGGGCGCTAAAAAGAGTCTAGGTAACTTAAAAATGATCATTCTTTCATTGATTCATTCTTGAATTCCATCTTTTTTGTTAATGGCATCTGTTTAACGTATCATAATTTATGGATCATCTCAATAGGAATATTTAGTTATTTGAATTAAGAATCATCCACTTTCTGATCAAGGCTTAATATTAAGTACAGATTACTCATGCAGGAAATCTCTTTGGCACAAATTAAAAAGTTAATTAACGGTTAACCTTCTTACTGTTATTTACATAAATCGAATGAGAAAAAAAACATTTACTTTTTAAAAACTTCCTTAGCATGAGAAAAGGAAACAAAGGTATAATATAATAAATTATTACTGTATCTTAATTTTATACAAAACTAGTTCTTGTTTGTCGGAGAATAATATAATAAAGGTTTTAAGTCTTGACTATAAAATCACTTCACGATGAAATAAAAATAACAAAACTAGATTTATTTTAAGACATTCTGATTCTTTATTACGGACCGCATAACACAAAAACAAGATTATATAATGGAGTACCTACATTGATGTTTGAATTAACTTATATTTGACGACTTATATTACATGAAATTAAAACTACGAGCTTGTTCATAAGAGTCAACTTCAAGCATCACACGAAACCAATCATGTTCCAAAGATAGCATCAATGGACTCTTTAAAATGCTATTAATAAACCCATTGAAATCTCAGCGAAAGATTTTCGAAAAAGTATTCCATCAAAAATGATGACTTTCAATTTAAAGGCGGGAATGAACGCATCGAATGTTGCTCCGTGTAAAACTCATGTTATGAATAAGATGTTTTGGAATTTCGAACGAGCTAAGTCGTATTTATTTTAATGGCAAAGGTAATTTATTATTGTTTGAAGGCACGCGGAAACGTTTCGTGTCGAATTTGGTAACATTGCAAAAATATCTTGATATTCGTCAGCTTTGATTATTATGGACGGATTACAATGCGTGTATTGCAGACGAGATTTATTTAATTAGATCGTCTGGTTTTAAGTATTTACAATTCTTTTTTAAATAACATAAATTATTAAAAATCATTATTATTTTTCATGTACGTAATAAATCTTTTAAGATGTTTTATTCAGAAATTGTATAATATGCGTCACGACAGTCTTACAAGTAAGAGAAATTGATTAATAGTGTAGATATTGTCCACGACAAAACGTTAGAAAATATATCATTCGTTTTTATTCAAATATTTTTAGTTTTTATACATTTCTCCACAAACGCAGTATATGAGTTCATTGATCTCAAATTAAACGTATTGTAATAATTCTACGAGCATGTTCACGACTTTCTCTTGCGTCGTGATTATAGTCTATAGCTATAGCGGACATTTTACGACCTTCGCGTTGCTGGATTTGGAACAATTTGTCTGGTCTCACGCGAACTTGCCGCAATGAAATAAGAAATACCAGAAATACGGAAAATTCTAGATGGTACAGTAATACTTAATGAGACGTGAAGAATTGTTTTCGAGCTGGTTGCAAAGCATTAATATATTTTCATTTATAAATCCATACATGTATCCCGAAAGGATACCGAACTAGACTCCACTCCGTAGTGTTATAGAAGGCGAGCTTCTTGCCATATTGGGCACAAATTCTAATTTCGGACGACCCACCGGCTGTTAGATCGACAATGTTTGACACAAATTGTGATACTGAAGACTTGGCAGCATGGTCTTCGACCTTAGCCGGTTCCAGTACGGAACAAAAAAAAAACAAATTGTGGTTACTTGATCAACCTGAGAGAATATTGCTTCTTAATCAATTAATGTGATATATTGCATAAATATCTTAATAATTATAATTTGTATACACAATGTGGAAGATATTGTAGAGCTAGAAGTATGATCTATATTGTAATGTTAAAAATTTATTGTGTTTTTTAAGTATCAAGACATTACACTATTCTAGTAATTTAATACCGATGAACATAAACTGTGCACAATTTAATGACAACTCCATTAAACGCATGTCAAATAAATCAAAATGACGTTTTTAATTTGCGCGAAAATGATTTTTAATAAGACAAAAGTGAAAGGCGGGAAAGGCTTTGTAACTGGATAACGAAAGAAAGTGCCGTGTGAATAGAGAATGGTGCGATTGTAAAGGTGAAACCATGGTTACTTATAGCTGGTCAATTTCTCTCACTCACATTTGCGCTCGGATGTTTCAATTTTGCTGTCCTTTAGTCATAGTATTAGTTTAAATTTAGTCACTGTGTGTCATGTCCATTTATTCGTCAACCTTTTTAAGCATACTTCTAATAGGTGTTATTTGGCTTAATAAATATCCAAATTTAGTTTATTACATATGGTGCTGCCACATCGGTGTTAGAAAATGTTATATAACATTTTATAACAGCGGTGTGGCAGCATCATTTAGTAAACATTTCTTAACAATTTGTAACATTTTTTAACCGCGGGCGGCGGTACTTTTGAGAGCGGCGCCGTCAAAGAAGCCGTCAAAGAAGAGCCGATGTCATGTTTTCAAATGTTATAAAATGTTAAAAAATGTTAGAAAATGTTTTTGTTAACATATTTTTATAACATCGGTGTGGCAGCACCAATAGATTGCTAATCGTGTAAAATAGTTTTTTTTTTTTTATAATTCAAAAATCATTGTTTTATACGCATTTTTGCCCTCGTTATAGGAAACATATTAGTACGAACGATTTACGTTTTTAAAATTTCTACATTTTTGGTCACGGTCTACTTTAGCTGGCATGTCGATAAAGAATTTACTATTGTATTTTCGACACCACATGTTCAACGGAGTTTTAATATCAGGTTGCCTACATATTTTAAATGAAACAAGAATATTTCAAATGTGTTCCAATTATTCGGTTAATAATTCAGTAACATACATATTATTAGCTCTACGTATTTAAAATTGGAACACGCTTTCGAACGTATTTGGTAAACGTGGAACCAGTTTGATCAATAAAACAAAGCTTTGTAAAATGAATCATGGTATTAAAATGGTAGTTGGAGAGTGCAGTGGATGGCATGGCGCGATTACTATTTATACCCGGCCATCGACCGTCCGTCCGTGCGTTGAACCTCACTAATAGCGAAACGTGATAAGATACGTCTGTGGCTGTATGCTCTATGGGTTAGGGCCTGGCTTATCGACTGACGAAGCCAAATTGTTTTTAAGCTTAAAAGAGTTTGAGATAACATTCCACCTCATTCGATGACTACAAAAATTGAATTTGGAATTTCATTTTAAAAACTAGCTGGTTATTTTCAAGTGGCTTTGGACTCCGTTAAGCAGCCTGAATACATATCTCTCTGAATTAATATTTTGAATAATTCATAATTAGAATTTGGAAATCCCGGAATCGTGTACAATCTTATATACAACTAATGTTTTTATTGCAGATCTTTTCATTTTAAACTGAGTAGCCATATTTAGATAATAAATTCATTAGATACTTCTAATTTAAATTTTCATTTCAATATAAATTACCTATTTAAAGACATAATAAAGCTTGTTTTTTATTACAAGACCATAAATCTACAAACTAAAATATAGATGTGTCTGAAGTTCCAATCGAATGAGGCCACGTCAGTGTTGATTCAAAGAACTTGTGCCTTGCGTGGAACGCGTATTGCCATAAACGTAGACAAGTAAAACACCTACTAGGATGACATCATCTTTCTTACGTAATTGTTTCTAAAGAAACTTGTCCTGACAGTAGTAATTTTTTACCGATAAATCTATATCAATGTAAAAAATACAATATACTCTATGGTATCGATGACTAGTAAGGTATTCATATATGCAGGGCTCAAAGGAAACTAGGCGCCAATGTTAAAGTACTTATAGATGTAGGTATGACTGTAAGAAGGTTGGAATTATTAACTATGCAAACGCAAGTTCTAGTAGAATAACGGATGACGTAATTGTTTCTTACTAAGTAGATGTAAATGCTAGTATAGTTAAAGTGTTATTAATTGTAGATGTAATAAATGAGAATGTAGTATAATTTTATTTCGCATGTGAAGATGCAAAGATAAGTCTGTTAATAGTTGAGAATCTGCAATAAGCGTTAATTCAGTCATTAAGCATTTCAAGATTGAGAATACTATAAAATGCCTCCTGCCCTTGTCCCGATTGCCATATCAATAGTAGATAGTCAATGAATCCCTTCATCTAAGGATCCCCTCCCTCTTCCCATACTTATTGGTGTGCTTTTTCCCGCCAGCCTATAGCGCGGCGGTTATTCCAAAGTTCCCATAATCTTAAGTTAGTCTTATTAATGACTTAAATTACTTGACCTGTCATAAGCACTTTCTTAGCCTACATGATGGATAAAGATTTTGATTTTGAATAATATATAGATAAAGATACATTTTTAACGAGTAACATAACAACGATGTAGCGAATGCCAAAACATCATATTTCTGAAAAAATTAAATCCGTATGAGGAATAATGTTAATCTGAATACTACAAATCTGAGATATCCAGTCACCTGAAAAGTATATTGTTACGTGTACACTTTCTTAAATCGTGATAATTAATTTCACACGAATGTCACATAAAATCGAGAAATTCAGGCCATATGGCGCACCAGTTCGTACCCAAATTGAATGGTAATTTGCGAAATAAACTCGCTCCGACTTTTATGGATGGATACACTGAATATGGGATGGTCGTGGGCGGCGCCATTACGGTCAGCTGTCGACTTTAGTTGCGCAACGTCTCAAGACAGATTTAACATGAATTATGGATCCTGTCTGCGTGGCGGCTCATTGGTTTTTATTGTAATCATTTGAATAGAATGAATGCATTGAGCACTCCAACCTTATGCTTTAACAACCGGTTTGGAAGCGCTGCGCTCGCTGATCTTTCGTGAGCGTATTTTAATCAAATTCCCTGGCAGTGCTTCAAGCCGCTTTCTATTCGTCTTGCTAATAGTATAATCCTCTTTGTTCCAGTTCTGGGAGATCATCTCGGACGAGCATGGCATCGACCCCACCGGCGCCTACCATGGCGACTCGGACCTGCAGCTGGAACGCATCAACGTATACTACAATGAGGCTTCCGGCGGCAAGTACGTGCCGCGCGCAATCCTTGTGGACCTCGAGCCCGGCACTATGGACTCTGTCCGGTCCGGACCCTTCGGACAAATCTTCCGCCCGGACAACTTTGTCTTCGGACAATCCGGCGCGGGCAACAACTGGGCTAAGGGCCACTACACAGAGGGCGCTGAGCTCGTCGATTCAGTTCTTGACGTAGTCCGCAAAGAATCAGAATCGTGTGATTGCCTACAGGGCTTCCAGCTCACACATTCCCTTGGTGGTGGTACCGGTTCCGGAATGGGAACTCTTCTCATCTCAAAGATTCGTGAAGAGTACCCCGACAGGATAATGAACACATACTCAGTCGTCCCCTCGCCCAAAGTATCAGACACCGTCGTCGAACCCTACAACGCGACTCTCTCAGTTCATCAGCTCGTAGAAAACACAGACGAAACCTACTGCATCGACAACGAGGCTTTATATGACATCTGCTTCCGCACACTCAAACTGTCCACACCCACCTATGGAGATCTCAACCATTTGGTATCCCTCACAATGTCCGGTGTCACCACCTGCCTCAGGTTCCCCGGTCAGTTGAACGCTGATCTCCGCAAACTGGCTGTCAACATGGTTCCCTTCCCCCGTCTCCACTTCTTCATGCCTGGTTTCGCTCCCCTCACATCCCGCGGAAGCAGACAATACCGTGCCCTCACCGTGCCCGAGCTCACACAACAGATGTTCGACGCCAAGAACATGATGGCGGCGTGCGACCCGCGCCACGGCCGCTACCTCACCGTCGCCGCCATCTTCCGTGGACGCATGTCCATGAAGGAGGTCGACGAGCAGATGCTCAACATCCAGAACAAGAACTCGTCCTACTTCGTGGAATGGATCCCCAACAACGTGAAGACCGCCGTGTGCGACATCCCCCCGCGCGGTCTCAAGATGGCGGCCACCTTCATCGGAAACTCTACAGCGATCCAGGAGCTGTTCAAGCGCATCTCGGAACAGTTCACCGCTATGTTCAGGCGCAAGGCTTTCTTGCATTGGTACACCGGCGAGGGCATGGACGAGATGGAGTTCACCGAGGCCGAGAGCAACATGAACGACCTGGTGTCCGAGTACCAGCAGTACCAGGAGGCCACCGCCGACGAGGACGCCGAGTTCGACGAGGAACAGGAGCAGGAGATCGAGGACCACCATTAGACGGAGAGGCCGAGCCCGCAACTTAGTACATGCCATTAAAATAAGAGTTACTTTTTGTTCGAGTAACATATATTGTGTCACGAGACATGCTTACTAACGTTTTAACAGATCGCACGACTAAACAACTGCCGGTTATTCTGTACTCGTACATTCTGTGCTACCACGCCTCGTTGAGAGCTAGATCTGAACATTTGCAAAGGCTGAACTAATATAGACACTCTTTACGTACGAATAAAGTATGCAAGTCTCTCGTGTGGCCAAACGTGAATATGTGACGGCTTCAGTAACAGAAGTACTTTTTATGATCGATTAAAAATTGTTTGGAACAATAATTTAATGTATATAATAAAGATTTTTTATTTATAACTCATTATTTTCATTTTCGACGCCCACACCAATTTCAATTTAATAAGTACCAGGGTTACTTAGAAATTGAATTTTAAAAAGTAATGACCACGTGTCATAACAAAAAGAATATAATTATTCTTGCTATGTGTCAACTAGTATCAAAACAATCAACATAATTAGCCATCAGTCAGTTCTACGAAATATCTATCAGACAATCCTGAAGATATTGGACTTCACGCAATAAAATTATACTAAAATAGCAATTCAGTCATCGAAGATTACCTTGAAACACTATCTAATCAACATACTGCACTTTTTTACGTAATTGATAAGACACAAGGCATTCAAAACAAGCAATTCGACTAAATTATTTAAATAATGTCCCAGTATATGCATTTAGTGTGCATTTTCTGTAAAACCGGTAATTCTGACCTATCATATAAGTATTAGAAAAACACCTTTACATTTAATTCAAGGTTATCTACCTACTTGATGAAATCATAAAAACAAAACAAAAATAGAACCACCATAAAAATCCCATTAAATATTTTAAGTCAACACAAAACAGTATTTGAATAATGAAGTACTTAAAGGATTGTAAACACGAAGTAACCTGAAAATTAAACTAATTGGGCTAATTTGAGTTACCCTACAACTGTAACAGCTCTATTAGGTATATATATAGGTAGGTAGGTATAGATTTGTGTACGTGGATGACATCATGACATTTTACAATAATCAACTCGCCACAAACAAGATGACAGACCTCGAAACGAACATAGTTATTTTAACTAAACAACAATATTGTTCCGTCAAGCGTACGAGGCAAGTCTTGGCAACACCTGACATCATTCTCCTTGGCTAAAAATAGCATTGCACTTAACGGCCAGCGGATAGACCTCCGTCGGATCCCGTTATAGCCTCTATTTGGACATTATTGTATGAGAGCGGGGTGGCACGTCAGCTCAAGTTGACTTGGTCGCCGATAACTACATGATGTCATGCATAAATTCAGCCGTGTGTAATGTCAATTTGAAATATATAGATCACTATGCAGTTGTATGGAATTGTTCTTGGCGGATGACACGGTGAGGTCATGTGTCGGGTTGGTGATGAAACTTTAAGGTTAGTTAGAGTTTAGCGAAGGTAAAGGACGTTTCAATGTTAGTAAGTTACAAAGCTTTGCGTGGTTATAAGTACCTATACAATAAAAATAAAAGTACGCGTCTAATTGGGAACCTCCTCCGCATTTTTAGTCGGAAAAAAGTTTATCGGTAATTTTTTGAATGTTTATAAACAATGTAAATTACATATCACGGCCAAGTGGTAACAATTTCTTAAAGTTTTTGTTATCGAAATTCTATTTTTTTTAATTGTAAAAAAAGTCATAAATATAAAAAAAATATTCTAAAATATTTTTTTTATATTCTTAAAATATTTTACGCATACTCTACCTCGAATGCGTGAAGCCCTTAATTAAATTCAAAACTTAAGTCTTACGATTTTTACTATGCCTTATTTTTCCTGAAATCAAGTTTTTGGTCCATAATTTCAATATAAAGACTCATGCTCTATGACATAAGGACCAAAAATCAAAATACGTGTCATACACGTTCCAGTGCTGAGCACAGGGCTCCTCTACGAATGAGATAGGAGACCTTAGCCCAAAACGTTGCCTTCGAAATTCTAATAAAGAACTTCTCAGGTGTACAGATTTGCTCATGTATCCTTCACCGCTAACCAAGCGATAATTAGCAATTAATATTAATACACACTTAGCAAAGTCAGAGGACCAGTGACATTAAACTAAAAATAAAGCTTACACATAACCTAACCTTGACACAGAACGTGCTATTGGTAATAACTGAGTGGTCATTGGTCAGATAAACAAATCATTCACAAGTCCGCAGAACGATGTCATCAAGCCGATTTGCAATAACATTATTCATACAGCTGTACCTATTTATTGTTTATTGAGATAATTTAGGTAGAAAAGAGCAACGTTAGAGTTTCTTGCCCGTTCTTCTTTAACGAAACAGCATTCCGAACTGGCGGTTCCCTCTCCGTAGAGGGAAGAAGCATTTATATAGGCCGGCATGATTCTAGTGACCACCGATGAACTCATTGTTTGTCGGTGGTCGCTAGTTTTCTGGACTGCACTACTCTTACCCTCAGGTGTAGTGGAGTCACTTTGCCGTGCTCGGATAAAAAAAATATACAGGGTTAATTTTAAAACACCAGCAACCTCGCAGGACCAGATAGCTGACCCCATACGGAACAACTTTTGTTCTACGAGTTTGTATATAACTCAATATATTTAAAAAAAAATGATTTTACAAGTTTTTGTTGTGTCGTATTTTTCTTCGTAGCGTTCGGCGTGCGCGCGCGACTCAAAGGCGCCGCTCAGCTGGCTCGGGCGATGACCTTCAACGCTAGCCCGGTTCCCCACGCTTCGCGTGTGCGCTTACGTAATCTGCGATGCGTGTAGGTAACATTCAAGACGGAAATTAAATGAATACTTATTTTTGTATGAAAATAAAATCTAACAAATTATCAAAAGTCGTAGAACAAAAGTAGTAGCTTATAACCTTAGGTATCTACCCCTGCGAGGTTGCTGGTGTTTTAAAAATAACCCTGTATATCCATAACCTCAGATCATGATTTTTAACAACATACATATTTACAAGGTGGCAGGTCCCTCGTATGCGAAAGGCCGTCTGGGTTGGTACCACCGCTTTGTCTATATCTGCCGCCAAGCAACAGTGTGTAAGCACTGTTGTGTTTCGGTTTGAAGGACATTGAAGGCAGTGAAGTTACTGGATATTACGAGAATTAACATCCTATGTCTCGGGCTGACGAGCGTAATTCAGTGCCATGCAGTGCTTTGTAATTCAAAGTTCTGTGTAGCGTTGCATCCGTTTATGGGCAGGCGTTACCATCTAGGTTAGATGCTTACCATCAAGCGAGCGCCTTGCTCGTCTCGTCATTCAATCAAATAAAAAAAAATGTTGAGTAAGGCTCCATAATCCTTTGAAAATATACATTGAATACAATGAAAATATACATTACGTCATTTTATAAATATTTCTTACTAACCATTACCGATATTATGGCTGTGTACATTTGAAACGTGTGTTTGTAAGAATTTCTCTTCACATATCACACAGATAAAGGAGCGCTGAACTTTGTCATTCGACGATAACACCCGCTTTGTATATAAAAAATATTATTAATATTAAATATATATTAAAACTAAATAAGAGACTGTCTCGGTGGCGCATTTTATGTTGTGGTATCGGGTTCGATCCCTGGGTCGGTTAAAGTAATATTAGTGGTATTTGAGTGGTAGAGCCACGCTGTAGACAGTTTTGTCTACCTACTACCTACTTGCTCGTTTGCCGGCCTATGCTATAAAAAAAATAAAAATTGGTGTGTGTCGTGGGACACCAGGTAGGAACGAAGTTCCTTCGGCTAATGTAGTATCGACACAAATTGTAAAAAATACAAATTATCAACTAAAATAACAAAATAAAAAAAAGACGTGTAGCACTCGGAGACTGCCGCGGTAAAGCTATTGTATAGCATTTTTTATCAACTTATGTAATTATAAATAATAACGAGCTAGCGTAATCTTTTAAAAATCGAAGGAGATATAAAAATACTTCAAGTATAACTGGCTGAATGAATTTCATTTTAAAAACTGATTGAGCTGAAATTCGCACACAATTTTGGTGCAGGCAAAAAGGAACTAACGCTGGCTGGTTATGCGGCGCTTTTAACGCTTTTTTCTTACGCTGTTTTCTTACGCTTTTTTCTATCACATTTTTTTCAGTTCGGTCACGCAGCAAAATCCCTATCCCCTCCAAGCCTGCCGTAAGGAACTTCGTTCCAAAAAAAAAAAATAGAAAACTAAAAGATCTAAGCGAACAGACAGCGAAAGCGACTTCATTTTATACTATGTAAAGATTAAAACTTTACAAATGTGAGATAGTGTTGTATTTAATGGAATGATCTAGTCACATATCAATTTAAAATATGAGTAATAATCCGAAAAACATACGTGTTACGTCATATGTAATCTAATTTCTTGATAAGATACTGGAGTGCAATTTCTCTGTAATGTTGTTGTCAAGAACTTGACTTTAATATTGAATTGCTTATGTCCGGGTTCACACGATCCAATATAAATTGATCCACTGCTAAATCGCATACGATTTAAACTAAGTCAACAGATAATCAAATTGATCAACAAGCTTAATTAATTATGTTTTATGTTTACGCGAATATTACACATTGAAATAAAACTAATTTAACAGTCCACCCCGTGACCACGAAGGCTGCAAAGCTTTCGAAACGTCGGGATCAAAATTAATAAAAAACCGCGATCAATCCGTTTAAATTAAATAAATAAATACACCCAACAGTCGCACACATAGTCCTGACCTCACAGCAAGATACGAGTCTTGTGTCTTGGGTATCAGGAACTACGAGAGACTTTCGGTCTCACAACACCCAGACCCCGAACCAAATATTTATGGATCACACAAACATTTGTCTCGTTGCGGGGATCGAACCCGCGGCCTCTCGCTTCACAGCCGGCTACTCGCCCGCTGCGCCACAGAGGCTGTCAGTTTTATTTCAACAAGCTTATTTGTCTGTCGTATCATTACGTCATATCAGTGTTGGACGTCCGCTTACAAGGTGGACAGACGACCTGATAAAGGTCGCAGGAAGGCGCTGGATGCAGGCCGCTTCCAACACGTCGGTCTGGAAATCTTTGGGGGAGGCCTATGCTCAGCGGCGGACGTCCTGTGGCTGATGATAATGATGATGATGACGAAGCTTAATTATAGATTCAAGTCTGTTGATCAATTAAAATTGAACAGTGAGAACCTGCTAAGGAACACTTTCTATATTTTACTAGCCTTTGCTCACGGCTCCGCACGCGTGAATATCTGTTTTATACTGAAAACTCATTTTTATCACATTAAATAATAGTTTTCTTTTTTATTTCTACCAGGTGTTATGCCGG
This sequence comes from Amorpha juglandis, assembly GCA_949126905.1. Lineage (NCBI taxonomy): Eukaryota > Metazoa > Arthropoda > Insecta > Lepidoptera > Sphingidae > Amorpha > Amorpha juglandis. The sequence goes on from OX421388.1 coordinate 10,093,589, forward strand.
ATTAATGCCAGGGTCCGCCTTCTTACTGAGACGCCTCTACTTCACCCGATAAATAATATAAATTTAAGATTATGTAAATGAACTATAGCATTTAGAGATAATGTAGCTAAGAGGCAATGTAATAAAAGATTTTTCAAATCGGATCAGTCAGAGATAAACTTATAGTTCCTACAGACTTACAATTTTTTTATAGCATAGACCGGCAAACGAGCAAGTGGGTCATACTAGAATAATTAATCATAGGCGCGTTGCCGACTTTAAAGGGAAGGGATAATTGCAGGATTGGGAAGGAGAGGGGTATTTGGGCCTCCAGATATCTCACTCATCGGTTTTCTGTGAGACAGTGGTAACTATCCGGTCGAGCCGGCCCATTCATGCTGTAGACAAAACTGTCTACAGCGTGGCTCTACCACTCAAAAAAAAGTGTTGTGGTGGTGAGGCGGTGGTTCGCTTTACATAATACTAAATTCACCGTCAGATCATTTTGGGAAGGCGGGCTTTAACATAAAGCCGGGATAATGCCAGGCAGAAAGGAAAATGGAGACAACCATAGAGTTTTAATGGAATCCAGGAACATTCTCCCCATGAAAGGATGAATACTAGTGGTAGGCAGCGGCTTGGCTGTGCCCCTGGCATTGCCGAGGTCCATGAGCGGCGGTGACCGCTTACCATCAGGCGGGCCGCTTGCTCGTCTGCCTATCAAGGAAATTAAAAAAAATGAAAAGGTAACATAACCTATTTACCACTTAATCGAGTCCAAAACACGCTATATACATTACGCTGCCCGGAAATTGAACCCACAACCCAAAAGACTCGCGCGGACATTAAAAAAATCAAGGTTCTTTAGTAAAATTGTTCACCCGCAAAATTCATGTTACTAAGACAATTGTTACTATTATGTCACTGCCACCCCCTCACAGTGGGCGTGTAAAAGCAATTGAAGACAAGGCTAGTCGGTGACGTGTCTTGATAACATTATTTTGTTTGTTACTAAGCAACAGACACTGTAGGTTAGTAGAGTCACGGTTTAGATCTCTTTTTTTATTTGATTGAATGACGAGATGAGCAAGGCGTTCGCCTGATGGTAAGCGCCACGCTTGCCCATAAACACAAAACTTTGAGTTGCAAAACACTGCATAGTACTGAACTGCGCTCGTCACCCCGAGACGTAAGATGTTAAGTTTCATAATGCCCAGTAATTTCACTGGCTTCAATGTTCTTCAAACCGAAACACGACAGTCCTTACACACTGCTGTTTAGCGGCAAATAACATTTCAATAAATTTTGGCACAAATATAGTTGATGACCCAGGGTTAAACACAGGGTAAAACATAGGGAACTTATTGCTATACTGGGCATAATTCCAGACTTTACTTTACTAAGCTTTTCGTGATAGAAAAACCCATCACTTTTACCCGACCAAGAGATCGAACCCGAGACCTCAGCATAGCAGTCATACCACGTGCGCAATACAGCTTCGCCACCGAGGTAGTCAAATATTGAGTCATTGTTTAACCTATGATACATGAACACCTGTTTTATACAAACATTTGTATCACATTTTTATTACACAATAACATAATATTAATTATAAATATCAGTACTTTCAAGTAATAACACCAGATGACATTAATCTATCGTCATGAAAACTACATAATTACGAGCAAATAACATAATCGTATTATATTTCGTATTATTTATAGCTTTTTATCGTGGACATCACATAACGACAGGTAACCCCACTTTATTCCTTTGCCAGCCTTTTGCTATACACAGTATGCGAGTCGTATGAAAAGTTTGAAAAACTATTTAGTTTTTCATTCTTTGTAATCCAAGTAATATAAATGCGTAAGTGAGTATATTTGATACGCTTTCACACCTTAATCGTTGAACCGATATTGATGAATTTTGGTACAGAGATAAACGGAACCCGGGAGAAGGTTATTGGCTACTTTTTATCCCGAAAAATGTTCACGCGCACGAAATGGCGAGTCAAAACTATTAACAAAATATTTCTGGAATACAATAAACATTTAATCACCGTCGATCCGCTTTAAAAGCAAAGTTTATTAGTCCTAGTACATGATCATCATCATCATCAGCCACAGCACGTCCACGGCTTAACCTAGGCCTCCCCCAAAGATTTCCAGACCGACCTGTTGGAAGCGGCCTACATCCAGCGACATCCTGCGATCTTTACAGTAGTAAAGTAAAGTAAAAGTAAAGTACTTTAGTTCTAGTACACTAGCATAAAATTACTACGTGCTAACAATAACAAGAGTTAGAAAAACATGCACAAATCCAGGATGTCAGTCAAATCGTTGTCGTCCGCATGCCCAAGGGCCTAAATAATTCGTTTATTGTCCAATCTTGAGCACAATTGTGAACATGACGGAATGCAATCATAGAGCATAGAGTGTACACTGGCACTCTTGGATGGTCTACGTAATAGTTATTTTTTTATCTGGCAAGGTGACTACATTGTACCCAATGGAAAGAACAATGAACAATCCATTGCAGTGTAAATATAATGTCGATCAGTGAGAGATTTTGTTAGAACAGTTGGGAGGGAGACGTCTCGATGTCGAGTAATCAGATTTGTATCGGTCTGAAGTATATTATTCTTTCGTCATTGGTCTGTAGGCATTCTGGTATTTTGCCACCATTTCAATAAGACCTCGTCATCCGATCTTGAGCATCCTCCCACATAGACGTTATCTGTAAGATAATAAACAATTTAACTTTATCTAGATTATAAAATAAATTATTTTTGTCGTCCTATGAGTATTTTGATACCCTGAGTCTTATAATATTTATTTAAACGGGTCTTAACTGACTGACTAACTTAACGGGTCTTGCCTAGTCAACCCGTGATCACGGCCGATGTAACTCGGTCGAAACTTCGCGAAATAAATAAATAAAAGGTATTTATGACTTCAAATACTAGGTACGCGATTAGGACCATATAAATAAATTGTAAACGCGTAAACTTAAGAAATCATTCTCATTTACCCAAACTTAATAAATTTTTCTTCATTATTTATTTATAGTAAAAAGGTCTCTTCGAGTCTAAATATAGTGTCTTACAAAGGAATTATTGCCATTAAAAGTAGGCATAGGTACCAGAACTTTCTCTGATCAAGATACAATAAAGCTAAAATATCATGAGAGTTTAAAACAGAGAAATCTTCCTCTAAACAGTGTTGTTTGGGCATCATTCATCAAAGAAATCAGATGAACATGTGTGTAATATATCCAATTTAGGCACAGTGTACGAGAAAGCAGTAAGTAGATGAGTCAGGGGCCCAGTGGCGTCTTGCGAAATCATACACTACGACTTATCGGTGTTGCCACAAAAAACTTCTTGTGTTTCCTGGTAATAATGGTATTTTGAAGCCATTGGCTGCCAATTAACTTAAGCATAAATAAATAAACACGTAAAAGTGAAACGCGTGGTCTCGACCCCACACAAAGATAGCAGAATTGTTTCGGCGGTATCAGGAAATACGAGGGACTTACCTAGACCCCAAATAGTCCCCATATCTATGATTTTTCTCGTATTCATAAGCAGTGGAGATTACTTATCATTGGGTAAGAAAACAAATTGCTAATTTACTGGATTTTATTATGCAAAAACAAATTTGTGGATTAAATAGTTACACACTTCGACGTTCTTGTACAGAAACAAATCTAATGCTAAAAGGCAGGGATTGGTAGCTATTCTGGTGTCAGTCAACCAAACTTAAATCAAATTAAAAATATTTCATTTCATTCGCCTTTACTTCAAATTCACCTTTTTAACATGGCGAATTTAACTAAAAATTTAAATCAAGTCCTGTCACAACTAAATGTAAAGTTAATGAAATTCAAGCTTATTTATAAAACGAACGAATTATTTTAATTAAAAATCTCTATTAATTACTTCTAAACCTGTGATTTAGAAGTAATTAATAGAGTTTTTTTCATAAAATAATTCGTGATTTTCAGCCAATGAAATAGATAACCCAGAACTAATTACAGTTCGGTCAAACTAAAATGAGTATATTGCACAACCATTTGATAGGATTAAAATATTTTACTTGAGTTTATTTTTGCATTGATCTAGTAGCGGCATATTAAGGTCGAGAACTATGCGGTCCTGAGTTAAATTTTCCAGTTCGGACAATTATAATTTGAGTTTGGATTTTGGATTCGGAAAAATCACAGATGAAGTGCTCTGGATTAGAATTTGTGACCGGTATGGCGATAGGCCCGTAGGATGCAGCTAAGCTTGGTGAAATGTGGATGCACTAGTGGCACCCTTACCTAGCCTATTGGGGGTAAAGGTGTGCTTATGTTAAATGTTTAGTTTTATTATTAATTACAGCAAGATTATCTAGGAAGAATTAACTATATTGACTAACTGCGAAAATTTTCATAAAACAACGCTGCGCGGGATTTACAATAACGTTCTGAATAAATTATTATTTACATGTCATATAAATATTGTTTGTTTAGGGAAATAATAACTTAGTCTGGCAACCTTGGGGTAAAGCTACATGGACACGCGCATATGAAGAAACGAATTGTTCGCTAATGTATGTGATACATTACTGGTTAAGTATTTATTTAACTAAATAATTTTTAATATATAATATTTTAATTTAGATAATAATATATAAGCATTTTCAAATGGAAGAGCTATGTTGTAAACAACTTTGTGTCTAAAGTAAGTAAGGGATGGATTGACCGGGTTCTTTCCACAGCCTGACAGAAAACGACGTGGAGTTCCAACTCGCTGTTGCGTTCGTACGGTAAGTGAGAATACCGGAGATCCAACCGCCTCGCATTTCCTTTCCTTTAAGTTCGGCCATCCATGACTTCAAATATTGTGGATCTCTTACCATCAAGTACCTATTTCCTCGTTGGCTGACCTCTAATATAAAAAAGCAGCCATAACTCAGAGGAGAAAAGTTGTTGTAAGGACCGCCGACACTAAAGTCGCAGGTTCGAAACCAATCTTATGTTTATGCATGTAGTGCGGAGTTGCATCAATATGGAGGATGGAATAAATGCAAAAACAAAATGGTTAGAATAGTGTTCATAATTTTCGAGGAGTTTTTATAATGCAATGTTTGAACCTAATTCAAAAAACGGGTTTTTAATACGTCTTTATATTTTTATGTACGTTCAAGCATTTTTTATAGTATAGGTCAGCAAAGGAGCAAGTGGATCACCTGATGGTAAGTGATCTCCACCGCCCATGTACGCCCATAATACTAGAAGAATGATGGCACGTTGCCGAAATATCGCGCATCATAAAAATACAGCCGCCAAGCAACCGTGTGTAAGCACTGTTGTGTTTCGGTTTGAAGGACATTAAAGCCAGTGAAATTACTGGGCATTATGAGACTTGACATCTTATTTCTCGGGGTGACGAACGCAGTTCAATGCCATGTAATTCAACGTCTCGTCGTTCAATCAAATAAAAAAAATACAGATCAAGGAACCTCTTTTTTTAAGTCTGTTGAAAACATTTGTAAAGACAGAGATGTACATCGTCCATGCGTATAAAACCGCTAGACATCGAGCCTGCAGAGATGTACGTAATGTTTGTAGGCTAGCAATACGAACAGATGGTCACAAATTCAGATAATTCTGAACACAGAGAAAGTCTTGTAACCTTCGTGAATACGAAACTGTGCCGTCTGTTTCATGGACCCTTTTATGGCTGACATTTTCATGAATATCCAAAAAAACAAGAATATTACACATTGTAATAAAAATAATTTAAACGGATTTTATCGCGGATTTTATTTTAATTTTGGTCCTGACGTTTTGAAAGGTTCAGCCTTCGTGGACACGGGGTGATACCTTTTTTTATTTGATTGAATGACGAGACGATCAAGGCGCTCGCCTACCCATAAACAGAAGCAACACCACACAGAACTTTGAATTCCAAAGCAATACATGGCACTGAATTACGTTGGTCACCCCGAGACATAAGATGTTAAGTCTTATAATGCCCAGTAATTGCACTGGCTTCAATGACCTTCAAACCGAAACACAACAGTGCGTACATACTGTTGCTTGGCGGTAGAAATAGACAAAGCGGTGGTACCAACCCAGACGGCCTCTCGCATACGAGGGATCTACCATCTTGTAGAAGATTGTACACCTTGTAAAGTAAGATACATACATAATTCTATCAACAAATAGTGTGAATTACTAACAAGCGATTGTTCGCAAATTAGAACAGAGAATAATAAATTCACTAACTAACGTGTCAGAAACTGGAATTGATTTGACAGCGCTGTCAAAAACAAAGTTCTGTTAGTTGAATGTTAATCTGTAGGTACCCCGTCTAGTGTTTTCTTGATAATTCTCTCCATCCAATCGCCTGGAAGAGATCGCTTTTAGTGATAAGGCCGCCACTTGTGGCACATTTATTTATTTGCTGTTTTTTGTCTATTATCGTTTTCTTTTTTGTGTGTGTGTCTATAATAAAGTTACTATCTATCTAATTTGAACAGCCTTTGACAAACCGGCTGTAATAGTTATAAAACCTCTTTAAGGTATCGTATAACTTTTTAAAAGCCTATCCTTTAAAGTCAACAGCCGGGGTGCGGCGCGCCATTTTGCGGCCGCGCCTCTCTCCTGTGCGGTGTACCGCGCCTGTCTGGGACAGCTCAAGTACTAGGCATTGCGGTCTATGCGGCACACTGCGGGTTTTTACTGCTACAACTCGAATAAGTGATAGATCCTTCGTATGCGAGAGACCGGCATGATTCTGGTGACCGATGAATTCATAACTCAGGAGAGGCTGAAAACCAGCGCTGCTCGGAACTACCGTCCCGGTCAGCACGAGCTGAGCCGCCTCCTTTTGTCTGTATAATAGTTTAAGTATAAGAATATGTAATTATGGCAATGTAATAAGACAATAAACTGATTTTATTATTATTATTTTGATTTTATTATTGTTTGTCGGTGGTCGCTAGTTTTTGGACTGCACTACGATTACCATCAGGTGTAGTGGACACTTTGCCGTGCTCGGATAAAAAAGTACAAAGGTATTAAAGCATTAAACCCGTTCAGCATCTATAAACAGAACCGTTTCCACGCCGTGTTTGGCCTGAACGCTGTATCGGCAACAGATACGTTTCTCCGGCCATCTTCGGACCGCCCTTGTATGGAGATATCGAAATTCGCACACACCGTACTTGGCGCTTCGACCCACTGAGAGTTGAGACAAACCCACATGTGAATGCGGTTTGCTATATTGGTGGAGTGAACAAGCGATAGCTCAGCGGGGAGTGGTACGGACTGTCGAGATAAACGTCGCGGGTTCGGAACCCCGAGAGCATACGCCTCTGACTTACGTGTATATTTTGTAAATTGTCGCTTGCTTTAACGGTGAAAGTAACATCGTGAGGAAACCTACATGCTTTAGAAGACATATTAATTTTGAAGATATGTTAAGTTTGCCAACCTGCCATTAGGCCAGCGTTGTCATGAGCTGTGGAATAGTTAGCAGGCAATGTTCGTTCCTACAATATTTGGTCATTTAAACGGAGTGTGAAGAAGAAATTGGACAAGCCGGCATAATTCTGCAGACCAACGATAAATTCATCCGACATCCAACATTTGACAGCCTCCGTGGCGCAGCGGGCGAGTAGCCGGCTGTGAAGCGAGAGGCCGAGGGTTCGATCGCCGCACCGAGACAAATGTTTGTGTGATCCACAAATATATGTCTCGGGGTCTGGGTGTTGTGAGACCGAAAGTCTCTCGTAGTTCCTGATACCCACGACACAAGACTCATATCTTACTGTGGGGTCAGGACTATGTATGTGACTGTTGGGTGTATTTATTTATTTATTTATTCATCACCAGTCGTTGGTCGACACTAGTCTAAATTATATTCTGGCAACCCTATTACAGCTTTACTCAGAACCATAAAGTTCATATACTCTAAAGAACAGAATACGGAAGAAAACAAGCATTACATAAACCAGAATGATCTATGAAGGTCATTAAAAAGTTAACCGACGCCTACACGTATTGCTTTTACAATGCAAGTGGGCGGGCGCCTAAGGTCTAACCAATGTAAAACAATAATTAATCTCTGGGATTGTTACTGTAAGCCTACTCACCGTCAATCAATACAATGCGTAGGATATACGGCTTTACGTTGTGGAGACAAGTGTGATACTGGTCTCCTCTCCTGATGAGAGGGGTTAGGCCTTAGTCAACCACGCTGGCCTAATGAGAGTTGGTAGACTTCACATAATGCTAATTTTTTATAAAATGGGCGCAGTGGGCGAGTGAAGCGAGAGACCGTGGTTATGATCGCCGCACTGAGTCAAATGTTTGCGTGATCCACAAATACCTATTTGCGATACTCATAGGTATGATAATAATACTGTGTCATAGGTGTTGTGAGACTGAAAATTACTCGTAGTACCTGCTACCCACGACACAAGACTCGCATCTTAGTGTGTGGACTACGTGTACATGATTATTGGGTTGTTATTATAATTACAGTAGTTTTGGAATGCTAATTCAAAGATTTTGTAAAACGCCTTTAATATATAGGTTTAATCTGGTGTATGATTTTGCTATCGCTGTCGTACAGGAACTTTTCCTGAAACTCATTGTTTTGTTAAACTACTCTTTCTTTCTGCGTGGGGGGTTAAATATGATGTTTTTCTGACTACACATTATTTTCAGGTTAAGGTTATGAATAATGAATCGACTTTTAAGTTGCGTGGACAAAAAAAGGTTATAAGACAACCTCCGTGCGGCCGTGGCGCAGTTGGCGAGAAGCCGATTGTGAAACTTGAAGCCGCGGGTTCGATTTCCGCACCGAAACAAATACTTGAGTGATCCAGAAATATTTATTTCGGGTCTGGGTGTTGTGAGACCGAAAGTCTCTCGTAACTCCTGCTACCCACGACACAAGACTCGTATCTTACTGTGGGGTCGGGACAATATGTGTGACCGTTAGGTGTTATTTATTATTATTATTTGTTAACCATTTTGTAGAACTTGAGAGTTCAACTCTTAAACATAACTGAATATTTATGTATACATATGCGAGATTTAAAAGGAAAAAACAACTGTATAATAATTGGTTCATATACTATAAAAATTCTTGACACATTTTGATACAGTTTCAGCTACTAGTCAACAAAATAAATATGGAATCATACTTCTGCAGAATAATGAATCATTATTTCAAGGCTATAACTGTGTACTTTATTTATTCAACCAATATAACTTTCCTTAACCCAGCATAGGGTTAGGTACCTAAACCTATGCACCATTAAAAACAGCAATCAATAAAGTTAGTGATTGTTGAAAATTAAATTACAACATTCAAATCAACCGCGTATATATTAAGGAACAAAACAAGAATTAATATTTCAAGGAAACAAATTATTCGGCTTTACACAGCTGATCCACATGTTAATTATTTATTACTAATACAAATGTATTTGCTTGGTTTATGAATGGTAAATGGATAATTTTGTATAAAATACTTCGAACTTGTCTTGTGTGTTGAATATTGTGTGTTTACATAAAAGTATTCTAAGGAATTTGGTGCCGGCCGGCCCGAATAGTAAATGTCGGCCATCGCCGCAAATTGATCGGTTATACCAACATAACGAACGAAACATCTGCGCCGTGGAACAAACACAAAAAAAATCTAAGCATCTACTTTAAGCCGTTTGCTTAGACTATCTCTTTTATAATTTATAATAAATTTTATAATCTCAGTTTTGGACTCGAAAAAGGTAGATATTACAAATTAGTATTAAAAAATACTGAAACGATTTGGCCAACATTACTATGATGTTGGCTGCATTAGCTACGTCGATACGTAGTCGTCAACCAATAGGAAAGTAGCGTCGAAATTTAGTTGGCCCGTGTCGATATCGATAAAAATTTAGATGTGTGTTATGTTGAAGATTTATCGGTGTAGAAAATCTCTACTAACAAAGGAGTCCAAAATATACTTATTCTTAGAAATGTAATGAGAGATGACTTTAAATAATAGGAGGAACACAAATAACATGATCACTTTCAAACTAATGTATTCTATTCACAAAGAACAAACTCGTGTCAGGAATAACAGGATGACGGAATGCGAACTGTGCCCTGTCAAGTCGTGCACCTCTTTTATACATAATTGTTGGTGTATCTACCCCGTGACAATTTTATAAACACCATCCGCACAGATTAAAAAACATTTACATCTAACATTATTTTAAATATTTACTAATACATTACTACACTAAGTCGCCCATAAAACTCGAAGAATCGAACTTACGAACGGAACGAATTGCCAACCTTAAGGAAAAGATTAAAGATTAAGGGATTTGGGAGGAGAGGGGATTTGGGCCTCCGGATTTCCCACTTACCATACCAAACGCAGCAGCAAGTCACTACGTTCCGCTGGTTTTCTGTGAGATAGTGGTAATAACCCAGCGAGCCGGCTCATTATCTTAACCCAATTTATAAAGAACTGTCTTCAAAGTAAACTTAAAAAAAAAAGAATTTTCTAAATCGGTCACACTTAAGGGAAGTATCGTGTAAAATACATTTAATAACAAAACAAATTGAGAATATTCTTATTTTTGACCCTAAATTAAACAGAAGAATAATGACGCAATGAAACATTATCAATAAATGTTTTTTTTAACCCAAATCTAGCAATGAAGAAAATAAATTACCTGATGGTAATCACGGTCATCTCTACCGCCTATGGACGCTCACAATAATAATAATTATCGTTCGTTATCAACTATAAGTAAGAAATGAGAACTGTGAAGAGGTGGGGTTGATATTTTCTTCAGTAAATATCATTTATTTGTAAATAAAATACTTTTTTTTCTCCATAAGTTTACAGATCATGTATAATTAAACTCTTAATGAGGTTATTACAGTAAAAAAGGGTCACCAGCAATTTATTCTCATATTACTTAAAGGTTTATCATTTTGTGTCATATTGTTGTCCGTGTGAAATGAAATATTCTTGACAATATTCCATTATTGACATTTAAAAATCCATTTTAGGTTAGATCTACTAATAACATATCAAATGTCACAATATGTCGTAAAAAAATATATTTTTTTACTAAATAATCAGTAAATATTCAAATTACATTGAAATCTGTAAAAAAATAATTGTACCACTTTAACAATGAATCAAACTGGTATCACCTATACTTAAAATTGGTAGTCACGCCCACTATAACAACAATATGACGCATTGCGGCAAATATTATCGACATCGTTGACGAACAAATGGCTACATCACTATTCGCTCCGTAGCTTTGGTTGTCTGCACAGAGCGAACTGAAATTATTCTTCAACCGACCACGACAGTACGTGGTGCGTGCGGAGCAGAATTTATATAGTGTTAAGTAATTTATTAAGTTCACATACAACAAAATGAGGGAAATCGTGCACATCCAGGCTGGCCAATGCGGCAACCAGATCGGAGCTAAGGTAATTTCTGAATTCATTTGTTTCTGTTACGTGTAATTTTAGACTTTCATAAGCCGGAATTTGTGGCCGGCATTTTGTGTGACGCCCGTGCACTCATGAAATGCTGAGTTTAAGTTAGTTGCCTTTGTAATAAATTCTTTATGCGTAATTTAATAAACCTGTAAAGTTAATATTTCGCATATTCTGAGATGGGTGTGGTCGCAAAGATGTGTTCGCTATTCAAACAACCTATTTGCTAATCGTTTTCTGTTCGCGTTGTAACGGTACATTTGTAGCCTACGTCACATTTTTCACGTTTTGTCGACGAAAATTAAAGTTTTGCTATCGGCCCCACCTTTGCACGATATCGATCGATAAATTGAATACGGGAACAATTTCGCACGTGTTCCGTCGCCATTTGGCGAGTGTTTCTTACTCATACGTACATCGATTCACGCTCTTTTCGGGTTTCTGACGTAAGCATTTTTTGAACGCGCATTCATCTACTTTTTTTGTGACAAAGGACTCCTAGTAACTACCTACTTAGTCGGGATCACGAGAAGGGGCCGGAAACCAGTTTCTGAAATATCTTTGAATTTAGAATACATGGAGTAAAGACGATATTACCCATTTTATTTCCCGCCACAATTAAAATTACCGTTACACAAAGGGCGCGCGTGTTTTGAATCCCGCTCAAGGTTGTCCAGCGCGTCCCTTGATAACGAGCCGACCAATCAGAGAACGCGGTTTATAACGTACAGAATGTAAAAAAAATGATCGAACACCAAATGGTGTACAGCTGCTGTTTTTTTCCTGTGTGAAATAGAAGAACAATGAACAGATGCCATTTTAAATTGGTACAAAAAATATTATAATAGATTTAACACATATCTTACGTTAGTGTAGGTAGACCTAATGTATCGTTTACATTTGCAATGAAGCTGTAATAGGCTGAATCGCAAAAATGGCGAGAACGAAAAAAAATGCTGATCCAACCGCAATAGGTAGCTTCTTTACCTACTTAACTATCTTCTGTTGAAGCAGAACATATACATGAGCGCTCAACTGTAATAAAAATTTACCGTTACTGCTATTGTTTAATCTTATCAAGTTTTATTATTGAATCAGCTTACCAGTCCACCTGAATCTAGTGTTACCAGATGTCAGAATTTGACTTGACATGTAAGGATTATAGGCATTTGAAGTGTCTGGATTTTTTTTATTGTAACTTGTGATGAAAATGTATACCTATATTAAAAAAAAATATTTTCTTTGAAAATTGAACATATTTCTTGATGATAATTAAAGAAACGATATTTCACACGTGCTTGTGGTAGGTAATTCAGGACTATAGAAATCAAGTTTTTTGTGAGGACTTTTATATTTTTCATTTGGCATTCCTACATAAATCGCAAGCAAAGTAATCCTTGTGGTCTATAAAAACATAATTCATAACAAGTAGAAACCATTAAAAATACTGTGACCATGTTGGGTCCTGACCACACGATACTTCTGGTAGCTATGTTGTATGAACGCATAGATCTCAAATAGCATTTAAATTATAGTAGTACTGTAGTCGGTTGAAAAAAAATCAATAAATCTATGCCTTAAAAGCTGCATTTGATGTAATCATTTATTTTACCAATATGCTTAAAACCAGTATGTTTATAACTATAGCTATGGCGACAACATCGAATGGAACTGATGAAGTCTCGATGCTGTTCTAATGATAAATTTTAACTATGCAATAACATGTACAGTTTTAAAACTTTACTTGTTAACCGTTACTGGCTGAAACGGGAAAAATTAAGCATAATTTTATATTTTAACCGACACTACAGTAATATTGGTATTTTAGATTAACTTGCGCAAGTAAATTCTATACCTTTTTTACAATTTAGCAATACCTAGCATGAGGCTTTAAAGGCTTCTAGTAATGCCATATCAGTCGATTGTTTCTATTTTGTGGGGTTACAAGCGATCTTATATCTTTGCCATTGCTGCTATAGTTAACTCAGCAAGTGGCCCCTTACAAAATTGTACTATAGCAAATATCGAAAGAACAGTCTACATTTTAGAGCGCGCAGTCTGCATTAATATCGTGGCATTCTGGAAGAGACTTTAAATTTGGTTTGCCTAATGGTGCTGCCACACCGCTGTTATAAAATGTTTACAAAACATTAATAAACATTTGTTAACAAAAAAATTATACATTTTATCACAATGTTAGATAATGTTAGCAAATGTTTAATGTTAGAAAATGTTTGTAAACATTTTATAACACCGGTGTGGCAGCACCATAAATTTCAATGGCCTAAGTAAAACGGGACTTCAAGTCATTGTGACACGTAATTAGCACCGTTATTACCTGTTAAGTCTTAAAAAAATCTCCGGAACCCACATCAGAGTAATGCCACGCGCAGCACGACGCGCAAAAAGTTAATCATTGTAAATAGGAAGGAAGGGGCGGTTCAATGACCGGCCGCCTTCCGCGTAAGCAGAAATAGCACACATGGTTAAAAACTGTTCTCTTACGAAATTCACCTTTCATGTTGAAATGTGACAGCCATGTTTTAAAAATAAAGCTGTTGGCTGTATAGAAACATGCTAGTCGATGTTTGGTTTCATAACAAAGTTGATTATAGAAAAATATATTGTCGCTGATATGGCAATCTGATCAAATATTTTATAGTAGAAACATGCCAATGAATAAAATCCCGGTCTTACAATACAACCTCCGTCGCACAGTGGGCGAGGCTGCGCCTGCGAAACGAGAAGCCATGGCTTCGATACCCGCACCGAGACGAATGTTTGTGTGATCCACGAATTTTGTTTCTAGTCTAGGTTCTAGGCAAGTAGCCTCCGGTACTAACGATACAGGTTTTACCTAGTGTGGAGTCAACTTTTAGGTGTATTTATTTAATATACGCTAAATAACTGCCAGGCTGTTAGTCACTTCAAAAAACCTCCTGACGAAAACAATGGCTGCGATGCCGGGCGTGATTTATCACTTCAGTCGGACTATTGTGAGCCGGATCGAGAAAATTTTAAATGCCATGACTTCGAACAAGTCTAAATATCTCACTATGCCTAGGTAAAGTATTTAGCTAAACTGATAATCATGTTGGGGTTTAAAATCCTTTTTATTCAACCAGCTTACCTAGGGCTGTTGCCTCTTCAGTGATCTATTTCTCCTAACGCCGTTTCTCAGAAGCCATAAAAGGCATAGAGCACTTAGTGTTAACAAAATCTTTCATCGTAGTTTTATAGTTCTGAGTGCTGAGATTTTCTTCCCAGCACTGCTAAATGCTGTAAAACTTCACACATACTTTTTTATTGGTATAAGTATAGAACTTTCTGTAAACTTAAATGTAGAGCAAAATACGAGAAAGGTATAGATTTGATAATAATCAATTTGAAATTGTAAAGGGTGGATGGATATGTCTCATTATGATCATCAAGCAACCTATCATACTTCATACTAATATTATAAATGTGGAAGTTTGTTTGTTTAGATGTTTGTCCGTCAATCACCCTGAAACTACTGAACGGATTTTGATGAAATTTGGTATACAGACAAGGTATGAGCTGACTTGGGTGATAGGATACTTTTTATCCCAATTAAATGCTCTCTTGGGATAAAACAGGAATCTTGATATTCATTAATCACACCGAAAATTCTGAATTTGTTGAAAATTGGCAGGGTTCGAGGATATATATCAATGGATATATATCAAGATATATATCGGATATATATCCGATATATATCAGACTGAGTTTTATGATATATATCAATGAATATATATATCAGATGTTTTTTAATATATTGCAATACAAAAATGGTTAAATAAATTGATATTAAGTAATTTTTAGCATTTGTTACTGTATTTCTACTTCCCAAATGTAGATGGCGTGGGAGTAGAGTTAAAACATACTCCCTAATGGTAAGTGCTAATCCATTAATGGCAAAACTTCTGCCCTAAAAGAAGATTTTATGTTTTTTAGTTGATTATGTCTTATCTAAAAGTAGATTTTGCAATATGCAAACAGTATTCATAAATAATACAATAAAATAATAATATGGCTTTCATACAAAATGGATATATATCCAACTTGATATATATCGGATATATATCATAAATATCCGATATTTTGATATTTATAATAAATATCGGATATTTTCGAACCCTGAAAATTGGTATAGAGACAGGGTAGATCACGCGGTCGGAGCCGCGAAGAAAGGCTAGTATTAAATAATCCTAATTTTATTTGAAGTCGATTATGAGAAATACGTATTTAAAACAGTCAAAGTCAAAAGCTTCCGTGGCGTAGTGGTTGCGAAGCCGCTTGCGAAACGAAAGGCCGTGGGTGCGATTCCAGTATCTAGACAAATGTTTGTGTGATCCACAGACAATATTTGATTTAATGGCTGAGGTAAAGTGGAGAAATGTTTCTATTTAAAAACATTTACAGAGATAAACCGTTACGAGCTATATTTACGTTTGTAACTAGCTCTATAAATATTTACACCATGTTATGAACACCACACATTAATTATAACATTCTAAATGCGTTTTTGTTCGTCATTATTAGTATTGACATCGTTAACTTTTCTAGAAAATGATGCACTTTATGAATCATAGTGCAATCGACACTAACGATGCAACTGTCGACATAGATCTTTTAGTACGCATCATTCTATATAAACAAAAATAAAGTATTACGATTAAGGTATTTAAAGTTTTTAACCACCTACAAAAGAGATGTTTGTTTAAGTTTGACCCTTTGTCTGTGGCTGTGTATCTGTGGTATAGTAGTAGCGCCTAAACGGATGGACCTAATTACATGCGGCTTTTTATGTTTGAAAGTTGATGATTCTTTGCTATATTTAAAGAAAATACTTGCAGCCGTTGAATGTCCCTAATTGTTATCGCGGGATCTTATCGGTTTTGTATAGGTGTTGCAAAAAAGGAGTTCAATATTTATGCAAAATACATATATGGAAGTAAAAAAAACATTAAAACACTTATGCACATATGAGGTTTCCGAGTAATATCTGCATTCCTATCACACCTATATTAATTGGTTCAAGTCCATATAAAATTGCCGTATTTATTACTACATTCGAACTGTTACAGTAAGTGTTGAAGAGTTCGATAAAATATGGCGTTAAGTCTCGTTTCACTCAAGCGCTGGCATTTTGCCAGACTGTTAAAATCGAAACTGGAGTGTGATATCACCTTTTTAGTACGTCAACAATTATTATAATCATGTTTGTGAGACATGAGATGCATACCTACCGTATTGACACATTTGGCATCTTCTATCTGCCCTTATCCCACTCACAGCGCGGTCGGCGCAACATGTTACAGAAATATTTTTGTAGTTTTTTCGATCGGCCTAACCCTTCTGGGGAGAAAGCACACCCAGACCCGAAACAAATATTGGTGGATCTCACAAACATTTATTTTGTCTCTGTTCTGGAATCGAACCCGCGGCCTCTACAACCGGCTACTCGCCGACTGCTCCACGGAGGCTGTCAATTATACATTTTGCATCAAAACATTAAAAATAAATGTGTTCTAAAACCTATGACTTGACTCTGTATGAATTTAAAAAGATTTTAGTGATCAAATACTATCCCTAACGTATTTCCCTTACAACAGTACAAACAAAGAAGTGTTTTCTATATTTTTTACTAAATCATTGTTCTTACGATGTAAACGGGTCTGACTTTATTATGATCTAAAAAGGATTTCTCGCATCTAAGACGTATTCATTCCTATTTTTATAAAAACAAGTTTATGAATGCTTGTCAATTAAATTGAATGAATAGATTCAATGCCTGATTGATCGCTGAAATAGTTGTTCTGGTTTTTAAATCCACTTCTACACTGGTACATCCTTTCCTGCGGCATGGTAATTTCGCCCCAATTATTAGACAAGAATGGCGGTGAGAACACGCTGTAAATAGCTTGATGAAACTAAAGCTAAAAAAACTAAGAATCTCCTTTTGTGAAATCGGTTCAAAAACGATGCGCTCCGACAAATCAAATCGCATGCTAAATCGTCTATGAGCGATGGTTATTTACCTACACTATAGCCATATAGCTTGTTTTACTTTAGGCGATATACTTGTAATATAATTTACATAAATCTTGTCAATATGTCATTCGGCCGTCCGATAACAAATGACATTTAGACAGGTTTTTATTACAGTCCCCTTCGTTTTTTAGTATTATAGATTGAATAAGTGGAGAACTGTTTACATAATATACTAAGTAAACTATACTAACTATAAAATAAAACTGAATATAGACTACAATTTGCCAAACATAGTACTGCGTATAACTGCGTGAGTCAGTCAAGACAAGAGTCATTTGCATACAAAATTGAGAATCAAATCTCAAGATGGCCGCCACGTAATTTATGGCGTAGGCTCACCCAACAAATTCGACTAAACAACCCATTGTTTTCGATTCGGTTCATCGCGTGACTCGCCCAGCATTATAAAACAATCTTATATTTCAATTCATAAATCGTAGATGATGCTATCTTACATTTAACAATCGGCCATGTTTAATTTCACTTTGAAAATAGATAAAATCTCTATTTACTAAGGTACGGTTTTTAAAGCCATACTCTATAATAGTTTGTATAGAACTCGTATTAAGATTAGATAAGGACTTTAATTTTACAACACTTTAATACCTATAATATATTACATTGACTATAAGTAGTTATGTAAGGGCTAGTAAAATATACGATTAAATATTAGAAGACGTAATGCAATCAAAACCCTGACCTGCTTGATTTATAGTCTAGAATTCATTCTAAGCTGATAACCATTTATGGAGACAGTAACTTTGTAGTGAACATTTAAATTGTAGATTGTGGGTGGTAGGATAGATAATGATGACCTTACGAATATGCTAATTTGTTTGCCGACTCCGTCGCTAAGACGACGGCAGGGTGGTGACTCACAAGTTATCCGCCAACGCTTCGCCGCGGCGCCGAGGGCCGCCACATGACGCTCTCTCCACCTAACTAAAACCTTGAAATGAATTTTGTATCGCGTGAAATATGAACATAAACATCTTCTCGTACGAATGTTAAGTTCTTTTTACTTATGTTAGTAAATTATTAATTCAGAAAGAGTAAATTATTAATTCAATTTATTATTGAAGTCGTAATGTCTGTACAAGTGTAAGAAATGCAAACCAGTTTATGCAATTCATGCGACGCGTTATATATCTTCAAGACTAGTTCGTTATACTTTTTCTGAGTACTCGTAAAATGTTATGTAAGTGCTTGAGATTCTTTTAGGAAATCATGCGCGGTGTATTTATTACTCACTTTCACATTTTATTAATATTCTTTTTCCTTATGGAAGGTGTAAGCTGGGTCGCTAGTCGTATGATGTTTGGGTTTTAAATGCATCGTATGTAAACTTAGTCTGTTTGTTTCAGTTCTGGGAGATCATCTCTGACGAGCATGGCATCGACCCCACCGGCGCCTACCATGGCGACTCGGACCTGCAGCTGGAACGCATCAACGTATACTACAATG
The DNA here is from genome assembly GCA_949126905.1 of Amorpha juglandis. Classification (NCBI taxonomy): domain Eukaryota; kingdom Metazoa; phylum Arthropoda; class Insecta; order Lepidoptera; family Sphingidae; genus Amorpha; species Amorpha juglandis. The sequence continues at coordinate 10,112,627 of OX421388.1, forward strand.
AGGCTTCCGGCGGCAAGTACGTGCCGCGTGCAATCCTTGTGGACCTCGAGCCCGGTACCATGGACTCTGTCCGCTCCGGACCTTTCGGACAGATCTTCCGCCCGGACAACTTTGTCTTCGGACAGTCCGGCGCCGGCAACAACTGGGCTAAGGGACACTACACAGAGGGCGCTGAGCTCGTCGACTCAGTCTTAGACGTCGTACGTAAGGAAGCAGAGTCATGCGACTGCCTCCAAGGGTTCCAGCTCACACACTCGCTCGGCGGCGGTACCGGATCCGGTATGGGCACCCTCCTTATCTCCAAAATCAGAGAAGAATACCCCGACAGAATCATGAACACATATTCAGTTGTACCTTCACCCAAAGTGTCAGATACAGTAGTCGAACCTTACAATGCCACACTATCAGTCCACCAGCTCGTAGAAAATACCGACGAAACCTACTGTATCGACAACGAGGCTCTCTATGACATCTGCTTCCGCACGCTCAAACTGTCCACACCCACATACGGCGACCTCAACCACCTGGTGTCGCTCACCATGTCCGGCGTGACCACCTGCCTCAGGTTCCCCGGCCAGCTGAATGCGGATCTCCGCAAGCTGGCGGTGAACATGGTGCCCTTCCCTCGTCTGCACTTCTTCATGCCGGGCTTCGCGCCGCTCACGTCTCGCGGCAGCCAGCAGTACCGCGCGCTCACCGTGCCCGAGCTCACGCAACAGATGTTCGACGCCAAGAACATGATGGCGGCGTGCGACCCGCGCCACGGCCGCTACCTCACCGTCGCCGCCATCTTCCGTGGACGCATGTCCATGAAGGAGGTCGACGAGCAGATGCTCAACATCCAGAACAAGAACTCGTCCTACTTCGTGGAATGGATCCCCAACAACGTGAAGACCGCCGTGTGCGACATCCCCCCGCGCGGTCTCAAGATGGCGGCCACCTTCATCGGAAACTCTACCGCGATCCAGGAGCTGTTCAAGCGCATCTCGGAACAGTTCACCGCTATGTTCAGGCGCAAGGCTTTCTTGCATTGGTACACCGGCGAGGGCATGGACGAGATGGAGTTCACCGAGGCCGAGAGCAACATGAACGACCTGGTGTCCGAGTACCAGCAGTACCAGGAGGCCACCGCCGACGAGGACGCCGAGTTCGACGAGGAGCAGGAGCAGGAGATCGAGGACAACTAGACGTCTTCGCCGCCGCAGCTCTAGTATACGTCACACTCGTAACCTCTCCCCTCCCTGATCGTCTCGCGACCCACCCGCTGGGACGTTTGCATTTCTTCGCTTAATAATCGAAACCTTACAGTTCTGGACGTATTTTTATTGTATGGCAAACTAGGGAGTTGCGTTAACAAGTTGCGTTTACATTCCCCAGTGTTTTTCCTTGTCGAAGAAGGGCAGCTCTCGGATGTTTATTGCAATAAACAGGTACCTCAAGCGACGTGAGCCCTTCGACCGAACATCAGCGCGGTGCTGTGACAGTTTTGTTGACACATGACACAAAAAAGGAAAAGATCTTTTTTTTGATAAGGCTGAACTTGATTTTTTTAATACCTAAGTTTAATTTTAATACTTCGTTTGTAACCACTGGTTATGGCCAATGGCCACCTCAGATATCTTGTCCGTGAATGAGTTACGACTAACCAGTGTGATGAGTAATAAGTTGGCTTTTTTTTGTAAAAAGCCAATGTATGTCGTACAATATTTTCGAAGTCGATCAAACGTTTTTTAATTATAATATTCCAGCTGGTGAGTAATAAAGTATAATGATTTTATTTTTTCGTTTTATTAGTCTTGTCTTGCGTGTAAACCTTATCTTCAGATAAACTGCACCCAGTCAAGCGTTATTTCCTAGTAACTTATCACGAAACAAATGACACTCCTGATAGGAAATTGTTAGGCTTGGGTTGGAAGGGGCGATGCTGTTGATTCAAGGTGGTGATTGTTTTAAAAAAATAGCACTTGCTCCATCCCTTTTAGGTGTGTCCACACTTGTAACATTTCGCCGCACCGAGAGGCATGGTTGTCGCACGTATTTACTACGATAATGTGGTCGGGTGTCTTAACATGCAGTTATATGACAAAAACTAAGACCTTAAATTACATATTACGGATGTATTATTAATCGTAAGATTACGGGCTCTCTATGTCGCAAATGTAACACGTCCACATAGTTAATGCGTGTTATCACAGTCACGCCTTTCAGTGCGGTGAAAGTCACAAGTGGAGACTCACTAAAATTCATCTTGATTTGATGTCATGTCAACTATTGAAATCAAAAATAAATTCCTTCATAAACTGATGTCTCGACCAACAGGTGCTATGTAAAACCATATGACTACATTCATAACAAATTTTAATTGATCAAAACTTTCTTCAATATAAACATTAAAGGAATTTAGATTTCGAATTCAGATAATCAATAATTGCTTGCAACGCTTACATGGAAACCACAGATCATTTTACATTTGCTATCGATTTTTTTTACATTCATTACGTGCGGTAAGTAGTTGGGGCTTATGGAACTAAGCGTAGTTGAGCCGTCTATAATCCAGCTTACAGAAACTAAACTCGTTTCTGACGCACCTGTCTAGTAACTACTTAATATTTGTCTCGCTACAGTTTTAGTCATTAAAAATAGATAACATAAGTTCGTATTCGCACCACCGAAGAGGTAGGCAGGCAGGGTAATGCTACACCCACGGTCCCAAGATGTGACATGGGAGATACAGTCTACTGGGCACAAGTTCAATCCCGGACAACTCGTGTGATTTTTGGAATCGATAACAAATTATGATTGATCGACCTGGATGGTATATGACCTAAGATGGCCTAGTTGCTCAGCCTAAATAGGCTGTCATTGGGAGTAAAAAATATATTACCAGCTCTTACTTAACACGTTCCCTGTCCCTGAGGTTAACCCTGACCTCATTGAGAGCTTCTACTGACACGTGCATGAGGTCACTTTTACCTCACGACACCCTGTCAAAGACATTCGATTTTTATTCTGAGCGTGTGAGTAGAGATTAATATTGGCGGCTGAAAATCAACAGTTTATAGTCTGTGGATTATAGATAATCAAAAACATCCGGATTTTTTTTTTAATTGTATTGCATTTGAGGCCTTCAAAATAAAGCAAAAAATCATAAATAAACATTTGTTACAGTCAACCTGGGTAACTTTGGCTCACTTTAGAGGTAATTAATAACAGTACGGATTTACTTTTATTGTTATTTGTCCTAAATGAGTGTTTCTAGTGGGATATTGGCCTCTATAATCTAAATTCCTGTGTTATTTATCAAAACGATAAATAAAAGACCCTCAAATTACCAAAAATTTGGTGAGCCAAAGTTACACTGACATTTGGGTAACATTAATAAGTATGAGGAGTTGAAGAAGAAAATCTCTAATTTATGTAGTTTTTTTTACTCCTCGGTAAGATTAGCTTGTCATATTGATAAAAAAATACATTTCGTTTATATCACTATCTCCTTTTTAGTGGCAACGTAGGGTTGCCATATTAATACAATATTAAACTGCCTGGCTTAATCGAAATCAACTTCTATTTTATGGACCTCTTAAATCAAGTTATTATTGTATTAATCAGGTTTTGATGTACTTATAATTATTGAGCAATGCCTAAAATAATAAAAAATAATAAAACAAACTCAATCACATATAAATAAGAAACATAATATCGGCTCTCAATTCCCCCATACCATGTATAGAAATTGATCATCAATCGCATAAGAATCGCCTCGTTTTGTGATTTTAGATCCTCCAAATCGACTAACTATATTTCGGGGGTGACAATTAAATATGTCAAGCTTTGATGGCCACTTCCACCCTTCAAAACTTTTTTGCATAATTAAAATTTTCACGCATTGTCTGTCCTCGCCCCGAGCTAATGTTACCCCAAATGGTCTGAAACTGAAACGGCTCGAAGATTAATTAAAGATTTTTTAAAAAATCTATCAATATCGCGGGATATTTCAGTGTTATTACATAAAAAACATATGATTCTTCAACATAAAACTGAACTCGCCTTGTGTAGTTCTTCTGTAGTAATTGCTATACACAACTTTTTAGCAAGTATATTTCTAACTCTGTTTACCGCCCAAATTTTGAATGGTGAGAAAAAAATATATATTTGATAAATATCAATTGTCACTGCAGGTTTCGTTTAAAAACACTTATTACTTTCATAAATTAAACAACTTATTATTATACAGTGTATCAGTAAGAAGAGAAAAAATTAAACGTTCAAATACAAGTTAGTGAGTCAATGTTACATTGAAAGCTTAAGTTACCCAGGTTGACTGTATCTGAAAAACAAAAATAATTATTTCTAAATTATACTGATTATTATAATCATTAAAATATTGTTTATATTGTTACCTTAGCCATGTTGCAGTAATACAATAAAAAAAAAGTTTGGAAAGTTAAATCGAACTACGAAACTGAATTTAAACTTTTTTGGATCTTATGCCTAAAACATCCTTTTTTTTACAGAGATACTTGAATTTGAGCGTTGCTATTTCTAAAAACCAAAATTACTACAGAATCTATAAAAAACATAGACATTTTTAAGAAATGAGATCAATTTTTTGTCCATACGTCTAGTGAGGTCAATCTTAACCTCACTTGATTTCCTATATTTCCTACTGACACGTCCGTGAGGTCAGGGTTGACCTCATCAGGTTTTTGGCTGATAAAAAAAAAACAAGATAATATGAAAGACAAATAACTACTAAATTGTATTATTTTGAGCTATATTAGGCTATTATAATCGAAATCTGAAGTGGACATATAGGTATTATCACGATTTTATACGCGGACAGGGAACGTGTTAACTTTCTTTTGATTAATTTCGTTGCGTGATAAAGACACCTTCACATTCCCAGAGACTCCAAGCTTTTAGTGCTCCTAAAATATGTGTGCCACTGATTTTTTGTATATCAATGGTGCCACTGTCAATACTGACTTTTACAGGAGTTACAGTGGCAGGTGTGTGGGCGGGATAGCCTGTCACTGGACTAATGGACTTTGGTAGCTTTACGATGTTTCGATACCTTCGTGAATCTAAGAACCAACGCGATGTTTTAAAAACTTTAGAGTAGATTATATTCTTTACAGAAACAGAAAAGATTTAGGTATAACCTGAGACCAGTAGAAAGATAGGCTTTAGAGCCCTTGCTGATAAAATAGCTGGAGTAAAATGGACTGGGGAGACGCATATCGTAGATCCAAACCCAGACCCTGGGCACATCTGAGTCTAATTATATCGAAGATAATATGTGAAGTCTACCAATTCCAATTAGTCCTGTGGGCTAAGTCTTACAGCCCTCATTAGTATAGAGGCCCGGGCCAAGCATTGACTTGTAACTTAAAATGCCGGTTGGGTAAAATACTAAGTACCTAGTTATTTTTACTATAAATTACCAATCAATAAATAATATCTAGTGCATATAGATTTAGATAATATAATTAATAGATGATTCGCTTCATATGCAACGAAGAAGTCTAAATCTGCTATGATTTATGAAGCATGGAATTTTGGATTCGATTCTCGCGTCAGATAGGATATTTATATATTAAATTAGTATGTATCTATATTGACTGAATTCCAAAGAGTTTCTTTAATATTTGAATGAAAACTAAGCTTAAGTTTCTTGGAACTGAGCAGGGCTGTCCAAAGGCCAGGCGGTATTAGATGCGGAGGCCCCTGGGCTCAGTTTGGAGGTCTTTTAGTCAAATAATAGGTACATTATACGTACATGCTTTTTCTTTTGCCGAAAATAATATATAGTGTCAAACGAATTGTTTTATTGATAAAAAATATGGTTTGATGTACTTAGGTATTGAAATTTAGGGGCTCTCATCAGGCCAAGTGCCCATAGGGTAGATGGAACTGTTACTAGATACCTATAAAAATCACTTGCGTTTTATGATAGAACTATATGAAACTCGTAATTTATATAATAAAACTCGTGTTAACGTAATATTGAAATGGCCGTTCTAAACACGGTGCAAAACATGGGATTAGCCACGTCAATGTACAATTTTCCTGCTTTGATAATGTTATTTATATCAAGTGTCGGCTACTAGTAGGTAATTCGGTACCTAAATCGTTTATTATACATATGTGTATTTAGCCATAATAATTCCTTGTTGCCGTGATGAAAGCCATTCTATTTTTTTGATGTTCAGTACCAAACCTGACATCGGTGGTCGGTTCATTTTTTTTTTTTTTTTTTTTTTTTTTTTTGTGTTGACGCTTGCTGTAAGCCTGACGTGGAGTCGGCTGTATACAGCTTCACCGGACTTTCGGGCGAGCGCTTTCAGGCGCTCTCAGCCCTTGACTAGGTGACCACCGCTGAGGGCACCCCCTTTGGGGTACGAACCTCGGCTCAGGACGGTCACCGGAGAGGGCAGAGACATCTGCGATTGGGGTTTAGGGGACTATATTTTAGGACTCTACTTGATGATTATCAATCATCATTAACATCGGCTCGCGGGCCGGTACTAGGGTCGGGGGCGTTGCGGGGAACGCGGCGCGGTCCTCGGCGGCGAGGACGGTATGTCGGTTGTGTAAAGTGTTTTTTCATGAATTCCTCTCTCCTTCGGATGGCCAGAGTGATCGCATCGTCAGGGTCAGTGAGGACGCTACGCGGACGTCTCCACTTTGCACGGTCAAAGGGAGTATATATTGAGGCTCGTCGGACGAGCGGACTCGGGTGGTGGGCGGCGCGATCGAAATAACGCTTGCTGTTCATTTTCATGAACTGCCGGATGGTCGGCAAACCCGTGTCCACGTGGGTATTGAGATTCCTCACATACCACGGGACCCCAGTGATTTTACGCAGAAAGCGATTCTGCAGGGTTTGCAAGCGATTAAGTCGTGATTCGGGTACATGCGCAAACGCGGGCGATGCGTAAGTCATGATCGGCCTAATACATGTCGTGTAAATCCTAATCTTGTTGCGGATCGAGAGTTTGCTTTTATGGTTCAACAGCCAGAAGAGCTGGTTTAACGCGAATGCGGCTCGCGCGCGTGCCGCTTGTATGTGGGGAATGAAGGTAAGCTTCTGGTCAAGGGTCACTCCTAGATATTTGACTGTCTTGTTCCAGGGAATGGGCATGTTAGACATGGTCACATTCCGGACTGGAGCAAGACGGGCAGGGTTTCGATAAAAGAGGATCGCGGCGCTTTTGGACGGGTTGATGGTGATTCGCCATTTGCGGAACCACTGACCGAGTTCGTCGGCAGCGGCTTGCAAAGTGCGGACCACCTCAACCGGATTTTTGCGCGATGTATAGATCGCGGTATCATCAGCAAAGAGCGCCAGATGGGCACCTTTTGGTTTGGGAATATCGCTTGTATACAGCGAGAAAAGGAAGGGAGAGAGAGCTGAGCCTTGCGGGACTCCAGCCGAAATGGTGTGTCGGGAAGAGAGGCTTCCCTCCACGCGATATCTGAAACCGCGATTCGACAAGAACGCTCGTATGATGTGCACGAGCTGAGTGGGCACGTTCATGGAATATAGCTTGTGAAGCAAGCCATTGTGCCACACCTTGTCGAATGCTTTTTCGACATCGAAAAATATGGCTCCGGTGGGCATCTTTTTAAGACTTTGATCGTGAATGTACTCCGTGATGCGGAGCACCTGGTGCAAACAACTATGGCGGGCTCGGAACCCAAACTGCTCCTCGGGGAGCAGATTGTGGTTCGCTGCTACTACTTTTAAGCGATCGAGGACGATACGCTCGTACACCTTACCCAAAGCGCTCAAGAGACTAATGGGGCGGTAAGATGTCGGACTAGTTTTGGGTTTACCCGGTTTGGGAATTCCTATGACAATTGCTTCCTTCCACTCTTGTGGAAAGAGGCAATTGCGGAAAGCTGCGTCTAAAATCGCAGTGAGGATTTCCAGCAGATGGCTGGGGAGCATCTTAAGGACGCGGGTGGAGATACCGTCGCCCCCGGGGGCTTTACGTCTTTTGAGTTTCCTGACCAGATTGCTTACTTCATCGAATGTCACCGGTGACAGAGGGTTAAAAGGCTCATCGACATCCGGGTCGACGGCAGAGGTGGTGGCGATGGGGAGAGGGATCGGTTGCGTCGGTGGCGGGAACGCGTTCCTACTTTCGACAAACTCATTGACCGCAACAAGATGGGCCTGTTCTGATATGGGGATTTCGCCGAGAGAACATTGAGCTTCCAGGCTGTCGGCAAGGTATTCCGCTTTTTCGTCGTCATCAAACGCTGGGCGTTGATTCGGACGATCAAGCGGGGGCAAGGTCGATACGTCTCGTCTCTTGAAGGAACGACAGAGTTGCCAAAACGCAGTATGGGTCGGGCGAATATCGCTGAGGTGACCGTCCCATCGCGACTCGACTACCCCCTTCATGCGACGTTTCGCTTCCTTCTGGAAGTAACGCGCAGGGGCCAGTCGAGTCGGATGGGGGGTGTTCGCGTTGCGTTTTAAGGCTGCGTTCCGTTTTCTCACCACAGCCCGCACGTCGTTAGGGAGCAACATGTGACTGGGAACAGTCACAGGTTCCTCCCTGGAGCTTTCGCTCACGGCGTTTTGCAGGTGAGTGGTGAAACAACGTACCGCCACTGTCGCTTCTTCAGGAGTTTCAATACGGTCAGGGATCGCGGCAAGAGCACTGGACGAGGTGTCGGCCAGCTTGTCGCCTACAAGGCGCCAATCTGTCCGAACCCTCGTCGGTTTGTTAAGACCTGTGTCGTCGGGGCCTCTATGGGGAACAAAATCTATGATCACAGGTCTGTGGTCCGAGTCTAGCTCTTGTAGCACCTGTATAGATCGCATGCGTAAGCATACGTTCTTCACAAGTGCCACATCGAGTATCTCAGGCCTTTGTCCTACATGTCCGTAGTGAGTCGGTTCGTTGGGTACAAGGATATCTATGCCTATTCTTTCCAGATTAGCCTCCAGAGCGAGGCCTCTCGCGTTTGAGCGGCGACAGCTCCAGAGGGTATTCGTGGCATTGAGATCTCCCGCCACTAGGACGGAATCACCCAATGCGAATAGGATGTCTAAATCTGTGGAGTGAAGCTCCTTACTGGGAGAGAGATATGCGGATACAATGTTGATAGGCTGATGGCCTGTCATGGCTAACCTACAGACCGAGACCTCAATGTTCCTCAGCCCTACCGGGGGATCAAGAGGTATGCAGTGCAGGGATCTTTTATAATAGATGAGAGTGCCGCCTAATGGACCCGTAACGCGGTCGTTGCGCACGAGTCGGTAATTTGGAAGATTGGGACTACGCCTTGGAGGCTTGAGAAACGTTTCCTGGATGAGGAAAACGTCTAAGTCGTTGTCGCGGACAAAATGAGAGAGCTCTAAACGGTCATCCTTGATGCCGTTTATGTTGAAAAACCCCACTCTGAGGGAGCGGGGTTTAGTCCGCGAGGGAAGTTGCAAACCATTCGCAGCCATCAGGAACCGAGAATGGTTTGCAACATGAATTGTCTCTGCTGGGTCTGCAGGACAGATATCTCGTCCAGAAGGGAACGAGTCTGGTCGCAGTCGCCCAGACGCATGACGCGTTGGATGCGGACTGCGATGCGGGTAACGAAGTCGTTACCCGCGGAGGTCAGGGCTCTAAGTCGGTCCCACGCTTGGGCCGAGATAGGCTCTGTTGCCAAGTAGTGGTCCTCCTCCGGGAGGTAGGACTTTACTCCCGACGACGATTGGGGAGGGGGATTATTCGCCTGAGGGGCGACTATGGGTGCGGGCGCGGGCGCGGGCGCGGTCGCGGTCGCGGTCGCGGTCGCGGGAGCGGGTGCCGCCGAGGAAGCCGCCACTGGCTTGGAAGGAGCGGCGGGCGCTGTCTTTTTAGGGGCAACGTTCGCCGGAGGGGTGATGGGTTGGGTAGGGACCACCTGTTTAAAAGGTGGGAACCAAGGGTTTATTAGTGGAGGCGGAGCGAGCCTAAATTGCTCCTGGGGTTTGGCCTGAGGGGCCCTAGTGTGGTGGGATTGCTTGCCCTGAAGGGGCTTGCGGGGTTTGGGAGCTTTGGAACAGCCACGGTAGTTGGCCGGGTGGCCAGACTGCCCGCAGTTGACGCACGAAGGCGGCTCCGTGCATTGAGAGATGTCTTTGGGACGGGGACAGTCGTGTGTGGAGTGCTCTCCGAGGCACTTCACACAACGAGGGGCTAACCTACAGCCACGGGCTGCGTGACCATACATCTGGCAGTTGTGGCACTGCCCTATAAGGTTCTTCCTGAAGGGAAGCTCAACATGGATGCCTCCCAGGCCGGCAACGGATTTAATATTAAAAATGGCGTCGCAGTCCTTACGCGACTTAAGGACCACCAACACCATCTCGTAAAGTCCTTTACGAGGACAGTTGGGCTTACGGGTGGAGGCGTGCATACGGTGCACCTCTAGGCATTCGATGCCCTGCTCAATGAGGCCATCTTTGACGTCTTGAGTGGGCATACATAAGGGGACGCCCCTGATAACGTAACGATAGTTACGTTCCTCAGGGAGAGAATGGGTATAATATTGAAAATTATTGTTATCGAGAGTCTTAGTGATCTCTCGGTGGGCTGTTGAGTTGACGGGGAAAATGAGGAGTTTGCTACGTGGGAGGTTCCACGAGGTGTTGTTTATTAGACCTGGACCAATGCAGCGGAGAACCTGCGGTATGGTCAGGGGGGCTATGATATGGACCCCGATTAATGGGGCAGAGGGCTTTTTAGCCGCGGCGGGAGCCTTGGCTGAAGAAGAGACGGCCTGGGCAGGAGCCTGGGCGGGGGCCTGGGAGGCCTGGGCAGGAGCCCGGGGAGGAGTTGCGGGCCTATCTATTTGCATCTCTGAGTCGGATGCGGCGTTAGAGGCGGGAGCGGACGCGGGAGCGGGAGAGTTCTGGGCAGAGGACTCTGGGGTCTGCGAGACCATCGAGTAGTCCACAAACTTTGCCTTCTTCTTCCTCCTCTTCTTACGGCTCTTGACCGTAGTAAAAGTTGAGGAAGAAGAGGCTCCGTCCGTGGACTCCCCCTCTGATGACGCATTCTCCTCGTTAGAGGCGTCCTCAGAAGCGGGCGAGCTCAGGGCTGAGCCCGGCCGCTTCTTCGGAGTGGAGGTTGCTATGGCGGGTTCCTCGGCGTCGAGAATCTGTTTGCGGAGGTGCGGTCGGTTAGCGATTATCTCAAGAATGGTGGCATCGTCAATTGACGATTCGACTGGCTTGGCGGCAGCCATCTTATTGGCTGGGGCCAAGCCCACCTAACTTATGTGAAATTTACCGCGAGTGGGTTCGGGAAGCGGTGCGTTCCCCCGAGAAAGAACCCACAAGAAAACCGGGGGCTATCGCACTCGAATTACGCGGCGGGGCGCGGTCGCGGTTAACACGGATACCCTAATCCCCGGGTAGGTGCGCCCGGGGGTGTGTTGGTGAATGACCCTCCTCGCCGGGGATAGGCGAGGGGGGATGTACTTAAATTATGGCGTGCCCTAAGCTTGTATCCCTCTGCCAATCTCAATGTGCGAGAGGGTTCCTAGCAGTCCGTGAACCGTAAGCGATATTGGTCCGGAGACCGCACGCTCAACCGGAACACGGGATGGATATTGGGGATGGGTAAGGTTGGGAGGGCGATGTGCGGGGGAGACCGTGGGGTCACTCCACGTGCCTCCTGATCCGCACCCGTCCGGCTTCGCTTTAGCCCTGAAGGGGCTAAAAACGCGGGCCGGGTCCCCGCAAGCTCGGCTTGTTTACACCGGTAGGTTAACCACCGAGCTTACGCCCTGAAGGGGCCAAAAATCGTGTAAAAACACGGAAGATTGAGCGGTACCCTGTCCTGAAAAGGACGCGGCACCGATCGTAAAAGGACCGAGCGCAGGGGCTCAGGTAGATTGACCAGCGACCCGGGTCAGATAAACAGCTTTATGGCCGAGCAGGTGCTACGACCATAAAACCATACGTCCGACTCGAACCGGTGTCCAAGGCGGAATCGGACTCGGTACATTTAAAAGGTCCTATCTTTTGAATATTAATAGGCAGTCCAACTAGCACATAATAGGTGTGTTTTAACAAACACAAATGGTAGAAAATCACCATCAGGCGAGGATCTGCATTCAAGCTAATAAAAAACTGACCTACTTGCTCAATTTGCGGGAATTATAACAATGGTTTAAATAAATACTAGGTATGTAAAAATTTACTAAAGGCCGACTTCCGATAGTCACGTTTCACGTTTGACAACGCCCTATTGAAAACGCCCGCGCATATAATGCTCGCAATAAATGTCTCCCACAATTTTTATAGTGCGCACAGCAGTTTAAACCGCGTGGAGCCATTAACCGTAAACGCCATTAATGTTACATCAGCGTCACTGACACGCACGTCTGTCACTTTCCGCAACCATCGGAATTCTGCCTTTACGTTTCTTTAAAATCGGCGAGATTTAGACATTTCTTTTTTATATCCATAATTTAGAAAGTTTTATCATTACCTTAGTCTATGGCCGCTCTATGCAAATATGCAAATAATTAATTAACATGCACTCGCGACGGATGTAACGCGTTTCCTCATTAAACTAACGGAATGTCCTAACTACACAGTTAATTTGTTACTAAACATAAAGGGCCTTGCAAGTGGGACGATTAACCGTTGTAAGTATCAACCTATAATGTATATAGGATTGTTTCTCGATCAGGCGATTAAACGCCCACGGCCGCATTGACTGCTTTATTATTGCTATAAAGCTAAGCTCACGTTAAAAACATAAAGGCATATATCTTCTTACCTATAAGAATTTCTAGCTATTTTATAGATTTCCAGACGCAAAATAAATGTGTTTCTTCTTAATCCCCTTGGCTTAATGTAAGGGGACATCACATACTCATTGTGGGTGAAAATACATGGGCAGTGGAGATCATTTACCATTAGGTAGGTGATCTGTTTATCAGACCGGTCTATATTTCTTCTTTCGGTCTTCTTCTTCTATTTCAGAAGCATGTAATATTGAACCAGATTCCGGTGAGCACTGACAAAGAATTAACAAGAGAAAATGTTAGTATTTTGAGTTTTCCGGCTCAACCAGGTCGTTTCCACTCTCTCATTGAAATCCGACATATAGTAGCGGCTTGCGGCTGCGTTTCGTACGGTTAGTGAGATATCTGGAGGCCTAAATCCCCTTCCCCTTCCCAACCCCTCAATTATCTCTTCCCTTTAAGGTCGGCTATGCGCCTATGATTCTTCTACTATTACGGGCGTACATGGGCGGTTATCACTTATCATCAGGTGACCCACTTGCTGGTCTGTTATAAAAAAAGAGAAAATAAGGGGCGAAAGTTTGTATGGGAAGTGCGTCATAAATGTGAACACGGTCGTGGATAAAAAAAGGTATAGATTTATAGAGCATGTAATCCAAGAACTCTAATCCCGTTGAGCACACGGCTAGTCCTGGCTAATATTATAAATGCGAAAGTGACTTTATTTGTGACGCTTTCTCGTCTAAATTGCTGAACCGACTTTGATGAATTGTGGTACAGAGAAAGATATAGACCCTGGAGACGGCTATAGCTTATTTTTATCCCGGAAAAGCTAGTTATAAAAAACAACCTAACTTTAAATGAAGGAAGATGAATTACTGGCCTAGATCTCATTGGCAGTCGATTATGTACTGCCACGTGAATAGCCATTTGCCGCGGGATCTAAAACCCTAAAAATTATATTAGTATAGCTCATCCATTAGTGAAAAATAATAGACATTGAATTCATCGGTGCTTACGGTATTCGGGATCTTTGTTTGAAGTGTTTTATAAATCTACTAGCTGTCCCTCAAGGTTTTACATGCATGTTACTGTGCTCCCATGAGTCAGTGTGATATACATATAAACCTTCTTCATGAATCGCTCTATCTATTACTGAAAACTGCATCAAAATCCATTGAATAGTTTAAAAGATCTAAGCGAACAGACAGCGGAAGCGACTTCATTTTATACTATGTAAAGAAGAAATAATTAAATAAATAATGATTACTTGCGCTGGATTAGCACTCACTGGGCGTATAATACATGTTTTTGCCTCGCCAGTCGTTACACTAAGTTATTTCTAGTATATGAAGGCTGCACCGCTATACACCGTTGTCTAGATTGATATTCAATACAAGCCAAATGAGCTATATCGTCTGTCTGGGCCTATTGACTTATCAATGATTCCATTTGTATAAAGGGCTTATGAAACTTCAACTTTGGTAATAAGACATACTTTTATGTATTAATTATACACTTGCTGGTGGTAGTACACATGATGTTAAAACCTGCCATAGGGATCCACACGTCTTGTGTGTATCGCGATCCAGGATCAGCCAGTGTATATACAGTTCTCCCGAGGGGCTTGCGACGTGACTTGATGGTTGATTGGGGTGGGTATAGGGATGTTTATGTTACTGTGCTTGCATCGGACATCTGCCTGTCCCGTCGCAGGCCCCTCGATTTGCTTCTTCCCGCTCCAAAGAGGGAAGAAGCATGTATACAGGCCGGCATGACTGGTGACCGCCGATAAACTCATTGTTTGTCGGTGGTTACTAGTTTTTTGGACTGCACTACGCTTACTATAGTGGTGGCTTACTAGGTGTAGTGCAGACACTTTGCAGTGCTCTGATAAAAAATAATAATTATTATTGTAGAATACTTGGACCAATAACCATGTTATTCGCTAGATGTTTCTGAACGTGAGAACAATCAGTATTAATATTGGATCAAAACACGCACAATAATAGGTGCGTTACTGACCTACAAGGAAAGGATTGAGAAGGGGATCTGGGCCTCCGGAAAATTCACGCTATAACCCATGGGAGCAGGGCAGTTAATAATTGACATGCAGGTGTAACATGCGAGAGACAGCTAGTATTAAATAAGAACTAAAACAGAGCATAATAAAACACAATAGTGTGTGAGTGTCTTTATTAACAATCTTAGGGCGTGGTCGTTGAAAACCCACTTTACGGTATCGCAAGATAAAACCGATTACACCCCTATTCATACTTAAAGTATTAAAATATGTTGTTATTTGATACTCAATCAAATTATAAGTTTGGTGTACAGAAATATAGAAATCTAAGCAGATTATTACATAGGTACGCACAACATGCTTAATAAAAAAGTAATATTAGAATAGGTGTGTATGTAAATGAGTTTTCCTAAAATTGGGCTATTTTCAATTAAAAGATATCAGTAGACCGCCTTCTTGTCGCAGTGGGCGACTAGCCGGCTGTGAAAGAAGATTCGGGTTCGATCCCCGTGCTAAGACAATTTTTTGTATGAACCACAAATATTTGTTTCGGGTCTGGGTGTTGTGAAACCAAAAGTCTCTCGAGTCTCTTGATAACTGACACGACTCGTATCTTACTATGGGGTCAGGACTATGTGTGTTTTTTAGTATATTTATTATTATTATCTTTATTATACTGTTGTGTAATATTAGTGTTAAGCCTGTTAGGAAATCTAAATAAATAAAACAATGATGTAAGCATTTAACTCCTTACGAAACATACAAAAAAAGAAGCCCGTCTTCATCAACATTTAGTTATCTCAAACATGTTTTAAGGAAACCTAACCGCAGATCTTCAGAAGCCGTGCGATGATCCAGCTAGGCATACTCAGTGAGCTTGTTTTTGGTTCGAAAAAAAAACAGTGTTATAATTTATTTTAAAAGGGGCGAGACGGACCATGGGTGTTCGAAAAATACCACCGGATCCGCGATACTATCGAATATGTGTTGAGATGTATTTAAATATTTTAGATATTTGCGGTCTTATCGCACAAAACACTTATACCTAGGCAGTAGGTAGGTATGACAATAAAGTTAGATGCTCTCTCAAAACAGGTTTAGATCCACTAACACTTAGAAAATACTGATGGAAACAAGCATGAATAAGCATTATTGTAGATAAGATAGTGACTTGATAAAACAAAACAGACATAAAAAGCTATATAGGTACCTACATATTGTTAGGTTAGGTACCTTGTGTGGATCATTTTCTACTTTCGCCTAGGCACAACTAATCCAAATTGTCTTTCATTCCGAACTGACATTCCTTGATGTGATCGAATATCATTCCTACAGTCTCGTCGTTAATTCTACCGGCTTTATTTAGAGTTTTCACTAAACAAGAAAGGGAAAATACAGATTTAACAATCACGCCATTTGCTTCGAGTACGCTAGCGCCACCTTGTTCGCGGTCGAGAACTACTACGGCGTGAGTGACGATCAAACCTTCCCTACGTAGCGTTTCAACAGTTTCCATCAGACTGCCGCCAGATGTCACTACGTCCTCGACAACAAGGCATTTCTGGTTCTTGTGGTAAACGCCTTCGAGCAATCTTTTTGTTGCGTAGAGTTTTGTTTCTTTCCTTTTCATGATCATCGGTGTGTCGGTGTTGACGGACATGACTGCAGCTAGTGGGAGGGCAGCGTAAGGTACACCGCAAAGTACTTCGTGTTGTATTTCCTTTGCCATTTTTTCGAGGTGCCGCGCTACTACCATCTGTGAATGAAAACCGTGAACTTAATTCTCTTCCACCTGCCCTTATTCCACTCGCAGTGTGATCGGCGTAACATTTTTTATCACATTTTACATAAAGATTTGGCTTGTAGTGTGGCTTGTAGTTACTTATTATTAGTCAGTGTTGTGGTTTTTATGACCGCCTGCCTTAGGTCAACATCTCAAAATCGTGAATATATCAGACTTTAATTAGAAATTGTTTTTTCTTTTTGGCTTTGCAGAGTATATTGAATGCAGAGAATACGGGGATTTCGCAGCTCGCACTTTAAACTTTCTTACGAATCATACCTGTAATCTCTGAAAGGGTAGGCAGAGGTACACCTCTGCCATAGTACTGGTTGCAACCATTACTCCCACTGTTCATCGAGATTATTTTCGTCCCATAATGTGATAAGGGACGAGCTTATCGCCATACTGCGCACAATTCCGGGCTGATACTGGGTATTTGGTCATAAAAAAAACAATTTTTTTATTCGAATCGGGATCGAACCATAGACAGCACAGCAGTCATGCGCCATCGAGGCAATCACACATTATATTTAGTCAAAAACAACGATTTAAATATTACTAAATAATTTTCCATTCATAAACATGATAATAAAACTATATTATAGAAAAATCGTAAAAAAACTAGATCTATAAAGTTACGTCAAATGAAAATGTTTTTTATTTATTTTAAGGACTATTACTGAGCGACCACATCGTCCTATAAGGCTACAAATAAAAATGTTAATTACATAGCAAGGTATATAATATGTTAATAGCTATAACACAGGAGTGTCTTTATAAATATAATTTTTAATTATAATTATCGTTTCGTCCTCACGAGGAAAATTAAACATTTCCTCATAAATACGAAATGATTCGTTGTTTTTTTACAATAGTTATAAATTATGATTGAACAGTGATATAAATGAATATATCGAGTGACATTTTATGTTACCTAATTAAAATTATATTATAATATTTTTGTATGACATGTTAAACGTTGAGACATGACATTTAGTTAGTAGTAGGGGAAAGGTGTACAAGATGATCCCTTAAGGTAAGATGATCACTTTCAATTGCGACTAAAGTGTAAATGCTATCTAGTCATATTCTTCGAAAATGTGTGGCCCCCGGCCATCCCCCGCGTTAGTCCATTTGTGATGGCGAAGCGACCGACGCACTTGTTTTGATGGGAAAATATTAAAATTGTGGGCTGTTGATCTAAGGTAACGCTGACTTTAAACTCATGTAAGTCTTATTGTATACTGTCAGTTACAGTCATTGTTGTGCTTGTAGCTTCCTAATATGATCAATTTAGTTTTTTTGATAGTATGGTAACAGTAGAATACTTAGAGGTTATGTTACAGAGTAATAAATGAAAAACTTAAGGTTGGGGCAAGATGATCACCTTTTAAGTGTACAAGATGGTCCCTAGGGATCATCTAGAAGAATCGCTTTCTATTCGAATTCCTTTGTCATCGTTGCCATCTACAAGTTATGCGTTGAACCGAAATGATTCACCGTCACTCCTTGACAAAAGTAATTTTGTAAATTTTGTTGTTTCACCGGCCAAGATAAAACCTTACCCAAAAATTGTAGGCAAAAGGAGCAACATAAAGAGAAAAAAGGTGGATACGTCAATTTTAACCAGCACACCATACAAAAAATACTTAGAAGAAGAAACAAGCAAAAAACTGGAAAAGAAAATAGGAAGTTACGAAAAGAGCACACAGTCAAAAAATATATAACTAAAAATAAACAGAAAGGGAAGGGAGTAGGAAAAGGAGTATCAAATAAAAAGAAAAAAACTTTGTATGTCTCAGAGTCCGAATCATCTGACAATAATACCTGCCAATAATACCTACAATAATACCTGAATGCCTTTTCTGCACGGAAACATTTTCCAAAGATAAGATGGGTGAAGGATGGATAAAATGTCAAAAATGGGAACATGAAGCTTGTGCAGGGATAAGTAGTGATGATCCCGATGAATTTATTTGTGATATGTGTATCATGTCGCCGGCTAAAAAGCGTTTAGAATTCTAAAAACAGATTAAGTCAGCTTATTGACTTTTTTAATTCGTACGTTTTTTTTTTTTTTTTTATAACATAGGCCGGCAAACGAGCAAGTGGGTCACCTGATGGTAAGTGATCTCCACCGCTCATGTACGCCCACCACCAGAAGAGTCATGGGCGCGTTGCCGACCTTAAAGGAAAGGGATAATTAGGGATTGGGAAGGGGAGGGGATTTGGGCTTCCGGTTATCTCACTCACCGTACGAAACTCAGCAGCAAGCCGCTACTTTACGTCGGCTTTCTGTGAGACAGTGGTAACGATCCGGTCGAGCCAGCCCATTCATGCTGTAGACAAAACTGTCTACAGCGTGGCTCTACCACTCAAAAAAAGTATACCACGTTACGAAGCTTTTATATTGTTGATTTTGACTAACAGTGTTAATTATTGTCAAGAAGATTCTAATCTATTCTAATTGTTCTACTTAGGAATGATTTTTCAATCGCCTATCAAAAGAATAACTGTCGTGAATTTTGATTGAAGAATCAGCCCGTAACTATGTAATGTATGATTTTTGATTTCACAAATTATATTATGTGATTTAAAAATGACTATAGAATACTTAAATTATGTAATAAGTATGTTGTTTATTGATGATGGTCCGAGGATCATCTTGTCCATATCGTAGGGATCATCTTGAACACCGGGGTGTACAAGATGATCCTTTCGCAAGGTTTTAAAAAACGATTTTTTTTATTTCAATTTTAATTAATTAAATGATTTAACATACGCCCAAAGTAAGACAGATAAATATGCTAGTAGTAAACGCTTTCAGATCATAATTATGTTAAATATCTTTGATATTACGAGCGTTTTCCGTTAAGGGAATCATCTCGTACACCTTTCCCCTACATTTAGTGACATTTAGTAGAGTTATTTAATTAGCTATTTATGATAACTTATTTTAATAGCCACAGGAAGTAATATATTATTTTTTTTTTAATTTTCGAACATCCTTAGCGGATAAACATACCTCTATGCATAATATTTCCTTCTACCTACCTTTTACTCTACATATCTTTCAATCAGATTTTTTTAATCTCTAAAAAACTTGTAACCAGTTTGATGAATAATGTTAAAAACCACTAACCTATTTGGATTCTTAACATTTTAAAATCTATAAAATATGTATCTATCTCCACAGTCAAGTTTATCTTGACAATGGATTTCCAGTTTGGAAATTATCTTATTTAATATCGAATCGATAAAGAAATCAAAATATATATAATTTATCTTTAACAGCATTATCATATAAATTCAATAAATGCCCACATAACCCCGTAAATATGGCCGCAATGTGTTTTACACGTGGATTTTTATAGCTTATTATGAAATCCTTAAAAAGGAATATGATAAACACGAATGAATACCTACCATGTTATATTATTTAGTCAGAGATAGTCGTTATTTTATTTTTTAGTAGTGGTAGAGCCACATAATTTTGTCTACAGCATAAATGAGACGACTCGAACGAGTCATTACCACTGTCTCGCAGGAAACCGTAAAGTAGCAGCTTGCTGTTGTTGTACGTGAGTGAGATATCTGGAGGCCCAAATCCCCCTCCCCTTTGCAATCCCTTACTTATCCCTTTACTTTAAGGTCGGCACCGCGCCTAGGATTCTTCTATTATTGTGGGTGTACATGGGCGGTGGATATCACTTACCATCAGGTGAACCACTAGCTCGTTTTACCGTCTATGCTTTATAAAAAAAGGTCATACAAATCGCCTCACATTTGGATGTGTGAACTTACATAAAAAAATATATACAGACGAATTAGGATCCTTCTCTTTTTGTCGGTTAAAAAGCTTTACTTACTCGCTAAAGTCCTGAATCGGCAGTGAAAATCCCGTCAAAATCAGTCCAGCCGATTCAGAGATTAGCCCAGAAAGTTTACCTATATTTTTCTAACGTGCACAGACACTATTTTTTTTTATATCTTCTTTATATATTTATAAAAAAAATAAGTGTCACGTTGTTGTCCGCGATGAACTACTAAACTACTGAACCGATTTTAATAAAATTTTGCAAACTGAGTACAATTTGATCCAACTTAAGAGATAAGATAGATAATTTATATCTCAATTTATAGTCGCAATATTATTTTATTGCAAATTATTACATGACAAAGTGTTATAATTATCTGTGAGTTCCATAAGGTTCTAACAGTTGGCATTCGTAAATAATAATTTCACTGTATTGAATAATACAATAAAATATAATTTAACACATTCCATAGCAACGCGTGGCTGGGTCTGCTAGTAATAGATATGTATTAGTTTATATAACGAGATTATTGAGTTACCATGATCCGCGGATGTGAGACAATAACCCTGAGGTCGAAGTAGATGGGGGTCCGCCTGCCGACCTTAGCTTCGATGTCGCCCAATGTGACCGCACCGGCATCGAACAACTGCACTGCCAGCTCCTCTAATTCTCCAGGCATTTTCTGTAACATAGTTGAAGGTTTTTTTTTCACTAATGTATTGTGTACATCAACGATTCCTACAGTTATACACTGCAGACCTATTACATGACAGCCTCCGTGGCGCAGCGGGCGAGTAGCAGGCTGTGAAACGAGAGGCCGCGGGTTCGATCCCCGCACCGAGACAAACATTTGTGTGATCCACAGATATTTGTCTCGGGGTCTGGGAGTTGTGAGACCGAAAGTATCTCGTAGTTCCTGATATCCACGACACAAGACTCGTATCTTAGTGTGGGGTCAGGACTATGTATGTGACTGTTGGGTGTATTTATACACTGGTGCTTGGCGGCGGAAATAGATAAAACCTTGCTACGAACCCAGACAGCCTCTCGTATAAGAAGGGACTACGATCTAGTAAAAATCTTGGCAAATACTTAGCAACCTACGACTACTTAGTGTTCTAAACTTAGAAAAAATAGAAATAAAAACGGATTCGATGTATTCTTAGACACTAAATAAGAAGGGATTCCAAACTGCTAAAACGTACGTTAAAAAAATATTCTTAATATATTTTCTAATGGAAATGCCAGGACATTAAATTATGATGAATTCGAGGGATCAAATGCTAATATATTTTGCTCTGACTATGTTTGTATGTTCTTTAAATGGGTTCACTGTATATTTTTTTAAATGTTTTTATTATGAGGGATTATTTCAATCGTTATTTTGCTGAATGGATTGGGAGTTGGGATTAAATCCTGCGTGGGGGAGCGAATGGTTTTATCTGTTACAATGAGAAAAGGTACCGTATTTTCCGCCACACCAGAGCAGACGGTCTTTTGATGAAAATCTTATCTGAGTAGGTGTATTACATTCTATATTTTTTTGTCTGAATGTCGATACGAATAGGTCGCATGGTAAGGGCAGCCTGCCTATACACAGAAGCTACACCTTGAATTAAATTGTAGACTCACGCTGTAGACAATTGTCTCACGTAGAGATTGCTATTTTGCGCATACATACTGCAATAACGCAAAATACCAACTGTACGTCACTATAGTGTCTAATTTTGCACAGACCTAAATACTCCTATTTTATTTCTCATCCCTGTTTTTTAGGATCGGGTAGGCAACCATAATGGGTTTAAGGCTCGAACATAATTCGTGTGGTATTGTTGTTCATGAGCGTTGGTGATCACTTATCAGATAACCTACTGATTTGCCCGTCGCGTCGTGTCGCGTCGCTACAATCCCGCGTTGAACACTTATCAAAGGATTCATTGGGATTCTTGTTAGGTAGGTTGAAGGATTATCGATATTTTAGCGATATATTTTGGTTCGATATTTTTTATTTAGTATCGAAATCAAATGTAAATCGATATTTGTTAAAGTATGATGCCATGAAACGTGGACCAATAAAATTTAGCGATTTAAAAAAAGACCGTCCAAATATCAAGCCGATATAATAATATAGTTTTTTTTTCTCGATATACAAAAATCGAGTTTGATACTTTTTTTATTAATTTTGCAATTTCGACATTCCTACTTCTTGCCACTTTTTTCGAATTTATGTACACCAACGCGACGTTGATATTAAATATTTTCTCACTTTTTAAAGAATGAAATTATTATAAAAATGATAATAAAACAGATAAAAAACCAAAATGTGCTGCTTTAAGTGTCTCTTTTACGGCTGTAACATTTTGATTATTATTAACCTTTAAATTGATTTATGTTACAATTCAACAAGCAGACTGAAAATGCCAAATTAATGAAAATAATATAAATTTTCCTGTCGAACGCGACTTTTATTGTTTATTTTACGTTACTTGTTAATGTGTTTGTGATGCTTAAGAATGTTTCAATGCCATACTTTATCTCCAGTGTGTCTGCACTCTACAACGAATGAACTTTTATCAACATTTCTTGTGCAATACGTAGTTTGCGATCACGCGGTTTTGTTATGTTTGTGATTCATATATGCAACGCCGGCCCTTGGTCAGGGTAGAGCGAGATTGGCTTTCGGTGCCCTTTGGTCAACACTTGCTCATCACATAAATTGTATAATGATTTCTTATGTTTACGCGAATATTACTTATTGAAATAAAACAAATTAATTTAAAGGGATTTTATCGCGTTTTTTTTTAATTTTGTTCCGAAATTTCCACCACGAAGGCTGAAAAGCTTTCGAAACGCCGGGATCAAAATTAATAAAAAACCGACATAATTTGTATGTCAGTTTATTATAAATTAATTGTAAGTGTAAATGTATATTTTTTTTAAATATTATTTTTTACTGAATAACGCCGTGATCTTTTTTGACACAAAATTGTTTTTCCGCTTCATGTTTTAACAACCTCCGAGGTGCAGCGAGTGAGTAGCCGGCCGTGAAACGATAGACCGCGGGTTCGATGCACGCACTGACACAAATGTTTGTATGCTTTATGTGATAAAAACGTGTTTCTTATCTGCACCTTCATCTGCGCACAGTGACTATATCTAGTAACTTCAGGCCGGCATAATTCTGCCGACCGTCGAGGGACGCAATATCTATTGACGTTCAATATTAAATCGGACTGCACTTACTAAAAAACGTCAAATCCAGTGTAGTTTGCAGTGCCAGGAAAAAATATTTTTTTTAGGCAGTCGTTTACCAATTATGCATGATAAAATGGTAATTTGTTTTTATCCTCATTTTCTGCATAATAAATAAAAATCAATTACTCATATTGGAGATAGACTAAACAATTGATAAAAAGAACTTGATGCAAAGAGAAGGTGATGTAATATATAATTATAGATCTACCTGTGTACTATTATTGACCCGGAATATATTGGAGAAAGGATTACCCGTTATAGTCATTAGGTTGAACATATTTAACCTTTTTAGCATCTAGATAGGAGTAGAGAAACAATTTACACAGGTTGTATTTAATACGTAACCTTTCGGATCTCCTTTCTAATTCCTACATCACGAAAAAACCACATTAAGTGACGTATGCGTTTTATAAAAATAACCGTTAGCAAAACTCGATATAAGTTAGAAGGAAATTATCATTTTGCATTTATTCGCAAAGCGTCATCTACAATCATCATCTACAATCAATACACTATCTTTGACAAAGCAAAGTGGAGAAGAAGAAGAAAGAAAGAAAGAAATTATTTTTTTTTGCAACAAACACAAAATACACACGTATAAGATAAAAACACTAATTTATATTTGTTACAAAAAGGCTCCAACTCAGCAATAAACTGGCAGTATAGCCAGCGCTGGTCTTCCGTTGGGCCTTTTGTGTGTCACGGAAGACAAAAAAACTCCGTATAAAATAAATAAAAATAAAACAAACATTTTATCCATAATATTACATAAAATATAAATTGCGCAAATATTGCCATTATTGAGAAGACCGCATAGCGTCCTCACCAATACAGACGATGAAACCACTCTGGCCATCCGATGGAGGAAGTTAAACAACTACTACACTCCACAAGACTAATTTACCGTCAACGCCGCCGAGGACCTTGCAGGGTTCCCCGCTGTCCCGAGTATAGACCCGCGAGCCGATGACGATGATTAGTTTTAAAAAATACCCCAATATCAATTGTCGCAGATGTCTCTGTCCTCTCTCCCGCTACCGTCCTGAACCTAGTTTGGTACCCCACAAGGGGTGCCCTTAGCAGTACCCTAAATGTAAGGGTTGAGAGCGTCTAAATTCCGATGTAGCTTAAAACAGCCGACTCCAGTCGTGCTATCAGCCACCACACAAAAAAAATCAATAAACCAGGTATCAAATAAAAAAACCAGCATTGAAATCATTAGACGCTAGAATGTTACATAAATACAGACAGACATAACAGTCAAACTTATAATACTCCTTGTTTTTATCGAGGGTTACAAAATGTAAAATAATAAATTAAAAAATGTAATAAATTATAGGTACATAATATACCAAAATACTTACGGTATCTTAAAAATCATCCAAGGCAATCCGTATTAATATGTTAACAGTCTTTGCATTCAGAACATTCGCATTTCACTAATAAATGACTAATATAAATCTTGCGTGTTTCACTTAGACCTTTAAATTTTCCACTCCAAATTTAAAATTAAAAAATATTATCAAAATAGAGCTATTTATTGTTTTTTTTTTTATGAAATTACTGGCCATCCGTGTACTAATTCTTATAAAAGAAGATTTGAATAACTAAACTGTTCCAAATATGAATTTAAAAAGTTTCGTCACCTTTTAAAGACATGGAGCACCATAGATAACTAATACCACACTGATCAAAAATGGCGGAACTTAAGTGGATTTTTTGCACGTTGATTTTATAAAAACACAGCTGTATTCACTCTGTATCTAGAATATAATGTGTAAAGTGTAAACAAGTCGTATGTCCAGCAGATACTAGGTATAGAGAAGGTACCGGTTAGCGATAACAAAATGATTCATTAATTATGTATATATACCAATGGAATCAGAGATTTAAATGAAGGTCGGTTATAAAAGCTGGAGATTGGGTCCGAATTGGGTAACGTTCACACTGCAAAATTGCCAATTGTTCTAAAAAGAATACGATAAAATAACATCTCGTCAATTCTAACTTGAGACTCGCTAATGTCTAACAAATTCCATTAGAAAAAAAAAGTCAACACTACTTAAAATCACAAATATGCATTAAACTGACTGTTGTTTTCTTCCATACTCTCATTATCAAGAAATACAATACTTCCTACCGAGAGCCTCACGACAAAAAATATATTGCAAAACGATGATCTTCATTTACCGTATGAAAAAACTGCGAACTGCCACTTTACATCGGTTTTCTGTAAGACGGTGGTAATAACCCGGACGAGCGATTCCATTCTTGCTGTAGATAAAACTATATACAGCGTGGTTCTATCACATGAATTCACATGGTAACAAAAGTAAACTCTCAAAAGACCCATTTGAACAGACCCTTAGTAAGTTAATATTATAACACAAAAAAATACTTATCCCAGAACTGACAGTTGGATACTTGAGACGGATTGAATGCTAAGTAAAATAAATGTTAAATTTGTCTACTGTTTTTGTAATGTTTAAATTTTAAGGCTTACCTAGAAAATGTATGATTAGATTTCATACTCTAAAGGTGCTAAAGAAACAAGGTGGTAGGTCCGTAATATGTGAGAGGTCGTCTGTGTTGGTACCACTACTTTGTCTATTTCTGCTGCCAAGCAGCGGTGTCTAAGTACTGTTGTGTTTCGGTTTGAACGACGTTGAACACAGTAAAATTATTCTGCATTATAAAACTTGACTACTTGTGTCACGGGGTGACGAATGAAGTCCAGTGCCAGTGCTTTGTAATCAATGTTCTGTGCTGTGTTGCTTCTATTAATAAGCAGGCGTTGTGCTTATCATTAGACGAACAACCTACTCGTTACCGACACGAAATTTGCCGGTTATATAAAAAAGCATTAACGAATACTGGACGTCTACGCTTCTTTGTTCATTTTGGAAATTAGTTTGCTGATTTCAATTTTAATTATAATTATTGAAGCCAGTGAAATTACTGGGTATTATGAGACTTAACACACATTTTTTTTTGTAATTCAAAGTTCGGTGTGTTGTTGCTTCTGTTTATAGGCAGGCGTGGCGCTTACCATCAGCGAACGCCTTGCTCGTCTCGTCATTCAATCAAATATCAAATAATAACACAAAACAGCGTCAAAATGATTGGTGCATTAAAATTCGTTACTTTTCAATGTCAGTATTATTAGAGTGGTATAAAAACGAGTAGTTTTTATTAACAGTGTTCTCACACGAAGTTCTCGTAATAATAAAACGTTTACGGTTGGAGCCAGCACACTATTTACAGATATTGGTTCTCGATTTATTGATCCAAAATAATACCTTGTCCCACTGCATCGACGGCATTTTTACACTCCGCCGTAGGTTTTGTGAACAATGAAGTCCTTCTTCTTTATTATTAATGGCTTTCGCATTATTATTTTGCCAGTGTCAAGTATATTTTATTCTCAAGTTATTTTTACAAGAACGATGAAACACGGATGCGGTCGATTTCAAGGTCTTGCCGGAGTTTTGGTGTTAACTCCTTTCAGTACGATGCTAAATTCACTTATTTCAATGTTCCATACACTGTTCATCACCGTCAATGTTTATTGAACAAATCCACACCACTTTTATTCAACAAACACAACTCTAAACTAGTTTATAAAATAAATTAAAATAGGCGATGAACTGCACTGTCAGAATTCCCGCCAAAACTCAACAATGAAGTTTCTTAGGATGTCATTTAAAATAGAGCTGTCGACATTATTGTCCAGCTAAGTCTTTTTTCTCTCTGCCTGGCCTGATGATTTGTCGGTAATTGGTATTATATGGGGCGGCCCGATGTCTGATCTCCTTACCCAACCCGCAACGGGGTCCAAGTTTCGACATATTTTTTTTTTATTTTATTTTGGCCAACAGACAGTCATATACATCAACAAATTAAATTTTTAAAACTAAAAGTTTACAGCTCACAGACTTTGAGTGCCAACGCTTCATCATCATCAGCCACAAGACGTCCACTGCTGAACATAGGGCTCCCCCAAAGATTTCCAGACCGACCTGTTGGAAGCAGCCTGCATCCAGCGACTTCCTGCGATCTTTATGAGGTCATCTTTTGCCAACGCTTAATTCAAACTAATATTACAAACAAAAGGATCAGTGTTAAAATAAAAAATAGAGCATAAATAATGTTAGTAAGACAATAAGAGTCTCGCTAACAAAAAAATATATTAAATAAACACACCCAACAGTCACACACATAGTCCTAGATGCCATACTAGGTTAACTCGTATGTTACCTTTCGGCCGTCCCGATAGTAACCCGTGTTTTTCGTTTCCCGATTGACATTAAATAGCTAAGGGAAATGCTAGAAAGACTAGAAATGTAATAATCTAGATGAATCAGTACAAGTCAACGTCCATCAAGACACTAATCCGTAAATTTTTAATCACATTATGTGAGGAATAAACATAGTTTCGCGTACATCCGTGTTCCGGGTGAATGGCCGAATCACGTAAACAATTTTATGGGGTTTATTAGTGGAAACTGCGTGCTATCCGTCATCGTAGATTAACCCGAGAAAGATATTTACCATGGCCGAAAACATAAACTTAGTTACGTTTAACTGAATTACTTACCACTTAATATTGTAGTAAACAATTGCCGTAATATTCTGTGGAACAGTTCTGTCCATATGAATTTCGAATGTTTTCTTTTATCCTGGCACGGCAAAGTGATTGCACTACACCTGATGGTAAGTGCAGTCCTGAAAACCAGCGACTAACAACAATGAGTTTATCAGTGGTCACCAGAATCATGCCGGCCTGTATAATGGTTCTTCACACTCCGAAGAGGGAAGAGGCGAATCAAGGGGCCTGCGTCAGGACAGGCGGATGACCGATGCAGGCACAGAGATACAAGGATGTACCTCTATAACCGTCGCAACCAATCATCAAGCCATGTCGCAAGCCCCTCGGAAGAACTGAATATACACTGGCTGATCCTGGAAAACGATCCACACAAGGTGTGGGTCACTATGGCAGGTTTTAACATGTGTACGGTGGTAGCTATCTGGGCGGATATGAATATCCTAACATCAGTAAAGTCAGTCGTTTTAGGCCAGTGTAGTAGACTAATGCCCATATTTATAAACAACACTTAAGTAAGCTTTTTTAGTGGTAGAGCCACGCTATAGACAGTTTTGTTTACAGCATGAATGGGTCGGCTCGACCGGGTCGTTACCACTGTCTCACAGAATACCAAACTAAAGGAGCGGCTTGCTGCTGCGTTTGGTACGATGAGTAATATCCGGAGGCCCAAATCCCCCTTCCCCAATCCCCAATTATACATTTCCTTTAAGGTCGGCAACGCGCCCGTTATTCTTCTGGTATTGTGGGCGTACATGGATGGTGGAGGTT
Source organism: Amorpha juglandis (assembly GCA_949126905.1). Taxonomy (NCBI): domain Eukaryota; kingdom Metazoa; phylum Arthropoda; class Insecta; order Lepidoptera; family Sphingidae; genus Amorpha; species Amorpha juglandis. Next base: position 10,141,639 of record OX421388.1, read on the forward strand.
ACTTATCGTCAGGTGACCCACTTAATCGTTTGCCGGCCTATGCTATAAAAAAAGCCCTTTGCCAAGTCTAGAATTCAGTGTACATGACTGGTCTGTTTTTATTTAGCGCCAAAAACTAACCAATGATGTTTAGAGAAATCGCCACTATGCGTTCGTACTTTCTACGAGGCCTAATAGTAACGTTTATAAATACGTGGGTAAGGCCTTACCCCTCTCTGCTTCTCAATATTAATGACAGTATTACAAAATTAGTTCATATATTTACGCGAATATTACACATTGAAATAAAACTAATTTAAACGGATTTTATCGTTGCTTTTTATTATTTTTTGTTTCCGTAAGCTTTTCAGCCTTCATGGTCACGGGGTAGGGAGTCCACCATTAATAAAAAACCGCGATAAAATCCGTTTAAATTAGTTGAATTTCAAAGTATTACATAATATAGATATTGAATACGCCCTAGTAACCACATTAGGTCAGTGTGGTAAGGCTAGCCTGCCCTACTACTGGTAGGTTGTTCACCTGAACTCATTTTAACTAACTCGTATTTACAGGTTTTTTTTACTTATTAATTTGCAGTCTGTCTCTATGGCGCAGTTGTATTGTGTATACGACTGCTGTGCTGAGTCTCAAATGGATCCCTGGGTCGGGTAAAAGTAATTGGTCGGGTTTTTGCATCACGACATGTTTAGCATCAGCCCGGAGTCTGGACACCCAATATATGAGTGGTAGAGCCACGCTGTAGACAGTTTTGTCTACAGCATGAATGGGCTGGCTCGACCGGGTCGTTACCACTGTCTCACAGAAAACCGACGTAAAGTAGCGGCTTGCTGCTTAGTTTCGCACGGTGAGTGAGATATCCGGAAGCCCAAATCCCCTCCCTTCCTAATCCCTAATTATCCCTTTCCTTTAAGTTTGGCAACGCGCCCATGATTCTTTTGATGGTGGGCATACAGGGGCCGTGGAGATCACGTACCATCAGGTGACCCACTTGCTCGTTTACCGGTCTATGCAATAAAAAAAAGTCAGGATTTGTGCCCGGTATGGCGATAGGCTCGCACACATCACGGGACGTTGGTGGTTTTGGGTGTTTGTTTATCAATCGTGCTTCAATAACTGGTTGGACTTAGATCAAATTGTCACACAGGCAGTCATGAGCTGAATTGGGACATACATTATTCCAGTAAAAGACACTCATACGGGCAGGGCTGCGAGCAAAAGCTAGTCATCTATAACTCAATGTGATGTTGCTTTCAGACAATCATAATATATTATGCTACTAAAGTCATTCAGAGTTCGAAAAATAGATTCGGATGTTTTGGTGATGTTCAAATAAACAAAATTCACAAATAGTTTTGATTTTAAAGTTCAAAGACTGTTAGTCTAAAATTAAATGACAGCCTTTGTGGCGCAATGGGCGAATAGACGGCTGTGAGGCGGCGGGTTCGATCCCCGCACCGAGACAAACAATTGTGTGATCGACAAATATTTGTTTCGGGGTCTGGGTGTTGTGAGACCGAAAGACTCTCATAGTTTCTGATACCCACGACACAAGACTCGTATCTTACTGTCGGGTCAGGACTATGTGTGTGAATGTTGGGTATATCTATCTATTTTAATATTAGCTACGAATTATCTTTGACTTTTGCTGGCATCCGTGTTACACTACTGCGGCCCTCGCCCAAAATCAGTGTCAAGAGGACCCGTCTCAACAGGTGGACGCTGAGCGTGTGGCCTTTTTGATCATCTCCACCGCCCATGTACACCTATAATACCTGAAGAATCATGGGCGCGTTGCGGACCATAATTAACAGATTGGGAAGGCGGGGGGGATTTGGGCTTCCGGCTATATAAATTTTAGCTCCGGCTATTCTGAAGCATGTAAGTGAAATATAATTTACTAACGAAACGGAGCAGCAAGCCGCTACTTTACATCGGTTTTTTGTGAGGCAGTGGTAACGACCCGGTCCATTCGTGCTGTAGACAAAAATGTCTACACCGGTAGCTCATCTATCGTTGGCCACTATCTCGCCTGGTGGTGAGCGTGGTGGCCTAAGATGAAGCAAGCTTGCCTGGCAAAAACCGATTCACTTGCGACTTGAAAACACCTAGATTATATTTACCGGGGAACAAAGACTCTGGCAACTTGTTGGCAGTCCGAAGGTGATGGCCAAGCGTTTGGTGCGTGTTTCGGGAACGTTTACCATAAACGCATGGCGTTTTTCCGTATCTGTGGTCGTCCGATGATGGAATGGGAAAGGACGAATCAAATAATTACTTTTAGTCTTTATCATGAATGAACCGCTATGTCGACAAAGACGTCGAGAAAGACGTCAAGTAGCAACTTGAGTTTCGAACGCTAATTGAAATCGGGAGCTTCGAATCCTCCTACCCCGGCAACCCATCTACCATCTGGTATTGTTCATGAGCGCAGCAGATCACTCACCATGAGATAACCTACTTAATAACATCCGTGGTGCTTTACATCTGGCTTTTCCAGTTGTAACTATCCTTACACTTGAAGTTAATACCTCCTCAATTCATGATTTTGTCTCCCGCTTTGCTATGGAGGGAAGTGGACAATTAATATTTCCAACTCCTCCCTAACTACTATATACTAACACTCCCTAACCTATCTGATTAATTTCGTTGCGGGGCAAAGACATTTAGACATTCCCAGAGACTCACCGAGCTTCACTGCTCGGTGTCAACAAAAATGCGTGCCACTGTTGATCCTGGTGCACAGGGGTTACAGTGGCGGGTGTGTGGGCGGGATAGTCTCTACAAACCCACCTGCCGGCCACCGCTATAAAATCCAACCAGCTATAAGTATTCTATATGCTTACTACTTGCATCCACTGCAGTGGGTCGACCAAGCTTTTAATAGCATGCAGAGCTGTGACAAACGTTGACAACGCACTGTTCTATTTCCAAACCAGCCCTTTACAAAAATATATTTATTTGTATAGAACGCCCTCCACTCTGTGTCCTTTTTAGCTCTGGGAGGGGTGGTGTGGGTAAGCATGGTTGCATTTACAATGTTGAGTCAACCCACATGGATTATACTTAGAAATTTTACTTTAGTTCGATATAAATATTCACTGCGGAGGATGCTTAGAATCCGTAGAAGTGCAAGCATCGATGTATGAAGGTAGATCCTGGTACCAAATCGAGATAATGCTAGGCAAAGAAAATCTTAAAGATATTTTATGTATCGATTTGTGATCAAAAAATATTTAATGGGGATTTGGCACACTGGCACTACAATGATATGACACTTGCTTTATTCGCGTTAGTTATTAAATGACGTGCGGATTGTGTGTTCTTTTTCTGTTATTTAAATTTGAGAATTTAATTTTGTTGAAAACAAGTCTTGTTTAAATTTGAGAAATATAATTTTAATTTTGTTGAAAACAAGTCTTGTTTAAATTTGAGAAATATAATTTTAATTTTGTTGAAAACAAGTCTTGTTTAAATTTGAGAAATATAATTTTAATTTTGTTGAAAACAAGTCTTTATTAAGAGAGAGTATTTTCTCTATATCCTAATATTATGTACTGGCCAAATTAATAAATCGATCCTGGAACTAAAACAATAATGGCGAACAAATTTATTTCGATTTGTTAATTTTCGGAATTGACCTAAAGACTCCGATTCTTTTTTCTTTCTGTCTGGCATTATTCCGGCTTAATGCCAGGATCCATCTTTCTAATAGCGTCCATTTCGGCAGATCTTGAACATCTTCCGTAGACCAGACCTTTAGCTCCCACATCTACCCCTAATACGTTAAGCGCTTTTTAGACCGTCTTCGGATTTAGTATCTAAGCGCCATCGAATAGAACAGTTATTGGTTTCCCCATATAAACGTTCAATCAGTTTTCAAAAATATCTTCAAAGAAGCCGATGTCGTAAAAATATAATTTACAGCGTATATCGTGTTTATACTTTATGTAGATATTTCGAACATTTTTACCATTAAATTCTTCACAAGTATGTCATAGAACATCGTTAAATTAAGCAATACCTTCCCTCATCACCTTATTCTTGCGTGGGTTGAGCTGGTAGAAAAAAAACTAATCCGTTGATAGTTTCCTGAGCTAAGTCGGAGTTTGGAATTCCTGGGGCGGCGTCGTGTGGAGTCAACGACATCAAGGAGACAGAGGTGAAGTTGGATGATTTCACAGGACCCGAACCTCCAGAATGATATTTTATGGAAATTAACGGAACACGATTCAGCAATATGAATTCCTCAAATGTCGCTAAATCATAGTATTATTAGTAAAAGATATATCTTAAAATGGACAGGAGTACATTTTCAGATTATAACACAGAGATGATCTCGCAGAAGGCCTAAAAGGACTGGTTTTAGGTATTCAAGGGAAAAATGAAAGCCTACAGTTGTGACTACAGGCCCGGCGAAGTGGAAGCGTCTATGTAAAAAGTCTGACCCAGAAAGTAGGTCCAGATAACAGTGGTACACGGTTAATATAAGGATCATTTGAGACTCACTGAGACAACTTATTTTTTATTAATCTGTCTCTGCAAAGTGACTACGCTACACCTGCTGGTAAGTGTAGCGCAATCCAAGAATAGTGTCGACCAACGATAAACAATGTGTCCATCGTAGGTTGGCAAGATCATGCCGGCCTGCCAAAGGGTCAAGGGGGAGGGGAAGGAAAAGGGATGGGAAAAGGGTTAGGATCAGGGGGCAAGCCCCCTGGGGAGAACCGGATATACACTGGCTGAACGTGGAACACGACCCACACAAGGTGGGCCACTATGACAGGTTTTAGCACCAGTTTACGGTGGTTGCTATCCGACACAGTTCGGAGACTCCGGGTTAGTACACTTTTTTTCAGTACCTTCTCAAACATAACTTCAAGTAGGTTTGTGACCCGTGAGAGATTTTCTTAGATATAAGATCATATTTCGGTCCTTCACCAGATCTTAAACATATCTGAATCCAACCCATGACGTGATGTTGGCTGGCGTCCAAAAATCCCGTGTTATACCTTGTTTCCTCGCTACATTCGTTTGAAATGTCCATAATCTATGGCTAGACAATTATAGAACGAACGAATTGAGCGTCCGCGATGTATCCTGAGTCACTTCACGCATATGTTTCGAATCCTTGGGATGTACCTTGTAATGTTGGATTCAACTAGTGCTACCAGTTATAAATAAATACCGCTTTGTCTATTTCTGCCGCCAAGCAACAGTGTGTAAACACTATTGGATTCCGGCTTATATCACGCCTCTTTTTCTCGGAGGTTAAAACGTTGCTAGTAGCAGGATATTCTTATCCGCCGGGATAGTGACCACCGTACACGTGGTGTTAAAACCTGCCACAATGACCCACACACCTTGTCTGGATCGCGATTCAGGATCAGCCATTGTATATTCACTTCTCCCGAAGGGCTTACCATATGACTTAATGGTTGGTTGGGGCAAGTATAGGGGTACATCTTTGTATCCCTGTGCCTGCATCTGGTCACCGCATGTCATGTCGCAGGCCCTTCGAAGTGTGAAAAAGGATTTTATAGCATAGGCCGTCAAACGAGCAAGTAGGTCACCTGATCTTCACCACCCATGTACCCCCACCACCAGAAGAATCATGGGCGCGTTGCCGACCTTAAAGGAAAAGGATAATTAAGGATTGGGAAGGGGAGAGGATTTCGGCTTCCGGATATCTCACTCACCGTACGAAACGCAGCAGGAAGCCGCTACTTTACGTCGGTTTTCTGTGAGACAGTGGTAACGACCCGGTCGAGCCGGCCTATTCATGCTGTAGACAAAACTGTCTACAGCGTAGCTCTACCACTCAATAACCATATACAGGCCGGCATGATTCTGGTGACCACCGATAAACTCATTGTTTGTCGGTGATTGCTGGTTTTTTAGACTGTACTACGCTTACCATCAAGTGGCGTGCAGTCACTTTGCCGTGCTCGGATAAAAAAAGTTGCGAAATAACTGAAACCCCGGTACCTTGCACTCGACCGGTTCTTTAATAATGTGGATTAGCAGACTCAATTACCATTATGGCAGAGACCACTAAAAAAGCTGCAAAATTTAGTGGGAACAGGTTATATATTTTAGGAGTTCTATCGGACATGGCAATAGCAAGTTTCTGCACGTTTTTTCGCCAGGTGGCGCTGCACATGTGCGCAATCAGGTTCGGACAGGTGCCAGGCGCAAACTGTCATCTCGATATTTCTAGAAAATGTATGTTTATCTTCACGTTAGTTTTTCATTGGTAATCCAAACAGTTACTTTTTTTAGAACTCGGTACCATTGTCAGAATGTGATATCAATCCTGGATAATGTGATGGTCGTTGAAATACATAAATAATGCAGCTAAATGATAACATTATTTGGTCTACAAAAAAATCTAGAAGCATCTAAAAGACGTGCTTCTTTACTTGTGACATTTCACTGCAACTACTTTGAAAGGCGTGGCTGTCAAACATACCAAACGCTTGTCATTAATCCCACATTTTATTTAACTATGTATATAACCATCACCATCGGCGCATACCGACTGCCTCGGTGCCGTGGTGGATTGCATACGCGGTACGACCTCTGTGCTGAGGTCTCGGGTTCGATCCCCGGGTCAAGTCAAATTTTATTGGGATTTTCTATCACGAAATGCTCACTATCGCCCCTGAGTCTGGAATTGTGCCTGGTATGGCGATAGACTCGCCCCTATCACAATATGGGACAGAAATACGCTCGGCGAAATGTGGGTGTACTGGTTAAACCTCTGCCTACCCCTTCGTGGATTACAGGCGTGAGTGTATATTTAAGTCTTTTGCAAACAAAGAGCCTGCACAACTAAATAATCCAAACTAATAATAAACAGACTACAAAATAACTCATAACGGACTAGCAATCAGGATCGCCGGGAGAAAGTAGCCGACTTCGCAACTCCCTGCTGATTGAGTTCATTCAGTATTAACTTTCGTATATCCAGCCCGTAGAGAGATGCCCATGCTTAGAATGCGTTATAAGTATGTATTAATTTTATCTATTTGTTTGTGTCTGTTTGTGACATTACAGACTCGTAAAATATATATATATTTTTTTTTTCATCCTGGCTCCGCATAGGTCGGCAAGATTATGCCGGCCTGCCAAAGGACCAAGGGGGAGGGGAAGGAAAAAGGGATGGGAAAAGGGTTAGGATCAGGGGGCAAGCCCCCTGGGGAGAACCGGATATACACTGGCTGACCCTGGAACGCGAGCCACACAAGGTAGGCCAGACAAACCATCCAAGTATGAGTAAGTATGAATGCATCATAATATTTATATTACATACTAGCTTTTCTTCGCGGAAAACTCATAAACTCAACACCCCTCAATTTGTCGTGGGTAAAAAATGAATAGATATAGAATGACAAATTAATAAACCAACATCACTGAAATGAATTTCTAGTAATATCTCGAAAGAAGTAAAAAATATCAAATTATAAATTTCAAGGCCAGCAACATAGCAAATGGTGTCTTTTTTTTTAATTTAGCAGACAGCGGATTGGTGGCGTGCATTCAACAACAGACGCTAAACCGGTACCCTCGCGCGTCGTGTAATGACCTAGCCGCTAGCCGAGTCTAGCTCCTAGGATTTATATGTGTTTTTTATATAACACTAGCTGTGCCCGCGAACTTCATTTCGCCATCAAAAAGCTTTCATCCCCTATTTGGACCCTTTAGGGGTTGAAATTTAAAGAAAAAATATCCTATGTTTAACCCTGGGTCAACAACTATATTTGTGCCAAAATTCATTGAAATCGGTTCAGCGGTTTAGATTTTTCATACAAACATTCATCCCCTTTTTAAACCCTTCAGGGGTTGATTTTTGAAAAACATAGTAGCCTATGTCTTATTCTGATGTATAAGCTATATTATTGTAAAGTTTCATTAAAATCCATTCAGTAGTTTTTACATGAAAAAGTAACAAACATTCATCCATCCATCCATACTTAAAATTTTCATCATTCATTTCATCATTACAAAATTTCGCGTTTACAATATTATTATGATAGACCAGCAAACCTGCGAGTGGATTACCTGATGGTAAGCGGTCTCCACTGCCCATGTACTCTCACAATATAATAAGAATCATAGGCGCATTGGCAACCTTAAACGAAAGGCATAATTAAGGGATTGGGAAGGATTGGATTTGGGCCTCTGGATATCTCACTCACCATACGAAACGCAGTAGCAAGCCGCTATTTTACGTCGGTTTTCTGTGAGACAGTGGTAACGATCCGGTTGAGCCGGCCTATTGATGCTGTAGACAAAACTGTTTACAGCGTGGCTCTACGACTCAGAGATTATACCCAACAGTCACAAACATTTAGTTGCTAGGCAGGTCCTTCGTATGCAAGAGGCCGTCTGAGCTGGTACCAACTATTTGTCTTTCAGCCGCCAAACACTATTTTGTAAGAACTGTTGTGTGTCGGTTTGAAGGACATTGAGTGAAATTACTGGGATTTGTGAGACTTAATAAATGTCCTAGAGTGAGGAACGCAGTCTGTAACTAAAAGTTCTTTGTGTTGCCTACCATTAATCGAGCGACCTGCTCATTTCGTCATTATTAAAAAAAACCGCAGTAAGTTCTCATTTATATGGAAAGAGTTTCTCTTCGATGTAGGCGAGAATATACGAGAAATCCATAATTTACGAGGCCTCGTCATAAAATTCTTTTGAAGTGAAACTTCTGTAGCACCGATTTGAAAATTTGATGAAACGAAAAAGCGACAGTAAATGAAGACAAACATATTCATAAATAGGATTTAGCCTGCGAAAGAATGAGATAGATTACAAGTATACAGTGTTTTCTGTAAACTTCGGCTCCTCTTTGTTTTTTTTTTTATTTCAAATTGTATGGCACGGCTCGTTAACAAGAATATTATTAAATTCTCGTATGTATGTTACAGGTTTCCTCACGATGTTTCCTTCACCGTTAAAGCAAGCGATAATTAACAATTAATATACACGTCACTTAGAAAAGTCAGTGGTGTGTGCTCTTGGGGCTGGTTTTGAACCTGCGACATTCGTCTCGACAGTCCATACCACTCCCCGCTGAGCTATCGCTGCTTGTTGGACTAAGGCCTAATCCCTCTCATTCAGTAGAGGAGGCCCAGCAGTGGAACGTATATAATACAGAGCTAGTAAAAAAATGTATGTTACATACTAAATGGACTCTAAGATACAATTTACTTGTACATGTTGTAGGTATAAGACGACAGAATTTTAATCTTATAATATCCAGACTTGTTCTTTTTATTTGCGAGGCCGGCATCGTGCATGAGTGTGATCTGTTCGTAAGTGAACTCCACCGCTAATTAACACCAACAATACGAGGAGATAGCTGGTGGTAAGATATTCATATCCGCCCGGATAGCCACCACCGTATACATGGTATTAAAACCTGCTATAGTGACCATCACATCTTGTGTGGATCGCGTTCCAGGATCAGCCAGTGTATATCTGTTTCTCCCGAGGGACTTGCGAAAGTACTTGATGGTAGGTTGTGGCGGGTATAGAGGTACATCCTTAAATCCCTATGCCTGCATTGGTCATGCGCCTATCCTGTCGCAGGCCCAATTTGCTTCTTTCCTCTTCAGAGTGTCGAGAAGCATTTATACAGGGCGCCATGATTCTGATGGCCACCAATAAACTCATTGTTTATCGGTGGTTGCTGGATTTTTTTAGACTTTAAGGTGGAAAATAAATATATTCAACGCATTATGTCCAAAAAAGCTTTTGAACACCTGGATAACAATTACCCCAAGGTGGAAAACCCGTTATGGTTATGACTCATTCCTAATACTCATTTCAGGATCGATAAATGCTAAAGCAAATCCATAGATATAAATGCAAAATACTACTCACTTACTGATAGCATACATAATATGACAAAAAAACAACAGGTTGCACTCCGGGAGTGCCGGCAGAAGTGAAAACTTGAACATTAACGTTGTGCATTTTTGAATATTTTGGAATGGTTAGAGAATAATTTCGCACGAATTGCTTTATTTATCAGTATAAAAGTAGTATCATTTATGTGGTTAAATACATTATTCAATTATTGCGCTATCATACACAAAAATGACAATTTATATTACATAAAAATTTAACATTCCGTCTTACGAGTTTGTCCTGACGTGAGTTTAACATTTTATACCCATCCGAAGAAAAGTGCTCAACGCCGCTAAAAAAATTTCACTTCAAAACAACTAAAGCTAAAAAGCAAAAGTCAGAGGTAAGTTGGGTTCGAACCCGCGACATCGGTAGTCCATTCCGATCCCTGCTAAGCTATCGCCGCTTGTAATTGTACCTTTAGATAAATATCAAATAACTCTATAAAGCTTTTTATAGCTGATTCCAAAAATGGTTTGGCACGACCTCCTTACCGCAGCTGTCTATAACCGACTGAGAGAAGTAAGGTCAAGGATTCTATTCCCATATCGGGACATTGGTTTAGAATTATTTAACCCTAAGATAGATAAAAATACAAATACATCCTGATTTGTCGCTGCTTGGGTCTACACAGGTTGAGTTGTCTTTGGTCTATGGTTTTGCATGTTGAAAGGTTGGGACTACCAGGTGGTAGGTCCCTCGTATGCGAGAGGCCGTTTGGGTTGGTACCACCGCTTTGTCTATTTCTGTCGCCAAGCAATAGTTTGTAAGCACTGTTGTGTTTCGGTTTGAAGGACATTGAAGCCAGTGAAATTACTGGCCATTATGAGACTTAACAACTTATGTCTCAGGGTGACGAGCGCAGTCCAGTGCCATAGTAATTCAAAGTTTTGTGTGGTGTTGCTTCTGTTTATGAGCAGGCGTGGCGCTTACCATCAGGCGAGCGCCTCGCTCGTCTCGTCATTAAATAAATAAAAAAAAACGTTGCCGAAATGTGGCTACAGTTACAAAATAAAGACAAGCTGGCATATCACAGTTCTCCAGATTTTATCGAATTCAACCTTTTTAAGGAGTTGACCCCAAAAATGGACTAAACTGACAACCTAGCCGAACCGATAAGCGGTTAAGGAAACAGTATTCCGGACTGGTGATAAAGTTAAAATTTTACTGAATCTAAATGATGTAAAAAAAATTACAGATTGAAGAAGAATGGAACGGAATGAAGAGCGGCGGATCACGGGTAAACCAGTTGCACATCTGCCTACCGCTTCGGAGATACAGGCGTGGACTTAAATTACATTTTTTTTTAATTTGAATGAATGTCGAGACGAGCAAGACGCTCGCCTGATGGTAAGTGCCACCTGCCCATAAACAGAAGCAACACCACACAGAACTTTGAATTACAAAGCACTGCATGACAATGAACTGCGCTCATTACCCCGAGAGATAAGATGTTAAGTCTCATAATGCCCAGGAATTTCACTGGCTTCGATGACCTTCGAACCGAAACACAACAGTGCTTATACACTTTTGCTTGGCGGACAGAAGCAGAAATAGACAAAGCGGTGGTACCAAACCAGACGGCCTCTCGCATATGAGGGATCTACTACCTTGTAAAATTAACTACATTAGAATAAAAAAATCGCATTCAAACCGTTTTTTCGTCGGAATACTATGAGCCACAAACAAATACACAGACAGGTAAAGAAGTCAAATACCTTTCTTTTCGTCGGAGGTTAAAAATGTCTACAGCGCATCTCTGCCATTTTACAAAACCGTCCGATTTACACCCAAAATCCGCATCGACAAGGTCATTGCCTGCAGATCTTAGAAAGTATGACGCTACCTTTAATAGCGGTGTTTCCATTTTAAGCAATAAAAGTTTAACATAACCGAGTGATAAATAACACGAATTTAATAATAAAACGCAAATCAGAGCGTAACGAATGCGTTTCGTTAGCATGCAGTGCATTTTGATGAGATTTAGCTTCGGTCTGATGATACGTCTGGACTCTGCAAAACTCTGTAGACTTGTCAAAACTAATACGACTGCGACTATAATGCCTCTTTTTGGGGATTAAAAATAGTGATAAAGAAACGTGGAATCTTTTTAATTAGCAAGTTTCTTTCTTTCTGAATGTATCTAAACGTATTTTTTTTGTATTTTAAACGTATTTTGTAGTTAAAATATGTGCAATATGTAATTGTGGATGCAAGATTTATAGTTTTTATTGATATTATTTTATTTATTCATCGATTATCATAAAAAATTATAATAAGTACAAAAATCGACCAACAACTTTACAAAAACAAAAAAATCGCGGGTTAGTTAGTACTAATGTTAGACCTACAATAGGATTGACACGTTTTGTGCCTATTTTTGCCACGCCAGCCGATAATTATTTGAGACGTTGGATTGCTTAAAGCTACTTTATAGCATTTATATACCATGCATTACAAATAGTGCCCGACCGGAGCCGAAACAAAAAAAATACTTTACGAATAAGTGCAGTGACTTATTTAGAACACATTAATTCGTTACCAATTAAATGTGGCGACATTTTAAATAATTTATCATGTTTTTAATAATAATAAATCACAGCACAGTCGACCTAGCTCACTAAATTGTTGGTTATTGTGATTATTTGAATAAATACCAATTTTTATAATTATTTGTATACAATTTAAATGCCTACAACACGATGGAAAATAAAAAAAAATAAAAATAGTGGTGTCGTGGGACACCAGGTAGGAACGAAGTTCCTTCGGCTAATGTAGAATCGACACAAATTGCAAAAAAAGTCGTGCTCAATTCTGTGTATGCGACTGTCGCGCCTGCGCACGTCTCATTTAACGGTTTTATTCCACGCATTTTTCTTACGGTTTTACTATCACATTTTTTTCAGTTCGGTCATGCAGCGAAATCCCTATCCCCTCCAAGCCTGCCGTAAGGAACTTCGTTCCAATAAACTTTTATTCAGTAATATTTCATCCCAAAACACTACCGAAGTGTAACAACTCTAATTAAAAACTTAGATTTAGACTGGCTACTAAACGGTGGACGGCCGTGTTCTATAATCAAAAATTCAAATTTAAATTTCAAACCGCGTCTACATTTCCAAATGTCATAAGTTTCATACCCATCTGTTTTATTAAAGGAATTTCGACTTTAACTTTGTGTGCTAGATATCAAATTAAGTTAAAAAATGTCTCATTTAACGGTTTTTATTCCACGCATTTTTCTTACGGTTTTACTATCACATTTTTTTCAGTTCGGTACGCAGCGACATCCCTATCCCCTCCAAGCCTGCCGTAAGGAACTTCGTTCCAATATAATTTATTTATTTTTTTGCTGGTGGTCGCTGGTTTTTTGCCGCACTACGCTTACCATCAGGTGTAGTGCAGTCAGTTTGCCGTGCTCCGATAAAAAAAAATTTGTTACTTTGGTACCTACTGGATTTTGAATTAATTATTTAATATCAATTAATGTCGCTACTGGATTTTCTATTCATTAGTTTGTTATGATGAATTAACTTAGTTCGTTTGTGAAACAAGAGGTTTTTTTTCAGTTAAAATACACTACACTTATGGTAAGTTCAAATTTAATGTCGACTGTCAAAGCAGTATCAACCCCAACCCCTCCCTGTGTCAAAATATGCGTGCCACTGTTGATCCTGGTGCACAAGAGTTACAGTGGCGGGTGTGTGGGCGGGATAGTCTCTGTCGAAAATGCATCTCTCGATGGTCGCCTGAATTTGCCAGTCTGAAGGACAATACTTACAACATACCTACCTCTTTTTGTCGAGGATCAAAACTAAAGAATAAAGCAAGGGGAAGTAATAATACAATAAATATCAATAAAGTTAATATTGCATGGAAACAATTACAATACAGACCATTACACTTCCACTCAGACGCCATTTTTAACTTCAATTACCTACTTTTTAATTCCTAACGGTAGGGTTGTCACGAATCCAACGAGTTAACGCCGGACGCAAAAAGGACATGTTTGACCCCCTTTGAGACTGTTTACCAATAAACTAATTAGGTGATTTAATGGAAAATAAGTATTATTTTACTAGATGATAAACTCGCTGTGATGGCTGTCTCAAACGAGTCGCGTTTCGGGGTCACCAGTATCAGTAACCTAATAATTTCTGGTCGGCAGGAAAATTAAAAATGAAAAAAATATATATTAAAAAAATACAAATGTTTTAACACAAGTGCAATTATTATTACGGTTCGAGACATTAATTTGTAATTTCAATGATTTATACAGTGTTTTCATACGCGGTCCTCTCACTAGGCAAGCCTTGTTCGAGGGGTCCCAGGTTAGGATCATTATAAACTAGGTCTATCACTGGCACACACGGGTACAAGTCTACATATTACAATACATCGTAAAATTGAGAAAGAAATAAAATAACATACATATAAGTAAAAAAAGACATTATACCTATTGCTACTAATTACTACGTATGCATGTAGATATTATTTAAACAAAACGCTTTGAATTGTATATAAATTAAATTAAAAGTTAGAACATAAAAAAATATATTTTACATTTATATGTAGGTTATGCAATATTTCCTCGACTTCCTCATGTGACAGAGTAACTAAATATTTTTTAAATTTCTTTTTGCCTCTAAATAAGTCATAGTTTTAATGCATTATTGTAGATAAAAACAGAAATGTAGGGATGAACACGTTTTGCGAAAGATGTTCCTATTGAAGGTAGTGGTACTTTGAAAAGTCTGCTTGTGGTCATAATTGTATATGGAGAACATATTATTAAATTTTTATGTACCGATAAAACTGTCACGAGTATGAACAATTTACGAACGCCTTCACTTTAGACTACTCATATAAAGAAGAAGATCGAAGTTGGGGTTTGCCGTTTTTTTTCAACCTCACTTTTAAGACAGCTAGTTGTGCACGCTCTAATAGTAAACCGGGTTAACCGGGTTGTTACCACTATCTCACAGAAAACCGACGTAAATTAGCGGCTTGCTGCTTTCGTACGGTGAGTGAGATAACCAGAGGCCTGCCCAATCCCTAATTATCCCTTTCCTTTAAGGTCGCCAACGCGCCCATGATTCTTCTGGTGGTGGGCGTGCATGGGCGGTAGAGATCAATTACCATCACGTGACCTACTTGCTCGTTTGCCGGCCTATGCTATAAAAAAAAAACTTGATCGACTGCCCAAAATAAAGAATGCTAAATATTTTCCTCGTACTCTGTATAGAAGTTAATAAAAACAAAGTGTCTTGTCAAAACATAATTTCTTGTTGAAGTTGAACAGTGATTCATTAAGCTGAACAAAGGACAATGAGCCTTACTTCCATGTTGGGACGTCGCGACGGCTCCCGGCTATATTTGGACCACTCCTTTGACAAATGGCGCGGGACACACGCAGCTTCGCTTTAAACTATTCTTTTTTCGAAAACGGAAATTCTTTATTTTTTTAAATCTGGAAGAGAAATGCTGCCAGGGTTATAAGGTCTATGGAGATTTATATACCTACTTGCAGCAATATATACATACTTGTACCTTTCTATTTTACTATTCTAAAATAAAATTCATCATAATTTTGTTTGGGTAATAAACCGTATACCGTAACCGTAAGGCAGCTTATGTTAGTAACATTATCAGAAACTCAGATAACAAAATTAAAAGTACATGGAAAATAATAAACTCTGAAACTGGTAAAAATAGGCTAAGTGACGATAAAATAGTATTAAGTATAAATGACGACCTGGTTTCAGATAAAAGTACTGTAGCAAATTTTTTAAATAACTATTTTACTAACATTCCATTCGAGACTACAAAATGTCTTTCGTCCTCAACGCACGCTGCTCAATCATTTTTAAAACAAAATATTAAATTATCACAGCCTAATTTTAAGTTCCAATATGTAACATCATCGGACATTGTTAAGGCATTTAAGAGTATAAAAATGAAAAGCACAGAAGACATTTGGGGGCTTTCCGTTAAAGCCCTAGAGTCAATAATTATTAGTGTTGCTCCAATTCTAGCAAATATCTTTAACTGTTGTATACTAGACGGTATTTTTCCTGACCTTATGAAAATAAGTAAAGTAGTGCCAATCTTTAAAGCAGGCTGTTTAAATAATCCTTCTAATTATAGACCGATATCAATTCTACCAGTTTTTAATAAAATATTTGAAAAAGTAATTTTAAATCAAATGCTGGTGCACTTCGATGAAAATAAAATCCTGCATAGCAGGCAGTTTGGTTTTACCAAGGGCCGGTCCACACAGGATGCTGGTCATGCCTTAGTTAAGTCTGTGTTGGAGGCCTGGGAGAGTTCAAAGGATGCTTTAGGAGTATTCTGTGATCTCTCTAAGGCATTTGATTGTGTTGTCCACAGCACTCTTACTGCGAAGCTTGAATTTTATGGAATTCGTGGCCCAGCACTAAAATTAGTAGAATCATTCCTGACAGACCGGAAACAAAAAGTATGCATTAATAATGTTACGTCTATGAGCTCTTCTGTTAGGATAGGTGTACCTCAAGGATCCATCTTGGGTCCATTCTTATTTTTAGTGTACATTAATGATTTTCCACATATGATAAGCAACATGGCGGATGTAGTTTTATTTGCGGATGATACATCACTCATATTTAAAGTAGATAGGAAGGACAATAATCTTGTAGAGCCTAATAAAGTTCTTAAATTAGTTTCCAGTTGGTTTTCTGCTAACAACTTACTTTTAAACGCGGCGAAAACCAAATGTGTTAAATTTTCAACGCTTAATGTGACCCAAGGTAAATCAAATATTGTTTTAGACAAAAAATCATTAGATTTAGTACCGTCAACAGTTTTCCTTGGAGTCACAGTAGATGCTAAGTTACAGTGGAGTCCACACATCCAGAGAATTTCTAATAAATTGAGCTCTGCTATATTTGCGATTAGAAAAATTAGGCAACTGTCAGATGTGGCTACGGCTAGATTAGTGTATTTTGCTTACTTTCACAGCATTATGTCTTACTGTGTTTTGCTGTGGGGTTCTGCTGCCGATCTGCAGACAATCTTTATATTACAGAAAAGAGCGGTTCGTGCTATTTACAACTTGCGATCACGCGACTCTCTCCGTGAACTGTTTAAAGATATCAATATACTTACTTTGCCGGCCGAATACATCTATCAAAATATAATGTATGTGCGCAAAAATTTAGCTGACTTTGTAAAAAATAGTGACATACACAACCTTAATACAAGAAATAAGAATAAACTTGCAGTTTCAAAGTTTAGACTCAGTAAGACTAGTAAATCGTTTATGGGAAACTGTATAAAATTTTATAATAAACTTCCTTGTGAAATAACTGACATGCCAGATAATAAATTTAAGCTCCACATCAAACGCACTTTGATGTCTAAAGCTTATTATAATGTTGCAAATTATTTAGATGATAGGGAAGTTTGGAAGCAGTCCTGCACATTGCATGAAGACACTGTAGCCTTCACTAAATCTGCCTTCTCATGTACATAAAGTACATCATGCTTAAATTTATAAATAATAATTGTCAATGCTAGTTTGTAAGTTTGACATATTTTATTATTCACATTTTGACATATAATAATTAAAATTTTGACATCTAGTGGAGCGCCTGGGGGTTTTCACCTCGGATTAGAGTTACAGTGAATGAATTAATATGATCGATGTGGGATATTGTTTTTTAAACTATAAATTGCAATGTTTACCCAATTTTTTTTTGTGCAAACCATTGTTTCATTGTTAAAAAAAAATATTATGAAAAATTAATGTTTGACCATATATTTTCACTTTAAACAGTATTTTTTTTATTTATATGTTAAATCTTACCTGAGTAGACATAATATAGGAACATTTTTCAAAGATACCTGTGTATAAAAATAGCAGTAGGGATCTCGAACAGGTAGAAAAACGTGGAGGGGAGAGCGGAGCGACAGGTGCCATGTACAATGGAATTTCTCGGCCAGTTTAATTATAAATGAAACGTACTCTATTGTGTACATTTAAAAAATAAGGTAATTAATTACGACTAATGAAAAGAAAAAAAAATAGTACAAAATCAGTTTATTTAAATATATTACACTAGCTTTTGCTCGCGGCTCCGCCCGCGTGAACGGCATTTTCCGGCATAAAAGTAGCCTGTAACCGTCTCCAGGATCCCATCGGTCTATGTAGATAAATTCATCAAAATCGGTCCTGTGATTTAGGCGTGAAAGCGTAACAAACAAACTCACTTTGGCATTTACTTTCACCCCCTTTTTCATCCCTTAATAATTAAAAATTCCAAAATTCCTGAAACACCTATTTATTTATTTTACGTCAATAATCGAAATACAAAATTTTGTTTATGTAACTTTCAAAATGATGGACTTCCATACATATTATCATCCCCTATTTTGACCCCTTAGGGGTGGAATTTTCTAAAATCCTTTCTTAGTGGATGCCTACATAACAAAATGAATATACAGTCCGAATTTCATGCTTGTAGCCTTGATAGTTTGCGCTCGGCGATGATGAATCAGTCAGTCAGTCAGGACATGTTATTTTATAATTATAGATTGTTATCTACATCAAATATTTTCTTCTACTTCATCTATCTGTATAATAGGTGAAGTATTGGAACAACTATTTCCGCTGCACTGTAAACATGCTACACTGCAGTATAAACCACTTTTTCGGCATCCACACGCAGCTCCACATCCCTTTTTGCAATTACAAAATAACATTTGCAATAAATTATCCGGAGCAGGTAATTGATTCATTGTTATTGGGATGTACATGTTATTGGAATACTTCCATCCCCAATTTTCAATAACTACGTCATTTCCTAACCATATCTGAATTTGTAGGTACACTCTTTTAAGGTGCTCAAACGCTGCATCAGTTGTTGGAGGCAGTGATGACAAAAGAACACTCGTATTTTTGGCTGTTGCTTTTATGAAAGAATTGAACCTCAATGTATTTAAATCATAAGTTTTAGACGGAGCTCCATATAAACTCAAAATACATGCTACACCTGCTTGCAATATATTATTGGGGTCTTCGTTGATATTTTAAATACTTTTACTGAGTCGTGTAAATCAATCCGTAAAAAGACAAGATAAGATAAGATAAGAATACTCAGGTAAGACTAAACATATAAATAAAAAAAAACTGTTTAAAGTGAAAATATATGGTCAAACATAAATTTTTCATAATATTTTTTTTAAACAATGAAACAATGGTTTGCACAATTTTTTTTTGGGTAAACATTGCAATTTATAGTTTAAAAAACAATATCCCACATCGATCATATTAATTCATTCACTATAACTCTAATCCGAGGTTTTACGGTTTTGAATGCTCCAGGCACTCCACTAATCATAATAACACTAGTTGACCGATCGACCAATAAAAACAGTGTTTGCCTTAGGTAAATTATATTGGATTTGTTTCTTTAACAGTATGTATTGCTGTATGCATCTTTTAGAAATTATCACGATTGTTACTTATGATGCAGTTATATATTTGTATATTTAGTATTGTAAATGGACAAGTCCATATGACGATTTTTATTGTAAAATGATGCTAAAAAAAAAATACATATTTAAAAGAAAAAGGGAAAAGTATGCAATATATAATTGATGGCGAAAAAAATAAGCCCGGAGTTTCTTTCTGCCTTTCTTCTTCGGGTTGTCATCAGTAGGCAGCTAGAGAAAGGTCGGTAGGTTAGCTAGGCTAGGGATATTCCTACCAGTAAGGTCCACGACACATCTCCTTACCTTTTTAAACCCTTACAGATTTTTTTTTTGTAAACTTACCCTACTCCGTCTTGCCCTATCCCATATCCTAGTCCGTGAATTCCTTCACTTAAAGATGCCCTCCCTTTTCCCATGCTTGTTGGTGTGCCTTTTCCTGCCAGCCTTTAGCGCGGCGGTTAGTCCAAAGTTCCCTTAATTGTAAGTTAGTCTTTTTAATGACAAATGTTCTGTACTTGACCTGTCATAAGCGCTTTCTTAGCCTACATGATTAATAAAGATTTTGATTTGATTTGATTTGTATATTGTTTTTTATTTCGAAATGCTCCGTACCAGCCTGGAGTCTGGAATCGTGCCCGGTATAGCGATAGGCTCGCCCTTAATCACATCATGGGACGGAACATTTCGCTGGGCGAAATGTGGGTGTACTGGTTACACCTCCGCCTACCCCTTCGAGAATTACAGGCGTGAGGCGTATATTTATTCACCGTAGGAAATAATAGCTTTTGTGTAAGCCATATACGTCTGAAGCGTGTAAAATTCTATGGAAATTACTTATATCGTCGACGAACGCCTATATAGTGGTGGATTACGCCCTGATAAGTCTAGGTTAACAAAGCAATCACGGTAGATACTCTGGCTAAGGGGGATGAAACGGGACTCCGATTCCCTAAGGTTCGTATTCTTTTCGTCCTAAATCCTACCTCACTAAGGACAAGCTCCAGTAATAATATCGGCTGATAAAAAGTGCGTACACTATTTAATATTTTAGCTTTTGGAATATAGCTGCAGCCACAAAGGGTAAGGTAGATGAAATTATACCTGGCAACCCTATTAACGCACGTCAAATTGACAGTAAATATGGCGGGTAAATAAACCATTGTTTGACGATGTGCAGACGTAATTACTTCGTCGTCTAGACTGCATTATACTGCACTATATGGTGGCACGTACCTATTTATTGTGTCCACGGTTCGCCGACCTTATTTCCGTCCTATGATATGGTAAGGGCAAGCTTACTATCATATCAGCCATAAATTGCGAATCGTTGCAACTTAGCCAGTAATTAAGGAGGGCTTGTGTGGCAATTGTCATTGAGTTCAATATTTTGTCTTGACAGACACATCTTCCAGTTAATTTCTTTATAGCATAGGCCGGCAAACTAACAAGTGGGTCACCTGATTGTAAGTAACGTCTACCGCCATTGGACACCCACAATCCCAGATGAATCATGAACACGTTACCAACCTTGAAGGAAAAGAATACACAAAGGGAGGAAGGGAACGAAGATTTGAGCTTATGAAAGGCAACAGAAAGTTGTTGCCTCACGTCAGTTTCGGAGAAAGTGGTAGTATTCATGTTTTCTCATAACATAGACCTGCAAACAAACATGTGTAGGCGAGAAGCCGTCTGGGTTGGTACCACCGGGTTGTCTATTTGTGCCGTCAAACAACAGTGTGTAAGCACTGTTGTGTTTCGGTTTGAAGGACATTGGAGCCAGTGAAATTACTGGGCATTATGAGACTTAACATCTTATGTCTCGGAGTGACGAGCGCAGTTCAGTGCCATGCAGTGCTTTGTAATTCAAAGTTCTGTGTGGTGTTGCTTCTGATTATGGGGAGACGTGGTGCTTACCATCAGGCGAGCGACTTGCTCCTCTCGTCATTCAAAGAGATTCTGTTCCGTAAAATCACTTTTTGAGACTGGTACAGCCATGCTGCAGACAGTTTTGTCTACAGGATGAAAGGGCCGGCTCGACCACGTCGTTACCACTGTCTCAGAAAATCGACGTAAAGTAGAGGCTTGCTGCTGCGTTTGAACAGTGACTGAGATATCCGTAGGCCGAAATCCCTCTCCGCATCCCAAATCCTTAAATATTCCTTAAGCGTCACCAATGCGACCATGATTCTTCTGAAATTGTGGGCCGCCCATGTACTGGTGGAAATCACTTGCCATCGGATAGCCTACTGAGACGTCCGCATTAGAATTTGTGCAAACTGTCGTGTACTAGTCGCACCTCTACCTACCCTTTCAGCGACGCAGGCTTGAACTTATGTTTAAAAATAAATGCCCTGACGCCAATTAAGGAAATGAAAATATAACTGTAAGTAATCACTGGAATCGAACCTAACTACCAATGTTTATTTTTATTTTTTTATTACGGTCTCAGTGAAATCAGTAAGTAATGCTTTCTAATTAGCGGTTTGTTATAAGTGCTAAATACGAGTAGCTGGGTACCTACTGGGTAGGCAGTGATGGCACAATGTAATTACTGTTCGTATTAATTCATGGTTTCGATGTCGGCTGTGCGCCAGTAAGTACTCGCAGTACTCGGTGAATCATGCACGGTATTGCCAGTTTTTGGTAGACTTTACCCTGTTAGTGGAGAGGTAAATTAAAGAAATGTTTAATTTTTATTTATATTGATGACTATAATACATTAATAGAAATAGATATTTTGGTTAGAAATTCTGTTAATTGAAAATGTTTTTGTGTTTTCAAAAATGTCAGATGTGCCAAGTATTCTGATTTTTACGTGTTATCAATACATCTATATTATGTTATATTAAATTTATTTTAATTGATGAAATAAAAGACATTGAGGAAAGGTCTGTGTAAACAGAAGAAAAATAATTGTCAAAAATACTGCAATTCTTTGACAAGTTATTTCTTAACTTATCGTCAGGTATTTAACTATTTATCCCATTAAACGATCGCCTCAATTGGTTTAACGGCAGCGTTATAAGGCTGAGAACTGTTAGGTCCTGGGCTTAATTCCCAGACTTGTCTATGATAATTTTTGTTTGAATTTTCGATTAGTAAAATCACTACAGCAACAAATAAATTGCCCAGCATTGGAATTTGTCCCGAGTATAGTATGGCGATAGGATATCACATCATGAGACGGTAATAAGCTCGGCAAAACGTGGTTGCAGCGCTAATTGCACCTCTACCTATTCCTTAGGGGATAAAGGCGTGAGTATAAGTAAGTATGTAAATTAATTACTTTTTACTTCAACTACTATGTGAAACAAGTGGTAATATTAATATAGATTTTATATCTTTTTCAATTTGACATAGACTTGCACTATTTATTTGATATAATTAACATATCTTTATTTATATTAACACAAGAAACAATTCATCACTCATCGACATTATTACAACATTCAAATGTTTTTTTCTCATAAATCGAGTAAAATCTATTCAGCTGGTAACACATACATACACCCCGAGCCGGCAAGCGTTCTCCACTCACCGCCTTATTTCACTTCATTGCAACCGAGCAGCCCGTTTGTGTCTCGGCTGCGACGGGAATAAGTGCTCCAACAAATATATTTTAGTAAATAAGAATAATTTAACACACACCATGAGGGAAATAGTGCACCTCCAGGCTGGCCAGTGCGGTAACCAGATTGGCGCTAAAGTGAGTGAATTTGTTTTTTTTAAATTTTGAATTAAGAACAATTATTAGCAGTTGCGTTTGAATTATTTTTTTGCAAGACTGAATAGTTTAATTTCACAGACAAATGATGAGTTAAAAAATAATAGAATAACAATATTTATGTTAGGTACTGAATTATTTACCTGAAAACTCAACTGCTAAGCTGGGTTTTGCGACAATTTTCCTCATACTTTTTGTGTATTATTAGGTTTTTAATTAACATGACAATTGAACTGCGAACACTGTAGAAATTGAAAAAATCTATTTTAGGATTTTTAACAAAGCGAGATAGAGGATTAAAAAAATATATACCCGCAATTAAATAATTCTACCAGAAACTGTTGTGGTCAATACAACACGACTTATATTTCTCACGGTATTGTTTCGATTTTTAATCGCTTTTAGTTCCTTTGTTTGTTTAACGAAGAACCCAGAAACTTGTTTTTATTTTATACATTAACACGAAATCGCATAATAATTAGTAAGTTTACGGATTATTTGAAAAATATTCACAATTTTATTCATGAAATATGTAATATAATGTATTCTTCACATGGACATTTTTTTCCTAACATTTATTAACTTATCTTTCTTTGGAAGTAACAGATTAACAACTAATTATGACCTAGACTATTATTTGGAGATAAAAAAATAGATTAGACAAGTAGCAAGAAGTATAGATTTCGATTGCTCGAAACAAAATAGTTTTTTCTTCTTTTAACTATCACGTATCATATGATTTATTCGTATGAATGATACGGCAAATTATACCTACCAGGTTTTAAATCCGTACATATTTTTTGCATTGTATTGTATTGATATTGTCTAATCAATATTTTTCTTTGTAACTTTTCAGCCAGAGCACTTTAGTTGTTATAATTTGGTGATTGAAATAGGTCAAATATAAAAGTTTCCGTTAGTATTTTTATGTATTGACACTTCATAGTTAATCTACACACGTCTGAGTTGGCACCACCGCTTTGTCTATTTCTTCCGCCAAGCAACAGTGTGTAAGCACTGTTGTTTCGGTTAGGATATTGAAGCCAGTGAAATTGCTGGGAATTATGAGATTTAACATCTTATCACATAGGGGTGACGAGCGCAGTTCAGTGCCATGCAGTGCTTTGTAATTCAAAGATCTGTGTGGTGTTGCTTCTGTTTATGGGCAGGCGTAGCGCTTACTATCAGGCGAGCGTTTTGCTCGTCTCGTCATGCAATCAAATAAAAAATCGAGATCTTAGATTTTAACCACCATTTTTTTGTGTTCGATACAAACTCCTCCGTAGGTGTTGCCATATAAAGGTTGTTCTGATAACGGAAAAATGGAATACTCCTCAACGGAAAAAGCATGTGCGGTTCGCATTTTGAACCCAGTTTTTCAAACTTTTAACCCCGATCATTTTGTGTTCTTCAAACATTTTCTATATGAGGTTTTGCGACTTTCTTGATGACATTCACATATCAATTTCTTTCTCGAAAACACCTAATTACTAAGCTCCTGTCTTGTCTCAGAGATATTACAAACTGCTCTAATTCTATTTACTGTTCTTGCTTATTAAAATTTTATACATTGATAAGGGAGCAATGATTACACAACCCGCATAAAAAAATATACAAAATTCGAATCTGTCCATTCGTCCAAGCGTTACGAAGCCACAATAGGGATACAGGCAAGGGGCTTTGATAAGATCCCTCGTTTGTGTCGTAGGTTAATGCATGCTTCGTCCTGGTCATACTAATACACAACAATACTATGTTAATAGACCTTCATTACCATTTCTTTCACGTTAAAAAAGTGTAATGCCACACCATGAAACTATTTATTAAACCTGAACACGTACAAACAAGCATTTTGATGACAAATACAAATGGTTTCAAATGAAATGTTATTAATATTATGCATGGCCATGTGTGTGGAATTTTAGCTACGTTCCATACTTTTCTTTCTATTGTTGTGATTGGAATGGAATTTATATCGGTAATGTGAGCAATTATACGTAAATCGCTGTTTAATATAGGTTTGTAAGGCTTAAACCGATTTTGTAATGAGTCAAATGCGGGTTGCAAGCAAGGCATTGACATCGTGATGGTACTGAAAACAAATTATATACAACAGGGTACTAAAATCAAGGTGAACACTTTCTACCACTTCCATTGCTTGATAATTTTAAATGGCGGAAGGTGCAAGTCACACGTCAATTTGTTTCCTTTTTTTCTAGCCAACATCATCCCACAGCTGAGCAAAGGTGTGTGTTCTATTCTGCCATCGCATAAAGCCGTTAACATATGAAACTGATCCTAGAGAGTAGAGATCAATTGAGTGCTATGTCAAAGATTCTTCTCTGTATGCTTAATGATAAAGAATTAAAATCCAATTAGATAATTCTGAGGTCATATTTTCACAATGTGCTATTACATTTTAATCCACTAAATAATCAGAAAACTGCCAATTTAGGTAGTAGCAAACATACGCTCCTTCATGTTTAATGACTGCGTGATGATTTTGTATTTTGCCATCCTAAAATTTATTACATAATAATATATAACATTCACTTGCGACTATACTCAAAATAATCCATAAATATGTCTAAATTAGTAAAATCCGCAGGTCGTTCGGTTACTTAACATTAAACATCCACACGACACGCCAATACTTTATACCTTTGCTTTAAATATAGCCTCATTAAAAGTCTGCGCTCTTTTTCTAGACGTCACCCGACGCCATCTTGTCCAAAAAGAATTCACTCTCACGAATCGGGAATAGACAAAACCTTTTTTTTCTGTCGTAAAGATTATTCAGCTGGCTGCTTTCATTGTGATACCTAAGTGTAACGGTGTCTGCCACGCTTTTACACATTTTTATTGGAGCAAAGCAAATAGATGCTTTCTAACGTGCCCGATGGTCGGCGCACAATTCTCAGTCGATGGATACTCATTGACAGCTGTCAAAACTGTCAATATTTCATTTTTAAATGCACATAGGAATGAGGTTATTCAGCGATGTCTGATTGTTAAATTCTATTTTTGAATTAAAGAAATAGGTACCTAATAACGGAAATGTCAGTATGATTACACAGACTACCTAATAAATCCCGCAGTTTTAATCTCCGACAAAATTATTTCTTTATTACAATACTCTTCGTAAATTACCACAATCAAGTGTATAATCCTTATGTCTCTGTTTCCTTAGCCTTGAAACGTCTATTCAATCAAATAAAACCGTGTCTAATGACTGTAGTGAATTTTGAGCCACGATATCTGAACGCAAAGTTCGTTGACATTCATAAAACTAATTAAACCATTAATTGCAAGCTGTACGTAAATAGTTTTCCCAGAAATGAATGAACCGTTCGTCTTAGATGTTATCATGCACGGAAGTCATGTATAACTTAGCGCTAAGGTCTGTGGGCTCTTCAATATTCAACCGGCCGACGTATTTGATAGAAATAAAGAAATACACCCAACAGTCACATACATAGTCCTGACCCCACAGTAAGATACGAGTCTTGTGTCGTGGGTATCAGGATCTACGAGAGACTTCTCGGTCTCACAACACCCAGACCCCGAAACAAATATTTGTGGATCACACAATTGTCTCGGTGCGGGGATCGAACCCGCGGCCTCTCGCTTCACAGCCGGCTACTCGCCCGGTGCGTCACGGAGAAAAAAAATCGGTATTACGAGACTTACATCGAGTTTTTTCAAAGGCTGATCAAATAAATATTCAAGTAATAGCTGATTTTGACAGCGCTGTCAAATCAATTCTGACACATTATAAATTTAGTGAAAAATGTATTATTCTCACATATTTTAATGTACGAACAACATACCTTATTTCAAAATTCAAATCCCAATCCCCGCGAACACTACCAATGAAGCTATCGGAATTATTATTACAAAATTTTTTAGAGTTGAACGGCAAGTTAATGTTTTTTTTTTAATTTAATACTTTGAGCTCAAGTCATAAGATTGGGTTTTTGTCTGTCCGTCTGACCTTTTCACGCAAAAACTGTCTGAAGATAAGTGACTTTCACTAGGTGCATAACATAATGGCCTTTGAAAATTACTTTGTAGTGGTCGAAGTTTTTTAGTTGGAAACTTAAAATGACCTAACAGAATATAAATGGACATTGTAGCATTTTAAATACTTTTCTTCAACGATTCAGTATACTTTCGAGATTTAAAAATATAACTAAACAAAGTTAAGCTCGTATTTTCACACCATTTAGTTAATGTACTTTTTGCTGTGCAATAATAGATGGGATTTAGGAAATGATAAAATCTGAGAACTCAAAAATAATAATTTCTATAAGTCTTTGGAGTCGTTGCCTGTGTGGCTACCGGTCAACTAACTGCAACTGCAATCTTGAAGTCTTGAAGTTTGTTTTTAAGAGTTAACAAAACTTAGTTTATTTTTATTTTTTCCGTATATATTAGGTACCATCGCAGTTGTCCGTTGTCTTCCTCCCTTTTTTTAAGTCGGTTAAAATTATTAACCAAAGGTAATCGATTTTAATTTCACACTGCCACATCCTTGCGGTATTATAAGTAAAAATCTATTCAGAAGGTATCACAAAAGTAGTTGCGTCGAACAATGCTGTCATTTTTGAGACGAACACTGACTAATGTATATAATTGCCTCTCACCGCGGGGTCCGATGATAATTCATATTGTCATTACATCTATTATTGCGGAAAAATGGCCGGCCGACCGTTACGCGCCGTTATTTTATCACAAGATCAACTTTCAAATATGCTTTCCGTACGCGACCGCGCTCCGTAATGAACGGGCAGATCAGATGATTCTTAATTTTGAATCTGGAACACTTTTTACGAATTTGGAACACTTTTTGAATTTAAATCTCTTTTTGAATTAAACACTTGAACTTGGACTACTAACTAATTATTCCGATTTGGCACACTCACGAATTTAAAAACATTTGTCATCGGGTTAGACGGTCTTTCATTTACTTTTTTTTATTTTATTTACATACCTATTTTGTGATTTGGCGTTGTATTTGATTTTATGGCAGCTGTCTTTTTATTATAAACACATACGAAACAAAGGTCATTGTTTGATGAATCCATATCGATTGTTGTGTCGTGCGTTATTGTCTCTATCGATATACAATGATTTTTAATATAAATATAATGGACGTAGGTCATCATACGCATTGCATGTTGTCGTCATACATTCATTGCATCTATATTCATAAAAATTTAACAATGTCTGGTGCTTTGGGTAGACTTCCAATAACCATTCCTCAAATTAAAACTAACCAGTTTTAACATCATTTTGATAACATTTTACAATAACCTTTAAACTCATAAATGGTTATCTACTTTTTTTTATAATAACACATAACCCTGACCCCACAGTAAGATACGAGTCTTGTGTTGTGGGTATCAGGAACTACGAAAGGCTTTCGGTCTGATAACACCCAGACCCGAAACAAATATTTGTGGCTTACACAAACATTTGTCAGTGCGGGGATCCAACCCACGGCCTCGCGTTTAGCAGCCGGCTATCCCCCCACTGCGCCACGAAGGCTGCCTCTCTAAAAATGTATTTTTTTCCACATTTCTTATCTGTCGTTTAAGTTTTAATCCGGTATTGATTAGGAGTATTCGTCAGTTACTTATTACTTTAAAAAAGCAAACGCACTTACTCGTCTCGTCATTCAATCAAATAATAATAAAAAAAAATACTTCAAGTGGGTTTTCTATGGGATACTCTAACAACCCACTTGAGCCAGCTAGATTCATTCATGCTGTAGTGTAGACAAAACTGTCTCCAGCATGACTGAACCGTTATCTAATGTTATGATAATATTATCAATGAGTCATGATACACGTCCGCTGAGTTATAAATCGTCATTCAAGATAATGTGTTCTTGATAGAGAGACTTACTGAGAAATTATTGTCTTTCGTTTGAGGAATGAGGCGTTTGAGGCCAATTAAAACGTGAGTTTATATCCTCGATAACCGAGTAGGTTCGATTTGACAACTTGCTTATACAATATTGTCAAAGTTTGTAAGTATTTTTGGTCCGGGTTCCCTGGGCCAGCTGATCCACTTGATTACTATCAAGCTAATTTTCCGTGAGCAGCTTCGTTTCGATGAAGGTATTTTATTTAGGATTTAGGTATCGATAAAGAGGTCATAAAAATTATTACTAACCAGCTGATTTTTTGTTTTTACTTAGTTAATATTTATATAATTTAACAGTCATATTGTCCTACAAATAAAATAATAAATTTTTGAGTGTCATCAAATCGAAATATTCTATCCTTGCTACCTCTGTTAGCTACCACAATAGAGAATTTTCGCATAGGGAATTGTTGGGCGTCTCATCGAAACGAAGCTGCTCACGGAGAATTAGCTTGATAGTAATCAAGTGGATCAGCTGGCCCAGGGAAACCGGACCATTTGTTAAACCTATTAGAATGTCGACAGTACAGGTTGCAGCAAATATGAAGGAATGAAATGAATACGCAATCACATTTTTATTGAACAAACAAGCTACGTAAATATGCAAAATAATTTTAACCTAGAATTAAAAATTGAGATATTAATTTTATTTTGCTAAATTCATTAACTTAAAAATACAATCATTTCAAGTTTTATTTTGCATAATCGTACATGGGGAAAATTACAGGTACAATTTACGAAATTTAACTTACTTAAATGTAATCTAAATTGATTACAAAATAAAAAGTACATCAATTTTTACTTGATACGGATTGAAATTGCGTATACAGTGCATCCAATTGTCAACTTCATAAATTTAAAAATCGGAAAGTTTTATGTAAATTCAGTTAAACGTTATCGAGCGTTAATGTATCGAAAAACACATTTTAAATTTACTAAGTCAAATGTGTATGCAAATTGCGAAAAAAGTAATCCGCTCGACGTCTTGAGATGTTTCCTGTTATTATATTTAAGCTATTCAAATGACAAATACTAAGGAACTTCCTGTATTAAACCGCCATTAATATATCAAAGCACAATGGGCCAATCAAATGCAATTCTAAATTCGAAAATAACTTTCCATTCAATCCTCGCAACAGATAAAAAAGTGCTTCTTTTTTAACTCTTTAAATACGTTTTAATTAAGGTTTCCTTTTCAGAAAAGTTTTTGAAATACGAAATTGGAATAATTTACATCCTGCCAAATACTTTTTTGTGATCCAAGTGACAAATAACTTCCCGCGTCAGTGATACTAATTCCGGTCATGCGAGATACTTCCTGTCAATTAAATTATTAATTGTGAATTATAATTCGTTATTGTATCTGATCATCGATAAAAGTACACAAAATTATTCATCCATTTCAAATATATAGATTTCCGTTCCATCATCCTGCCCTTATGCCTCTCCAAAGTGGTGTAGCCGCAACATACGTGCTTTTTAGTTCTTACACATGTTATACAATAATTTGGACTTCAACTTAGTGTCTATGGCTTGCTGCTTAACATTTACCCCCTCCGAAAAATTTAGTCCCTGGTAAACAATGCTCAACCTGAGGAAACGAACTCAGTAACTTACCTTTTTCCCTTTACTCGATGGCCCTAAGTATAGACAATTCTGTGTTGTTATGAATGCTAGATGCTTTTAATTTCGTTACAAACTAAGAAATTTCCTATTGGTGTTTCTGATTGAAGAAGACTAGTTCCTGTAAAGCGAAGTGTAGCATATTAAGTGATTATGTAGGTGCCTTTTGCTGATACCTTTTTTAGTAATTCCTGTCATAATGATTATCAGATAACCTATAAAGGGAAATGTTACCCATTGTTTGTGGTCTATAAATCATCCTATTCTAAATTCAAAAATCACTTCGCGCGTGAATCACGCGACGCGGCGCTGGGAAGTGGACGCGCGTGCGCGGCATACGTCATGAGATCACAATATGGCGGCGACACCATGCCGTCGCCGGCCATTGTAACACTGACGAATATCCGGCCGGCTTCTGTCTATGGACGTTTGACGACTTAATTTGTGAGTAATTGAGGTTTTATAATCCATTTACGTTAAACACCAGGATTTTTGTATGGAGTCGGGTCATACACATTTGGTAGAACACATGTTGCAGCTAGTAAGGTTTTATCGCTCTTTTAAGGTTCATTTCCTATCGTTGTATGATTTTAACCTAATAACTTAGCTGTTTTGTCGCTTTCATGTCTAACTTGGTGTTGGTTTACATTCAAAATTGCGCTGGATCGTGTTTCTAAGGATTTTAAATAGATCTTTGAAATTTGTAAGCATCTGCCACGGATTAAAAGTAATCTTATAAAATAACTAACTTTGATAGAACTCACAAGTTCGATTATAAATAATTATGGATTTAGTGTTATTGAATAGCCAATAAATCTTATGCAACATGAAAATCTTTGAACTCCAATCTTTATATCATCAATTGAAATAAAACTAATTTAAACGGATTTTATCGCGGTTTTTTATTAATTTTGATCCCGACGTTTCGAAAGCTTTTCAGCCTTCGTGGTCACGGGGTGGACCGTTTAAATTAGTTTTATTTCAATGAGTAATATTCGCGTAAACATAAGAAATCAATTTATATCATCAAGTTTGGCTTGACAAAAACCTCTATCATAGAACCGTTTTTGGCCCAATTGGCCCCTTTAGTTTAGTGGGTTACCATTCTTTTATGGCTTTGGCCAAGGCTCCGTTTTCGCTTACTGTCCTTTTGAACATGGCTTGGTTTTTGTGTTCAGAAAAATAATTAAAGCACGTAGCATAATTTGTATTGGTGTTGCAATGAAATTTTGCTTCCGCTTCCAAGTTACCAATGCCAGGTTCTTCTAAACTCATCATTAACTTAGAAGCCTTAGTCTATTCTTAAGATCCCGTTCTTAAAGAAGGATATAGTTCCAAATCGTTACCTATTTTACGATATTGCATTCTGCGAGAGGGAAAATCTAGAGAGAAATGTCGAGAGGTTGTAAAGGACAATATATTATTGGAATATTATTATAATATTTTATTGGACAAATTGATTTCGTTAGGTCATTAGAATGATAACATTCCATTTGGCTATGCTGCTTGCTCTATTACCTACAAATTCAGAATTAACTAAGATTCGTCACTCAAACTTGTCACAACTTGCCTGGAAGTGATAAATAAACATTCAAGATATTTCATCGCGTTTATTTAGGTATTCGTGTTATCAACTTATAACACATTAAACTGAGAACGAATGAATTAGTAATTAAGTACATAAAACAGACTTAATTGGCAGCAAGGTTCAGTTTAGGATCACCGGGCACAATTTATTCTTCTTATTTATTTATGGCTTCGCATTATTATGCATTTCGCCAATGACTAGTATAATTTATTCTCAAGCCTTCACAAGAACGATGAAATATCAAGGACTTGACCCAAGGGACTTGCGATATGACTTGATGGTTGGTTGGGGCGGGTATAGGTGTATATCCTTGTATCCTGGTGCTGGAATCGGTCATCCGCCCATCCTGTCGCAGGCCCCTGTATTTGTTTCTTCCCTCTTCGGAGTGTGTTGAAGCATTTATACAGGCATGTATGAATCTGAATAACCTCGTTAATTATCGGTGGTCGTTGGTTTTTTTGGACTGCACTACGCTTACAATGAGGTGCAATGCAGTCACTTTGCTCACTTTGCTGTGTTCGGAAAAAAAGAAACATTGTGTCAGGGGTACGATCCCGTGGACGTATTAGAGCGAGGCATGATGATGATAACGATGATGATATGTATGATCTCACTAAGGAGAATACTCAAGACTGGCCGAAGTAGAAGCTGGAAGTAGGAAGACGATCCCTAAGCCGGGATAACACCAGACAGAAAGAAAGATAGAGACATTAACGAATTACCTATTATCTTCTTAACCGACTTCCGAAGCAACAAGGATGCATCAACATAGCATTTCCAATAAATTAATTGTATCCTTGAAATTGCGAGCTTGTTCACTCAGTCGTGCATTTACCTCGTTCGTTGATAGACGTGTGTAGTTTTTCATATGTAAGTAATTAATTAATGATACATCATAGTCATTTAGTAGATTTAAGTCACTTGTCTTGTTCTCTCTATTCTTTTCCATATATCCACCCACATTGTCTCGTCTCTGCATCATATCAGTGACTGCTAAAGAGTGCCCATAATGTTTAAAAGATTAAATTAAATAACTAAATAAATACACTTTTAGCGACGCCATTAACAGTTTTAGCTTTACTACTAAAGCATTCTAAGATATTTATCGTTTGAAAGAATTTGTGTGGAACACGTAATATTTGTTTTGTTTAAAATTCGGTTAACCTTCGCGAGCTGCGGCGTGTAGTCTGCTGAATAATTGGTGTGGGTTTGCCATTATCGGGTATCAAACAAATTGGCAGAAGGCAATATTTGTAACCAGAAATTTAAAGAACCAAAAGCGTTGTGCATGTGCTACATTATGACAGATGTGACATCAACGGAATTCCATTAAAAATGTTATTGACGTCTGTTTCTGAGTAATATAGCGCGACACTAAAGGATAACAAAGGTGCTTGATTTAACACCATTTAGATGGGAGAATTTCTCGTACAACAGAGACGAAAATGTATTAGTAAACCGTTATTTACGAGGGAGCGTCACATGATTCTTTTTCTAAACCGTATGACGCGACATCGCAAACAACTTTTTCTGGTATTTTCTCACGTGTGTAATGCAATCTAGTCTGATGTTGCCACACTTGCCCAATGCCCATAAACAATACACCACCCCGAGTTTGAACTACAAAGCACTGCATGGCATTGCGCTGCGTCTGACACACTTAGACATAAAATGTTAATTTCATTGATTTCAATGTCATTCAAACTGAAACACACCAGTGTTTTCACACCGCTGCTTGGTGGCATGAGACAAAGCAGTGGTAGTAATCCAGATAGCCTCTCGTATACGAGGGACCTTACCACGTTGTAAAATCTAATTAATTTATCAAAATAAAATCAATATCTAAATTTTAACTTGATTTGGGTTGAAATGTTATTGCGTATTTACATTAAACCTATTATTCATTTATGTTTGTTCAAAACATATGACACATGTGAAATCTACGTATTCTTGACTCATATTTTCCTCAAAAACACGAGTTTTCCTCGTGGAAAACCTAAACTTTAATACTATGTAATTTGTTCTAATTACTGATCGTATTTTGATTTGTATCTGTTTGTCTGTGCCCTGTGGGTGTGTGTTTATTTTTTTTATTATTAGCTTGAATGACGAATCAAGCAGTATGTCTAGTACGAGTTACGAACGCTTTCACAGTTTTCGAATTCGTAGGAATACTATTGTTATTGAATTTAGCAAAATAAAATTATTATCTCAATTTTTACTTGGTGTGAGTTGAAAATTTAATATTGCTTATTTGCATCCAGTTATTCTTTTACCGCCATTTCGATAGACGTCTTCCTGTACGATATAGGCGAGTATGTAACAGAAAACTATAACTTACGAGGACGCCTATTACGATACTTCATCTAAACTGAACGATGCGTCCTCTTAAATGGCAAATTTCTGATATTGCCGCTGTCATGCAATAAACTCTGTCCGTATAAAGTCCCATTAAGGCCCGATTCCATCAAACTAGAATAAGTGAATATGGTCTTACCTGATAGTAAATCCCGAAATAATCCGTAGTAAATCGTTTTTACAATCCATCTATTAACCAAATATAAATATAAATATATTATACAAGAGTAGTCATTTACACGGCCTAAGTCGGCGAAATTAGACATTACTCGAGAGAGTAAAAATATGGCAGACAACGGATCTGTTATTATTAGACATCGGATTATATACATTTGCATGTTTGCATATGCATATAACTATATTTGTAGCGTTATTGCATATTCTAATATTTTCTCGCATATAATGTGTAATTCGATGGATAACGAGGTACACCAGGGGTATATATAGGAGTTGCCCAGGGCTAGAATTTGTCCAAGGTATGGCAATTGGCTCTCCACATATCATGGGACGGAAATTCATTGTAAACCGTGGGTATAGTTTCACCCCTGCTTACCTTTTCGAGGATATGGCCATAGGCCTATGTATCTATCCACTGTCTACCATAAATGTTTAACATCAAAATGTAGCGGCATGATTTATTTTAGTCCAGTCAATGCCATTAATCAATATTCATCTCTGACCACCCCTCAATGGAGGAAAAGAGCCGTGATGGTTGTTTGACGCAAATCTTCCTTATAACCACATCGTATATGCCCACTTATTACATTGACAATGATTGACATTCTTGTATTACTGTGCCTGCATCGGTTATCCGCCTGTCTTGTCTCAGGTCCCTTGATTTGCTCTCCCAGAAGAAGCATTTATACAGGCTGGCATAACTCTGGTACTGTTAAACTCATTGTTTGTGTGTGCTCGCTGGTTTTTTGGACTGCACTACGCTTACCATCAGGTGTAGTGCAGTCACTTTGCCGTGCTCTTGTGAAAGCCACCCTGCGTATACCTTCAAAGTCGTGGTCTCGACTCAAGAAAGCATCTACTCCAACCAGCACATTATATCTTGGTATAGTTCAGTGTTTCCCAACGTGGGACCCACGCCCCACAGGGGGGCAATTTGATAGTTAAGGAGGGCAATTTAAAAATGGACTCGATATCGACTTTTACCCTTTCGCTTTGGGTTATTCAAATGCAATGCTAGATATCGGTGACAAATTTAACAAAAAAATGTTAAGGTGGGGCATGGCCTAAAAAAGGTTGGGAAACACTGGTATAGTTAATCTATTATACTATGTCTTCATACCTAAGACGGCTACTTATTTTTAAACCTTTCGTGTAAAAATAGTTTTATCCCCCTCAATTTTACACTCCGTTAATCTCAAATATAATTATCTTTCTTTTCATATTGCCTCTCCTTTAACCTATGTCGATGACTGTGGTTCTGTGTGAGATCACCTCATTTCTGATTCATTCTTTCGTATCTGCATATTAATAAATAAAAAATATCGAGTCTAATCACGGAACCTTTCGCTGCGTAAATGTTTTGCACACAATTATTGTACTGACGTCATCACAAACGCGTCATACAAATCTACTGATATGTCATATTCACTATATTATCCATGATCTGTGATACCCACCTATTTATATAAGGAAGTCATGTGCAAAATTACATGCTTCTTTTAGACCAACCTATTTTTTAAATGAAATAGTTTATTGATGATGTAGACAATTATTTAGATAAAATAGTAATAGGTGATAAGTTACGAGGTACGAGGGTGTATGCGAGAGGCCGTCTGGGTTGGTGGCACCGTTTTGTCTATTTCTGCCGCCAAGTACAGTGTGTAAGCACTGTTTGTGTTTCAGTGAAATCACTGGACTATGAGACTTAACATCTTATGTCTCGTGTGTTGCACGTGAAACTCTCCATCTAAATATTATGGCTAAATTGAAATAAAACTAATTTAAACGGATTTTATCGTCGTGACCGTCACGAAGGCTGAAAAGTCTTCGAAACGTCGGGATCAAAATTAATAAAACACCGCGATAAAATCCGTTTAAATTAGTTTTATTTCAATGAATAACATTCGCGTAAACATAAGAAATAATTATGGTTATAGTTTAGTATGCGTACACAAGAATACATACTCATGTCACGATAATCGCCAGTTCTCACCATCATCGCCCACATACGACTTACTGTTAATATTTATACATGTCGATTTGCATGCGAAATGCATGCCGGACCGGTTACTCTACCCGCACTTACTCCATGTAGGGTTGTCTACTGACATGCAGTATTTCACAACTTAATCTCACGGCTATATCCCTGGATCCACGGCTTGTAATTACCGTCCCATGATGTGACAGGCCTCGCCGTATCACAGATTCTTAACCCGGGCAAATTTGTTTTCGAAACGAAAATTCTAACGTAAATTGTGATTGTCAGACCGTAATTTATCCACCGATTATGATAATTCTATCACTAAAAATAATATCTACTAATAATTAACAATTAAATTGCCATTACAATAATTAACCATTAAATTGCCATAACCATTAAATATTCAATGTTCTGTTTTTAGTTGGTTTTCTACAGTTTTTTTTAACCGCCATAAATATTAAACAATTAAAAAAAAAATTAAACAGCCACAGTTATAAAATTAAACAGCTCAAGTAAAAGTATAATCATATATTTGACAGCCTCCGTGGCGCAGTGGGCGAGTAGCCGGCTGTGAAGCGAGAGCCCGCAGGTTCGATCCCCGCACCGAGACAAATGTTTGTGTGATGCACAAATATTTGTTTCGGGGTCTGGGTGTTGTGAGATCGAAAGTCTCTCTCATAGTTTCTGATACCCACGACACAAGACTCGTATCTTACTGTGGGGTCAGGACTATGTATGTGACTGTTGGGTGTATTTTTTATTTTGGCAACCCTAACACCCCCATCCCATCTTCATCGCAATCTTCGCATTGTCACGGTCCCGGTTTATTTGCAAGATCGAGATTTTTTTGTCGTCCGCCCAGTGATCGCAGTTTTTTTACGTCTCGCCGTGTTGTGACTGGGCTTGCTATTGTTCTCCATTTGGGTACTTCTTGTACGACCCTTTTAGGGTATAATGGGATTTGTGGATTAAGGGCCATTACTGCGTAAATACTATGTTGGTGACCAATTTTGTTGAAACACAAAACAGATTACAATCGTGTATGCATTATCGTTAATATTTTGGAAACTCACATAAATAAATATACCCAACAGTCATATACATCATCCTGGCGCTATGGGTATGAGGAATTACGAGAGACTTTCGGTCTCACCACACCCAGACTGGAAACAATTTTTTGTGGATTATAGAAATATTAATTCGACTTTTTTATTTCTATCTCTTGATATATATATTTTTTTATTTTATTTTACTAGTCCTGTATTATACATGTCCCACTGCTGGGCACGGGCCTCCTCTACTGAATGAGAGGGGTTAGGCCTTAGTCCACCACGCTGGCCTAATGCGGGTTGGCAGACTTCACATACCTTCGAAAAATCTTATCGAGTCCTCAGGTATGCAGGTTTCCTCACAATGTTACCTTCACCGTTTCTCTTGATATAAACTTCAAAAATAAACTTTCATATGAGTATCAAAAAAACTTGGTGTTTAAAATAAGCATTTCCTTCTTGATATTAATTCACAACAATCATTGACTCAACAAACTCATAGAAAAATGAATCATTGCTTAATCTTAGTAAACACGAAAAGCCTACAAGACATTTGCTTATCAACGTAAAGAAATAAACATTAATCACGACTCAGTGATTCAGATCGAATTACTTCTTGAAACTATCTGTTCATAATAAAATTACTAACAACTAACTTCTAGGGAAGAGCACTTCAAATGCGTCAATAACAATAAAAATATATCTTGAAATACGTAACGCCCGCGCCATAATACCAAGTAATTGGACGCCAAAGATATTCCATTTTTAACCCTCGACAAAAAGAAGGGTGTTACTTACCTTGTCTATGGATGTCACCCAGATTCTATTGACTTTTTTTGCTGAAATCTAGTTTAATAGATATTGTTTATTTATTTATGGTTCTGGGGTTTTGGCGGGAATTCCGATAGTTCGGTTGATCTCATAATTCAATTTATTCTTATGCTAGTTTAAAGTTGTGTTGATTGTATAAAAGTGGTGTGGATTTGTACAATAAACATTGACGGTGGTGGACTGTGTATGGAAGCATTGAATTGTTTGAATTTAGGTGATTTTTGACAAAGTCTATTGATCCACCTTATGCCTTATATTTGATTCGTCTAAGAAATAAGGAACCAAGACCTTCCCAACTTCCAGCAAGACGTTATTAGACTTCCCGTGAACCTACGCTATCTCTCAACTTCATTGAAATATCCTATAGGAATGAATAGTCAAACATGAGTTTGGTTGCAGGTGCTCTGTGGCTTGTATCAAGCCGTTTAACAATTTCAACAAGAAAAAACGAAACCATAATAAATCTACTAGTACTAGTTATTCTAGAAATAAATCTCTAGAAGTCCATAAACATACAAAAATTGCTATCTTCTCAAGTCATCTGTCTTCCGAAGCATTGAATATACTTTATTTTGTTTAGGTACAATCTTTAATACAAGTCGGGTAAATATGGCGCCGAGCCAACAGAACTCGCTATCAAAACGAATGACCCGTGAAACTCACCTAACGAAGTGAACGAACAACAGAAAGAAGTTTATACACGACCATCGACAATTTTCACATAAGTTTGTTTGGTATATGGTAGAGTATCTATATATTGATTACATTAATATTTATTACAATACATTTTTTTTATTGAAAATGCATTAGTTTAGATTATTTACCGCATGCGAGAGGTCGTCTTTAT